>OZ020517.1:4965420-5290228 GCA_963971425.1 Bryoerythrophyllum caledonicum | reverse complement strand
TACAGGCGACAGGAAGGTAGAATTCGAGGTTTTTTGACTGTAGAATAGTTTCATTGGTCATAGATAGTGCAATGGGTGCTGCTTAATTTAGTTGTTATAGAGATAGTCTACTACAGTGTTAGATGCAGGTATTTGCGCGGTTTGTCTCCTTTGATATTTCTGAAACCCATTTTGCTACATCTGGTTTCTTCAGACACTATCATATCATGGACCGATCCAGAAGTGGCAACAGATCTGGCGCTCAGTTTCAAGAGACCATGGGCTGCTCGTTTATCTGGTACGTCAGGATTATTGCATGAGTACTTTCAAGGCACTTGTCCTGATTTGGTCACGTTACATTCCTCGCTCTTTTCAGTGAATTTGAATACCAGTGCCATCTTAGTTTCGAATGAGCTAATTTGTTAAAAAATCACAAGATATAGGGCTCTTCTTTGTATGTTCACAATCCTCAGCAGTGAGCGTCTGTATTTGATAATCTTTCTCAATCCTCAAAAGTGAGAGCAGTGGGTTTTGTGGGGAGTGGACCATGTTTTGTGTAGTTTTCAAGTCATGAGGACGCTTGTTATGTGTAAAGCGAGATTCCTTGAGGTTCCTTGACAGCGTCAGATGTGAGCCTATGAAAGGTAGTACTGTCAATGTAAAGTGTGGCTTGGGTACTTATTTCTTCACTTTTTTCTAGTCCAAGTTATCTTGTCATAACTTGATGATGTTACTGTTACCATTTTTAACCTTTTGGGGGGGGGGGGGGGGGGGGGGCTACGTTGTTTTTGGATGTTTTGGATTTAATATGATCTTTACGTTATCAAATATTGCAGGGACCAAATATGCAGTGTGCAGCGCTCAATTCACTTTCCATCAGTGGGTGGTAAGTTTTCAGTGACGGCATTATTACATACTATTCTGATATAATAAGAGCAGCGGTTCATGCTGGAATTTATGTTCTTTTTACCTGTGTTTAGAACAACTTGTGTTCATGGGCAGCTTGAGAACACCTATCTTCACTCGGCGTCTGACATGCTGAAGTCTATGTGGCATGAATCTTTGTTTTATTGAAGGGTTTTCACATGAAGCAGGTGTCGCGATAAAAAAAATTGTTGAATTTTTCGCAATTTACTATTTTGGGCCATTTGTACATTTGGCATATCTTGCAGAGTCAGGTAGTTACAGAGACAGCGTAACATGGGGGTTCACATGCAGAGGGCTCTTGTGGGCCTCTTTTGTTGGTGGTTTTAGGTGGGGTGAATAGTCTCAACATTTACACACTGGTTAGGTGTAATCGTTTTCAGATATTTGAACATTACAAAGTATCTAATGTTTTCGACACAAATCTTTGTCACCGATGTTGCAGGCTTGGAGGGAAATGCTCGACCAGTTGGTGACGACTTGGAACATTCTGGCACTTCACAAGATGATGGTAAGTCAGTTATCTTGTTGCTATTACTGTTTCTGAGGCCTGTTATTTCATTAGATTTATAACTTTATTTTCAAATATAGTATCTATCAAGAGAGTACCTAATATGTTCAGCACATTTGATCATCAATGTGGCAAGTTCGTTTTTTGGTTATTACAATAATACCAATCTTTACGGATAGAGAGAGTATATATTGATAGCCGATGTTGAATATCTTTATGCGGCCATTTTTTCTCAGATGATGCGTTTCGTGAAGGTGGAGGCGCTGAAGTTCTGGAACTCCCGCCAGTGGAACTTTCTACCCTTCCTCTCATTGCTAAGGTCTGCATGACTTCCAAGGAGTTTGTTTGTGCTGATTAGTGCTTGCAATTATTTAATCCCTTACCTCTATGTGGGCGTTCACTGCATTTTGAGACTCCTGGATTGTTTTGCTAGTAACTGGCACATTTGTAAGAGCTGCAACGTTTGTTCACAATATTGGGTTGTAATGGATTGCAGACCGTTGCAGAACTTACGACTTTTGATCGTGATAGAGTTGCTTCCATGATTATGCGTGATGTAAGCAGAACTGAACGAGCTCTTCGTTTTAAGTTTGTTTGTCACAATGGAAGTCGTTTGTGATTTCCCCCTTACTGGATTTTTTCTTTTGGGTTGACGCGTGTTTTAGTGGAAAACTGGTGCATAACTTAGCAGTGTGTGTCGTTTATCAAGCCTTATGTTTCCTCTCTTGTTCCGGTTTTGCTACATGTGCGACTATCTGATGAGGTGGGCCTGTGGTCTTGTTATGTCCAGCGAAACTACATTCGCAAACTTATACTGCTCTTTCGCACCTGTGAAGACCTGGAGAACCTCGAAGGTTTGCGTTTGATGTTTAAGATCGTGAAAGGAATCAGTGAGTTGAACTCCTGCTCGCAACTGATTGAAATCTTTTGTGCTCCTTTATCGATTACATAACATCTGGAAGTGTTTAACCAGCGCATGTGTGCAACATAAATGCTCTGGGCCAAGGTTCTAGTGGGATTTGTTCATACAGTGGTTAGAATTGGGGTTTATACTCAGAAGTCATTGGGATTGATCGGTCTTCTGATTGTTATTGACTCCAAGTGTGTGGACTAGGTGATGGGAATTATGTATAAAGGGATGGGGTGACAGTAATCAGTAATCTCGCCAATTATTCTCACATGATTACTGTCACATTTACGTGGACTTTTTCATGTTTATATAGATTCTGCTGTTAAGTATTCAAGAAAGAATATATATGCATTCAGAGAAGGCATTTTTTGATGTTGAGTATATTTTGTTTTCTGGTCGCAGTCTCGCTTAACGATGGGTCCATTTTTGATATGATCTTCAGCAACGAACTCATAATGGATATTGTTGGAGCTTTGGAATGTGAGTACACTTCCATTATCAACTGTGCTTTTCCCCTATCAGAGTAGCTTGCCCTGCAGTCTCTTAATGCTTGATTTTGGATATAAATTTGATTTTTTCTCACAGATAGGTGTTATGGACTGTTGCATAAAAATCTGTCATCACAATCATGCCATTTGATTTCTTTCAGAGACAAATTGTTCTCACTAGTTTGTTTTGTGCAGATGATCCTGATGTGGCAAATGGCCCAGATCACCGCACTTTCCTTAAGGAGCAAGTTATTTTCAAGGAGGTATACATAGTGTTTCCGAATTGTGTCCTGGCTTTCATGGATAAGTTGCATGAAAATTCTGTCAATGTAATAGTGACCGCTACATACTATATGTTTATATGCTCAAAATGTGGATATCTTCGTTACAAGTGGATGTTATCTGGTAAAGCAGGCCGTTCCTATCCGAGATCCAGCAATTTTATCAAAGATCCACCTGACATATCGTATCGGCTACATCAAGGTCAGTCTGATGTCATCAAGACCACCCTTTCATTCATTATCCTGCCTGACTTTTATTGGTTTCTAGAGCTTGTATAGTGCCTAACTTTCTTACCTTTCTCTGATTTTCTTATGTGTTTCATTTTCTGTGTGTAGGATGTAATGTTGCCCAGGGTGCTGGATGACGCAACTTTTGCTACAATTAATTCTATCATGCTCTTCAACAATGTTTCAGTAAGTTCTCTTTCACAACGTTTTTTTTATGATATCCTTTCCTATTTCCAATGTAGATGTCCTTTTACATCTATGTTTGATAATTATGTTACTTTGCAATTAACTTGGCCGAGAGGTGCTAATCTTTTGACTTTTAAACAGGTAGTGACTGCTCTGCAGAACGATTCTGCTTTCCTATCGGAACTTTTCTCAAGACTTCGCTCCCCTGAAACCCCTGAGAGAAATAGGCGGGATTTGGTGAGTGTTGTCCTCACCGGTAATCAATATTGATTGTTTTACAATATTGTCGTGTGGATTCTGTGTGGTTGTTTATTGTTTTGTAAGGGATGAGAAAGTACATGTTCATTTTTTGGTCTGCCATTCTTTAGGTCAAACATATAGTCTCTTCTACATGCTTTGAGGAGTCAAAGTGGGTAGTTGGAATAACTGGTAAATAGTATACAGTCATGAACATGCAGGTTGTAGGTGCTTGGAGACAATTTGTGTCATTATCAAACAACCATGACCATGTTTTCGACCTAGTCATGTTTTGCTGCAGTCTAGGAGTTGGGCTTCTCAAGTATTCGTATAGGTAATGTCAGGAGGCTAAATGTTTTATTGGTATTCTTCTGAATTTTGTTGCTGCAGGTGTTCTTTATTCAAGAATTCTGTAACTTGAGCAAACATCTTCAGCCAGTGGTGCGAAGCCAGCTCTTTGGGTACGGTTTTCATTGGTTGTGATGCTGATCTAGATAGGAACATTGTACTTTATTTCTTTGCAGCATGCATTCATAACTGTAGTTGTGTTCCTATACTTGCTGTTGATAGGTGACAGATTTAAGTCAAGAACTATATTTTGCTTCTTTATGGGCCCTTCACCTTATGGGGCTCATTTACCTGCGTTCCATGTGGTTTTCCTAAAGTCAAATTTTGCGGTTTGGTCTTTTGAAGTCAAAATTTGCGAGTTGATTGTTGTGCTTATGAAAAATTTCATGATCTGAGTATTTGAATTCATGATAGAAATTGGTCTTTATGGCAGTTCACTCGTCAAAGAGGGATTGTTTGATATTGTAAAGGACATCCTCAAGGATGCAGATGAGAGTATGCGACTCAGTGGGTAAGCAACTTTTCTTGGGCTTCGTGATCGCTCATGTCAATTATCTCCCGTATATATTAACCCTTAAAGGTCAGAGGTACATTTGATGTGCTGTGTTTTTCCACATTATCCATAGCATTTGAGGGACACGATGAACCCTAACTCAACATATACTGACTCTCCTCTTCCAATTCACATGTTCTTGCTTGTGTGGTTCACTTTTGTATGGTGATATTTTTTTAACGTATTAAAGTAGTCTAGATTTCATTGGGTGTTGTGGTGTTGCACGCGGATTGCTTTACTTGAGGTGGTGTTTTTGTTGCCAGGTGTGATATTTTGATAGTATTTCTGAATCATGACCCAGCGTTACTGCGGACGTTTTTGGTGCATCAGCCGTCCCACACATTGTTCAGTGAACTGGTGCGTGATCTTATGCTTGTTAATCGATGCGTGTGCTTTCAAATTCCTTGGTCACATCAACCCTTTAACGACGAGACCTATTACCGTGTGACTGTTAACGACCACTTTCTGGCCTCGCTCGTTGTTAAAGGGTTAACGAGTTCACGTCCAAAGTAAATTAAGTGAATGTTGGTTGTAGTACACTTGGGATTGAGTTCTATTGCGGCGTGTAGTCCAGGTGATCTGAATTATAAGTCAGGCTGGCTAAAGTGAGAAGTTTAGTCTTGGACGATAAGGCTATTTTTGATGTTCTAATCAAAGTGGTTAGCTTTGCAGGTGGAAGGAATGTTGACACCTAGCGAAGGTGGATTGCAAGCACAGCTTCTGGAGATTATGCGTATGCTCCTGGATTCAGAGACGATGGACACTGTGAGTCTTAAACAACGGACTTGTGTTTATACGATTAAAATTGTTTTCTTTAATCTAAGAAAATTTATCAGTCACGGTTGTTTTATGGCAGGTGGGAAGTTAAACAATTATGAGGAATTTTCTCATTTGTGTTTGTAATCATTTTATGATGTGTACCCAATCTTGGATTCATATTGTCATCTGGTTCCAGTATGATTGCTGATATTTATTTTATTCATGTAATTGCAGCCGCCGGTTGACAAAAGCCTCTTCCTGGAGATATTTTATGAGAGATACATGGATCAAATGGTTCAACTTCTTACGGACGGGTGTCCACCAGATCTGGGGAGTACAGAGCCGCCTAATGATTCATCTGTCGATGCTGGAAAACGGATCAAGCGAGCAGTTTCTCCAGAAATTCTTGGAAACATCTGTGAGCTGATGTGTTTTTGTGTTCAGCATCATCGATTCAGAATAAAGTAAGTTTGGTGTCACTTTAAGAGAGTTGTCCTTATAGCCTCGATTTGAAGTGCTTCAACATTTTGGTTTGATAGCAGGTTGTAAACTTCTACACAAGGCGTGTTTGGAAAGGTCCACGTTTATATTCCGCTTGTTTGGAGAGGTCTACGGTTCTCTTCTCCATTGAATTCCCGAACTCTTAATTTTCTGTGATTGGTCATGTTTCGAGAGGTCCACGGTTATTTCCCGCTTGTTGTATTTTGGAGGTACGGTGATAACTTGGTTTTTGTTTATGTGTCCAGGTATTATGTGATGAGAAACCATGTTGTCGAGAAAATATTGAAGTTGATTCGTAGGAAGGAAAAGTACCTGGTTGTGGCTGCTGTGCGATTTCTAAGGACATGTGTCGCTTTGAAGGTTGGCTTTTGTAGGAAGCATACCTTGCTTTTGCATTTTAAAAAAAATATCGAAACAAGTACCGTAGAGTTTGGGTCGATAGGGATATTTCATGACTCCTCTTTTGGGATATGTAGCATATTTGAGGAATGCAGGTGAACTCAATTTATGGGTACGATATGTGTTGTACTGTAGTAGTGATAAGTTTCAGCCTAACTTCGAAGCACAGCGTTTGCGTTCGATGTGCTTCGAGGTGCTCTTGTTTTAGGTTTCAGAAATTTTAGCAATTCGTCTGACTTTGGTGCGATACGTTGCAGGACGAATTCTACTTCCGGTACATAGTAAAGCACAATTTGTTTGAACCCATCATTGGAGCTTTTGTGGCCAACGGAAATCGCTACAACCTCCTGAATTCAGCTGTATTGGAGCTCATTGATTTCATTCGCAAGGTATTATAACTGCTGCATCAATACTTGGATCTTTTGTTGAAAAGACGACGTTGTGCGTATAGAATCGTGTATGCCGAGCGGAACTTTTCTTGTTTGTTTTGTCCGACAGTTAACTGTCTTCCAATTATTTTCTCCTATATTAAGGTTAGCTACAGTTCAGCGTACGATTCCTTAGGCGTTACTTTCACAATCAAAGTGTTAAGATCACTTAGTATCAGCATTTGGTCATAAGCTGACTGCAAATCCTTCTGATTTGTTGTTTTGAGCACTACAGAATAGAACATTGGCTGTTGTTCGCAATATGTTGGTCAATGGCTATTTTTATATTTACTAACTGGATATGTAGCTTCAGACTGTGATTACATAATTTATCCAGAACTTGCCTGGCAACTTGTGCAGGAGGGCATCAAAACTCTTATTATACATCTGATCGAGAAGTATTCTTCCAAATTAGAATCCATTGACTATGTTGACACATTTCGGCAACTGAAAGTGAAGTATGAGCAGGTGAGGATTTTTTTTCTAGGACTAGCGGGAGTGGCTCGTGACCGAAATGGTTGTTAGAGTTGGTTTTGGATGGCTTTGAGCTGCTTTTTTCTAAAACATTTTGTGCAGCCGACTTGGACATGTTTAATAGGCATTTTTGTTCACGACTTGTGCTATCTGCTGCAGCTTTTGGAAGGTCCTCCACCTAGTACACGAGATGCTGGAGGTGCCGTTACAAGTGGCGGCCCTGATCATGGTTCACGCGCAGGTCGTGGCCAGGCAGCTTTTCTTGAGGCCCGCAGACGGAAGGATGATCGAGCCTTAGACAAAGATGAAGAGGACTATTTTAATGAGGACAGGTATCTTTCCCGAACTCAATGCTTCACTTTGACATGGAATACGTCCTTCGGTACCAATTTTCGACACATCTTTTTTTGCGGGACTGTGGCCATGTGAGTTCGTAATGGTCGTGCATCAATCCGTCATGTCTGGACAGTGACGACGAGGAGGATACGGCAAGCGCAAGAGTGAACACAGCTTCACAGCCGCAACCAACGAAAACGGTCTTAGCAAATGGCAGTGCTCTAGATGGCGTACCTTTCAGGTCATTGTCCTGCCTCTTTACTCCGCTGTTTTAGATTACTCGTAAACTTCTCGATTCTCATCTGACATTTCGATTTGACAGGGAAAGCGGCATTGGGCTCGTGGACTACGAAGACAAGGACGAGGACGTGCCCGCTGGATTGGGTACCAATGGCAAGAACGCAGGTGGAGTGTTCGAGAAGAAATCAGAGAATTTACTTCCTACAATCCAGCCTACAGACGGTATTTGGCAAGACGTAGACGATGGAGCTATTGGTAAGCGAAAGACTCCCATTGCCCCAGGCTTGGAAGAAAGTGATGCCACCCCGCCCAAGAGGCAGAAGCCTGAGGATGGTCTCTCAGTCGACTACTCCGACAGGCCTTCCGATCTTGTTGACACCAGTAGAGCAGGACCTGATGTATCGAGTTCAGAGACTCCGGGTTCAGCAGAATCAGTAGTGCCAACCTCAGCATCACCAGCAGCGCAAGACATCATCGTGGATTCGAAAGCGACCTCAGCAGAGCAGCATGAATCAAGTGCTATACATCAGGCATCATCCAGCTCAAGTCGGTGCAACTCCGAAGCAGTACTTGACGTGGATAGTGACAAAGATTTGCATACGGCTCCATCTGGCCGCTTGGGTGTGGTTGCTACTGATTCACAGATGTTGCGTGATGTACCAGTAGAAACTGCTCCTGAAGGGGAAACAGTTGCTGTATCTCCAGGAGACGATGTGAGCGAGAAATGCGGGAACGGAGGAGAGAGCCCTGCGAAGCCAATGGAAGCGGTTTCCTCAGATAGGGGTTTCGTTGAGAATGGGACGGATTGTCGCTCCGTGGAAGGTTGTAACGGCTCTGCCTCTGAGAGTGCAGAGAGGGTAGGGCTTGGCCCCATTGATTTGTCGCAACAACACAATGTGAGCTTAGGTAGCGAAGGCAACAAACATATAATGAGGACCGTCAGTCCGGCTTCACCAGGGTCGTATACTGTTCGATAGTATGATCCCCACCCCCAAATTTTGAAAGTACTGGTATATACTCCTCTGGACTCAGCTCTTTGTTCATTCATTTTGTCTGTTCCTTATCCATTGTACTTTTTATCACTTCTGCTTAAATCCGTAAGAGCTTTCGTTGCATTGATAACTCTGACCGTCTAATGTTGATCTTTCTTAGGAGAAGTGGTCTTGTTTACCTTGGTCGCATGTCAGCGAGACAGAGTGAAGCCATCTTGGCAATTTGTTGCGTTAGATTAGCGAATTTGTTGTTCTAGCAAGGAGAGACAGTGGCGAAAATATTGTGTGTCTGCTCAGGGCTCCTCCGATAAACTGTAAATGTACTAACTGCCTCTGTTCCTCTACAGAAATAAAAATGATTCTTTGGTTGCTGCAGTGTCACCCAATCTTCTGGCTGTCAAGGTAACCTCTCAGACGCAATTTGGCCATGGAAATAGTCTCCCAGAGTTTATGGTAATTTGTGGAGTAGTAATCTGAACAAAATAGTATTTCAACCGTAGCCTTCTAAGCTTCTCGATTGAAATCTACCCAGTGAGAGTATCCATGTTGTGTAAACCTATTTGCATGGCAACACAGTGTCAGATTCATAATCGGTTCAACCCTCAACGGTTGTGTATTTGAGAGTATTTTTCCTACGCCTCATGGTGAACTGGAAATAATATGCAATTCGTTTTAAACAATTCTTTTTTATGTCATTGACGTTGAAAGAGATGACCACGTGCACAGTGCTGTTCATAAACAGGACAAAAACTGTTTAGTTCCCAGGTCAATAGGGCAAACAGCTGGACGACATGCAAACTTTATGTCTGAAAGGACCATGAATCTTGCCTCTGTTCTTGAGCTCACACTTCGTTTTTCTTCTTTTTTTTGTTTTTTTTTGGGCACAACTTTAGCTCACACTTCGTTTTTTTTTAGATTTTTTTTTTTTTGGCACACCTTGAGCTCACACTTTGATTAACTCTTTAGAGAGATTCGTAAAATCAGGACGACGAGCGTTTTTTTGGGAGGGGGTGGGAGAAAACCTGCCTTTCTCCCTTATTGTTGGGTAAGGCTCCTTATATACTACATAAAAACCCCCAATTTGTGATAAAAATCACCTTGTAGGGCCCCTAGGATAATTTGGGGCCGTCAAATCCATCTTAGCGTATGTTTTACCAAAAAAGGTATTGACTCCTAAAAAGAAAAAGGGCAACATTGAAGCATGAGTTTTGATGACTTCTCATCTTTTGATTGTGTGCAAAGATGTTTCAAAAGTGATACGAATGTTAATACAAGTTTGACATGTGATTGGGAAGATAAACATTTGCAAATCTATGGAGAGTCTCATTAAAATAAATTATAATCAAAATTTTAGACTAGAATTATTGATCATGTGTATGAAATACTACATAGTATGTGGCATTGTGTTTGTAGGTATTTGTTGTGATTGAATGTATTTTGTGTATTCGGCGTTGTATTATGAGGTATTCCAATAGTTCTTTAACTTCAGATCATGATTCGGTTCTTGAAAAGTGTGGGTACAATGTGTGTGCAAATATAAACTTTGGATTTTATAATTTTAATATCTCATGGATTTCATGCAAATTGAGACTTAATCCCTAGATTGCATTTGAATATTTTTCAACAAAAACACTTCAAAATTGCAATAGATATTGAATTTTTTTTGGAAAATATGATCATTTACGGACAACTTAGAAAATTTAAAGTTTGAATTCATGTGTTGGCAAGCCAAGGCTTCTCCTCATTTGCAACTTTCAAATGGCCATGGCAATGTTGTGTCCAAATCAAACAATTGAGGTGTTTTCGACAACTAAATTTTTTGTAGATGTTAAAAAAATACTTCATATGCCTAATTTGAATGATTTACAAGTGAATTATGTTCTTTAAGAGATTCCTAATAAAATACTTTGACAGCTCTCGATGGACCACCGACCAATATTTATGGACTATTTCTTCTTTCACATTGAATTAGATCTTTATTTTGTTCATTTTAGTGCAAAGAGTGAAAAAGGAAAAGAAAGTCGTTATTTCTATCTCCAACTATAAGATCTTTGCACTGAAACCACATCCTCACAAATTTTCATAATCTTTTACCGCATTGTTTTAATGATTATAGAGTTGAAGTGAAGAAGATATAATTTCTTTGTCCCTGCATTGAAGAGATCAACAGATCTTGACTCCACTTGGTGTCAAAGTTTTGCATTAAAAAGTTCTAAATTTCATACCATATAATGTACATGATGTTAGTTCCTCATACACCAATTTTAAGAAGTAATGGAGAAGTGTAGTATATTCATACAAAAACTCGTGCAATGAAGATAGGTTCCAAATCCACCAAATCACATTTTGATTTTTAGCCAATTCATTCTTGTGTAAATTTGAAAATCCAAAGGGTCAAAAGTAAGGTTTATGCTTCATGTTTCTTCTTAGAGCTAAAAATGTTAAATGAATAGAAAATGAATCCATTACTTCATTTGAAACTTTCATGCTTCATGTTTCTTCTTAAGAAGAATCTCTACTCCATCATTTGAAAACTGCCAAGATGAACCTTTTGAGAATGCAATTGCCAAGATCTTCTTCCGAACTTATACAAGATGATATGGTTAACCCTTTTGTGTCTAGGTCATCTTTCTCCAAAACCAAGATATATGCTGATTTTTTCTTTCAACTAACTTTGATATAAATATAATGTCTAATTTAAGTATCAAACCTTACAAAATTGAACTCAAACCATGACCTGAACTTTGGGGAAATCTGCACAACATCTATTCATTGATGGAATAGATCATAGTCTTCAAAGTTATTGTATACATTGGTAATGAAAATTGTAGACTTTGGAGGGTATACTACTTAATCCATCAACAAATTCTTGCAAAAAAATTTGTACTTTGAATAAAAAGAGGTTCACATGTGCACTAGGTTGATAGCTTTGCATTGACATATCATATGTGAAGAAAACATCTATACATGATTATTGATGATTTTTTTACTTTTGTCTACTAGATTGTATACAAAAATGTTCCACACTTATACAAATTAAAACGGAAGTTTTGTGGGCCATGAGAGATCAACAATCACAAAACAACAAAGAGTCTTTTAAAGAAAAATTTCAATCAAAATTTAAGACCAAAATCATTTTGCATGTGTATGAAATACAACGTAGTATGCGGCCTGTTATTCATTTTATTTTAGTGTATTTAATGTATTTTGTGTTGTATTCCTAGCTTTTCCATGAATCCCATAACTCCAAATCATGATTTTATTTTTGCAAAGCGTTTACGTGCGCAAACTTAACCCCTGAAGGCCTAATGTCCCCTCAGGGGGCATTTTGAGTTTGGATAAGGTTCCACAATCTCAAATTTAGGCATGATTTTTTTAGATTTTATATTGATTGGGCAACTTTTTCCATCTTCCCATAGACATAATTTTTTGTGGGCACTAAAGAGTTGAAATTTGGTAAAGTTTGACCGCACGGGTTGAAAGAGAATAGCAATAAAAGTTGAAAAAAAGTTACCTCACAGGTACAATTGGCCCTTCAGGGACTAAACCTCAAATTTCACAACCTAATTCCTCATGGATTTCAACACCTCTAGAGTCCCATTTTGGGTCTTGAGGGCACTAAAGGGTTGAAATTTGGTAAAGTTCGACCGCACAAGTTGAAAGAGAATAGCAATAAAAGTTGAATTTTTTTTTACCTCACGGGTACAATTGGCATTTGGGGGGGTTAAATTTTTAACTCACATGCAAAAAATAGATTTTTTTTTGGTTATATATATATTTTTTTTATAGAAATAGTTGAGGGAATTGCTGAGATGAGAATGAGCCCATCACTCTTGCCAAAACAAAACTTGTGAGCTGCAGGTTTGGGGATTCTCAGAATGACAAGATTCCCCCACATTTGGAGTTCCACCAGAGTTGCTGGGGAATTTTGGAAGGTTCATCTGTATGTGGACATTCCTCCTCCTTTCCTTGATCACTTTTAAAGTTATCCCATCACCTAATCTGGGCATCAATCATACCGATAAGTAGAATATTCAAATTTTCAAGTCTAAGTGTAAATATAGCAAGAATCCGCATGACATTTTATTTTTTTACGTTATGAGTAGTTGTAGTAAGAACTCCGGTCTTCAAAAGAGGGTTGGTGTGAATAAAGTGTTTGTTCATTTCCTTTACGTTATGACTATAGGATCTAGTGGAAGACCATTAGAAAACATGAGAATTTTTTCTTAAGCTTTTAACATTTGGTGTAAGACTAATTACTAATTTTTAACCCGGTCAATATTACTTTGATTTGTGTGAAATGAAGTTCTTGCACATGATGCTATTCATTAAGGTTTTTCTCCACCGAATAGAGTTTTCCTGGAAGTCGAGTTTTCCCAGGGTGGTTGGCAAAAAGAGAGGGTGCAGCAAGATGTGCGGATATTGTGTCTTTTTCTAATCTCAGGATGAGATCTTTGAGTGGAGATTTTTGGAGGGTTAGAAATCTCACCCTGCGTATTTCTTGGACCATTGTTGGCATTCCTTGAATAGTACTGTAGTATCTACATGCTTTACCTCGGCTCCTAAGCCTAGGCGCCACATGCACATGTGCATGATTTGTACAACCCGATATAGCCTCCTCCATTCATTATTTGCACTCTGAATTCAACCGGACATCTCCTGGTCATCCAACGTTTTTGGTTCCTCAATTTCGGTACTCCACATTCAGGGCAACTACTCAAATCCAAGATACAGTATCTAATCCGGGGTCACCATGCTTAGTACTTTCAGGAAAACTCTAATGTTAGATGTATTTCAAGGGCTTAGCGTAACCATACAAATCGTGCAATGGAAGGGGGTTTCAAAAATATGAGGTCATTATGAGCAATAAAAACAAACTACTTTTTTTCATTTTTTTTAAAGTGTCTTGATGTGTAGATTCATATGTTTGTAAGAAGCTTGGTACCATTCAATTCAATGAGTGAAGTGAAAGATATGAGAAATTGTGTTTAGTGCATATTATGGCAGTGGTTTTGTATCTATGTCATTCTCACAATTGATATTAGTCATGTAAATCAACAACATTTTAGCTTAAAATGCAAACCCACGTAAGTACACATCCATAATTACAAGTTGGTTGGTTGTACACAATTGCCCAAATATATTTCTAAAACTACGCACTCTCTCATAATTCAGTGCTCTATTCCACAATTAGAAAATTGTAAAATAGAAGGATCTCAGATGTAACCCCGCCTCATGCACCTTGGTTTAGCAAGGATAATGAGCATAAATGGGTTTTTGGCGGATAGACATGCTATGTCTGTTGACGGAAAAAATAAATCTACTAGAATTTACTTTTATAGTATGCTCTTTGATATCATGTGGAAGGGCATAGTACTCATACCCATATATGCTGTTGGTCTTGAATGAGATGGTATTATTCATCAGTAAAATTTGAATGCATGCAGATATTATAAGGAAATAACTTATTTAGAAGAACTTTAGATTCATCCATATCATTTCACTCGTAATATTCTTCAAGCTTGAATCATAATAATAATATTATTATTAATCCTCAAGCACTTGTATGAATTATGGATGTATTGAAATTGTAGATTGTTACATGCTAAATTGTGTTGACTTATGTGTTTGAAAATTATTAGTTTGTATGAAAGCTCAAGAAGATATTATAGAAACTTTTTAGTTGAAAGCACAAAAGTCCGAAAAGAAATTATAGGAATCTTTTAGTTGAATTTATACTCTTAACTTACCAAAACCTAATATTATGATTTTTGTACTAATTTAAGTGTTAAATTTTTTCAAGAGGTGCATAATGATAAGGTGCCTTTAAACCTTTACAACCTTGCAAGTATGTAGTATCAATTATTGTGTGGTAATTCATGCACAATATTAACAATTTTGATCCAAATGTTGATAAGAGACTATTTCCAATCAACTCTTCAATTCATTGTTTTAGAATGATTGACTTTTCTCATTATATTCACAACTTGATTTATATGGGTAATGATTATCATTGTATATCACCAAGTACTGATCAAACGTGGATCTCTATTGTCCCCAATGGAGAAGTGTAGTTCCAGTGAAGTAAATGTAAGTAGATGCAAAAATCAATGTACTTCACAAAGTTACATCAACATTGGAGAGTTGGATGGAAAACCGCCTACAATCATTGAAGCACTTTGCTATAAATAACATTGCGCATCACATCTTGGTTATCTTGATCCAAATGCTCTATATGGAAGCACCAAAACGTATCCAAGAACCGTTGCACACAAAAGTGGAACATACATTTGACCATGCGGAAAAAGTCCTCAATAGGGCAATTGCCAATTTCAGTAAGTGTTTCTTGCTGAGACTTGATGCAGGTATGGCATACGGGATGTAGACAAAAAACTACTTACGACGTACATGAAAAAGAAGCCCGATGCCCTCAGTAACCAAAGTGATATGTTACATGAATGCAACCTATTTGCATGATCACCTGGAAGGACTTCAACCTCAATCACTTGGGCTGAGCAACAATATATAATGAGCCTAGCACCATTGTACAGTATGTTTGATGCATCCTGATTATGGAAAAGCACAACGGGTGTAAAACTTTGAGCGTAAGCATATGAAGTGGCCATCCGTTGTCTTCCAGCGTATTCAAAAAATTGCTTGATATCACATTGGCGCCATCTTATCAACGCCCACCTTATCATGGCCCACCTTATCAACGCTCAAAGAAACTAGGGTTGCCTCAAGTATCATGACATCAAATACAACAGTGTTGGTTTTTTCCATGTCATTGTTGTGTGCTGCAAGAATAACACAACTTCTAAGAAAATCCATTCTAGTGCGGCTAGTTGCAATTATAGAGTATATTGCATTGATCATGCCCTTCAGAGTCTACCAAATATGTCTTCCACAACAATGTCCACCTTGGCCTCTCTAAGAAGGAGAAGCTAATCCACAAAAAATCAATTGTCCAAGTTAGCAAGCATTGTAGTGGTTGTAACGAACATGCATATTTTGACGGAAGGTGCAAACTTTGATGTGGCCCTACAAATATGATTCTTTAATTAATGCTACGACAAGGTCTGGCCACAAGACCTTTGGACTAAACATGCAAAACCTTAGATTGCCCCACATCAATTAGACTTGCCAAAAATTGATGCACATCACAAAGGTGATTCCTCCAAGGGACACATTTTTCCTAGTTATGTCGTGGGGTGTACGGTTAACAACTTCAAAAGAAAACTTATTGACAATAGGCTTCTCGTCTCAAAGTATGAGCTTTGCGCGCCATATCATTTCTACCAAATCACTTGTTCTTGGATGTTGAGTCGGGTCCAATTGAATTGGAATTTTACATCTTGAATGAACAGTCATGCCTTTACGTAGCAACAATACAACAACTTCAAACGAAGCAACTGCAAAAACAATATGATTGGTCCATGCACCAACTTCAGGATGATATTCTTGAAATATCTCTTTTCAGTACCTCACCGGTCCATCAACAAATATAAACCTTGTTGAAGACATCAAACACATTTGATTGCATGATCTTTTAATAAATGTTATACTGCTTGTCTTTCAAAGTTTCAATCTGTTATTGAAATTTTTTGAGTCAATTGTACAACATTGCTCTCGAGCTGCTCCAATATGAGTCAATTAGCGTCTAATTCATCCTTGGAAAATGCAAGCTACAGCAAGTCAAAATCTTCTAGCAACATGTCAATTATTGCAAGGAGTTAAGCAATTAAATTCAATGCACCACTATAAATTTCTTCCTTTCATGATTGCCCCACTCCATTTTGCAATAATCAATGTCTATGGTTATCTCATAAAGTTAATAAAATTGCCCCTATAGCCGCTCTTGGTCTACCGGAGGTTGACGCAATACAATGTTAGAAAAAGAAAATGAAGCTGAGCGCTTTACACCATCAGTGCAACTTCACCGAGACGTTGCTCCCACTTTTGATTGTTCTTCCATAGTTCATATGCAATGTAGAAAACCTTCAAAGTGTCAAAGACAACACTTTCAAAAGTGCGCAAGTTGAGAAAATGTGTCATGCCTTTCACCACGATTAGAATTGTTCAGAGGAAGTATATCTTGCCCGGAAATAAATTGACAAAGTAGAGACGCCCTATTGTAGATCTCTTCTTTTAGATTGCCCATTTCTTTTACTAGGTCATGTGAAGCGAAAATGAAAGTCCACGTATGACATCTTCCTAGTTACAAAACTAGGAAGATCCTCCAATTTGCCCCAAATCATCATTTTAGAGTTGTCATTTAGCTCGATCCGCGTTAAGAATATCTGCCAAATTCATGTCTACATTAAACATCACACGGTGTTCATTAGGTAGATGAACCTGCAAATGCTAAATTGCTAAAGTGCTATCATGCATTGGAAATCCAATTAGCCTCCACGTCGATGCGTCAGACATAGAGACATAGCAATAATTGATGTATTATTTAATCTTGTTGATGGTTTCCATGACCACAACCGCATTATCGTGACTTGTGTACACGTATTTAAAAAATACTTTACAACCCTGATTGACAACCACATATGTTTACAAAAATAAAAATAATCAATTTAATCTTCAAACAACAATGCACAACAATGCACAACAATGCACAAATGATTCAAAAAACTGATTTTGGCATTATTGTCCGCGTTGTACTTTGACACCAATTACAAAACTATGCGGTACAATCTAATGGTTGTCAATATAATGACCTTTGCCGTCAACAAAAGAGCTCCTGTCATCTCTCTTTTTGTACACAAGATAGTCATTCCATTCCCACATGTTTCTTTAGAGAAGTTGCAATGGTACCACTTGATATATATACCATCTGCCATGCAAAGGAAGTTTGGATTTTGTATGATGCACGGCCTGTGCACTATGCAACGTGTCACTGTCTTGCGTACCTCAAAGTGTATGATTGGATTTAGAAATTTGGCAATCAATGCTAAGTTGATCATGTCTGTGTTAGAGTTAAAGAGTTGCTTGTAGTTGTTACGACATATAAATAACTGAGGTAGATTTAGAGGGGAATATAAAAGGGGAGAAATGGAGACATGTGAAAGAAACTTGAGGTTTTCTGGTCCATATGTCTTCCTTGGGGTTGATCGTGACACACAAATGGATGTATAAGGTTGGACCACCATATATTTGATGTGTTGATTGGCAAAGACACGTGGGTAGAAGCATGAGATTGGATTGCCATGTGTCTAATGTATTAGCAAAAAGTTGTATTGCCAATGGCGTCCTAATAGTGCTAAGGCAATGTGCCTTAAGCTATTGCCAATGTGTGTGCCTTAAGCTATTTGCCAATGTGTGTGCCTTAAGCTATTTGCCAATGTGTGTGCCTTAAACTATTGCCAATGGCGTCCTAATAGTGCATTGGCAATGTGCCTTAAGCTTGAAAGGTGTTTCTGCCTTAGGCTAAACGCTAATCAATATTGAATACTAGATATGTGAATGCCAAAGCCTTGTAGTACGTTGGATGGATTTTCAAAAACTCTTTGCTTCTCACATGTCTCTTTGCAACAAGCTTTGCAACGGCTGAAGAATTGCCATTTGCTGTGGAAGCTCAAATTTTCCTTCATCACAACACATTGTAAATAGTGAGTTGGCCTTTGATGAGCCCCTTCCAATGATGCGCTCTCTCAACAAATGCAAAGCGCAACAAATATCGCAACAAATATTCATTTGTTGAAGCACATGTTGAATGATGTCATCTACACCATCAACCACACGATGAGCTAACGTCATATCGGGGAGTGCAACAAGTGTTGCATAATGTATTTGACAATTTTTCTTGACAACAACAATCTTGTTCCTCTGCTACCTTGGCAAGTCATATAGCATAAGCACGACAATTATTTTCAAGATCCATTAGCTATTTGTTAAGCAGACATTCCACTTGCCTTTTGTGCTACATTGTTTGCTTCATGACCAACGTTTGTGCGTTTGGCATGTTGTTCTTGCAACAATCTTTTTCTTCAAGTTTTAAAATTTTACTCTTGAACATTAGAAATAGGAGTTTCTAGAAGACCTATAAGTGGATGAAATTTAAGTTGAAAGAATTATATTTTAGCACTTGTAAAAAAGTGCAATAATAAGATATGTCCAATTGACATTTTAAAAATATTTTTGCACTATTAGTCTAATTACCTTATTGATGTTACATCATATCATTGTAGTGTTACTGTAACATTATCAATTATATTACATCTTTGTTAGGTGAGAAAACCAAGGTAGTGATATTAATGAGTTTAGAGTGTAGATCAATACTGTGGGCACTGGGTTTTAGGTGTAGAGTTGTATGTTTTCAATTGCGCATGTGAATAGGTGCTGAAATTTTAGGTTTTAGCACTTATTATTTTTTTGAGGTTTCAATTATTTTTGTTTGAATGCAAACTCTCCAATTGTGTTTCACTCTTTAATTTCTTTCAATTATCTCTGCTGAAAACTATGGAAATTATAGAGCTTCTACGGTACAACATATGAAGCTTAATATTAATGGTTGTCTTTGGCAAAAGGGTTAACATATATTTTAGTGTGTTATATTGGAAGTAGAAAAATTGATTTTTAACATAAACGAGTGTACATTTATGACTCTAACTCTCATTTTGGCAAGCATGAAACTGCCGAAGTACTTAATGTCACCAAAAGCTCATAGACACATTTACCAACCAAACTTTGTCACTATACCTTTGAAGTAGTGACCGGAGATTGAGAGAAAACTATCCCAATATACTTGGAGGTCAAATTTGATATCCTCTCGGCTGCGCAATTATTTCTCAGTTTTTGCAACAAGTTTAGATGCAAGGCAAGGTAGAACAAGTTTATAATTGTAGAAAAGTTCCATAACCAAAAACAACCTAAGAAACCCGTAGTATATTTTTTTGAGGGGGGAGAGTGAATTCGTCTAATGTTTTGTGACGAAGGTCAGATGTAAGTGATAAAGTTTTATAAATTCTATAAGGTGTCTTGAAGATTATTACTCATTCAAGTCAATTTCATACATTTATCTATTCTTTCTTTATTAATTTAGCAATAAAACCAACATTTGTTATTATAACTCACGTCTTTAATTATTATCAATACATTACACTACCTCCTATAGTATAAAGAGAAACTTTTTGAGCTGCAAATTCCTTCATCTTCATCTTCATAGTAGGATCACATATCATTGTGACTTGGCCAAGGACAATGACCTACCAACTTCTTGAGCTCCTCAATGCATTTAGTCAACTAAGATCACATACAACAATGGTAATAAATTTAGACCATATCTAGTGCAAAAATTGGCCAAGGTCATTATTTCTTGGCAACATTTAAACACCTTCTTCATATGCTCAATGTACTTGGCCAAGGAAATAATTTCTTCCGTGCATGTTAATATTTAAGTGTACAAATTGGAAGGGTGTAGAGTTTGAAGTATGGACAAAGGTTTATTTCTT
This sequence comes from Bryoerythrophyllum caledonicum, assembly GCA_963971425.1. Classification (NCBI taxonomy): domain Eukaryota; kingdom Viridiplantae; phylum Streptophyta; class Bryopsida; order Pottiales; family Pottiaceae; genus Bryoerythrophyllum; species Bryoerythrophyllum caledonicum. The sequence continues at coordinate 5,269,995 of OZ020517.1, read as the reverse complement.
CCTCTCATAAGTAGGATTAGCAAACTTTGACTTCTATGGCATCAATCTTTTGCATACGTTAGTTTGCCATATACAACTTAGAGCGTAATGAATAGGGTTGAATTGTTAGGCTACATGCATATTTCACCATTTTCTTGCTTGCCTTAGGAGTGGATTGAGGGTGCATCCATTACAATTTGAACCTCAAAATTGCAAAGACAATTAGGGCAGTTAAGATTGAGATTCAAGTTTTTCTTTTGATTTTGTGCTTTTCATTTATACATTCTATAATCACACATTTTGGCACATTTTATATTTTAATCATATATTTAAAATATACATAGTCATACAATCTAGAAATACCCCAATAAGATACAAGAACTAAACATACTATACAAGGTACCCAAACAACGTTGTCTATTGACTACTAGTAACTATGAGAACGTATTCAAGATGACTTTCAAAGATTAGTTGCTTCTTGAACATCCCCTACATTGCAATCATTCAGTCCCATTGCTCTTATTATCTTGCAACAATGTTAAATATAAACATGTTTAACTACATTTCTTACCACGGCACACAATTTATGATCATGCACCACAACGACCTTGGCATCTCGAAAAGCAATGGATGTAGTTTTAACATACATATGACTGCCCAACACATTGTGTCACATGTGCCTCACTCCATCTTATTTGTGGTAGAAACATCCCCAACTATGGTGGGGGGGTCTTAAGACCTTATTGTATGGGTACTTAGAAAGCCTTTGGGGAGATGACATGTTGGTTGTCTCTAAGGCAGTTAGTGTAGAATAGTGTTTATTCTTGGAGGAATAAATAAGTTCTATTACACTAACCTATGTCCCATGGCCATTGGCTTAGTGAAGAGAGTGAACAAACACTATATTCACGCCGATCACCTTTGGAGACCAGAGTTGTTGTTGCTGTTCTTCTTCTTAGTAAAAACATCTCTAGCATTGAACAACATCTCTTTTTCCACAATGATTATTGCATCAAATGTCATGACTTTTGTTGGTATGCAAGGAATTGATATTAATGGCAATGTATATTCTATATTAACCTCCAAATGACAATTGTTCCCTTGAGGAAAATTTTGAGTTTGGATAGAGTCTTACAATCTCAAACTTTGGCATGAGTATATGAGATTTTTCATTGAAAGGGCAACTTTTCAATAACTAATTGTTGACATAATTTATGTAGAAATTTGACCTTATGGTTCAAAAGTTACAAACCATTTTTAATGACATATGACAAATATTGCAGGAGTTTTTAGTGACATATGAAAAATATAGCAAGAAAACATTAAAATTAACTCTAAATTCAATAGATATTAGAGCTTTGGTCTAAACTTTTTACATGCCTAACCCAATATTAGTCAATTTAAAATTACATTCAATCAATTGTGTCACATATGCCAGTTAACATGGCAGGACATAAGTACTTGTGCTAGTGCGAGATGCCAACAACAAGAAGAAACTCCAATTGAACACCAGCGTGAATCAAGTGTCTGTTTGATGCCAACAACTTAAATGGGATGTGCATGCTCCCAAACCCATACAGGTTTTAATATAAATATCACCAGCACAATTTCTTTCTAAAATGTGAATGATTCTTGATTCTAAAGGAACCAACTCTTTGTTTCATGGGTAAAATGAAGGGTATGAACCCTTTAAGGACGAGGTGGCTATGGATGATGGGAGAGTTTCCAAGTGTAATAGATTATGTAGAATAACATCTATTACAATTGCAGATTTCCCATCATCCATAGCTACCTCGTGCTTAAAGGGTTAAAGCATCCCATCCCTAACTACCTCCATCATAGCAGAGAGGAAGGATTTCAAGCCGAGCGGGGGCTACTCGTGGCGGGGACCTCACCATAGTCCCGTCATGGCCCGATCTGTCCACGATGTTGTTCACATTGATAATTGAAAACCATTGTCAATTTTTTGCCTTGTTCACATTGTATCTATGTCGTTGACTCTACCTACGTTGTGTAATACCTGGGTTAGAGGTGAAACGTGGGGTAAGAGGAAAAACATATAAAATATTCTTTTGTAGAAAGCGTGGTCCAATCATGGACCCTCGAGCAACTAACCCAGACAAATTGTCCTTTGGTAGCATCATGTGTGAGAGGGCGGGTGGAGGCAACTCGACGTCGCGGCTATTGACTAGTGGGACTCTCACATAGTCCACTCCCGACGCCGTTTGCCGGGTTTGCGGACGGGTGGGGATGCTCTTATGTTTGCTAGAAGGGCTTCCAGATTGAGACATGCCTTCTCTGAGCAACTGGCGGGTGTTTTCCATTAGATTTTGGATTTGTCATTTAGTACTTTCATAAATCTACTTAGCCAACCTCTGATTGTAGAATCTCAAAACTTCTCATTAAAATCCCACTCATGGAATTGCCGCAAAATTCCCTTTATTTAAATTTTTTTGGATTAGAATAGAGCAGGTTTTATCCCCCAAATTTAAATAATTCATTAAGATCATGTGGGGTTAGAGCCCTTCCACCATGCCCGCCAACAGGCACACCAAGTGACCCACTACTCAAAAAATGGAGAAACCTCTCCCTAGTGCAACCACTTTTTCCACGCCACATTTAAAGGGAAGCCAAAAATTTGCCTATTCAGTGTAGCTTGACGTGAGGGTTGCAGGGACGTCAAGTGCATTGACCAATATGTTGCCAATGGAGAAGGTGGTTGCAGCGTAATGAACCATAGCTGGCAGCCTATTATTCAATGGTGGGGAAGTCCCTAATCGCTTTTTGGGGAAGCCGATGAGTGTGGGCAAGCCGTTGATCGCCATGTCGTTGATTGCTTCCTACGAGGTACTTTTGGAGGGTCGCCACTATGAGCGCGGTGGGGCAACGTACTAAAAATGCCTAGCCGACCCACTAATCGACCATAGAGTAATACTTTGGGGGGGGCCACACCGTCGGGAGCAATGCGGGTGCTCTCATGAAATGATGAGAGGTGGGACCATGAATGAGTGAACGGCATCACAAATACCAAGGTCAACAGTATCGTAAAAAAAAAAAATAATCTCAGAATCAAAACCAAACAGAGGGCTTAGTTGGTTACATGGAATGTAAGAAGGTGTGTTTCTGTGCAGTACATTCTCATTGTTTCTCCAGTCAACCTAGTGTTGCTTTTTAGCATGTTCTTTTTATACTTGGTGCACTGCCTACAAAATTGTTCTTCCCGTTGGTTGCATTTTGATGAATATGCGCTCTCCCTCGAACTAAACATGATGTGGCTGCATTTGTCTTGGTATCCCACCCAACCCAATTCTTTTCATCTTGTATGGGTATCATGAGTTGCAGCTCTCTATGGAATATGCAACACATTTTGTCATATTATACTGTATATATCTAAACAAAGATATATACAGTTTAGATAACAAAGATATATACAGTTCACCTTTTTGGTTCGCATCGCAATTAGAAAGATGGTATGGTATGACCATTGAGTATACCAAATAATGGCAATTTATGCAGCAAGCCATTTTTTGATACACTTGTTGGTTATCTCATATCATCTTTCTAGGAGGGCATCAAAACTTAAGGAGCTCTTCACCCATTACTACACCGCCTTGGATTCAATTTTCAATTAATTATTTTATCTTTTAATAAATAATGAATGGAAATATAGATTATGGACAAAATGGTCAACTAGTAGACAAGCAAAAATTTTATTGTCTTGAATTATGTTAAAGGATTATATGGTGGCATGGTAACATAATTTAAACATCATAAACATTCTATAGTTGTCAAAATTTTAGAATGACGGATCCTCAACGTACTTGGAAGTTGATAATAGGAAAGGTGTACAAACATCAACCTGTCAATGTACATGACTGTTATCACTCAAGAATGAGATTGTCAAGACATTGTCTAGACAAACATCAAAACATTCTCTCAAAGAATGTGTCTAAACACTATCAAGGGTTGTGCTAAATCTTTAACATACTTGGCAATGACATAACCATCCAAACATCAACTTGTCACTGCACACGCAAAGTACTAAATGTTTACCGTACTTGGTGATGGCACAACTATATAAACATCAACATGTCAATGTACACACAAAGTACAAAATCTTGTAGCAAACTTGATGATGACAAGCATGTAGAAACATCATCTTGTCAATGTACACGCACTATTAAATAATGAGCTTGTCAGCACATTGTCTAGACAAACGTCACAACATTCTCACTATCAAAGACTGTACTAAATCTCTAATATACTTGGCAATGGCACAACTATACAATTATCAACCTGTCAATGTACACGCAAAGTACAAAATCTTTAACGTACTTGGCGATGACAGAACTTTACAAGCATTAACCTGTCAACGTACACTCAAAGTACTAAATATTCAACATACTTGGCGATGACAAAACTATACAAGCATCAACTTGTCAATGTACAGGCAAAGGACAAAATCTTTAACGTACTTGGCAATGACAAACTTTACAAGCATGAACCTGTCAACGTACACGCAAAGTACTAAATATTCAACGTACTTGGCGATGACAAAATTATACAAAGCATCAACCTGTTAATGTACTCACAAAGTACTAAACTTGGATAAGGTAGGCATGTAAAAACATGAACTTGTCAATGAAAACGCACTATGTCATGTATAAACTTCAAGATACTTTTAAGCCGTCACAAATTCTAAAAAATATTTCTTAATTCTAAACCCAATATAGTCTTATGTATTACATGTTGATAATCACAAATTCTTCTGTAGTTGTATTAGATTTTCAAGAACATAACCATACTCCAACAGAAGCACAATTCACTACCGCAAATGTTGCATCTTTTTTCCATGTTTTAGTCATCTTCTTCAACCGCTCCAACAGAAGCACAATTCACTACTGCAAATGTTGCATCTTTTTACCATGTTTTAGTCATCTTCTTCAGAACGCCATATCCATTAAATTGAGACATTTCAGAGTCTCAAATGAGTGACTTTGAACTTGACACTAGTAGGAATGGAAGCCTCAAACTTTGTGAAGTGTCTCAATTTAACAAATACGGCCATTGAGTCATTTTGGAAAGATATTCATGGACATTGGTCTACAAATATTATTTGGAACTAGCTAGATCATGAAATATCATAAATGAAATCATTGCAACATGCCCCTTGTTGGGAAAAATACTCACGTGGGAAAAATGTTGCCTTTCCAAGTACATCTTTGAGTCACTTTTACATTTTATACAATCCACTAAACAACGACTTGAAATAGTATTACTTTGACAAGAACGTAAAGTCCACACCTCGAAAACAGCGTGTCACTCAATAAAACAGTGGAAAACGCAGAGTGACAGGGGCACCTTCTGATGTTTTTTTGTGAGCAAACAGTGAAACCACTCGCCCAGTACTTTTACGATCCACTGCGTGCTTTCCAAGACAATCGACCATCGTGCGCTGATGTTGAAGACAACTCTCATCTTCTCTCCCAACTTATCCAACCACATCTTTTTTACTAGGAACCTCCCTAAACTCACTAGAGCATGAAAAAGACCTCCCCAAACCACCAACCAAGCTGGTTTCCAGTCACCACGCCAAGCTTATCAGCCAGAAATCTGTCTGGTGAGAGTTATCCTCAGCTCTCTGCAAAGAGCCATGAGGTCCTCCGGATGGCGAAGTGTGTCGAATCTCAGACGAATATGAATCCCGTCAAGTAGCATGACTTACTCTACAGAGTCAATGTGGGCCAGTCCCCAAAGCACTATAAGAACTAGCCCCAGAAATGAAGTGTAGCATCACTTCGAAACAGTGGCCAGGCTGTTGGAGTATTACTACTTGTGCTCTGAACCTCCTCACGTGCATCAGTGTAAGTTTTATCACTCCCCGAAGCATAAGACGTCAGTTGTTTTAGCGGGTGTTACAGGGTATCACACTAGTATCACATAGGTATCACAGTGTTAAATCCTGTAACAGTGGCCAGTCCTTTGGAGTAATTGCTTCTGCTGCTCTGCTCGTGTGAGTTTTTTCACCCCTCGATAACCCCTTGTGTGTGTTTCTCCATTCAGTAAGAAAGGGCAGCCTGCTTTAGATAGAAAAGGGGACTGTTGTGCTGTGGCAGAGAGTCAAATGGTTGGTAAAGTGGGGGTAAGGGGGTGGGGAAGGTGCAAGGAAACATTGAACGAACAACGAGAAAGGGGGAGGATCTCACCCGGCTCGAGCAGTTGGGTGACAACATGATGAGCAAAGCACTTGGCCTGCCAAAGTTCAAGATTCCACCAAGCCCTCCCCGGGGCCAATATACCGATGCAATTTCCCTCGAGATGGTCATCTTCATGTCCAGGCTCGACCCAGGCTACCGTGTCGGCGTTGCCAGTGACTGCCCCAAAAATACACCACCGCTCAGTCCTGGAACCAACATATTTGCCGATGACATGACAGTCTAGTCCTCTTTCGCGTCACTGAGTGGGAGGGAATCTGGACCCGTGTTCTTCTAGAGTTGCTGTGGTCTCCTTGTTTCTAGATTCTGATCGAGTTCGTGGTCGCTGGGGACGACAGGCGTTGTTGCTTCAGATCATCACACCCTGGAGGAGTTGTCTTGAGGGGACTCTCTGTTGTGTTGTCGCTGATAGGTGTTGGATCGAGAGGAAGTTAATCCACGTGGGTGTTCATGTGTTGGGATTGCGGAGGGACGGGAGTAGATCATGTGGAGGTTGAGGGAGGTTACCAGGTGATGAGAGATGACAGGAATATCATGGTCGATAGCCGCGAGCGGGTTCCGCTGGTATAGTCAGGGGTACGTCGAACCGAGTTGGCCACTCACACAGCTTGGCACCACGGTATCACAATTCGTCATAAGGAGAATAGTAGTTTAAACGGTTGTGTAGAATGAGCGGCTTGCGAATGGAGACGGGGTAGGAGAGGCTAGGGTCAAGTTGATAGAGCATTTCAGTTTCGTGAGGTGCACCGCCGCACCGAGTTGTTGATCGATCGTGGCAATTACTGTTTTTTTCATACTAGTTGTGACTTCAGTGTGCAGAGTTCCATGCACCGGTTGGCAGCTTGCCACCATGCCGATGACCACCTCAAACTCAGGCTCGTCACCGCGGTTCCAAGACACGGCCACTGTGGCGCTGGGGACGACGTCCTCCAGCAGCAGCTGGGGCGCCGTGTCGGAGTTGAACCACTTGATCATGGAGTCGAAGCCGTTCGCGTGCCACCCGAGCAGCGGCTACCTCCCCGCGGTCCCAGCAGCAGGAGTCCCGACGTTTCATGACGCGGCCGTGAGAGAGGGAGACTACGACCTGCAACACGTCGTGGACGTGGCGATGGCGACCACGCATCCCGAGCCCACATCTTCTTTCTGGAGCCAGGCGCCTGCAGTCCCCTCGACGCAGTGGCTCCACCAGCCGCTGTGGCGAACCATCAGTATCACTCCTCCGTCGACCACCACTCTTTCTCCGGAGGAACTGGACGGCTTGAAAATCCAGAACAGTCCCACGCCGTGCCTCCGCCCGCTCGTGAAACTGGAAGCCGGACGACCCACTCCTTTTCCAGAGATCCCCGCCCTTGGACCTGTTCTTCCTTCCGAACCCACGGTCACCGTCACCGCAAACAGCCGTGCTCCTTTACAGGTGAGAAAACAAAAAAATATATCATATCCTTCGTCTTGAATTACCAAGTAGGAGATAATGGGTAACTCGGGGGAAATTCACGGCAAAACATTCTGAACTTGGATTCTAGAGATGATTTATCAGGGTATGTGTTGTTTACAGGGGTTACTGGCGGGTAATTCTGCCTCCGAGCAATTCAATAATGAGGGAGAAAGTCTGATGCAGCTCCAATCGGACTGGAAACCTCGCTTGTTTCCTGATATCAGCGACTGCATGGACATTCAGAATGCGGACACGGTAACCATCCTTTGCTCTCTTTCTGTAAGTAGATCCAGAGCAAGGGTTTTGACATGTGACATTGAGCTCGACCTTACGAACCAATGAACTGGTTCAAGCATGTGGTTCTAATTCTGTGTGTACGTTGCCCAGTCAGCCGATACTTCGGCGCCCAGCTTGCAGCTCCCGGTGCAGCAGCAATCAGGTAACGTAATTGTGTGTACAAGCCACGTTATGTCTGGCATTTGGCAGATCATCTGACTCTGTTGGCAATGGCAACATTTGAATTCAGAGAAGACGTCGGAAGAAAGTCCAGGACCGTCCTTAGGAATGTCGCCGCCTGTGACGTACTCCGCTGCCGAGGCTGCCAAGGCGCGCCTGCGGTGGACGCCGGATCTCCACGACAAGTTCGTGGCGGCTGTGGCGAAACTGGGCGGCCCAGATCGTAAGTGAACTCACCTGCCAAGTCCTGCATTGGTGTAGACCATGTGCCTCAAACTTCCACTGATTGAAATACTCGGTGAATTTGAGTGTGGTACTACTTTCTGGCTTCAGGTGCGACACCAAAATCGGTGCTCCGTCTTATGGGGTGTACCGGCATCACAATCTACCATGTGAAGAGCCACTTGCAAAAGTATCGCCTCATACCTGAGACTTCCACCGCAGGTAACGGTTCTTCTATGCCATGTGACTGTTGTCCCCTCCTGTACATGACTTGGATTGGCACATGTAGCAAACTCTGGTAATCGATTTGAAGCACGCAATCGTTTTCCGAGCTCTTCTAGTACTTCGTCATGTTCCGTGATGAACTGCAACCTGTCACTGACGTAGGGTATTGTTATTGCAGAGTCTAAATGTGGCCGGAAGCGTCGCGGCCATGGTCAAGCTGGACCGTAAGTGTTCTGCTCAAACAATCTCGCAGGTGGATTTTCTTCCTACCTTCGTAATTAAAATTCGATTCTGACGCTGGAGTGTGATTCTTCCCTGCAGCTCCTCCAAAATATCGCAATCTCTTCATATGCAAGTCGAGGTGCAGAAGCGTCTGCACGAGCAGTTCGAGGTAAGTACCACATTTTTTTTTTGGGTCCAATTTTCAATAACTGATACAGTATGATGCATGATTACTTAGACTAAAGTCATGTCGACCCTGACAAAAATGAGCAGACGCAAAGACAGCTCCAGGTTCGGATCGAGGAGCACGCCGCGAGCCTGAGGCGGATGATCGATGAGCAGGTCAAGGCAGGGAAAGTTCTGGGCATTCCCTCGGACCAGATCGCCACCGGCGAGTTCTTCGCGCGCCAGATGCTGCAGCCCGGGCCGAACTCATGGGACGATCACGCTGTCGACGCCAACCGCATGACTCCATCCACCAAACGCCCGCGCGTGGAAGTCCCCAAACTTGTAATAGTACCCAACCTCCACAAGCTCTACAGTTCTACTCCCCACGACCCTTACATGGCTCCACATGCAGGCCCATCTTCCGCAGAGTCCTCCTCGCAGTGAACATGCCCGCCCCATCCATGCAGACTTCGATGGTGACTCTCTGAGTAGGAAATCATGAATCCTCTCCAAAGTTCGTAGATAGTCCTGGTCGATAGACAGATAAAGAGAAAGGTCACTGCCACCTTTCGGGGGCGTGCAGTGCGTGTACACAAACACTCAATTGTTTCATATCATTAATTTTGAAATAAGTTTTGGTGTAGACCATATGATTCTCCCAGTACCATAGCAGCTAGTTGAAGATATCAATCAGGTCCAACACCCTCTGTAGACCCATTAAAACACGACGTTCCAACGCAAGATGAATCCAAACCAACGCAGTAAGGACAGATATCGTAGCTCGAGTGTTTCTACACCCATTTTTCTCAACTGATGCTCTTGTAGTGTATGGGCACTGACAATGAGGCGCTCGATGTGTACAAGAAAACAACGGTGTAAGACTGCCTCTGCAGCTACTGGACACATTACCGACATCGGGGCACGGACACGACTTGGGAGAAATATGCGAGCAGCACACTGGATTGACCCACCCACGTCTAAAGTGTTGGAAATAGACAGGGTTGCTGGATCTGAACGTGCGGTGAGGAGAGAGATGGAGGGCTCGAGCTGGCAAGATGGAGGAGCGAGCCGATGGCGCGGCGTGGAGGCGTCGGACACAATGAGGCTTCGGGGAGGGCGTGGGCGGTGCATGCTTGAGATTCCCATCGCCACAGCATCGCGCGCCTGCACAACACACGAACAAGCTCTCGGCACACATCCGGCACACACTCTGCTACCTTTCGCTTTTCCGGGCCATTCTCCCCCTTTTTTGACTTGTTGTCATGCTGGATTCTTTTAAATTGAGGCACAAATTCCATGAGTTTTTCTGTCTGTTCTCGTCGAAGAAGAAAGAAAAGTTTTAAAAAAAAGAAAAAAAAAAGGAAGAATTTTGGTCTCCGAAGATGATTAGCGTGAATATAGTGTTTATTCATTCTCTTCACTATGCATATGGCCATTGGACGTAGGCTAGTGTAATAGAACTACTCCCCCTCTCGAATGTAAACACTTTTCTTCACTAAGTGTTTCCCTACACTACTTGCCTTAGAGACAACCAACATATCATCTCCCCCAAAGGCTTTGTGGGTCCCCATACAACAAGGCCTTGGGACCCCCACCATAATTGGGTGGACTATGGGATTTGCCAAAATACCCCGGTCGAGCGTTGCACCAAGCCTCACGCTTGGAAGGGTGGAGGAGGGTAGGGACAAAACCGGCCCCTATTTTTATGTTGGAGGGGGGCCCTACTTGATTCAAGGGGGGGGGGGGCACCGAGGGTAATTTGGGGCCGCATGCCCCAATTTTATTTTAAAAAAAAAACCAAAAAAGCCTCTAGAACCCTAAATCGGGCGAGGCCAGAAAAATGGACCCACCGGAGGCTAAGGGTTGGTGCAACGCTCGACCAGGGTGAATAAGGAGATCCTGGACTATGGTAGTAGGCACCACGCCGGCAATAGGACTTGAACTCACAACCACCTCACCGGTGTGCCATGACCCAAACCACTACACCAAGGTTGTGGTGCCTCTTCTCGTCGACAATTAACCCAAACTAGAAAAAAAAGGCGGCTCTCGTGGATGGCGCAAAAGCACCTCTCCTTTACAGTCCAACCTTGATATTATCACCTGAAACCTTGAAACTGATTTCCCTAGTTCAAAACTCCCTTATTAATATCCCTATCACCCTTGATAATATCACTTTTTTTTGTGAAAGTGGCAAAAACAAGATGGATGGATGAATAAGCGACCAAATGGATGATATGGGTGGCCTAGCCATCCCAAGCTTTTCTAATAAAGCATTGAGTTCTCATCTTTGTCATTTAAGCTTTTGATTTTTTATTCTTTTATATAAAGCATTGAGTTCTCATCTTCGTTGTTTGAGCTTTTGAATTTTTTTTAATTGGAAGATGTGAAGTACACCAGCTTGAACGGCATATTGAAGAAATCAAACACATTGTTCGCTTTTCACTACTCCGGAGCTTCTTGCAGGGTACCAACCTTTTACTGATTTGGGAAAGTTTTTATTCTCCTTTTGACGTCCGATGAGTTCTGTGTCAATGGAGTTTTCCTGAAAGTATTCGGGATTTAAACCCATACTGTCACCCCAAGACGCTAATAGGGGTTGTACTCCTGAAAGTCCACTTGTTTTTGAGAAACATGGTGGTTTGGTTAACTTTGGGGTTTATTCCATAAATTATGGTCCTTTGTGAGCCAACCAACATGCTACAGGGTTAATCATCTAGGCACAGTCACCGCCCAAACATAGATGCAAGGTGGTATTAAACTCTTCCGTATATTTTGGTGTTGATCATGACGTTGTTGAAATTGGTTGTCATTTTTACCATTAAATTTGAGGGGAAGAGGTTTTTGGTTTTAGTGACTAAGGTTGGATGACCTATAACCACCAACTTAAGCTTGCTGACCTATTTAAAGCGTTTGTATACGTGGTAAGACTTTTTTTGGGAATTCAAAATAGGATTTCATGAATATTGCAATTGTCGTGACCATTTATTTCTTCATATTGAAATTGCTACAAATTTTCAAAGTGGATAGTAAGCCGTGACCCATTCCTCGTCTTACCCAACTCTCTATTTCCACACTAAGTTGTACTAAAAACCACTTCTGCATTGACTAAAAACCGGCAGCTTTGAACCAATCATGAACTGACACCCAATCAGATATGACTTCCTACAATTTCGGAAATGGGGTGGGTCTGTGGTGGTTTTAGTGCACTTTACCTTGTCCATTATGGGGTTCGTGGTGGTTATGGGTCATCCAACCTTAGTTTGTGTTGGTGTCACTGAGAGTTTTTGGTTTTGGGATTTTGCAACAAGGAGGTTGATAGCAGTGTTATGAGGAAGAGATCAATTTGAGGCATGACATAATACAAGGTGTGACCTATTTTGGTTTCTACCTTTATCTTTGTTCTTTTTATCATGGTATTTTGTTATTCATATTTTTTTTCCAACCTTTATTTTGAAAATATCACATTATATGTAAAATTTCTAAATGTAGTATTACAAAATATCTCAGACCTTGTTTATATTGCACTTTTGAGTGAAACAGAGGGGGGGGGGGGTATGATATTATCATTGAAGGTTAGATTGTATTCTCAATAGCAGTTAAATTCGCTTATTGCTCGAGTTATTAGAGCATCCTTATCCAAGGGTGCCGACGGCCATGGCGGGCCCTTGCATGGCCCACCTATCCCCACCGGCCTTTTCCACGCCGGCTTCCGTCTTCCTTTTCTTTGATAGTTCCCATGTCTCATCTGTATTAGGGTTTTGTCTAATAAAGAGCCAAGATTGAAAATGGTTGAAGGAGGGTTGTAGATGGTGGCATATTGGTCACCACATACTGGTGCGTCAAATATCAAAAGCTCAAATTTGAGGCAGCTAGGTAGGGTACTATAGAGATGAATAGTAGTACTATAGAGTTGACTATTGCACTTTTTTGAGGTGGGTAGCAGTGAAGGAAAGTTCTTGGCAACCCTCATTGATTTTACTTAAAAATGCATAGAAATTAAGGATTTTATTTTTTTCAAAAGATATAAGTTTTTATCCATTAGAGTAAGGCATAATAAGTCTATTCACCATTCAAATTTAGGATCTATCCAACAATTATTCCTCTTTTAAAAAAATAAATTGCTTTCCTAAGTAAATGGCTATTTTCTATACCACTAGTCATTGCAAGTCCATTATCTTATCCTAAACATCTCCATTAGTTGTGATTTTTGTCATGTAATGACCTAACAGAAGGTGGAACATAAATCCATAAAAATTATGCAATGTGTAGCAAGAAAATATGTCACTATCTTGAGTCAAGTATGATGAGCTTGTCCCACATAGAAGGCCATGTTGCACTCTTCAAATGCATGTATCTTACAATTCGTGTGGTCAAAGCTTATGAAAGTTTTCAAGTGTCTCCTTGTAGTAGTGAACTTGAAGATCCTACAGTTGAAACCGGTAAATTTTTTGTTTTGATTAGTCTTGCAACGTCTCATCTTTGAGAGGCGATTTTGCGGTGGTTCCAATGAAATATAGTCTTGCTCCTTTAGAGGTTAGAAGATATCAACCCATTTCAACAACTTGGATTTTTATAGTTGAATTTTGAATGGCATTTTCATTCCATACCTTTGTTGGATTCAAGAACAAGAAAGCATTTTTTTGTGTTTATTGTGGTTTATTGTAAACTCAATTCTTCACGACCAAAATGGGAAGAACATAGCATTATCCTTTGAATATATATACTTAAAAAATGTATCCAAACTATCATATGTTAGATGTTTTTTTCTTTCCATCAATTAAAAATTTGACCCCTTGATAAGAGTTTTTAGATTAACGATCAATTTAAAGTTTAATGAGCTAAAGAAAAAGACACTTGTGTCTTCTTGAATATTCAAGAATTAACTTTAAACTAGATTAGAATAAAACAACCTACAACCACCAATGACCTACAACCACCAACTACGAAATCATTGAAAACCACCAACCATGTATCTATAAGCCACCAAGTTCATGGCAAATGAGGAAATGGTGAAAATGCGGCAACTATAGAGTTAATTATGGTATATATGAGATGAGAGATGGAATTAACCCCTAAGGACCAAGTGACTGTTTGGAGGACAAATTTTTTCACTTTGACTATAATTATCTTCCAATCTACACCATCAAAATTCACAAAATTTTGACCACATCATCTCATGGAAGTTTAGAAGAGGATCCTACAATTACATTCCCAAAAAGCTAATCTTGAAAGTTTTTAATCGATGGAGTAGATTCCACTAAAATGCCTTGGTCCTTGAGGGATTAAAGGCACGTTGAGATCAAACCTTGAAATTAAAACCTGCATAACATGGTGTATTCTTAATCCCACCAAGGTGTATACATCCATTAATTTAGGTGATAAATGTTCCTTGGTGTGTATATGAGTAGTGGATTCATCGACTAATATTTTTTGGACTTCCAATATTAACAACTAAATCAAGTTCTATTGGAAAACTATGATCTCAATCACGTTGATCATCAAATCTTATTTTCTACCAACCTACAATACGTGATATTCTGTACAAAGATAGTTATACCTGTGGGTGAACAGAGGCAAAATTAGATTTTCTAACAGAATATTTATTGACAGAAGCAAGGTTTAAGGACCATGTATGGGTCGTTTTGGCACAAGAACCATTGTAGCTAGTGATGCAGGCCACCTCGAAGGAAAAAATACACCATGTCTTAAAGGTGGTGGAAGATGGGCATCTATTGAGACCCTTGCCACAAATATCGATGCAATCATCGGTCATCTAGAGTGATTTCTGCGATGTGGAATTGTATTTAGTGCGTAGATGGCATTCTGCATGATCTAGAATACTCGTAGATTTTCTATGGCGAGAAAAGCTCATTGGCCTTGACCCTTATACGTTGGAGCAGCCAAAAAGTGGCTTCTCGAATGACATTTCGAGGATGATTATTGTTGTAAACGGTCGTTTGCCATCCAATTCTTTTTTTTGGAGAGTTCATTGAATTTGTAAGTATTAGATGCTCATGAAACTTGCCTTATTGAGGTAATCATGTCATATCTAAAGAGAAAAAAGTTTGTGACATGGATGTCAATGTAGTGAATTCTAGAAACTTCTAGCTCTAGCTCTAAATCTGAATTTGAGTCATTAAAATGATATTTTTTGCTTTTGAATCCAACTAATGAAATGAGGTTCATTAAGTCTAGTTTCCATTCTAATTTGAAAATTTGAAAACTACTCAACATTGAATAAGTTATCACAAATTGAACTTTGGGCCTTTAACCAATTTTCTAATTTTAGCTGAACACGGAAGTTTCATTCACACCACACGTTTTGTCCCTATAAATGTACACCTTTGGTGAAATTTTCAGAATTTTTTAGCATACTTTGAATTAGGTATGAATTTTCTTCACTTTTTCTTCAAAAAATCACAATAAATTCAAAATTCCCCAAAAAAAATTGTGATTTTTGTGACATAAACAAAACATGTGATCTCATCTCTGAAAAAAAAAATTAAAAAAATTCCCCTTATATTTGATAAAAAATCAGAGCTCACAGTAGAACGGAAATTGGGATGGATTCCAGTCATAGGCTCCAGCAGTAAAGGGTTAAGATTGTAATTTGAACAACACTATCATCAGCCTTTTGACCTCGGGTATCCACACAGAAAGTAGAACTAAACTTAAAAGCTTGTTAGCAATTAAGTTGAAACAATTATTATCTACATCCAAACCATTCTATTCTGTAGGATAAAAAATTTGTTTTCCCTACTGAAACTGTAGAAAGCTATCATCCCATACTCCAACATCCCACAATCCAACGAGAAACTTCTCAAGGAGTTCAACACTAACCATATTGACACAATCTACAAACATTCATGATGCAAGTCATTTTTGAACGCTATCATCCATGATAAAAGGCACAGCAAAATCCCCAAACTTCATGTCGTACATGAGAGTAATAACCCTCGACACATGTATGCAGACTTACATCAATGTCTCATTATTGCGCAGACAACATCTGCATGAGTATGTAACATCGTTGCAATGAATTCATAGTCTGAGAGTATCTGGGAATTACAGCCAGCCCTCTCCTGAAAATTACCAAATAAATCAACACAAGGGGGAGAAGTTGCCCATCCAACATGGGTTGTCACTCCACAACATCAATCAATGTCGGCTCGTAGTCGTGAGGTGCTTCAAATCCGTGCAGGTTGATGAAGGTGGACGCGACATTGGCCAGCCCAGCATCCGGAAGATCCGTTCTAAACCGTACTCCTTTTGGCAGACCCGGACCGCCAATGGCAATCGGTACCTGCAAAAGGCAAGGGAAATGACATTTAAATCAGGAGATAAAGTTTCCATGCCTAGGACAAACATCTCTGTTGCCATAGCTCATTAACCTCAAATAAATCACTCACTGGAAAGAAAAAAAACTTTACCCGACATAGAAATCTTCTATTTTCATCACCGAAGGTTTGAAAGTACCCTTTTTATGGTTCAGGGGAGTGAACTTAGACTCACTCAATGAAAATTAGTTAGATTTGACTACTTTCAAGGGTGTTCCAAGGACTAGAAAAATCAGAGAAGAAGAGCACTTACTGGAGCACAAGTGTGGGATGTGAGGATCTGGTAGTTCCCTTGCTTGTCTTTGACGGGGGCACCCGTCTTCGCATTCCGTTTCACCATGTCCTCAGCGTTTCCGTGATCAGCTGTGATCATGAAAATCCCTCCCACTTCTTCTGTAGCGTCCAACATTATCTGCAAAAGAGGCACACGTCAGGATAGGCTGCACAAGATCATGCTGTGCACTTCTGCTGTGATAAGGCAGTTATTAACAGATGGATTTCCGTTTTTTTGAGGGCAAATGACTCATTCAATCTTATTAGTAAGAGTTTTTTTCTAGTCATTGTCAAACACCAACCTAGAGAGCGGAATGCAAAGTGAAGAAGGTACCTTGATAGCCTTATCAGTGGTGGCACAGCCGACGATGGTGGCCTCAAGGTTTCCTGTGTGACCTATCATGTCACCATTCGCAATGTTCACTCTGACCTGTAGCACATCATCGAAATCATCAGGTGCTACGACTTTGAAAAACTTAATCTCGGTGGTGCATAACAATCCTGGCTCTCAAAGTCAACTCCCGCAAAAGAACATGATCAGGCTCTACACGGAATGGTTTTTCTGACTAGCAATGAGCACAGATCCAAAATGTAAAAACACTGGTTTTGTAGAAAGACATATACCTGGTCCCATTCACCACTGCGAAGCGCTTCCGCAGCCTTGTTAGCAATAGCAATGGCCTTCATTTCGGGTTTCTTGTCGAAGCTGATACCTTGGTCGCTTGGAATCTCGACGTACTTTTCAAGTGTGTCGCTGAACTGGCCGGAGCGGTTTCCATTCCAAACAAAGGTTACGTGGCCGAATTTGACTGTTTCACTGCAAAAATGGAAAAAACATCACAACGTTTATTTGTAAAGCTACCCAAACTTACCCCCTATTTAGACTACTCTTCCCTCAAACAGTTACTAGATCGATAGAAAAGCTTAGTGGTCGTTCAAACAAAGTCCTTGAAGTAAGTATAGAAGAACTTGGTGGTCTCTAAACTCAAGTCAAAGTAATTCGAACCAATGAAGAAAGAGATTGCATGAGATCAACCCTGACGAAATATTAGCCGCTGCCTTTGATCCGAGTTTAGATTGATTGAGAACTATTCAGAGCTGATTTGAATTCATCGAAAAAGAGGCGGTGTATCGTCGAGACTTTACAAATAACACATACCATAAAATATTTTTAAGAGAAAGGGACGCTGTGCCAAGCATTCTCTGTACCTGCACACCCACGACTTGACGCCGTTGTGGACCAGATATTCACCCGAGGTCTCCGCAAACTGAGGCGGCGACACCAGGTAGTGCGTGGGCAGCTTGAGATCGGCGTCGTACAAGAGCATCCCCGCGTACTTGACCTTGGGGTACCGCACTCGGTCAAACTTGTCGAAGTGCTCGTCCTCGAGGGCCTTGGCGAGCATCACCATGCGATCTGCGCGGAAGTTGAACGTCACGACGGCATCTCCGTCCACAATAGGCCCCACGGACTTGCCGGACTCGTCCACGATCACGAAGGGGGGGTAGTACTGGTCATTCACACTGGGGTCCTCCTCCTTGAGCTTCTTCAAGGCCTCGAGGCCACTGGTGAAGCGGTGGGGCGCTTCTCCCAGCACCTGAGCATCCCATCCGTTTTTCACCACGTTCCAATCATTCTGCACAGAGCCAAAGATGAGTCAGTGACCTCGCCTTGCAAGAAATATAAACACATAATCACATGTTTGCAATCGCATAATCACGTCTTTCGAAGCAACAGAGGGACGAGCTTCGATCAGTGACCACATTCTTTCCTAACACCACAATGCTAAAGACTGAACGATAGAAACAGACAGTAAAATTATTTGTAAAGTCACCTGAAGTTTGAATAAGATGCCGCCGCTCTCTCATTTAAGACTAGCTCTAAGTAGTTCTTAATCGATCTAAAATCAGCTCAAACCAGAGAAAGGTAGCGGCTAATTACATCTCATGCGAACTTTTTCTTACCTCTCAAAGACGACTAGAACTACTTTGACTCGAGTTTTGAGACCACTAAGCGCTTCCAATGACTGAATTGGAGATTAAACCACCACACTCTTGTGTAGAAATATGCTAGATATTTAGAGCGAGGATAGAGTAGTTTAAAGAGGGGTATCTTATTGAAACTTCTTGTGACTTTAGAAAGAACTCTAAATAGGCGGGTTCAAATTTCAGATTACCTCATATCGATCCATAGTGACCTTCATACGGCCACCACCGGAAGCAATCAAGGCATCACAACCCTCGTTACGTAACTCCGCCAATGTGTCTTCGAGCATCTGCACAAACTTGGTACTGGAGCCGTCGGCAACGTCTCGTCCATCCGTCAGGATATGCATTCGGATTTTCTTAAATCCCTGCTTGGCGGAGCCTTTCAAGAGAAGCTGCATATGATAAACTGGAATAATTACAAAGAGACCAGAGTTTCATTGCTTCCTCTGACTTCTTTATAAACTGAAATAAAGATAGCAAGCAGATGGAATAAAGCAGGTATACTTCCTAAAACATCGCCACGAACCTGGAGCTGGTCGAACCGGGAGTGCACGCCACCATCGCTGAGAAGACCTATCAAGTGAAGGGTCCCATTAGGCAACGCTTCCTTCAGATACTTAAAGCCAACGCCCTCAAAAATGGCACCAGTCTCAAGCGCAGTGTCAACGAGGCTCGCTCTGCAGCAATCCACTTCAATGTCAAGATTGTTCCAAAGCAGTCGACGAATCAATCATAACCGAAGGCACGCATTCCTTTTTTCACAGACAACACCAGAAAGACAGAAGACCACAATCTGAGCAGACTCAGAAAAATCTCTGAGCTTCTGTAAACTTTCGGTAAAATCACGCATTATCTGAACAGGAGAGCACCTTCACCGCATTCCTATTGACAAGAAACCAGGGTCCAAACATGCTTGACATACCCTTGCTTGAAAATGCGGCCAGCGCCAAGAGCATTGTGGCCGACCTCACTGTTGCCCATGTCCTCCTCCGTGGGGAGCCCCACTGCAGACCCATGCGCTCGCAGCAACCGCCACTTCTCTGGAGCCGTCTGCATTAGCATCACACAAAGGTTAAACGAACGCTAAATTCCTTACATTGGAGGTTTTCACAATACCAATTGTGTTATCTCTCTTTAGTCAGTTTTTCATTTTCAATCTGCACAGAAGAGATGGGAATTCACCGTCTTCAGATGATCCATGATGGGCGTTTCTGCCCGGTGAATGGCGTTGAACTCATCGGGAATCTGCTCGCCCCAGCCGTCCAGGATGATGAGCAAGATCTTCTTGCCCTGGGGCAACTTGGGATGCGGGGCGAGCTCGAATTTATCTGCTCCTTGCGACATTTTGGCGTGCCCTCTCTGCTTTCGCCAGAACGCACCAGTCAGTATTACAACGGGCGAGTCGCGGTGACCTCCATGTCCACCACAGCCAGCAAATTGCGTCCGCAAACTCATAAAATAATGCTTCAACTCGCAGCTCGAGCAGACGGAAGCAAATGCAATCACTGGACTGAACACCCACTTTCTGCTAATCATGGTGCCTCTAATCAGCCAAGCCTCCCAGCACATGCATAAGCCCCAACCTTCTATTCGCATGTCACAATCCCACTTCTCGTCGAATTTCAGAACAAACACTCTTCCACACACATAAAGCTCCTAAAGGGGATAATCTGCTCGACGTCCACAAAGGGACAGACACAAAATGAAGAAAATCCCTGCACGCATGCCATAAAACACTCTGGTACCTCGTCGACATGCACAAGAGAATCCCATAATAAACCTCCGCAGCACCGTCATCCAGGGACCGATCCAGGCTTCTCTGTAACTAACGATCACCGATCCCAAAGACACAATTGACAACCATCGCTGATTACTGCCGCCAACATCCAGCAGCAGAAATTCGCTCCTCAACGGAAAACAGAGGCGGCAAACACTACCACGAAACGAAAGCAGAAATCGAAGAGCTTCTCAGTCCACAAGCCATGACCACTCCTCGGACCAGAAACCCAAAACCAACAACAAAGCTATGAACTTTGGAAACATTCCCGCATTCTACGACCACCATGCAAGGGCCCAAGCTGCGAGAAAGCAAATGGAAGGAGGAGGCCAGCAATTGGTGTGGGTGGTCCTCGCACCTTCAAGAGCGGAGGCGTGGTTGATGAGGAAACTGGAAGACGCCGGCGATGATTGGCAAAGAAGAGAAGCGAGCAATTGAGAGGAGGTCGAGGAGCGACGGGTGAGCGCGAGTGAGGGGGAGTTCGAGGGATCGCGTGCCACTTGTGAGGAAGTGAAAGGCGACTCGCCTGGCGCGTGAGGTGGCAGTTGCGGCGTCCGCGGGGCTGCCACATCAGGAAATTTCTGGGTCCCGGAAAATATATTCTCTTCCTTTATAATAATCGCTACACTAAACACTGAATATAGTGTGGGTTCATAATTGGTGTGTGCATCCGCACTAATTTGCATCAAGTCAAAATCTGATTGGCTATTTGTTTTCAAACAAGTGTGTGCGAGTCACTGATTGTATGTGAATTTCCAATCGAACTACTGTAGTTCCGGTGTTTGGTGTATTATATTGATACGTTGTCTCCAACAGGACAAGCGTAGTTCTTGTTGTTTGATAGCTTAACCCCTAAAGGACCACGACCTAATTCGCTCTAAAACCAGTCCAAAACTGCCACTGTCAAAAAGAGACATGAAAATCACATTTTAAAGTGAATTTTGGATTTTCAACCGTAAGATCTTAAAATTGACTTCCACATGAACATGCCATCAAATTTTGGTTGCGATCCACCGCACGGATTGATAGATTTTAGTGTTTAAAGTCAAAACAATGGTTCATTTTCATCCCTGCGTTGAGTAGATCAGCTGACTTTGACTTCATTTTGTATCAAATTTTTGCATTGTACAAGGTCTAAATCTTTTACCATTGTCTTAAGCATGATGTTATTTCCCAACACACCAATTTTTAGAGGTAAAAAAGGAGTGTAGCATATTCAAAACAAGTGTGCAAGGAGTGGAGGTTCAAAAATTGCCATTTCACGTTTTATTCTTTTGTGAACTACGTACATAGTCAAATGATAATCCGAACGGTCATTTAGAAGGTTTTCACCATATATTGTTGTTGAAAAAAAAAAAAGTGAAAAATATGAAGATCTCTAGGTTTTATGTAGAAAAGATGAAGTTTTTTTCCCCCGTTGCCCGAGAATGAGTGAAAATGTTTGACTTGGAATAAAATGCCTTTTTACACGAAAGACAAGATTTTTTTTTTGAAAATTTCCAAATAAGGAAATATTCTTTTACATGTGTGAAAAATCTCAATGTCAATAGAAACTTTTGTCAAAATTTTTGGAGGTGCCCGAAGTCCCACTTTTGGCTTTAAGTGGTACTAACTTTCAAACCACAAATCCAAAAAAAAATAAAAAAATATCTCCACGAAGCTCTTATCAGATCCTATCTTGAAAAAAAAGTTGATTATAAAAGGATTTTTTTTCGAATTGTAGGTACATGCCCAAAATCCAAAATGACCCCGGGGGGACGTTTGGTCCTTTAGGGGTTAACCCCTAAAGAATAATTTGGCCTTGGAGGTTCAAATCAATTTTGGGAAGGTTTCTAAAAATCCATTGTTGGAGATAGCTTCTTGAAATTTTTCGTGAGAATAGGAATACAAGTTATCTTTGAGGGGATTTGTGTTTTTTTTTTGGCTTACAAGAAAAATAAATTATGGTGCTTCAAAATTAAAAAGCTCGACTTTTTAGCTGTTGGGTACTATAGAGATAAATAGTGCTACTATAGAGCTGCCAATTGCAGTTTTCTGTGGTGGGTATTAGTGAAGGAAAATTCTTGGCTACCTTCATTGTTTTTACTGAAAAATGCATGGAAATTAAGGATTTTACTTTATTAGAAAAAAAAATTGGTAGTTAGAATAAGTATAATAATTCTATTTGTTGTTTGGATTTAAATCCAACAATTATTTCTCTATTTAAAAAATAAAATTGTTTTCCCTAGTTATGGACCAACTTCTATGCCCCTAGTTGTTGTAGGTCCATTTTTCTTATCGTAACTACCTCCATCACTTGTGATTTTTGGCGTGCAATGACCCAACACAATGTAGAACATAGCTCCACTAAGTTTATGCAATGTGTAGTGCAAAAATTTGTCATTAACTTAGTCAAAGTACGCTAAACTTGTCTAGGCTTAATAGGAAAAAACAATTATGCACTCTTCAAATGCATATATCTTTCAATCCGTACGGTCAAAGTTTACTAAAAGTCTAGGGTGTTATTTGTAGTAGTTACCTTAAAGATCCTACAGTTGAAAATAATAAAGGTGCATTTGAATTAGTAGTATAATATTTCATATCAAAATGGCAGTTTTGAGGTGATTTTGGTGAAGTACAAGGCCCGGTCCTTTAGGGGTTAAAGGTGTGTGAGGGACCAATGGACAATTTTATATAGTCACATATTTTACTCTTAATCAACAAAAAAAAATGAATCTAAATTTATCAACATATACACCTTTGGATTGCAGATTCTTCAACCAACATCTTTTAAGGATTCTTCAATTAACATCTAATATATTGACCCGTTATCCCCAACTCGTATTGTAAGTTTAGTTAAATTAACTAAATTTATAAAAGTAAAAGTAAAAGTAAAGTCCCCATCCTAGGTTAAACCCCATCTTCCTCAAAAATATCTTCTAGTTAACTTCCATCTATAAGTTTAGAAGAAGATTCTATGGTTGCATACTCCAAATATTCATCTCGGCAATTTTTAATTGGAGTCGAGATTCTTCTTCAATACCTTGGTCCATTAAGGGTTTGTGTGAAATCCACATCTCTTTAAGTCTAGTACATTGTTTAGTTCTAGGTTAACCAAGTTGAGTTGTCCTGCTTCTTTGATTAGTATAATCCAAGAGCGTTTGTTTTAAGTAGGAGAGTGTTTTACTCTCTCTGCGCTCGTGTCAGGCCAAGTTTTTGTTCACATTTGGTTCTAGACCAACTTGTTAGAATATTAGTGGATTAGTTAGAAAATTAGTGATTGGATGTGGTTAATAGTAATGAAGCTTTGAGGAATTCATTGAATTAGTGTTAGTTTTAGAATTGAAGCATTAGTAGAAAAATAGATGTGCGAGAAGTTGAAGAGACAAAAAGAGACTTAAGTTGTGGTGCAAGTGGAAAAAGCAAGAAAAAATTAGTATTAGTGGTGGAAGATTTTAGATAAATTAGTTATAGTTAGAAGTATAAAAATTAGAATAGATGGAAGTTTAGAAGTGCAAAAATTATGAGATGTTTGGCATCGGTGGAAGTTAGAAGAGTAGAAGAATTAGTAGTGTTAGAATGATTGGTAGAGACTTATTAGAGTGAGTATTAGTAATGATGAATTAATAGTGATTGGATTATTAGTGGAAGGATTTTTGTAATAAAGAAATATTTGGAGGTGGGAAGTAAGTAGTAGAGGTATAGTCACAGAATTATTAGTATTGGAATTTTACTGATAGAAGAAGGTGTGTAAAATTACATGTGCAATTAGTAAAAAAGAATTAAAAGTGGTGGAGTTGCGGTGAAGGGAGAAAGAAAAGAAAAGTAGAAAAGAAAAGCAAAAAGAAAAAAGAAAATTAAAAAATGAGCAGAAAATGTGGCTATGGCGGCCATTGCTGGCTATTGATTCAACAGGTTATTAAGGTTGATGGGTATCAAACGAGCAGTTTATGGCCGGGTAGGAGTTGATCAACAATAGTAAGTGCAAAGGTGGGTATCAACACTTAGGTTTAGGTTTTAGATTGTTGACTAAGGGCCGGCTTACATTAGGTTTGGGGTCGGATGGAAGGCCGGCCGGATTTGCCTTCAATCCGGCCTTCAATCCGGCCCCAATTCTTCCATCCGGCCCCAGATAATGTAAAGCATTGAGGCCGGATTATAGGGCCGGATTTCAAATTCATCATCTTGGCCCTAGTCAATGTAAAGTGTTGGGACCGGATTCTAAGGCCATATTTCCAATTTTTAAGTGTCTTAGATTTTCATAAGGCTCAACTAAAAATTATAGAAGCACATATGTCAAGCCTTTGTCTTTGTTTTGTTCCTAGTTTAAAGAAAAATAGGTTTCATATATTTACTTTATATGTTTTCTTTCCTTACTACATTTAATATTAAAAAATAAATAAGAGTATTTTTTCTATTTTCATTAAAAAATTCCTTTTTTTCTTATTTTTGATAGGTCTAAAATAAAAGAGATTTTTTTTTCATATATATGCAACTTTAAATTCCTCTTCCTATTTTGACTATTGGAAAAATGAGTTTTATTTACTTTATTTGACCAAATCACTTTTTTTGGGTGTATATCCAAAAGGAAGGAGTATTTTTACTTTTTCAAAATTTAGGTTTTTCTTTTAATCTATAATTTCTACTTCTTTTACTTTTTGAAGATCATATTTAAACAAAAACAGGCTTTCATTACTCCATATTTTTTGGATATTAGATTATATTTGGTTATTTTTTCAGGTTGTACACATTGAATCACAATCTCTATTTTCCTAATATTGCAACATGGTGACTACTCAAAGGCATAATGATACCATATAGTTATGATACTCAAAGGCATAATGATACCATATAGTTATGGTATCATTACTACTATTCTTTGCTTTGAAGTTTGTTTTCAATTCCATACTAATGCATATGCAAGCACCTTTACATGCGAATGACTTATCAATTCTTTTGATGGTCTTTGTTTCATTAGAAGATGATTTGAGGCCACGAATACGGATAGTATGGAAGCATAATAGATTGACAAGATTTGTACAAAATCAATTGTTGGAGAGCTATACAGAACAAATGTTTCGAGATCGACTCAGGGTCAACAAAGAAACTTTTTATTTCTTGTGTCAATTTTTGGACCCTCATATTAAAAAAAAAATACTCAAATGACCGATAGTGTTTGTGTCCAAATTAGAGCGGCAGTTACACTTGCTAGACTTGCAATTGGCAATACGTTGTCAATGATTGGAGACTTATATGGTATAGCTGAGAGTACTACATCTGTAATCGTACAACAATGTTGCAAAGCCATAAACAAACATTTATTGCCCTTTAGTGATAGGAAATCGACTCCCAAAAACATGAAAACTACAGCTGCCAAATTTGAATCCTTACACGGTTTACCTTACATCATAGGAGCCATAGACGATTTCCAAATACCTATAGTAGCCCCTAGTCGAGATTCTCCAGAATACTATTGTCGTAAAGGATTTCATTCAGTTATTTTACAAGGAGTGGTTGATGTTCACTATAAGTTTTGGGATTTTGACTTCGGATGGGTAGGAAGTGGCCATGATTGGTCCGTATTTCAAAGAAGCTAGTTAGGAAAGATGTGATGAATAACAAGTTTTTACCCTACAAATTAATAGGGGATGCAGCATATCCAATGAGGCCTTGGTTTTTGAGCCCATTCAAAGGTGTACAGGACGGACTATCTAGAGAAAAGGCTCATTGGAATTACATAGAGTCCAACACCCAAATGGGTGTTGAACAATCTTTTGGATGTTTAAAAGGGCGATGGAGGATTCTTCTAAAACGAATTGATGTACCACTAGAGAATTTACCTGATCTAGTGACAACATGTATTTGTTTGCATAATTTATGCATTATTCACGGTGACGGCTTTAACATACAATGGGCAAGAGAAGCACATATTGATTTGAGAAAATCTGCCAATCAAAGTCTAGGAAAACTTGAAAGTGCTGAACAAGATGCTCAAATATTACTTATTGCAAACGAATCTATGAAACAACTACAAATCATGTTATTGCCTCCACAAGCGGCTCCACGTTCTGATCTACTGCGTTATGATGGAGATGATCTAGAATCAATAAAAGGCAAAGTACAAGGAGATTCTATTGAGTCCAAAAATAAAAAAGAAGAAATGATACAAAAAATGTTAAGACAAGCTACTCTTCAACATGAATTGATGGCCCAAATTTTTTGGCAACTTCATGTGGTTAAACAAAGTACCGTAACTTTTGATGACGAACTTGAAGAAGACATGGACTCTGACTAGATCTTAGTAGTATTGTAAACCTTTTTTATTTCTATTGTTGATCTCCGTTAAGAACTTCTTCTTGTTTAAGCTCTCTTATGGATTTCTCATTTGTTTCTATATTAGTTTGAATAAAGTTGGCTTCTATATGAATGAAATTCTATGCATAGAGAAATTTATAAAGTGATAATTGCGCAGCATACATGATTTTGGGAGTAGGTCATTTTTTTATTTCTATTTGTTGATTATATACAACATGTATTTCCAAAGAATGCGTTCAGAGTATACGTACACTAAGGTACCCCACTTTTGATGTCACAATGTCCCATATTTGGAAAATATTTATTTCAAGGGTTCATATTTGAGAAAAATTACATGATTGAATTTAGTGTAATGATTGGCATTACTAATGGATCCTAGGGTCCAAGGTCAATTTGCCATTTGTAATGAATATTTAGTTTCATTCACTAAAATTGCTAAAAACAAGAAATTATACAAAAATTTGAAAACAATTTCTTTTGCACTTTTGTTGGTTGGTAGAAAAAGCTATCAAGATTCTTCAGGTCGGCCTAATTTTCAATAGTTAGTTTGTCTTGAAATAACTCTGAACTCAAAATTATAAATTTTTAGTGTCACAATGTACCTCCTCTCATGTTCATCAGTTCTAAGAAAATCCTTGTAGAAGGGATTAATTAACAAAAAAATTAGGCGTGCATGTAGAATCAAGATAACTTTTTCTACCAATTGACCAAAATACAAATCATATATTATTTTCAATTTATTAATGAATTCTCCGATTTTGCCCAATTCCATATGTCCGGTTGTATTCTTCATTTCACAACTTGCATATGGAATGCATTTAATGAGTCTGGTACTCTAATATTCATCATTTCAAAAGTACAACTTGCATATGGAATGCGATTGCAACTACAAATGCAACTCAAAATCAAGCAAGCTTGTACACATAAAATTCCAATCCCTTTTACTATTTTTGAAATCAACACAAAAATTTCATTGACCAAAGAGAAGTTCAATACAATAATGGTTTCCCCAATGAACCACGACAATTGACTTCACAAAAAATTGATAACATGCATTAAATGAGACATAGAGAGGAATCATTTTGCGCACCGTGAAATGAAGAATACAACCTAAACTTCACATTGAAGCCAACTCTATAGCTTCTCAATGAGCCTTTCCATGTGTCTGTCGAGGCTACTCATGAATCCATTAGCCTCCTTTGTGCTCTGCGCCATGTCCTTGCTATTTTTTACCAATTGTCCCATAAGCTCTAAAGCACTTTCTTGATACTTTATTTTGCCACTAGCCTTTCCTTGTTTTGATATAGAGGAAGGCTCTAGTTCAGAGGTCTCTTCCTTTCCTTCCTATACATCACCTTCTATGCTAGGCATGTCATTAGAAGAAGCAGAAATATGTTTGAGCACAGATCCGTTTTGGTGATACCAACAGTCCATGGCGTCATAAAACTTACAAGTATGGCGTGATTCTCCAGAAATGTTGTTTGCGTGCTTCTCATCTTTGTAAGCCTTGTAGACATCATTGAATTTGCTCTTGCAAGCCTTCGGAGTTTTCTTGAAATGAGGATCCAAGCATAGGAGCCTAGAGTGCAACTTCAACCACATGTCCACACCTACAAGGAAGATCACAAATAAAAAAATCAATGAACATAATTATGAAGGTGGAGAGAGTAGAGGAGTCTAAAAATCTAACATTGCTCATGGAAAATTAAATTAATATTCTTAGATAACCAATTTTTTTATAAGGCAATGATGATTGTTATGAGGATTGAATTGTTTTTTTCTCTTCATGTAACGTACGAGTGAAGAACAAGGCAGTGACATTGATAAAAAGAGGAGTAGAAGAAAAATTTAAAAACCTTAGAGGTAGGTTCTTCCATACCTTTTTTTTGCATTCTTTATGAACTCTGGTTGCATCTCTCCCTTCAACGCAATCAATGCTTCCACCTCACTGTCCAACCAATTGCGTTTGTTGCCGTCCTTTGCAACCAATTGCATTTGTTGCCGTCCTTCTTAAGAAATCAATGAAGCAAGTAGTGCCCAAAAAATAGGCAGGGAGTGTTGAGGAAGTCCACGCCGCGAAGAGGCGACTCAAGTCCA
Organism: Bryoerythrophyllum caledonicum; assembly: GCA_963971425.1. Lineage (NCBI taxonomy): Eukaryota > Viridiplantae > Streptophyta > Bryopsida > Pottiales > Pottiaceae > Bryoerythrophyllum > Bryoerythrophyllum caledonicum. The sequence goes on along the minus strand of OZ020517.1, from coordinate 5,241,306 downwards.
CGCCGCAAAGAGGCGACTCAACCCTAAACCGCAAACAGGTACAAGGACCGCCACTAACAAGAAAAACAAAAACGCGTACAGACATGAAGAGGAACAAGTTGCAGAAGTGAACGGGTTGTTTCACGTCTATACGCACAGACGAAGATTCTTTAAAAAATAAAAATAAAAATAATCTAATTTAAGCTAGCGATTTGAAGGATCCAACGGACGAACCAAATCCGGCCCTAGATGGGAATTTGGGCCACCCCAATCCTCGTCGCGATTGCTTCCTTGGGGCCGGAAGGTTTGGTGCCAAAACCATGCCACCCAAGGCGACACGTAGGATGAATTGTAGTTCCAGCCGGCCCCAAGTATAAAGCTCTTCATGGGTTGGATTTTGAGAGATTGAAAGACCCTATTGGTTGAAACTTGGAGAGTTCCGGTCAGCCCTCAATCCGGCCCCAAGTATAAACCGGCCCTTAGATGGTAGGAGCACGTGAAGTTGTAGCTATGGCCGGACATTGAGGCGCATCATGGGAGAAGGAATGATGGCAAATTAGTATGTGGAGCGAGGAAGTGGAGGTACGTAAGTACTAGGTAACAAATTCAGACGCGACATTGTGTTGGATTATGGCGAACGCGACATTGTGTTGGGTCATGGCGAACACGACAAGACAAATGACATCAGCTAGAGCGGTTGGCAGGAGTATGATGGCGATGGTGGTGACGAGTCCAAAGGCGATCAGGCTATGAAGCTAGACGTGGTGGAATGCGTCAAGCGGGTGGTGAGGAGCTAAATCACACGGCAACGCGGAGCTTGCGGAGAGAGGGGACTGCTGCAATCAACAAGACTGTACACCTAATGGAGCCTCACTTCTTCTCTCTCTCTCAAAAATTGTTACAACGGTTGAAGAACCACGGAGTAGTCATGTCAATTGTTGTGAAGGCGCTGTGATGGTGAGGTAGGAAAAGGGTCAAGCGACGAGGCTGAGCGTTGTGTAAGTGATTGTGTGGTGATGATATAGGTTGTGTTGTCTGAGAAGAATTTAGAGAGAGGTCGGAGCTCGGCTATATGAGTGGCTGCTATGGCGGCTTAGGCATAAGACCTTGTGATTTTTTGTAGTGTTGTGCTCTCTATTTTGTGTGTGAAAGAGCTTCAATTGAAAGGGAGTTGAGCGGCTTAAGATTTTTTGGTTGTGATACTTGAGAGCGAGTGTGTGTGTAAGAGGGAGCCGCTTGTGTGGGGTGTGAGTATTGATTGATGGAGAGGGTTAAGTGATTGACGTGACGTGAGGCAAGCGGGTTGCAATGGCTGCCTGGAATTAGACATGAAAATGAAAGATTTCATATACGTTGCCGCTCGGAGCATGTGGGCGAATTGTCGTAGGGCCGGACAATTTACTGCTGCCATTGAAGCACAAGACTCACCTGATTTTGGGGTCTTGTACTCTGTGGACTTCTTGGCTATGGTGGTGGCCCAGTTTGCACCGGTTCTATTGCGGCCGCACCGGTTGAGAGAGTTGGTAAAGCCTATAGGCAAGCTGGTGATGACGATGGAACATCGCGGTGGCGGATGTCAAAGGAGTTTGTTGTTAAACATACGTATAAATATTGTATATAGTTAGTACACTAGTTAAACAAAGAGGTGTGACTCTTGATAGAAGAGTCCTGACTCTGTGAACAAGGATCATATATATACAGTATATGTCAACTTTATTAATATATAGAAGACATTACTTTCTATCGATCTCTCTCCTAATCTAACATGGTATCAGAGCAGTGTAAACATAGTTGGCATAAAGATATGCTATCATAAGATATAATAGCACAATGTGTTATCTTGAAAATCCTGCTGCATAAAATGCAGGCGAAGATGTTTTAGATCCATTGACTTTTGAGCTTGAAAGAGCTGAAATTCAAATTGAACTTCAATTTGTTAATAGAAACTTGAATAATGCATTGATACAAGTACCAACAGATCCATTTCCAATTCAAGAGCAAGAATAGCCATTTGAATATGCACAAAATACATTTGACATTTGCAACACCCCTGCAGAATACATTGAAACATTCATAAACTTCAATGAAGAAAATCTAGAATTCATTTCTAATGATTTTATTGAAGAATATGAAATTCAAGCAATTTTAAGAGGAGAATATTAGAAATGTCAAAACATAAAGTAGACATCAGCCATGTCACAAAATTTAATGGCTCATATTTTAATATTTGAAAACATAGATTAACTCTAATTTTTAAAGCAGAAAAACTATGGTCTATAGTTAGTGGAACTCAACACTTGCCAGTGGCTGTGACAGAAGCAAAAATAGTCGCTGAAACTCCTACTTTGTCTCAAACAGGTGCAGGAAGCATAAGCATGTGGGAGGACCAAGATACATTAGCATTAACCATCATCAATAACTGCCTTGAAAATTCAATAGTCTTCCACATTCAATCCTGCACCACATCACATTTAGCTTGGTCAGGATTAATAAGCATTTTTGAATCTCAAGACATAGTAACAAAAATGCATTTAAAGGATAGATTAATTAATTTAAAAATGCAAGACAATACAAATATTGTCAAACATATTCATAACTTCAGAGCTCATCTTGAGCAATTACAAGCAGTTGAATCACCTATACCAGATGATGAAGCTGTAATTATGTTAATGAGGAGTCTCCCTCAAAATTATCAACCCTTCATTCGCTCCTTGCGAAGGCAAGTTGGGCTCACTTTGCAAACATTAATCACTGATTTGATTTAAGAAGAGACCTTTATCAAAGATACAAGTCCTACTTCTGGAAACAAATCACTCTATGTTGGAAAGAAGAATTTCAACAAAAGCAAGAAACCTTACTTTAACAAGAACTTTAAAACAAGTTCAGATTCAAAAGGAGAGAGCGGTGGCTACAAACCTTTTGAGAAGAAGATTCTTGCAACAGAGAAAAAATGTTTTTACTGCATAAGGCCGGGCATCACATCAAAGACTACAGAGCCAGAATTGCTGCAGAAAAAGGTAATAATACAAGACATATCAGTCTTGCAACAACCGACAACAAACTTTATGAGATAGCCTCCAAAACCCAAGGACACATCAATTCCACTTAGTATGTGGATTCTAGGGCCACCCAAGACATGTGTCATCAGCGAGAAGGATTCACAAACTACACCAAGTGTCAAGACGACCAAGTAGTTTATTTTGGGGATGACTCCACATCCTACACCATTGACGGACATGGTGATGTCCTTATCAAATTGACTAATGGGGATGAGAAAAGCATACCTGATGTTTTGTACATTCCCGGCTCGACCAAGAATCTATTTTCAGCCAAGCAATTTGATCAAGCAGGAGGTGAAATTCAAATCAAAGATGGAATTTCTATCCTTATCAACAAATTGGATCAAATCATAGCCACATGTAGATTAAAGGCAAATTTATATGAATTAGATGAGACTATTCTCTCAAACAACTATGCATTGGCAATACCAACCATTACATCACACAATACAACTGATTTATGGCATTTAAGACTAGGTCATATCAATCTACAGAGACTTAAGCAAATCCAATGTACATCAAAAGGAATTAAACTTTTTGATGAAAAACAAATCAGCTTGTGTTAATCATGCATAGATGGCAAACAACACAAAATTAAGTTCCCTTAAGAAGGGAGCAAGAAGAGCTACTGAAATCTTGGAATTGGTACATTCTGATATATGTGGACCTATGCAAGTGGCCACACATACATGATACCTATATTTCATCACATTTATTGATGACTTCTCAAGATATTGTACCATTTACTTAATGAAATACAAATCAAAAGCATTTGCAAAATTTCAGCAATATATGAGTTTTGTTGAAAATCAAACTCACCATACCATCCAAATCCTAAGAACAGACCAAGGTGGTGAATATCTTTCAAGTGAATTTTGAAATTTCTGTCAAGTACATGGCATCAAACGGGAAATAACTACAGCCTATACACCACAAGAAAATGGTGTGTCAGAACGCAAAAATAGGACATTAATAGGAGCCGTCCTACCTATGTTATGATATGCAAAATTACCAAAGATATTTTGGGGCGAAACATTATATACAGCCAATTATCTCCAAAATAGAAGTCCTACAAAAGCTATATCAAATAATTCAACACCATTTGAGTTATGGTATGACCGTCAATCCAACTTATCATATCTCAAAATCTTTGGATGTAAAGCATATGTCTTCATACCCAAAGAACAACGCAGAAAATTAGACTCCCATTCTTTTGAAGCTATCTTTCTAGGATATAGTGAAGAAACTAAGGCTTACCGTTTGATAAATACACATACTCACAAATTAATAATATCACAGGATGTTATATTTGATGAAGTTTTAAGTGCAAAATCAATAAGTCACTCTTTTCTAGTAAATGATGACCAAGAGATTCTAATCCATCCTGAAATATTTTAAATTCAACCTACTATTCAAACTTAGTATGGTCAATTACCAAATAGACAAATATTGCCTCCATCTTCTCACTTACAACAACAACCACAACAATCGGCATCCTCAATACCTCAAAATATTCAAATTCTACCTAGACCAACATATGCTACCCCACCAACTTCAGATTCAGATGTTGTCAGCCGAGAAGGAGATGACGTCACATCAGACTTTCAACTCCAATATGCACCTCCAAGTTCCTTAGCAAGACCTAAAAGGCAAATCAAACCAACACGAAGGTTACTTGAATCCGTAGCTGGCCGTGCATCTAAACAAAAGCCTACTTAAAAAAGGCATCAAACCAATGTTGTCTCACATACAAATGATCCTCCTCAAACATTCCAAGAAGCTTTATCAAGATCAAATTCCCAACAATGGCATTCAGCCATTCAAGCTGAAATTGATTCTTTGGAGAAAAAAAAAACTTGGATTCTTACCAAATTGCCTCTAAATCGTAAGTCAATCACTTCTAAATGGATTTTTAAAGTCAAAACAAAGGCTGATGGTACTTTAAACAAGTACAAAGCTCGTTTAGTGGCCCGTGGCTTCACTCAAATACAAGGCATTGACTACATGGAGACATTTTCTCTTGTGGTTAAAACTAACTCAATTAAAGTTTTATTGGCACTTGCCACTCAATATGATTTGGAAATCGACCAATTGGATGTTAAGAGTACATTCTTAAATGGATATATTGAGGAAGACATTTATATGACAATTCTTGAAGGTTTCTCATTACCTTCAAATTCAGACCTAGTTTGCAAACTTTGCAAATCTTTATATGGCTTAAAACAATCCTCCCGTGCTTGGTATCAACGTTTAGACCAATACCTTACTTTCCACAAATTCCACAGATTAGAATCTGATGCTAGTATATACATCTAAAGAAAAATTGACAATATTTTCTCATACTTACAATTTATGTTGATGATTGTATATCAGTGAGTAATCAGTTCACTTTCATTCTCAACATAAAAAATCTATTATACCAAGAATTTGACATGTCAGATGAAGATGAATTATACTTCACCCTTGGCAATGCCATCATAAGAAATAAATTTGAAGGTTGGACTTTTATTGATCAGCAAAAATACCTTATTTCTAAACTCACGGAGTACAATATGTTAGACTGCAAGTCTATTAGCACCCCCATAACACCATATTCATTATATTGGGATATTGGGAGCCTCCCAAAATATTGTATGAAGCTTAAGTCGACCTAAATATGCAAATGTTTAGTGAATTTACACAATGAATTTTGTCCTATATGTACAATATGGATACATATTCAGCTCGAGTCGAGCTGAATGTGCACAATCAATTTCTATTGGGAAAACCATTCATACCTTTCAAAGTCTTGGAAATCTTCTAATATAATGAATATGGTGTTCCATGGAATCCGGGGTTCAATTAAGCAAAGAAGACTTTTTTGTATCCCAAGAAGACCAACACCTTTATTTCCAAGTAGTTGGCAACCTAATGCATGCCATTGTCAATACTCGACTAGATTGCGCTTATACAATCAGTAGTTTGGCACAATACCTAAGTACACCAGCTGAAACCCATATTCAAACTCTTAAACGAACTTCGAGATATGTGAAAGGCACTTTACCTTATGGAATCTGCTACAAAAGTTCCTCACAAGGGGCCATTCTCCATCGATATTCTGATGCTGATTGGACTGGCTGCGAAGACACAAGAAGATCCACCTTTGGTTATTGTTTTCTCTTAGCCAACGGTGTTATCTCTTGGGGCAGCAAGAAACAACAATCTGTTGCTCTTTCTTCCACCAAATCAGAGTATATGGCATTAGCTAAAGCTACAGCTGAAGCCGTTTGGTTAAGAAAATTATTACAAGAACTTGGGTTTCCCTAATCTGATCCTACACCTATTTGTTCAGATAGCCAAAGCGCTCTTGCTTTAACAGCCAATCCAAAGTATCATTCACGTTCCAAGCATATTGACACCCAATATCATTTTACACGTGAAAAAGTCTTAACCCAAGAAATTAAACTTCAATTTATATCTACAGCTGAAATGACAGCTGATATCCTCACCAAGGCATTACCACGAGATAAACATCTCTATTGTATGAATAAACTTGGCATGTGTTTAATTCCCCCTACACAACAAAGTTCTCCAAGCCAAGCACTTTTGGTTTTTAGACCTCTCAACTTCAGTGGGAGTTTTCTATCTCTTGAGCAATCTTTGAGTGGGAGAAATTACCTCTATTCTACACACAGAAGTGGCATTTCAAAGACCTCTCAAGCCAAAACAACCAAGCAAGATCACAACACAACAATACAAGGAATGAACTCAAGCAAAGTTAAAGTAAGTATACTTACCTTGCTTCTGTTTTTCTTCAGCTCCAGATGTTGTGCCCCTGTTGTTCCATCCAATCAACTGCAACAACTCCTACCTCGACTCCAGCTGTAGCAGCTCCTACCCAACTAGCGCCGATTTGCCTCAACACCTGCGCCGGCAGTCCTCTTTCAGCTTCCGCCTCCTCAAACCTGCATCAGCGGACAAAAACCAAAGCCTCCGGAAGCTCTCCTCTGTTTCTCCAACCGCAGAGGAATGGGAGTTGCGAGGCGGGATAAGAACAAGAGTGTGGCGCAGCCATAAGACTGCAATGCAACGACACTCCAAACCCTACGTTACAGAAGAAGACCGTTTAGGATGATATAATGTTCATCCAAACAGATGAAGCTTTAACCTAGTATACTAGTGGGAGTGTTAGACATACGTATAAATACTGTGTATAGTTAGTACACTAGTTAAACAAAGAGGTGTGACTCTTGATAGAAGAGTCGTAACTCTGTGAAGAAAGGTCATATATATATGTATGTCAACTTTATTAATATATAGAAGACATTACTTTCTATCGATCTCTTTCCTAATCTAACATTTGGAGCTGCTGAATTGTTCTCTATTGGTGGTTCTTGCGGAAACTTCTGTCTGTGCGGTTGTTTTTTTTAGTGTGAATTCAATTTTTTTTGTATTTGGCGAAAGCGCCGGCAGTTTTACCGCATCCGTGATCAGTTGTTGTGATAATCATTAGCAAACTCAATGGTGGTAGCCAACGGAAAGGAGCATCTCTGGGATTTTGAGGGGAGACCTCATGTTCACCTCAGACCTGTTGTTGCTACAATTCATGTTCATTTGTTGTTGCAGCTGCAGTTTTTGTGGTAGTTTGGGTTGTGGTGTGATGGTTGGGCGTGGAAGTGTTGCAAAAATTTGTTATGCAACCTCGCTTTAAGCCTTGGTTTTATCAATTGTGGTTATTATTGTTCAACTTAATTAGGCTATTTGTGTGAATCATGTGTGGTCAAGATGTAGTAGTGAATTTGTGGTATTTTGTTGTGTTTGATTTTTGAGTAACAGTGCATGTGGAAGTACCCGGCTTAGAGCACGATTCCGGTGTCGCTACCACTCATATTATCATAAAACCTTGTCACTAAACTTATTGTTTATTTGCAAGAGACTCAACTCCACTTATTTAGGACTTAAGTAGGTTCAAATAAACTAAAAATTTATATGCAAATATATATAGAGGTGTATTCATAAACTTGAGTAATATTGTGCTCATTTATAGTGGAGAATTTCTTTTTTCTTTTTCTTTTAGTTATTGTCATATTTACTCAAGGTTGTAAGTGCTTATGCTTTAGAACTTAAGTAGGTTCAAATAAATTGAAATGTTTATCTACAAATATAAATAAAGGTGTTTTCATACATATTTTTATCAAAACATATAGATTTTTGTCTATTTGTTCCTCCACTTCAAAGTTTTATTTTATTCTATTTTCTTTGATTTAGAATGGAAAATTTAGACGTCAAATCATTTAGACGTCTACGCCCCAACGTTGACATCCGCGCCTAAACCTTCCGTTTCTGCCAAGCCTCTAGGTTTGCGCCCTAGTTCCAGCATGGAGTCATGGAGTGCGCATCACATTCCGACGAGTCATTTACAATAAAATTTTCTTACGTTGGAAAAATGACAAGGCCTACAAAATTAAAGTTGTCCGAGCCGTCAAGTCCGGTTTGCCCATCCGCCCGTCCTGTCCGATGACCGTGACCTACCCGTTGTGACAACCCTAGCTCCAACTACAGGGACTGGTCCGTATAGTTCAGCTCCAAAGTCCAAGCCTTCCATTTATTCTTATCCGGATTTTCATGTCACACTCTACTTTCAACAATTCTTATGAGTGGTTATAACATGCGGAGATAATTATCCATCTACCGCACATGTCATTTGCCTTTCAAATTTGCCGCACAACTCTAGCACAACCAAATTTTCACGTACATCAAACCCTTTGTTGCACCTTAGACATCCGCCCCAGCCCCAACCTACCCTCTTCTTGCTCCAGAATCGCGGCAAGCACATGTAGCCTCTCAGGTCGTTTCGCATCCAATCCTCGTGCCGTTCTTCCCAATCTTTGCTCTGGTTGTAGAGATTGCCTATCCTGTCACCTCCTTGTTCCTCTCGGCTGAGGTGGCACCACCCCACTATTATAAGTGGTCTGTCTCTACTTTATATATAGAGTGATATTGAAACAAATGTGTGAGGGTTTAATATTGTTTATGAAAAACTATGCTATATACTGTGTATAGTGTGGATCCAAGTACAAGTTTCTACACTAATTAGAAATTTACATCCAATAGGCGACTAGCACACACTTGCTTGAAAACAAATAGCCAATCAGATTTTGACATGCGTGTGTTTGATGCAAATAAGTGGAGGTGATCCACATCAATTATGAATCCATACTATATTTAGGGTTTAGTGTAAATTATAGATCCCTTGGAGGCAAAGGCAATTTGGCCTCGTAGATGACGCTTAATCTATTAAGGACAAAAGACCCATAGGTGGTCACTTTTAGAATAATTTCCGAATTGGTGGACCAATATTTCATCTCTGATTGCTCCATGGCCTAATTAAAGTAGCATGGATCTCTAGGCTTTCAATGAATGCGGTGAAGATGTGTGCGGGTTTGAAGGGCAAATTATAGTGATATTTATAGTGACCAGTTGCAATGACATGTATCCATTCTATAGATGATGTAGTAATTGGTCACAATTAAATGTATCCACTCGTGGCATCTCTCAGGCCTGATCGCAAGTGTCATCTTTAAAAGAATAAAGGATCAAGTGTCCTTTTGGAGGACAATTTTTTTTACTTTTACTACAATTATTTTTCAATTTGTATATTAGTCAAAATTTACAAAAAGATTTACCACATTATTTCATATAAGTTTAGAAGAAGATCCTACATTTACATCGTCAAAAGTTCATCTTGGCAGTTTATGATCGATGGAGTAAAGATTCCTCTAGAATGCCTTGGTCCTTTAGGGATTATATAAATTTCAGCACAAATTTGGATCCCACTAAATACCCCGGTTGAGTGTTGCACCAAGCCTCAGGCTCTGGAAGGTGGGGGTGGGTAGGAACAAAATCGGCCCCTATTTTTATATTGGAGGAGGACCCTATTTGATCAAAGGGGGGAGCCACTGAGGGTAATGTGGCCCACATGTCCCAATTTTGGCCAATTTTTTTTCAAAAAAGCCCATGGAGTCCCAAAAGTGAGAAGGCCAAAAAAATAGACCTCTTTAAGGCCAACGCTTGACCCAGGGTAAATAAAGGGATCCCGCAGATTCTTGCTCTTTCAAAGGCCATTGTTGTCTAATAGGAGCCTTAGTTCCATTAGTCATAATCAATTAGATCAAGTAGCCTTTGTATCACATTATAAATCCATATTGCCTTTATTTCACAATAAAAATTTAACCCTTAAATGTCAAAATGACCTTCTAGAGGCCATAATATTCTACATGTATGGTGTCATATTTGAGCATGATAAATTTGTGTAATATTGACATGACCACCAAATGAAAGATGTTAGTTGAAGAATCTTTAATCCAAAGGTGTAAGTCTTGCTAAACTTTAATACAATTTTTGTATACTACAAAGTAAAGTACTTGCATGTAAATGCGGTTCTCTATTGACATGTAAGGGTTAACCCTTTAGCTCCAAGTTGGTCATTTTGGGTGTATTTCCAGGTCTACAAATCCTTGTGTGTAAGTTAAATGCATGTTTTTTGGTCACAAAGTGTCTGGCACTACACTAAAATTGATATTTAGTATTATGCACAGTAAATGACTGGTAAATGCTATGATTTTTTACTTTTGATGCCAATTTCTACTGACAACACAACTGTCTATACCATTCGAAGGAGATCATTGTAAACATAGTTGGTAAAAATATTCTTCAAGAGTATAAACATATAGCATTTACAAGTCATTTACTGTGCATAACACTAAATAACAATTTTAGTGTAGTGAATACCCTTCAGATGGAACAATCCCCGGGCGCTTTGGTCCAAGCATTGGCAAACTACATTGATTTATGTGAAGTGGGGTCAAGAGTGAAATGTAACCCATGTGTAGATGTTGTGCAGGATCTATAACACTCGTGGATTCTCCCAAGTCTTCTGAAGCTCATCGACACTAAAGGGTTAATATGCACATAGATAATATAGCCTCTATGTTACTCTTATAGATTTTATATACAATTATTATATGTCATTTGTATCAAATATAGAGGAGTATGGACTTCATGTCATTTCTGTATAAGGTAAGCCCCCCTATAACCAACAAAAACCCATAGCCAATCCTATAAAATTGGGCTATATCCAACCCTCTTCCATCCCACTATCACCAACTTAGCTCCAAATGGAGGTTTGCTAGTAGTCAAGACCCTTACTTTTGGTCGTTGGTAATGGAGGGTCCTACCCACTAAACATGGCTGCACACTGTGAAAATTCATAACTAATTCAGTTTTCATCGAAAAAATATAAAATCACTTGGGTTGGAATTGCAATTCTATTGGCTATCACTAAAAAATAATACTATAATTATCTTTTCCCTCCATATATCCACAATCCTTATCTTGTCGGTTTTAGAGGGGCTTACCTTAGTTACAAATTTCCATCACTCAGTCTTAGTTACGGATTTCCATCACTCAGTTGCGCTATTGTTAAGGTAAGCCCCCCTCATAACCAACAAAAACCCATAGCCAACGCCTATAGAATTGGGGTATATCCAACCCCCTTCCATCCCAATACCACCAACTCAGCTCCAAATAGAGGTTTTCTATTAGTCAAGACCCTTACTTTTGGTCGTTGGTTATGGGGGGTACCTACTGCTGGCCACCCACTAGACATGGTTGCACAGTTTGAAAATTCATAACTAATTCAGTTTTCATCGAAAAAATATGAAATCACTTGGGTTGGAATTGTAATTCTACTGGCTATCACTTAAAAATAATAGTATAATTACCTCCTCTCTCCATATATGCACATTCCGTAACTTGTCGGTTATAGGGGGGCTTACCTTAGTCACGATGATATTGAAGTTTCCTGATGTGACTGACCCAACACAACCTTGGGCCCCACCAACCAAAACCTCCTTCCACTTAAAACTAGCAAATCGAACACGAATCGCGAAGGACGTAGACCATGACGACTAACTGATCACCGAAATGGGCTCCACTTCGATGTATTCTCGCCGCGACGCGACGCATCTTCAAGTACCATCATCGAATTACTGTTGCTTGGGTTTCCGTCATGACGGTGTGCATTTGAGGGCGACGAATGTGTCGCTGCAGTTCGATGCTGGCTTTGGATGGGACTCGACGTGTCGGACATGGGCTCGGCCAAGTCTGAACTCGCGGCCCTTGCCCAAGTGGCGAGTTCTCAACAGCGCACCTCCATCATCGCCTCTTGAAGTCAGTCACTCGGTCAGAAGTTTGCTGTCAATTTAAGGTGTAATTCAGGTGCTTTGTTGCGTGTTGGTGCTCGCGTTGCATGTGGGTGTTTCGTTTTCGTGGTGGAAACTGTAGGTTTCGACCACGAGTCTGCATGTTTCTTGTTCTGCTGCCTTTTAGGATGCAGTCTTGTTCTTGTCTTTTCAGTGCTTGTTCTAGGAATTATTTAGTTCGAGGGTGATTGACGAGTGGCGCCGCGTTCTTGCAGTAACTTCTCGAATAACTTGCGCTATTGAGGTGTGCTGCTTCTACATTCAGACGAGGAGTGCCGTGTGCAGTTGAAGGTACTAGACTCTGCATCTAGTGAGTTTCATGTCAAGAAATGAGGTTGAGGTTTTGAACTTAGAGAGTTGCTTACTGGTCCTTCAAAACTATGTGAAATTCGGTCACTCGTTTCAAATTGGTTCTTTGCATGTGAGATTTGCAGGTTCAAGCTTGGCAGGATGGATCCCGCTCAGTCCTCGAACCAGGGCAGGATTGGGCTGGAGGGGCGCGGAGGAAGCAAGTTTCCTGGCAACATGCTCTCCAGGTCCTCCTTCCGATACGTCTTCGTTGGAGGCATGGCTGCTATTGGTAATGCTCATGACAAGTACTCACATGTTTCTCAGAGATTTCCCAAGTTTTTGTAATGCTGCGACTACTCTTGTATTCCATTATTACAATTGCTTCTGTCTGTCACGATGATGATGTTTGGTGTGCTCAAGTGCATAGCGAACATGTTTCCCAGATTTCTGGAATGCTGGTGAAGTGGTTTTGGCTGCAACCAAACGCTAATTCACGCAACTGTTATACTTATGTTTGGTAGAGATTTCGTTGCGCTGAAGGGTTTGGACATGCATGTCACCATTAGCGTAATTCACACAATTGTTTTTCTTAGGTGATGCCGTTTAGCTGAAGTGAGCCTCGGACATGTGCTGCAGGTCTGACATGGTATACTTCTTCCCATGGCTGGTTGGGCTCAGCTGGCGATGCCATGAACGCGGCAAGCAGAGGAGGGAGCAAGCCGCCCACCACAGTTGGGAAAGACAAAGTGGCCGATGCGCCTTCTGCGACCTCGGCAACGAAGCCGGCGCCGCAGGCTCACAGCGGAACAGCCCAAGGACATTCAGAGGGTCTCAAGCCCAAATAAATCTCCAACAAAAACTGCCGCTAGATTCACACTTTATACATTTTGCATGAAGAGAGAACCACGTTGTGCATATCCATTTAAATCCAAGGTTATTGGCCGAGGGTACTATTATCTAGGCTTTTGTTTTCAGTGCGTAAATATCCAACTCTGAAGGAAATAGGAATAGTTTCACAGAGGATGAAACATTGCTAATGATCAAAATCTTTGGCATTCAACAATAATTCAATTTTTCTTGTACAATCAGTCTGCATTTCTCTGCTTTCTCGGCTAGAAAATAAGATTTACACGGTTTCAAGCATTCAAGAATTGTTACATGGCTACTGAAACAAAAACCTACCGATACTACTTTCCATCGCACTAGTTTTGATTCAGAGTGTTTAATGTCAGACTTAACCAGACGGTTGGATTGAAGCGGACGTATATACTAGAGTTTTCGGACTTAAAAAAGGTTTATCTTATGAAAGGATATTGAAAACTGTCACAAGCAAAATAGCGGACAACTTCAGAAGAATTAACAATTGATTAGTGTCATCCTCCTTAGTATTGATTAACCCCTAAAGACTAAAAGTTCCAAGTTGGGCATTTGCAATTTTTTATGCACATTCCCACAATTGCAGTTTATACTTCAAATTTTTCAGATTTTGTATGAAGATGTAGAAAGAGAGGAGTCATATGGGAATATATTTTTTATTCTTATTGGACCTAAAAAAAAGGTTATGTTATGATCTTTTCATTTTCTTTTCTAAATCAAGAAGAAACATGAATTACAGTTTTGAAAAAACTAATTTGTAAATAATAAAAATGTGCTTTGGTAGTTTTTTGGACTTTTCATCATTCCTTAGTTGCTTGAAAATGTTTCTAAAAACTGGTGTACAAGCAACTCACATCATGTATGACATGATATTATAAAATTACAGAGGTGTAGCATAAAACCGCAGCAACACAACCGGGACGACAACAGTTTATAAAACTACGAAGTCTGCTTCATATAACTTATATATTCACAAGTGGACCAACATACAACTGTTTTTTAGAAACCAGACCTGAGTTTTTGAAATAGTTTTTGAGGAAGCTATTTGACATTATTCTCTCCACTACAGCACCTTCACAACGTCATCACTCTTTTGTAAACTTGGACTCATCAATGTCGATGTTTTGCGCTGCCGCAGACTCGTCGGGGTGAGCACCGTTGCTGGCCAAGCCCCCCTTCTTGCCCATCTCTGCATACCCCTCGTGACCCAACTGATTCGCCCTGGTTTGCCCTCCCTTGCTACGTCCTGCTCAACAACACGAAAACATCATAATCAGGCCTCCAAGAAAAACATAAGGAACACATCTGTAGAAAGACGAAAAAACACTTCCAAGAACCAGCACGATCACAGGAGCATTACAGTGAAACACACCACAAAAAAGACTCCAACATGTTATCCATATCTAGTTTAAAAAGCAGAACAGAGTCATTCTAGAACCATCCGCAAGAGATGTGACTTCTGATGCCAAAACACATTTGTAAAATCAACACCTCTGCGAAACAGCACACAATCACAGGAGGATCGATACAAGACATCACAAGAGAGCGAAATCGATCGACTTGAATGCGCGAGATGCTGTGATTTCTGATGCCAAAACACATCTGTAAAATCAACACCTCTACGAAACAGCACAATCACAGAAGCATCGATACAAGACATCACAAGAGAGCGAAATCGATCGACTTGAATGCGCGAGATGCTGTGATATCTGATGCCAAAACGAAGTGGAGTGTTGCAGTTGTACCTTCCGCGAGATGCTCTTGGGCTTCCAAGCTCTTGCCACCGGTTCCACCCGGCACCACGGTCTCTCCCGCCTGCGCCCTCTGGTCCAGCTCCTCCCGGGAAGCCATTCTCGCTGTGCTCAAAGGTATGAGCACTCCACTGCAGACAATCACAGACCATGTCAGAGAACATGAAACATCTCTTCCCTGCAACTTGTGAGGAATGCTACCAAACTCGGAGCAATGCCACCATATTACTCACCAATGCGGCAAAACTGGTTGGAACTGAATGATGAAAACTGAAGATGATCGGAGGACAAGGAAGTGTATGTGTGTTTGTGTGTTTCTGGTGAGCTGAGAGGATTGAGTGTTTAGCTTTGTAGTGGGGAAGGATCCTTACCGTATGGAGGCACGTTACTCCATGTGTTGAAAAAAAGCTAATGCGCCATCAGGACATTGCCACCTCCGTCGCTACTTGTCGACGAATTACTGCAATAATGACGATACTCACTACAAGTAGGTGCGAGGCGGTAAAGCTTGCAACATCTGGAGTGCTTCAGTACCTGCAAGTGTCGGATTACGAAATTTAGCAGGATACGATTAAGAATTGGGGCTTACCTTATTTGGGGTGCTGGGCGATAATGTCTCAACGCTTGGGATGATGCTTGTCTATGACTCCTCCGCAGCAACACTGCAGGCTGAAGTTCCGAAAATCCGACACCATCGCCCACACGACGATTCACGAACAATGCACATCAGAGATGGTTCAAGAACACTAGTTAATGCATATCTGAGATGATTCGAGGCCCATGTAAAATTCCGAGATGATTCGCACATCTGATGAGAGTATCGTCTGAAAATGGCCCCACCGAAGGAAACCCCAGAAGATGAAAACCGAACCACGACGCAGCAAGCGCTTATCAACAGCTCGTGATGCGCGCAGCCGATCGATTCTCTATGTTCGCTCTAATCACAACAGTAACAGACACATGCATCGTCACAAACAAACCGTGCTCACCTCACAACAAGTCACGTTCCCTGCCACATTCCGAGCATGGCCGTGGTCACTTGCAGCAGGGCGTCTCTCTCGCTCCTCTCCTCCGTTACCCAGACGCATCCTCTCGCTCTCCTGATGGCCGCGTAGCGAAGCTCTCACGTTGGAGGCAGCCGGGACCTCCTCAAGCAGCGTTTCTCGTCCGCGTCCTCAGCCAAGGTCGATGCACCCCGCGCAGCAGTCGCGTCGCCCGCCCTCAGCCCCGGCGCCACCAGCCAGGGTGAGCTCGGGTTCCTGATGACTGGGTGGATTGGATTGCGGAGCCATTTTGTGATTGTTGGTGGCATTGGATTGTAGAAACATTTTGCCAAATCGGAGTTAGTTTCTGATAAATGGATTGTAGCACCAGTTTGCTTGGGTTGCTGATTGTTGGTTGCATGGAATTGTGGAACCATTTGCCTAATCGTAGTTGGATTTCTGATTCTCCGTAGCATTTGGAATGGGAATCAGCTCGTGATTGTTGGTGCATTGGATGGTTAAGACAGTTTGCTAAATTGTAGTATGCTTCTGATTGCTGGTGAGAACCCACACCAGAGGACGGCTTTCTATGAGGACAAATCACTGGGTGAATTTGGAGCAGGAGGCATCGCCACTGCTGTGCAATATCATGGAAAGGTGGGCGTTGGTATCAAAATCTGCATTTTAATTAGTGAGTTATTTGTAAAGCCATTCGAAATTCTCAATAAAACAGCCTCCTCTTTATCATGAAATCAGCTGTCAGTCAGTCTAAAATCAGCTCCAAGGAGAGAAAGGCAGCGGCTAAAACTCGTGGTTACATCTCATGCAAGCTCGTTTTTTCGTCGGCTAAAACTGAGTTTGGAGACCACCAAGTCCTTCCATATCCAACTGAAAGACCACCAAGCTCTTCTGTTAATCTAAGAACTAGTTAAACAAATCAGAAGAGGGGGTTATCTTGTTGAAGCACACGAATCCTTGCGGGGTTGCTTCCGTGGGTCCAAACCAGGGACTTCTGGAAGCGTACCGCCTGGCAGGGAGGGCGGACCCTGTGAGCGCATTCGGAGGCATTGTTGCGTTCAATGTGGAAGAAGACGAGGTAAAGAAACTGCTCCTCAATCACATGTTTTCCCCTTCGCTTCTGGTTTTCCAGTTTTTTGAGTACATGTTTTCTCGCTTGCACGGGAGATTCGGGAGTTCCGGAGTCCCACGGATGGTGAGACCCGGATGCTCTACGAGACTGTTGTAGCTCCCAGTTACACAGAGATAGGCTTAGAGGTCTTGAGGGGCAAGTCGAAGACCCTGCGTATTCTGAAAGCTGACCACGCAATGAAGGGGGCGGTCGTTGCGGCAAATCGGAGGAGGTTGGTTGCTCCAGGACTCTGATGACAAGGCACCTGAGAACCTTGGATTTCGCGTCGTGACGAGCAAGGTGCCCACCTTGGAGCTCATGGACGATGCCCAGTTCGCTTGGCTGCGTTGCAAACACGTCAAGAGCAACGCCATTGTTGTGGCAAAGGTAAGGATTGCTTCAATCAAAAAGATGAACCTGTGTTTCTCACTCTAGAGAATCCTGTCCGCGTCCTCTCGCACGCCGAGGAGAATTTCACGTACAAGGATATGACGTTCAGCCACGAGGATATGTTGGAACTTGACGGCCAACATGTTCAAGACGCCGACTAGTTCATGGACCGACCAGTTCAAGCAAACTCCACTTTAAGGACCGACCATCCGATGGACAATGAAACTTCAATGAAGAAAAAAAAATCAGATTGTAATAATACAGCAGCTCCCCCTCACCCAGGTAGAGCTTCTAACCCTAGAATGAGCAAACTAGACCTACATCGTGTATTCTTATGGCATTGGAAAGGATTTGCAAACAATTGAACACAATTGCGCAAACCATTTCTACTTTCTGGGAGAATTCATGAACTAAATCAGCAAAATTGTTTGAGGAAGAGGTTTACACAGTAAGAGTTCAGCCTGCGCGCTTTGCTTTCCGCGGCTTGCCATCTGAGTTTCGTTTCCTCTTCTTCGGCTTCTCGGCATCAGCTGTGCCTTCGACCACCACATCCATTTGATCCTCGTTCGATGACCTGACTACCTTCGCCTTGTTCCCTTCCCCTAACTTGGCCTTTTTCTTCGACGGCTCTGAGCTCTTCAGCTGAGAGAGCCCTGGCAATTCGATCTTCAAGGGCATTTCAGGGAGCGACTGGTACAGCGGCAACGCCACGGACTCCAGAGTCTTCAAAAACAACGATCGGATGTTGGCCCACTTCTTGGGGATCTGCTGCGCGACGCCCTCCGCCACCGCTCTCACATTCGCAACAATCTCCTCACGCGGCTGCGACACCCTCGCCACCTTCACCACGCTGCAAGTGCCGCCGCTAACGTACACGAACGTGGAGTTGAGCGCCGCCGTGATCTGGCCCGCCCACTGCGCGCGCGTGAGGTTCACGGGAATCGGATGCTTCTTCTTCTTGTAGAACGCCTTGCCGAGCAGCTTCGGAAGCTCGCCTAGGATGCGATCATCCGCGAGAAAAACATCATACGACCCGCACAGCTTCCGCTTCGCCTCGAAGGAAAAATAATTCTTCTTCAGCTTCGAGAGGGGTATCACCTTGGCGATCTTCAGCCCCTCCTTCTCGATGCGCGCCTTGGCCGTCTCCTTGTTCATCTTCTGCTTCGCACTCTCGCGGTCGCTCACAATCAAACAAATCTCGCGGCTCCCGTCCAGGCTGTACAGCGGGTGCGGCAGCGTCACGCTGTAGGGGTTCGTCCTGCCCTTGTCCGGAACCCTGTTCATCCCTACCACCATGTACAGCAGCTGGTCGTCCTCCAGCAGCTGCGCTTTCGCCTGCTGCTTCTGCGCCCCGCTCCACTTCAGAAGCGCATCCACGGCCTTCTCCACCAACGCGCCATCCACCCTCCCACTCCCCTTCCTCCCCGTCCCCGGCCCCGGCCCCTCCGTGTCCATACTCACCGCCATAACTCCCTCGTCTTCTTCACTGCCTTCAGTGCATGTGAGATGAGAATCAGGTGTGATTCTGCGAAGAGAAGCGACGCATCCAAAAGACAGAATGGCGTGCAGAGAGATGAATCTTGAGGACACAATTAGGGCTTATGGTTTATCAGAGTGCGCACTTAGGGTTTGAGGTTTAGGATGTTGTATATCCTTCCGCGCGCATCGACGAAAATCATCCAATATATGAAATGGAATCGTCTCTTGTGAGATGAGATACATCCATTACGTTGAGGCTCATCCATTGGCACAACGTAGGCAGAAGCTGTTTTACTTTTAACCCTTAAACGCCAAAGCAGCCAGAAATTGGCTTCTCGGATGACATTGTTGGATGACATTGTTGGATGACATTGTTGGATGACGATCAACGTAAACAACTATTTTTCATCCAACTTTTTTTTAAGGAGAGTTCCTTGTATGTACAAGCACTACACTAAAATTGGTATTTAGTGTGACACTACATTTAATGTTACAACATCTCTTTACCACCCAACTCTAAATATATTTTTCTAGACATTTAGTGTTAAGGCTCATTAATTAACATCTACTTCCTAAGGTTTTAGTAATTACTCATTAATTAACTAATTAATTTATATAGGTTTTCCTAACCTTAGGAAGTAGATTTAATAATTAATATGTTAATTAATTAACATTAATTATGTTAATATTATGTTAATTAATTAACATATTAAATATATTAATTAATTATTTTAATATTAACATATTAATAATTTATTTATTACGTTAATTAATTAATTAATTATTAATTATGCTAACTATTTATGATAATTTATTATTAATTTACTATTAATTTATTATTAATTTATTGATTTATTATTCATTTATTAATTTAATATTATATTATTAATTTATTATTAGTTTATCAATTTAATATTAATTTATTATTAGTTTATCAATTTAATATTAATTTATTATTAGTTTATCAATTTAATATTAATTTATTATTAGTTTATTAATTTAATATTAGTTTATTATTAGTTTATTAATTTAATATTAGTTTATTATTAGTTTATTATTAGTTTATTATTAGTATATTATTAATTTATTGATTTATCATTAATTTATTAATTTATCATTAATTAATTATTTATTTATTAATTAATTATGTTAACTAATTAGATTTAATATGTTAATTAATTAACATATTAATTAACATATTAATTTATTAACGTTTTCCTAACCTTAGGAAGTAGATTTAATCTCTACTAAAATTGTTATTTCTCAATTTCTTACAAATTGTTTTGTCTTTAATAACACTAAATGTAGAGGTAGTAAAACTCCAAAGTTACAATTCTCTGCATTTAGTGTTAATGTTGACATTTAGTGTTATAACATTATCGGCGTTGTTGACATATAGTGTTAACGCTCGTAATTAGTGTCTCGAACACTAAATACCAATTTTAGTGTAGATGATGATGAAATTGGCCTCATTGAGGTAATCATGATTTATCTAAGAAAGAAAATGCTTGTGACACGGATCTCCATACAGTGACAAACAAAACCAAGTACAATTTTTACTCACTTCCATTCAAAAAATCATACCATGAGTATAGGTGGGGAAAACTAAAATGTGTACAAATCAAAGTTGTAGTACATGATGTATTACACAATGTCAAATGTGTGTCAACTTTATACATAAATGTTTTTGACATACAACATCATTTGAGTCCCCAACTGGCTTAAGTGATTGGAATTGGGTGCCTCTACCTTAGATGGTTTGGCTTTGCTTATACATTATACAACTACCGGTATAGTAAACATTGAATATAGTGTGGAGACATTGATAGTATGGGTGAAAAATGATGTGGACAACATCATTTTTCGTTTTGGAACAAAATTAATGTGGACATAATTGAGCAAGTGCCATGCCAATCATTGCCACCTCACGAGCACTCACTACCAAATACCTTCCGCTCCCCGCTATTCACTACCACCTCACCATTGTTCACCGCCACCTCTCCATCAATTCACGGTAATTTTGTGTCAATTATTTTGAAACATCCCACACTATTTTCTGAGCTACATCATTTGTTGTGAATTGAGAATTGAGGTGGCTCAGTGAAAATTTTTGTGTGTTAGAATTAAGGCAGGTATTTCGAAATAGTCTAGTCCAAAGTACATGTAGTGTTTAGTGTAGTATATTGACTCATTGTCTCCAACGAGCAATGTAAGTTTAGATGTGTTAACTAAAATTATAAAAGTAACGGTAATAGTCAAGTCACCGTCCTCCTCTTTGGAAATATCTCCCAGTTAAGTCCCCAGTCAAGTCCTCGTCATGTATCTGTCATAGGTCATCACCAGGCTTAACCCACCCCTTGTATAATATTGAAAAATTTCAATTATTAATGGTATATAACAATGTGGATGGATGGTCCATCACCCTTGGTTTGTTTCAACAATAGAATTTGATATGGTTAGATGATGCATCTCAACAGTGTAGGTGCAACTGAATGAACTTTTCTTCTTTTATGTTTGCTACACTAAAAATGATGTTTAGTGTAATACACACTAAACACAAACCACTACACTAAATGTGGACTATGCATATGGTGCAGTGACAAAACGATAGACATAAGCCAACTACATCATTAATTGTCATTACAAACTACAACAATACAAATTTGTTGTTGACATTCAGTGCATAGTATTGATTGAATATGTACTATAGTTTATCCGTATAGGTATTGTACAATTTATATTGAAAATAGTGGAATATATTGAATAAAATGGTATAAAGCTTACCATATACCAGATATACCATACATACTCTAAAATGTATTATAAATATGTGTATCATCTATATTTTTATATAATAAGCGCTAACAGATATCATTGATACAAAGTGACACCCACTACTTAACTAGAAGATAGCTGGGAGATATTTCCGAAGAAGAGGATGGAGACTTCTTAGAGATGGAAAATTACTTTTGATTTTTACTTTTATAATTTTATTTACCTTACCTAAGCTTACATTATCTGTTGAGGACAACGGGTTATCAAATGCATCCCTCAAGTTTGGACACTCCTTATCGAATTCATTATTTTGTTTCAATTCACAATGGTTCAGACACAGCAAGTACCACTTATGTAATATATGAGTTTTGCCTAGATGTTACATGGATACGACCTTGGCATTAAATGGATGTCATCTTAGACATATCTTTTGTATTTTCAAAAAAATTAGGACAAACTCTATTTTGAACTAATTATGTACAAACCCAACCAACGCGTAGGGTAGTATATTAGTAGTGTATATATATGAATGGTGATACTTCCATTATAAGGTATGCCATATCATTTATGTGAAATCAATATCGACATAGCCCCTATGTAAAAACACTATCTCAAAATTGTATGCAATATTTTTTAGTATCACAGTTACAAATAGTGTGTACAATATGGGGAATTTTTTTTGAATTTTATGCAGTGATAATAACATATCGTAATCATATAGATTTGAAAGATGATATATTAATTATCCAAGTTTTGTATATATTTTATATAAGTGTAATCTTATGTAATATGTATATATTTTATTTAGTATATTAAAATCATATAAAAACAGAGAGGCGCTGTCCTTAGAGCGGGGAGTGGTGAATAATATAAAAAAAATCAAAACCTAAATTGTTTTGTACTTTACTTCAGTAGTAGGAAAGTATTGGCTATCACTAAACCATAAATCTCAAAATTTAAAGTGTGAATCCTAAATCTTTAACCCTAAATCCAAAGGTTGATTGCTCAACGCACACCACTCACAAGATTGCACTCCTTTATAAAGACAATATGGTATTTGTATGAAAATAAAATACTCATAAGTTATACTCTTAGGAATGTACCAAATTATGCCATATTGTTGTATTAAACCTTTTTCAATATTTCAATCTTTCTATTTTTTTCCCACATCTCTATATGGTCTAATTTATTTTTTTACTTCTCTCTATATATATGTAACAAAAAATCAAATAGAATCTTATTTCTATGTATTTTTTAAAATTTATTTAATTATGATATATTGAATTTATTTGTCCATTTAAATTTATAAGATTTATTACATTTAAAAAGAGTTGGTTGATTTTTATGTGCGAAAAATATTGTCCTTGGCTAAGGATTCAAGGTTGATCTTTTCAACCATTGCACTCTTTTGTTTGATTTAAGACATTTACATTTTATTTAATTAAAATTTTTAAACTTGTATGACTTTGATTTAAATATTTATCATGTTATAGAGTAGACTCTTTGTCACCAAGAGTTAATGGCACTTGTGTTGCCAAGGCAAATGCGATTTGAAAGTATGCTTGATTTTAATTATAAGGAATCGCTATTAATTGAAAATTTGACAACATCCTCTGTTTATTATTTTTTGCATATATTACATTATTTCGCAATTAGTGTATTTTTTTAATTTTAAAAACTCTTTAACAATAATCTGAATTTAACATGGTGACTAAACATTTTACATTTATGTTTTGTTTGAAACTTGTTTGTATCAATTGAATATTTGGAAGTATGTAAGGATCAACAAAATCAAACTGAATCTAAATTTAAATATTTGTTTTGCTCCACACAGAAAAAGAATGAAGGACAATACAAAAAGAAATACATAAAAAATCACCATTTGGTCGTTTGTAGGTCAAACTTTCATTGTTTAAATCTTCTTTCTCAAACAATTTTGATGATTCATTCATGAATTTCCTAGAAAGAGACATTGCTTGCGCAATTGTGTGAGTTTTGCAATTCATTCCCAATGCCATAGAAATACACATTGTAGGGTTTGCTCATGCTAGGGTTAGAAGCCCAATCTTAGGGAGGGGTATTCGCTATATTACTATTATTATCATTACAATCGGAATGCTAATGTCTAGGGCACGGTTTTAGTGCCTACTAAAAGTTTTGTCAAATTTTGTAAATTGAAGTTGCGGTTGGCTGTGAATGCGGAGAGTGCCACAAGATAATTTGTACTCTAGAGATTGTTAGTATGTCGTATTCTTGTAATCTCACAATTTGACAAGTCCCATTAGCTTCTTCTTCATCTATTAGTCTTTCCATTGCTTTGGGTCATTGCCACACTGCCTCGGATCCTCCTTCCGATGTGTTGGGCTCTTCCTCTGCTGCGTCAAGTCATTCCTCCAATGCCTTGAATCCTTCCTTAGTTGTGTCCGGCTCGTCCTTCGTTACGCCAAATCCTTCCTTTATTGCATCGGCTCCTGCCTTTGCTTCATAGGATCCTACCTTTGTTGCATCGGGTCCATCCTCCCTTGTATCAAATCCTACCTCCGGTGCATCAAACCCTTTTTCCGTTGCATTAAATCTTTCCTCCAGTGCATTGGGTCCTTGCTCCGGTGCCTTTGGTCCTTCCTCTGATGCCTTTGGTCCTTCCTCTGATGCCTTTGGTCCTTCTTTCAATGCTTTAGGTGGCTTGACTTTATACATGAAAGAAAGCCAATTCATTAGAGAATTTTATCTCTTGGCAATTTCTTGAGCTTCAAGCGTTGTGGTCCTTAAAGTATATGTTTTCTATTTCTTTCCCTTGATTTTGAGCCAGGTATTGCTAGAGAAAATGGGAGAGGAAGTTTATAAAAATAGAACCTTTAACTCATAAAGGACCAAGTGTCCATTTGGAAGACAATTTTTTTTACTTTGACTGTGGTTATCCTTTGATTTATATGGTCAAAATACACAATTTTCTTACCACATCATCTCATATAAGTTTAGAAGATCTTATAGTTAAATTCTAAAAAATATCATCTTGGCATATTTCAATCAATGCAATAGATATTCTTCTCAAATGCCATGGTCCTTTGGGGGTTAAGAAGTAAAAATGACTTGGGATTTGTCAAATGGTATAAGTCACCACCTTCCAATTTGGCCTTTTCCCTTTAACACAATAAAGACTCAAACTCCACAAATTCCTATAGCCCCTAAAGGGCCAAGGCACTCTAGGAGTATCTCTATTCCATTCATTAAAAATTGCCAAGGTGAAGCTTTTGAGAATGTAGTTGTAGGATCTTCTTTTAAACTTAGGGCCGCTTTAGACTACGGTAGAGAAGGTCACCAAGCACAAATAACAGGAAAATCGAGCAACATTATTGGAGTAAAATTTGTTCTTCACCGGATTGGGTTTAGACTACGATGAAGACTTGTCCGATGGAGAACTTCAAGCATGGATGAAAAAATGACATGGATGCCTATGTGGTAGCACTTTTTATAAGAGTTCTTCTCTAGTGGTTTAGTTTCTTGTCCGGCCTCAACCCCGCAAACAAAAAATTGGCCACTGGAGTAGAACGACTTTCATTAAAATATTTGTTTGTTTGTGCAAATTGCACAACCGTCAGAGCTCTTCCTCTTATAATTTGCGTTACAATGAGAGGTGTTTCTCTTTTGCTTTGCATTACTCTCCATAGGACTTCATTTCTCAAAGTGCTCATGGTGAGTTTCCAAATTTGTATGCATTGATAGTCATTTTGATGTTTGCAAAAAATCAGATTTTTTTGGATTATTCTGAAATTCGACTTCTTGCTTCTTCTTCCTCGAGTGTCCATTTTCAAAAAAGCTTGATGAGAAAGTTGCGCATTTTGGTCTAGTTTTTGTAGTTTAATTTTCAAACCAATTCGATAAATTTTGAGTGATTGATTTGCATTTTAGTAGAAGGAGATTTAGCCATAGATGTTCTAAGGTAACTTTTGAAGGCTGCAACTTCGGCATCATGTATCTTCCTCATGGAAGGTGCACTTTCAATATTTTTCGTTGGGAAATTTGAACATTTTTGTATAGGTTTTGTGGTTCAAATTTAAAACCAATTTAAAAAGTTTTTAGTGACTGATCAACAATTTAGTACAAAGAGGTTCACCCTTAGATGGATTTCTTGCAACTTTTCTTGCCATGGAGGTTCTTGCATTTTGATTATTGTTGTACTTTTGAAGTTGAATGTTGTTTTCTACAATCTAAATGTCTTTTGCATTGGATTTTATTTCATTTTTTTGCATAGGATTCTATTTCGTTTTTTTTGGCTTTGACAGATGTATTGCCATTGAATATAAATTGTTTTTGAACTCTCAGTTACATGATTGTGGAGCTTGTGTTTTGGGAAGAAGTTCAATATTTGTTACTTTTAGATTTGGGCATTGGATGCAAAAGTTACAAATTTTAAAAGTTGAGTGCATCCGAAAAACGTACAAAAGATGTCCATGGGGACCATTAAGAATTATGGTTCCTATTGACCATCTCAAACTCTCTTGGTGATGAAGTTCACCTATGGGCTCACCTTGTGAAGTTGGCCAAAAGACTTCTCCATTTGTGTTTACATTACAAACCGGTCAAGACTTCTTCACCCATTATTTTCTTTTCTTTTCATCTTGTCCAACATCCGACCAGTTGCTTCAAATAACCATGTCTTGGCCAAAAATTCTTAACCCATTGGAATATTTTTCCACCGTAGCCTAAAGTGGCCCTTATATAGGATGATGTGGTTAAAATTTTGTGAATTTTGACCGTATAGATTGAAAGATAATTACACTCAATGATAAATTTTCGTACCATGGAGGTACACTTGATCCTTTAGGAAATAGTAAGCTCACACACATGTATGCGGATGAGCTTGTGTTGGGGCCCCAACGATATGCGGTGGGCCCCACTAAATAAAGGTAAATTTGGATAATTTTTTAAAAGTATAAATTGTTCCCAGTGTAAACGTGTTGGAGACGCGGAAACGCTGGGAACACGGTGGGGAATATTAGGGAACAACATGGGAACTCGTTGGGAACACAATGGGAACGTTGTGGTAATAATATGGTTTAAAAGATAAATTAGAAGAGGTAACCAGATGGTTTGGTTACGAACCATATCAGATTTTACCATGAAACTGATGTCGGCATGAGGAGTCCAACCGGGACTTTAAGGGACTATGAGTAGACGCACATGACGACCATATGGGGCTTCATCTCCGAGATATGGTCCCTAAAAGTCTAGGTTGGGCTCCTCATGCCGACACTAGTTTCATGGTGAAATCTGATATGGTTGCTAACCAAACCATTCGGTTACTTTCCTCTGGTTTACCTTTTAACTCCTAAAGGACTAAGTGTCAAAAATGGACTTTTTGAAAGTTCGGTCAAGTTCCTATGGTGTCAATTTCCAACATTCCTCTTTGAAACCTTTACCATAGAAAGGCATTACCAAAACCCTAGAGGGAAAATAATTTTTTCCTAAATTGGACATTTGATGAAAAAATTATAGGGTTTTGAATTTCAAATGGAGAGAGCGGGCACCTCGGGCACCTTCAAAAACTTTTGCTAGGACACTCTATTGAATGTGAAATTTTCAATATTTGCAAGTAAAATTGTTTCCCTTCACACTGTCAAAAAAAGTCTCTTGTCTTTAGTGAAAAATAGCATACCAACCCAAGTCAAACATTTTCACACATTAGAGTTTTCCTGAAAGTGCTTCCTAAAGGGGCAAGTCAGGAGGAATATGGTGCCAGACAATATGAGATGTATAAACGGAAAAAGAGAGCATGAGGAAATTTTCTAAGGTCTTTTTCTGCACCAATGAAATGCTTTGCAATTAATGTTTTTGGGCCCTATCCCATGCAAGCTAAAGTTCCCCCATAGTACCCTGAGTTCTCAAAGGGTTGACCAATAGTTCCCCCAAACCTTTCCCAAGCCAAGACACCATGTGCATGTGGTCCCGGTTACTAACATAAGACCCTAAGATTCGGGGTACCTATCCTGTGTATTTTGGTGACTTTCAGGAAAACTCTATTGTCACCCATTGTTTGGCAAGGTATCAAAAAAACTTCTTCTTTTCCACATAAAACCTAGATACCTTAATATTTTTCACTTTTTATTTTTTCCACAACAATATGTAGTGTAAACCTTCATGTTGACCATTCGGATTATCAATCTAAAACATATTAAGTTTACAAAAAATTAAAGTGTGAATTACCAAATTTTGAACCTCCACTCCTCGCACAATTGTTTTGAATATGCTACACCCCTCCTCTACCTCTTAAAAACGGTGCGTAAGGAACTAACATCATGTTGAACAAGATGGTAATGGATTTAGACCTTGTGTAGTGCAAAAATTTGACACCAAGTGAAGCCAAAGTCTGCTGATCCACTGAACGCAGGGAAGAAAATGAACCATTTGCTTGACTTCAAACACTATAATCTTTCAATCCGTGCGGTCAAAGTTTATGAAATTTTGAGAGCATACTAATTAATGAGTCTTAATTGGGTGGCTACAATTATAGTGATTGGAGTCTAATAGATGGTTTCTATATAAATACAAACAACAACACACAATATACCTCCACAACAAACAAAGATATTATTCTCAATTCGGACCACTCACCCGTACAACTGCACATCCCAAATAACACACTAATTAGTAGAACTCCTACAATCCCAAACAAAGACACTATACGCATACTCAACCCCATCCCAGAACCAACATAAAAAAATTCAACACAAAATTCTTCGAAGAAAACACCGTACAAATAGACTCCCTCATAAACACTCTTGAAATCAATAGTCAATTAACACAAGCACAATGGCAAGAAGCATGCCACTCTCTAGACAAACTCATCAATAAAATCTCTGATACACTAGAACAAACTTGTAGAGCACACCCAATACCCCAAATGACAAACAGAACCTCTCAACAAGGCGGGTATCTACCCCGCAAACTTTCTAAAAATTGGAAACAACACTTAACCACATACCATACCATACGTAAAACCATTAGAATTGTAAAAAACAACCCTCAATGGCGTAACCACCCCATATACAACGAACTACTAAATATACCACACATCCAAATCCCTACCCCACCGCCTCCGGACCTTCCCCACGATACATGGATAAAAGATATCGCGATAATCGCAAAAAATGCCAACATACAAGCCCGGAAAATAATCACAAAATACACAAAAGAAAACATTAAAAAAGCCATCTCAAAATACAGACAACTATACGAAATCAGCCCCAAAAAAATTAACAAAAAAGTCTTTAAAAACCTTGAATCCCCACCAATGGATTGTATCAAAGATCAATATAATAATATTCTAACTAACCCCGAAGACATTGCGAATGAAATATTCAATCAACAAACAAAAACCAATAGACCAACAGTACCAACATGTAATTACCAGCCACAACATACAATAGAATGCACATGTGCAATACGCCAATACCCTTGGCACGACCTGGACGGATATACCCTTGACAAACGGGGCGAACCAGAAATTCCACTACATAAATACCTCAACAGAGCCACATACGACACATGCTTCCAAAATCTTGGAAATAATAAAGCCCCAGGCCCAGACCGCATACCAAACTCAATACTCAAAAACATGCCTCCAAGATTTCATAAACTACTATTCCTATTCTTTTCTCGCTGCTATAAACAAAAACAAATACCAAATTCATGGAAAACAAGTGCAACAATTCTACTATACAAAAAAGGTGATCCATCCATGCTACCCAATCATAGACCAATTGCACTAGCTAACACAATATATAAGCTTTTTACCAGTACACTCACCCACATACTATCCTCATACGGCGAAAAATTCAAAATCCTACATGATAGTCAAGAAGGATTTAGAGCGGAGAGAAGTACCGCACGGCAAATACAAACTATAATAGCCGCATTAGAAGACGCAAAATTTACTAACCAAGATATATACATACTATACGTGGACTTCAAAAATGCCTTTGGCTCAATTGATCATGCCAGACTTCTAGCAATAATGTCAGACCTCGGCTACCCAAAAGAGGCAACTACACTTGTTGGAAATATCTATTCCCAATCATCTACTTGCTACATCGGCGAACACTTTGGGAAAACAAAACCTATATCCATCCAAAGAGGAACTATACAAGGGGACACCTTCAGCCCATACCTATTTATTATATTTTTAGAACCACTACTTAGATGGCTAGAAAGAGGCAATAATGGATATACTTTCGGCACATCACAAGTCACAATAAACTCCGCCGCATACGCAGATGACCTAGCCACCATAACTAACAAAATCAAATCAATCCAAATACAACTCCATAAAATTGATAGATATTGTAAATGGGCTGGCATGGATGTGGGAGTTCCAAAATGTGCCGCTACCGGATGCCCAAACAAATCTAAATTGAACCCTACCACTTTCAAAGCCCTAATGCAAACCTCTAACATCAACTACCGTAACCAACCAATCCCTATACTACACCAAAACGAACCGTACATATACCTAGGTACAAATCTTGTTCCCTCACTAAAATGGAAAATCCAAATCAACACTACAACCACAAAGCTCATCAAACAATGCAAAGAACTAATAACATGCCCAGCCACCATGAAACAAAAAATAAAAATGATTGATACCGTACTACGCCCAGGTGTGGCATACAGTTTCTATGGTGTACCATACTCTATGCCAGCCATCAAAAAACTTGATAAAAAAATAATAGCCATACAAAAAACCATATGTGGATTACCAAAATGTATGTCAAACGCAATAACCCAACTACCACATAACCTATTTGGACTTGAAGCTTTCTCCCTCAAAAACGCATACCTCCGTTGTATAGGCGAACAACTGCAAAATGCGCTAAACGATAAAGGAAGACTTGGGAAAATATATAATGGATTAACTCACTATGTCCTTGCCCAATATGGTGGCGCTGAAAACATACCGAGAATTAAAAAAAGTGACTGCATAAGATCACCAATAACACGAACATTCTTTTTATTAAAACATATAGCTAAAACCCACCTTAAAAGTACGCTCCCGAACTTCCTCACTAATCCTACAACTCTAGAAATACTATGGCGCCAAGAAACATTAAATCATAACACACTCAATGCCCAACTCTCCCAAAAGCTTCTACAAAAACTCCTCTCAAAAAATATTTTTGAACTAAACCAAATTACCTTACCTAACGGTACACACATCATGAACAATGAGGACTTCAAAACCTACCACTTCACCCCATCTAAACTAATAAAGAGTGCCCTAAGTGTTGCTAAACAACTATTTTGCCACATAACATGCCCCACTATATGTCATACTCCTTGCAACATACACCCATACTCTCATACACTTAAAGATCCATTCATCACCCTCAACAATAACATCATCCCAAGAAATATTCCCACACCAACCAATCCCTCTAATCCTCCACATACATACCACCCCCGCCCCCAACATACATCCCCAAAAACCCTACCACATATCCCATTAATAATATCATAAACCATAAACATATCCAACACACAGACACAAATAACATACAAAATACCTACACAAAATATCTATGCCAATGGCAACACAATGATAATACATACAATAAATGGCTCCCCCAAAGAGACCTTTTTCCACGGCATGACACCAATACCTCCACACATAACACTGAAAAATTAAAACAATACTACCAAAAGATCCAAAACAAAATATACTCAGATATCATCCTTGCCCACCATCCGCAAGAACAATCCTCAGACTCAAGGTCCGTAACACCACCCATAATTATCCCACTCTTAAACATCTACACAACAGAATGCAACCCCGAAAATGATATCCTTACATCCTCAAACACAATTCAAATAGATAACAATCAAGCACATCTATACGAAGAAAACGGCCGACATTTACACACCATACCCATTACCCGGCTCCAATGGTTATGGAACCAATATCATACAACATTACAATCCCCTACAAACATTGAACCAACAACCCAACCCTTTGAAACCGAGCTAATATGGCTTTACCAAAGATATAAATATCGAATACCAAAAACTGACCCCCTCAAAAATGCGCAATACACAATACCCACCCCCATTTTAGACTCACTAATATCATCCTTTAACATCGAATACTCATACTTTTCCTCCCCGATCACATGTCCTACCAAACTAAATAAATTCTGCTCACCATACGAAAGAGACAAAATATTTGGATCCCTAGGCAAGGCCTTTGACCACAAATGGATCGGAAATGGAATAGCTCACCCCCACAACGAGAAAGACATGGAACAAGCCATACATTGGGCTAGACTTGCCCCCAAACACGATCCAAATAACACAAAAACAATCATCGTCACACCGAACAACAATTGGTACCAAAACAACAACCAACATTCAAACCCATTCCCAGATTCCCACATCATTGCATTATTCGAAGCAGACACAATACCATACGAAGAACCTAATATCCCACCCGAGCTAAAAAAACCCCGAATAGAGCCATCTACATTACAAATACTATGCGTCCATCATCAAAATCAAAACCTGGGCTCCCTAGAACAACTTGCGGAACTTACCTCCATAACAGACAATCTAGACATACAACGACCATACACAAAACCGGCCCCACCAACACCCATACAAACCCCCGTAAACAAAAGTAAAAAATGGTCAAAATTAAACTATGACAACAACACATTAAACTACTCCGTCATACCTCCCCCTCTCCCAGACTACCCAACTCATACCACACCAAAATTTAACCCCGCATACAGTTATTACACCGACGGCTCCTTTAAACCACCGGAACAAATTAGCCCGGGCTCTTGGCGAAGAGAAAAAGCTGGCTATGGCATATATAATTCTACCAAAGAAATTAAACTAGCCAAAAGACTCCATGGACTACAAAATATCCTCAGAGCAGAACTCATGGCCATTCACAAAACACTACAAATCATCACAACAAAATACAAAAATGAACCTGCACATATATTCACCGATTGTATAAACGCACTCTACCTACTAAACACTCAAATAACACACCCAACCCTTCACAACAGTCACCCCGACCAAACCATACTAACATCAATGGTACAAATGTTACAAAAACGTACACAAATCACAACCCTTCACAAAGTCAGAGCCCATGCCAACGTTGATGGCAACGAACAAGCAGACAAACTTGCAAAAGAAGGCCGAGAAAAAACACACAAAAACGCCAAAGACCCTCACGAACATGCTCATGCCACCCCATACTACTTTCATAAAGAAGATTGGCCTTCCAAAGAAGATACCCCCGACAAAGGCCCAATTAGGTTTCTGGGCAAATATCTCAAAAAACAAGACCTCTACAACAACCTGGATACAATCTCAGAAAATATTCCTAACATAGAAAAATGGACTAACAATAACGACATAGACAATGAACTCTCTACAAACTTTTGGAAAAACCCCATCATCTCAGACTCACAAATAACGTGCCTCATCAAATTCCGTACGGGTCAGTACATGGGAAACGCTCGCAAACAACTCTTCTTTGGAATAGAAAGATTCCCATCCATAACATGCCCCATATGCCCCTCAACGGACCCCGACACATGGCTTCATGTGCTACTCAAATGCCAAAACCACCACATACACTCTCTAATTGTTAAAAGACATAACAAAGCGGTATGGGAAGTCCGAAAACTAATCATCTCCTACAATAAATCGAGATGTTTCATACTTATGAACGCCGGCACTTTTAATAGCAATCCACAAGAAAACACGGTCCCCCCATGGCTACTTCCATGCTCATGTATGACCCAAAGATGTCATTGCAACGCTAGGTTCAAACCGGACATTCTTTGTGTCAAAGGTTTACCATACAACGACCCACCACCCGAGAACATCAACCAAGACTACACCATTCAATTCATCGAAGTTACATATTGCAACGATAGATTCTCCCCGGAAACAATACAAAACAAAATAGATAAATACCAACCCCTCATAGACGACATCATTGCCCTCGGCTGGAATGTGGACCCCCTTATTGTTATCACATCTGGCGCTCGTGCCACCACCTTTATCCCATCTATGAAAACTCTCAAAGATACCTTCAAGATACCCATTGATACAATTAAAACTACCTTTAAAAATATCAACACCATCGCTATTCAACATGCCATGTCTATTTTACTGCATAAACGCAAAATCGAAAACAACCAAGTCCTCCCTGATAGGCAAGACCCCCCTTAGTAACTTCGCCACTCTGTCTCTTCCTCATTGGCTGCCTGTTTGGTTTTTTTTTTTTTTTTTTGGTCGTTGTTGGTCGTTGTTGGTTGGTTTCTGGCTACTCGTTACATAGTGTCTACCCTCGAAAGGGGGAAGTAGTTCCAGTTCGCTAATTCCTTGTCCGGGATGCATGGTCTTAGCAATGGAACGAACAGACACTTTATTCACGCCGGTTCCCTTCGGGAACCGGCGTTCTTCTTCTTCTTCTTCTTGAGTCTTAATTGAGATCCTACGGTCAAAACTAGAAATCGAAGTTTTTGTTTCCTTCTTTGTTCATTGCACTAGAATCCAACAATTTTGAAGTGTTTTTGGTGTAAAACTGTCACGGTAGCTTAGGGATTAAACCATATTATTACCACATTGCATTCCCAATGAGTTCCCGTGTTTTTCCCCACCATGTTCCCAAAACGTTTCCCCATTCCCAACGCATTCCCCCCGTTCCCAAAGAGTTCCCAACACATTTACACTGTGAACCAATTTATACTTTTAATTTTTAATCCAAATTTACCTCTTGTTTATTGGGGCCCACCACAAATCGTTGGGGCCCCAACGGGGCTCATCCGCACACATGTGCGCAAGCTTCATATCTGGGAGATGAAGCCCCATATGGTCGTCATCTGCATCTACTTAGTTTGGTCTTTGATGGGGTTTGGCCCTTGGTCCTAGTGTGAAACCCCCCAAATTCCGAGCTTTGTGACAAAATGAAGTTCACAATGGAGTTTTCCTGAAAGTCACCAAAATACATAGGATAGGTACCCCGAATCATAGGGTCTTATGTTAGTAACCGGGACCACATGCACATGGTGTCTTCGCTCGGGAAAGGTTTGGGGGAACTATTGGTCAACCCTGTGAGAACTTAGGGCACTATGGGGGAGCTTTAACTTGCATGGGGTAGGGCCCAAGAACATTGATTGCAAAGCATTTCATTGGTGCAGAAATAGGCAATACGAAATTTCCTCATGCTCTCTTTCTTTCCGTTTATACATCTCATACTGTCTGGCACCATATCCTCCTGACTTGCCTCTTCAGGAAGCACTTTCAAAAAACTCTAATGAATCGAAAGGTTCCTGAGGCTGCTCATCGTGATATGTGGCGCCCCCTCAGCAAACCAAACGAAATCCATCCAAAACAAACAAGATTCATCCAAAAACCAAACGAAAGTCATCCCCGAAGTCCATTCCCATGCGACACCCGGCCCGGAACCCGGTTGACCTCGAGCGCCGGACACAGAATTCCCCGGGTCACCCGAAATCTTGACCGCACCTTCGACTGGCATCGCATCGTCTCGCACCTTCGCTCGCGCTTCGTCTCGTGAGATCGCCTTCGGAAGTCGTGTTCCTTGGGCGATGCCGTAGCCGTGGCAGACCTCGACACAATCTAGAACTGCAACTTTAGGCCACTTGAACTAGAAACAAAATTGAGGTGTGGAGTTTGGAGGTTGCAGTGTGCGATGGGGGGAGCTGGGTGAGGGATGGTGGAGGTGACGCCAGGAATGGAGGCAGCTGCTCCTGCGGCGGGGGTGGGAGCGGATGCGGAGGTGGATTCCAGCAGCGGCTCGTCGCGGCAGTACTACCGCAGG
This sequence comes from Bryoerythrophyllum caledonicum, assembly GCA_963971425.1. Classification (NCBI taxonomy): domain Eukaryota; kingdom Viridiplantae; phylum Streptophyta; class Bryopsida; order Pottiales; family Pottiaceae; genus Bryoerythrophyllum; species Bryoerythrophyllum caledonicum. The sequence goes on along the minus strand of OZ020517.1, from coordinate 5,205,491 downwards.
AGGCTCGGGTCGTGGCACCGCAAGTCCTCGGCGTTCCTGCGCTGCGGGTGGGTGCGCGTGCTTTTCGTGGTGCTGGGATGGATGGTGGCGTGCGGCGTCGGGGCCGTGTTGTGGCGCGACGCGTTGAAGTTCATGGACCGGGAGTTTCTGCTGAAGTGCCAGAACCGTCAAGAGGTCCGTCATTTCTCCTCCTGCATTCCCCGCCCGCGACCCTGAAATGGTTGTATTTATCTAGAAATTAGGTGCAGTAACGTTAAGATAATTTTCTCTTTCTGTTGTTTTATTGTACCTTTTTGTGATTGTTTTGTGGAGAGAGTGAGCCGAGGTTGGGAATTCGAGTCACGGCAGTGGGAAGATTGAGTGTGGTTAGACGTGGAGAAGAATTAGGGCTGGCAGATTGATGGGATGGCTGCACCAGGTGCTAAAGTCGGCGGTGGAGAACAGCCTGAATGCGTCGTTCGTGATCGTTGGGTTGGTGGCGAGCGTGCCGGATCTGAACAACAGCCAGTGGGTGAGCTTCACGCGGCGGACGCTGTTCCTGCGACCGAACGTGAAGACGCTAGTGTACCAGGAGCGCGTGCTGGCGAGCGAGCGCGCGGCTTTCGAGCGCCGTTGGAACCGCAGCATCCAGTACATCACGAACGACTACCGATTCATCGTGCGCCCCGACAATGACACCGAGTACTCGCCCGTCGTGTTCCAGACGGACGACGTCAATTTTTCGTTCGTGGACGTCGGTGCGTACCCGCTGTACCGCGGCGCCATCGACGCCGCGCGCGACACCGGCCTCTTTACGCTCTCGCCTGTCTCGCCCATCCCGCCCAGCTCCTGGCAGCTCGGCGCGTACCTTGCGTACTACGGGCCCGGCCGCGACTACACCTCCTTCTCCAGCGAAGCGGATCGGCGGCAGGCGTGCCTTGGCTGGGTCGCAACCGTCATGAATGTCACCGAAGTTTTCCAAAGCGTTTTGTCCAGGTCTGCAAAAAATAAGCTAGGGTTGAATGTTCTGTTAGGGTTCGTATGTAGATGAGCTGAAATTATGCATCTGTTGTTGTGCTGAATTCAGGTTTACAGATGACGACGATATGGATGTGGTCGCGGTTTTTTTAGTGAACCCGAAGTCAGGGTTGTTTCCCAACTACAACTGCTCGAAGACGGCGTCCAGCTGCGCGGTGGCGCTGTTTGATCCCGCGCGCCGGGCGTCGGATTTCACCAAGGCCGCGGTGACGTGGGACTACGGGACGCAGCAGTTCGAGGTGCGGTGCCTGTCGAGGTCTAACTTGAAGCTGCTGGCGCTGCGGGCGGTGATCGCATGGCCGCTCCTCATGTCAGTCGTGGTTATCTTCTTCTCCATCATTGTGTACCTGGTGCTGAAGCGAATGCAGGCGATCGAGAGGGACGTGTTGCTTATGGAGAAGATGAATGAGGATCTCAAAATCGCCAAGCTCGCGGCGGAAGCCGCGGATAAGGCCAAGTCCAATTTTCTTGCCACTGTCTCTCATGAAATCAGGTCTGGAAAACACTCAACCTTGTCACCGTTCCTTACGAGTTTTTCATTGTATCCTTCTAATCGGATTTCTTGTGGCTGCGTGTTGCAGGACACCGATGAATGGCGTTATTGGTAAGTTTTATCAGCCATATCGTTTGTCTTGCATCATTGCTGCGCCCCGTTTTTTCTTCTTCTTAAATGTACATTTTTTTTTCTTACTTCTTCTTCTCTCATGTTTAGACTTAGATTTTTCTGATCCTTTGTTTTCTGCGTTGGATTTTTTTTCAGGAATGACCAATTTGCTGATGGGGACGGATTTGACACCCCAACAGGATGAATATGTTAAGGTTGCTCAAGCGAGTGGCAACTTTCTGATGTACGTTCCTGTGCCTCGCAGCTCTTCCTGCTAAGAATCCTTCAACCCGTTTTGTTTGTTTGTTACGGATACATATTGACACAGCAACTGTGTTATGTCCTCACCATACATTATGTAGTTTCGACGCTTGTGATAGGCCATGGATATAGTGTTCTTGCACATTTGTTGCTGATCTTCGATGTGTACATGATGTGATGATGGCAGTGCCCTCATCAATGATGTGCTGGACCTGTCCAAGATCGAGGCTGGTAGAATGGAACTCGAGTCTGTTCCTTACAACATCCGAGATGAGGTGGATAACGTTTTTTATCGTTTCGACGTCAAAGCGCAACAGAAGTCGATAGAGATGTCGATGCTTGTCCATGATACAATACCGACTTGTATTGTTGGAGACCCTGGGAGGTTCCGTCAGGTATGAGCTTTCTGTCTACACAAAAACTTAACATGTTTCGTCCTCGAGTGCATTGTAGTCACTGATCCTTTGGGGTTTTGAGCTTAGAGAGAGGTTGCTGTCTTATAGCTCTAAGCAACTGGTTTAGGTGGTTCTGAGGACTTACTGTAGGATCTTTATCACAAGAGAGCCTCCAAATAATGCAGAGCTTTATGCATCTGGTTAGTCAGCATTTTGGAAATGCGTGCTCGCTTGCCACTTCGCTAAATGCCAGGAAAATTACAGGATTTGGTGCGAATTTTCTCATCGTATTCCTTTTTGTGCAGATTCTTGGTAACCTTGTTGACAACGCTTTGAAGGTATGGTCATTCTCTCTGATAGATGGCGTGCGGCTATGACTTAATTATGGCAAAACTAAACTTTCATGCTCACGAACCAGCACATCTTATGCTTTGACGTTTCATGTTTCATCATCATCATCGCTTCAGAGGGACCAATTCTGACATCGTTCGGTTCTTATTGCTTCCATGATCAGTTCACGAAGGAGGGCAGCATTCTTGTCTGTGTCCGTCTTTTGGACGTCAGTCAAGGAGGAGGCTCAGACTTCACGGCCATCAATATTGATCACAGAGATGCAGGTCCTGGAGGCGTACAACCCTCTCAGGTGCTTCCCAAGGATACCTTTCTACAAGACGAAGGATTTGATGGGTCGAGCTTGAGTAGAGGCAACACTGCTCCAAGGTTGAGTATTCAACCAGGAAATGAGTTGGCTAGTAGGGAAACAGTTGAGTTGTGGAAGAAATGGAAACTGAAGACCTCATCAGGCAGGAACTGCAAGCCTCCTGAACATGTCACTATAATTGCTTCGGTGGAAGATACAGGTGCAGCCATACGCCACTTTGTTGTCTTGTGAATTTTGCGAAATGTGGTGCTGTTTTGAAAAAACATTTCTCTGCCTTCTTCTGAGTTCTAATGCGATGGTAAACAGGCAATGGCATTCCGAACCATCTGGAGCATCGTTTGTTTCAACCTTTTTCTCAGACGGATATTAACTCCTCAAGAGAATACGGGGGTACTGGCATTGGCTTGTCTATATGTCAGGTGAGTTCATGTTTCAAATGAAGCAATTTGTCCTTTGCAAGAGTGCAATGTTTTTGTTTTTGCAGATTTTCTAGCTTTAATCGATCTTTTTATAGCTCTGGTTTCGTTTTGATTCTCATGAAGTTTGGGTTTGCGCTCTTACTTGCAAGTTTTTTACTAGCTGATTGATGCATACTGGCACTTATTTTGCAGAAATTAATAAAGCTGATGAATGGTCGTCTCTCTGTGAGGAGCAAACCTGGAGAAGGAAGTTTATTTGAATTCACACTTCCTGCTATCTTATCTGAAATGTCTGGAAGCAGCAAGCCATGTTGCCCGCAACCTGTATTGGAAGACAAGACACTGAAGGGACTACACGTTGCTCTTTTGGACAACGATCTTGTTCGGCAGGTATTGCCAACAAAATCATCGCAACTATATCATCACAGGATAAAATTAATTCCTTGGTAGTTTGCCATTTTTGTACAGCGATGATGGTCATGAAACTGGACACAACTGATTTATGTACACAATTTTTTGCAGGAAGTAACAGCTAGTTACTTGCGGTGTTTAGGGATGCGTGTTGAGCTCGTTGAAGATGAGAAATCCACGCTGGAGCTACTGATGAGGTAACTCAGCTCGATCATAATGCTGACAGATGTGGCTTAGCTAAAGATGATTCAATAGTAACTTTATTTTCTTGGTTTCTGGTGCATTCTTTCTTTAATGTGTGCACTTTGTTTTTAAAGGTCTGGAGATCCTACAATGCAAGGTGTCCTGGTCAATGTGGAAGGAATAGCCATTTCATCAATCATAGAGTTGGCCAGTTCAATACGTAGCAGACCAAGTTTGGTGGCCTTTCCTGTTGTGGCTCTCGCTTTTGGCTTGTCCCCTCCAGCTGAGAATGATTTGAAGGCCGCTGGAGTCTCCATTGTAAACAAGCCACTCCGATACTCCACGCTTGCTTCTTTGTTGCATGAGGCGATGGGGTTGTTACCCAAAGCACCCGTGAAAAAAAAAATCAACGATGACGTCAAATTGCTGCACGGCAAGAGGCTCCTTGTGGTAATTTTCTACTCATTTTACTGAGCTTTAGTAGGCAAGTGTAATCCACTTGGACAGAGTAGCATTAATCTTCATCAATTGCAATTGAAGCACTATTTCAGTTGAGATTTAGCAATTCTGGAAAGCACGTCTTCTGATTTTGCACCACATGTGTTCCAGGTGGATGACAATATGGTCAACCAGAGAGTAGCAACTTCAATGCTTAAAAGATACGGTGCAATAGTATCAAGTGTGAACAGCGGTACCGAAGCGGTAGCTGCTGTCAAAAATCAGAAAGAAGATGAGAAGTTAGATCTTGTGTTGATGGATATCCAGATGCCTGAGGTAAACTTCACCACTTTGTTGAATTATCACAATTCTAAGAGCACTCCAATTGCAAGCCAGTATTTTCCGAGCGAGAGAAATTAGATTTTGGACTTGTTTGTTAGGTGTTAGTCCTCCTGCGTCCGAGATATTATGCGTTCTCTCTGGGTGTAACTGACGTGGTGCTCTGAACAGATGGATGGTTGGGAAGCTACACGTCACATACGCAACTGGGAGGTTGAGAATTGCACGACTTGTAGAAATTTAAGCGCAACGTGGTGTCGGCATAACCGTCTCCCCATCGTTGCTGTTACAGCAGACGCCATGAAAGGCACTCCTGCAGAGTGTTTCAGCTCAGGAATGGATGACTACATCACCAAGGTACATTGTGCTGCTGTTTCATGGTTGAGACCCGATTTCGAAGGCAGTTGCCATTTTATAGATTTGTATGGCTGCAGTACACAAGTTGAAGTGACACCATGTTTTTTTATATGTTTTGACAGCCTCTGGACCAGAAGCAATTGCAGTCATTGCTGGAGCGTTTTATTGGGAAGGAGATGGTCAATGCTCCACAATGACTGCAGAAAGCGCCAGTCGGTTCGACATGCACGGATTTTTCCATCCGTTACCGGATTTCGCAGCGTGTGATCATGGGTTGAAAAAGTGGGCAAGCTCCAAGAGCTCGTTGGCTGTGTATACTAGTAGGTTCTGCAACGATGATGATCTGAATTGATTCAGTCTGATTTTGGTTTTCTTTTTTTTGTTCAGATATTTCCATTCGTGCTCTCAAACCTTTTGGGTGAATGGTCAAGTCTTGAATTTTTTACAAGGAAATTGATTTGTACAACTGATGGTCGGGACAATTGCATACGAGGATGTGAGATTCTGTGGTTGGACAAAGTTCTAACTGATAATTACAGTAAAGTCGTAAAGTCTTTAGAATATTTCAGTAACATTTTCAGACCTTTCACATGTGTTTATTTGGATAGTACGATACCCTCTAATAAAGTTTCACACATTGATGAAGTGTGAACGCTTGATTAATCAAATGCATGCTAGAGCGAAAATAAGCAGTGCGAAAACCAACAATTAAGCGAGAGAATTGTTCTATGAGAGAGTATGGAACCTGGAAAGAGACGCACTAAACCTTACAAATAACCTTACAAACTTGTCTAGATAAAACTAAGTAAGCACATGCACGCTGGAGTGGAACATATAACATCTACTTCCGCATGAGAAGCACAACCGTGTGAGCGGCGATGCTCCGATTCTCACCCAAACTGTCCACCTTCTCATGCGTTTTGGCCTTCAAGTTGATGACGGACGGATCCGCATCCAGAAGCGTGCACAAGTTGGCCCGGATCGCCTCCTTGTGCGGGCTCAGCTTGGGCCTCTGCAGAATCAGCGTTGCGTCCAGGTTGCCTATCACGTACCCTGCAGCCTTCATCCGCCTCACCTGTTGCAAAATCACGTCATAAGCAAAAAACAAGAAGTGGATGCGTGCACAACGAAACATCATCCCTCACCTATTGAAAATCAGATGATAAGCAGAGAAGTGGATCATTCCTGTGAGCTGAAAGTGAGGTATGAGCTTGAAATATGCAAGTTATTGGACAAGAATCCTTACGGCCTCGACAACGAAGACGGATGAGACGGCTCCCTTCCACTTGGGGTCGTTGTCTGGGAAGAGCTGGCCGATGTCAGGAAGGCCCAAGGCGCCCAGGATGGCATCCACCACGCAGTGCAGCAGCACGTCCCCTGCAGCAGCAGAAGATGGGCAATGTTAAAAGCCAGGAAACAAAGATTAGATTTAGAAGTGGGACTGTTGTGTGTGTGTCTAGAAGCAAGGGAATATAGATGGTGAGATGGGATAATATATCCTCAGAAATGAGATTTAGTGAGGATAACAGAGCATCAGGAGAAGCCTCACAAGAATTTATGGTAGGATAGAAAACCATCAGTATGGTTTGAGGATGCCGCACAAGGGTTTATGGTTGTTGAGATACCATCAGAATGAGCCTCACAAGGAGAGTTAGTGGATGTTGGGATAGCACACCCTCAGAATGAAGAGGTTTAAGGAGGTTGAGATAGGATAACATGGCATCGTCGGAACGATTGTTTTGAGAAAGGATGAGCATACCATCAGAATGCGCCTCACAACCCCGGTCATGTGGGATATTCACTCCACCGACGATGAGCGGCAACCCGGGCTCCAGACGGTGAAGGTCGAATCCATGGCCCACTCGAAACGGAAGCACAGGTGCCTCCTTCACCTGCGCAACATCGCTCTCGACGTCGGCAACGGAGCTGCTCGCCGCCTGACATCGAACGGTAAACCCCTTGCTCACGACCTCAGAAGACCACACCCGACCTCTCGCCTGCAAGCCCTTCCTGCAAACAAACTTCAGAGCATCTCAGAAAATGAAACAAAATGAAAGACTTGTAAGAAGAGGCAGAAAGAAAGAACGCACACCTAGAATTCGCTGTGAAACGCACAGAGGTGCTGCTGGAACTCTTCCAACATGGCGATGAACGGGTTAGGTCAGGGGTAGTAGTCGTGTAACAGGCCGCGGTGGAGGGGGCGAGTGATGCAGCCATCGCAAGAAACGTTGAAGTTGAACACGAACGATGCGTTCCTGGTACAGAAAACCGATTCCCACAATGGAATTACACACCAAATTCTAAACAACCCAAAACCCACGACGCTCATACCCAAATTTCATGCAGGAAAAGCAGAGGAAGCGAATCCGTCCTCCTTTCAAAGAACAATGCAGAGAAACCATCACAAACTTCTTTCACCTTCTCAGCGTTACGAGCAAATGCCGCAACCCCCGACTCGAACACTTTTCCAATTCTATTCCAGATAAGAATACAATTCTCTTCTACACCAAACTCTAAACAACTCACTCATACTGGAAATTGTTTAGAACAACTCGAAAAGCAGATGAAGTGCGACAGAATTCGTCTTACTCTTTGAAAACTCTTTCAGATTCTAACCATCAAAGGAGAAACCGTAACAAAAGCAGCACATAAGACTGGAATCACGACGCACATGCCGTAAATCCCCGAACGCTGCGAAAGATTACGCCAGAGAATGGCCCCAAACTAAGAAATGGAGCCAATTTCTACAAACGAAACCCTTTCTTCCAATTCCGATCAGAGTCAGAGTTATGAACACGAAACATCAACACGAAGCCCAGAGCCAGCGTGAGAAGGAGCAAAATGCGTACCGTTCAGCTTCACTCTTGTTGCAGTTTTAGCTCGGGAACCCGCAAAAAATACTTGTACCTGAGAACAGATCACTTCACTCCCATGACGGAAAGTCTGGATTGATGGCAGCGAACAACCGGCGACTAAACCTGAGTCAACAAACACTGTTCACATCCATCTGTTGGGATATCAACTTATGCGTTCCGGCGGACGTCACTCGCGCGTGTTGGTCAGCTATGGCGTCGCTGCACAGCAGCCTCTCGAGAAGTAGGTGCACATGGATTCAGAAAATCATCTCTCTAGTCCGCAAATCAGTGTGAATTCTTCTGAGGACCTGTTTTGTGTTTTTAGGTTTCTTTTGCGAGCAAGCAGTTTCTAGGAAGGATGTGAAGTTGGGGGCAAGCAGGAGGAGCGCGGTTGTGGTTTGCCTTGGACGCCAGGACTTGGGTGGCGAGACGGTGGCGGTGAGTAGACGCGCTTCGTTCACATGTGCGTTTGCCACATTGGATGCGGTGATGTTTCACGATTGGGTGGAATGATTTTCAGGTGGTGGGTTTGGGCGCATCAGGGCGCGCAGCGGTCAGGCTGGCTCTCGCGCGCGGCGCAGATGTGGTGGCTCTGGATGCGAATCCGTCTTGCTTGCCGCTCGAGGTCAGTCAGATGATTCTCGCCCATCCTCCGTCAGTGGTTGCTGATTTCCTGGTGTTGGGGGTTGATTGCAGGAGGATGCAGCGTTTGAGGGATGCGATTTGAAGCGCGTGCATACAGAGCTTGGTGATCACAAACTCGAGACGTTGCTCAGGGCAACGCAGCTCGTTCTCTCACCTGGCGTGCCGCTCACGCAGAGCGCCATCTCTGCCGCAATCCAAGCTGTAAGTAGTCGGGTCTGATCATCCTCGCATGTACGTTCTCCTTCACCCTATGTGTGTTTTGAGACCATCTGGGACGTTCAGGGAGTGCCGGCTTTTTCAGAGCTCGGATTTGCAGCCGCCGCCCTGCCAAAGGACGTCAAGATCGCGGCCGTCACCGGCACGAACGGCAAGTCCACTGTCACCACATTCACTGGCCAGGTTTGTAGGAATCTCCCCATTCTTCCATGATTTCTGTTCAGATTCCTCAGATTTCTGATGTTTTCTCTTCAGGTTTCTGAGACTTCTGATGTTTTCTCTTTGGATTCCTCATTTTTCTGATGTTTTCTATTCAGATTCCACAGATTTCTGATGTTTTCTCTTCTGATTCCTCAGATTTACGATGTTTTCTGTTTAGATTCCTCAGGTTTATGATGTTTTCTCTTTTGATTCTTCAGATTTCTGATGTTTTTTTACTCTTGTTGCAGTTGTTGAAGAGTGCAGGAGTGCGGGCGTTTGTGGGGGGTAACCTTGGGACTCCGCTCTCAGAGGGCGTGTTACAATGCCTTGCATTCCCTGCAGAGGATCCTCCGTTCAATGCAAGTTCTCTTCGAGCCCTGTTTGTAGTTTATCTTACATGAAGCAACAGGGCATGCGTTGTTTTGAGGAGCATTTCTGAGAGAGTTCACTTGCCAGGTAGCTGTGGTGGAGGTGAGCAGCTATCAGCTGGAGCTTCCAGGTTCATTTCATCCGAAGGTGTTGTCCTCCCCACTTGTTATGAGTTTTGATGTCGCCAAATACATTTGCATGAAGATTTGGAGTCATTTGTAACGCCACTCAAACCCCCCCATTTCCATTCTAAAATCACTTCTCAATAGTCCTCAGGTTGATTAACTATTTAGAGTGAGGAAAGAGAAGTATTAAGAGGGGTTTATCTTAATGACTTCACACCCAGCTCTAAAGTTCTGCATTTGGCTCTCGCTGATGATGTCTCTCAGGTGGCGGTGGTTCTGAATTTGACACCGGATCATATGGAGAGGCACAAGAGCATGGAAGGTTATGGCATGATGAAATGCCGGGTGTTTTCTCGCATGGAGCCGTCTGATGTTGCAATCATACCTCAGTGTGAGGGACATGACATGCCCTCATTTTTGTGACTGTTGCGAGACGATTCATTGGTTTGGTTACTCTTGTTACAGGTCCAACTGAACCTCGTGCTTTTGTGTGTTTACAGCTGATGCTCTGTTGAGACGTCTGGCTGCAATGTCTGGATCACAAGCGACCAGAGCGTGGATGGGAGGGCTTCCTGGTGTCCAGGTCTGGACTATGATATGCTTTAACCGAAGCTTTTCAAGGGATTGATATTGCATATGCTGAAGTAATCTACTATGGAATGCCATCAGTTACAGAAATGGGTAATGGTTCTGACTGTTGTTTTGGAGGTGTGAAGTTGGACAGAGATGCACGGAGGGCCATAATTGTAGTGCCAACCACAGGTGTGGAGGCACGCCTTTACCTGAGTAGTCTTCAAGTTGTTGGAGCGCACAACGCTCACAATGCAGGAACAGCAGCTCTTCTCGCCCTTTCCTTAGACGTTGGACTGCAATCAGACGACATCCAAGCTGCTCTTCCTCTCTTGAAGCCTCCTCCACATCGCATGGAAATTGGTGTGTTGCCTTCTCTTTTGTTCATGACCTGCTTGAAAGTGCAATAACTGCATCCAACTCTTTGTGAAATAATTAAAATCCGGTTTTTCCCTATGTGAATCAATTTTGTTCTTTGAAATATTTCCCTCGTGTTTGTAAAGTCGCCCAAAGTTTCAATAAGACACCCTTCCTTTTTGTTATAATACTATTTCTCACTCTTAATAGGTATTAGATGAATGGAAGAGCTTGGTGATCTCAAGTTATTAGTTTTAGCTGTCTTTGAGACGGAAGAAGGAGAGGTCATGAAATCTTAGCCTCTTTTTTCCTCTTTGAGCTGATTATAGAAATTCAGAGTTGATTGTAATGAGAAAAGAGGTCAAAACTCATGGTACCTTGTACTCATGCCTCAACTCCTTGTAAAGTAATCAAGAGCCCGTGTCCTCCTAAGTAAAGAACTTTTTAAGATTGAAAAACTAAATCCTTAGATTGGTTGCCATCTTTCATGATTTGAATTCTTTTTGAATAAACCTGCTACATGACAGCCAAGAGGTTTATGTGGGTTGGCCAGTGTGCAGAGACGACCAAGGAGTGGTATGGGTGAACGACAGCAAGGCCACCAATGTGGACGCCACTTTGGTAGGTTTGAGAGGAATCGTGGGCAAGAAAGCAGTTGTCATGCTCGGAGGCCTTGCAAAGGTTGCCATCTCACCCTTCTCCATATTAGAGTTACTTGTAACATCACCCGGAGTTTGAAAAAGACACCCCCACTTTTTACATTGAAATAGTTCTCAATCAATCTAAAATCACCTCAAAGGAGAGGAAGGCAGCTAAGTCAAGACTCATGTGAACTCTTTCTTCAGTCTCAAAGACGGCTAGAATCAATTTGACTTAAGTTTAGAGACCACCAAGCTCTTCGTGAAGAATATTCCCTTTTATTGATCTGATGACTATTCAGAGTGAACAAATTATTAGTAGTATAAACAAACAGGGGGTAATAAACCACCATCTTTTGTAGTTCGACTTTCTTAAAGTGATAATAGTGTCTAGATATCTATATCATACACATTATCACACACCATGTCACGACCTGATGTTACGCTGCAAGGTCATGTTTGCATCCGAGATTTAGATGATTTTCCAGCGTTTTCAGAGTTGTTTGAAAATCACGAGAGAATAGGAGAAAGGTCAACCAGATTATTACACTCTAATCCCTTCTTCATGATCAGGCTGGAGCGAGGGACTCCGGACTTGGATTTGGTCTTCTCGCGAAACTCCTGCAACCTCATCGAGCTGTCATACTTGTGAGCACCTATTTCCTTTTTCAGCTTTTAAATATGCTCATGTATGACAATTGCTGGTTTGCTAGATTCATTTTCACCCTAATTCATTCATGTGATTTGCTTTGTAGTTTGGAGCATCTGGGCTTGCCATAGAGGAGGAGTTGCGCTCAGCAGGGTTGGACATTCCATGTCGATATACACTACGTTTAGCTGATGCAGTTCACCTTGCTCGCTCTTTTGCGCAACCTGGTACGAATTCTTTTCCCTCCACCCAAAAATCTGCTCCAGAACTTTGTATTTTTGACCCCCAAGTGTCCAGGCTAGAATTAGGAAAATTCTCTCATGTATCAAAACTGTCCCGTATCAGAGTTATTTGTACAGAGTTTTGACCTCTCTTTTCTCATTATGATAATTAAAATTTGTTCTAGATGGCTCTAAATCTCCATAATTTTATCTCGAATGAATCGTGAGAAACTTCAATAAAAACACCCAAATTATATATTGATGGAAAGGAGCACGGCGTGGTTTAGATACACAACAGATTTTCTATTTATATCCCTTGTTTGGTTGATTAGATGATATTTTTAGGTGCTTATTATTGATGATTTTTGCAGGAGATGCTGTGGTGCTAAGTCCTGGCTGTGCCAGCTTTGACGAGTTTGAAAACTTCGAGCATCGTGGCCAAGTCTTTGCCGACCTTGCAAAGGTATTGTCTTCATGATTGTAACAGTCATCCCAATTTTCCAAATGTCTTTTCCAAGATGAATTTTCCAAGATGAATCAAGTCTTTTCCAAGATGAATCATGAGTCGAAATACCAGGAGAGCTTTCAGACAAAGTATCCGGAGAACTGATAAATGATTTGCCAGAATCTGTCGGAGACTGAGACTTCAGCATGGTTCGCTCTGAACTGAGCAAATAATCTATTTTAAAAAGATAACTTCTTGGAATTTTTGTTGCAAATAGGAATACATGTTCTCTTTGTGGGGAATTTTTCTTTCTTTTTTTGGACTTACATGGAAAAAGTTATGGTGCTTCAAACATAGAAAGCTCAACTCTTGTGGCAGCTGGGCATGGTACTTTTAAGACGAATAGTGCTGCTGCTATAGAGTTGGGAATTGCACTTTATTGAGGTGGGTAGTAGCAAAGGAAAGTTCTTGGCAACCTTCATTGTTTTCACTTAACCCCTAAGAGCCCGAGGCATTTTCCCTCAAGAAACACTCCAAAACTGCCACTATCAACGAGTGGCAAGTAAATCTAATTTTGAAGTTCAATATTGGACTTTCAATCATAAGATCTTAAAAAATACTTCTATATAAACTTACCATATTATTTTGGCTACAATCCACCACACGGAGATGAGGATTATAGAATTTGAAGCCAAGAAAATGGTTCATTTTCTTCCCTGCATTGAGTGAATCAGCAAACTTTCACTCTACTTGGTGTCAAATCTTTGTACTACACAAGGTCTAAATCCTTTACCATTGTGTTAAGCATGACATTAGTTCCTTATACATCAATTTTTAGAGGTAGAGAAGGGGTGTAGCATTGTAGAGCCAAAGTGCAAAAATTGTTAAAATTCAAAAAATTAGAGCTAAAAGAGTTATTGAAACAAATAAAAATAGGAAAGTAAAAGCTAAAGATAAAATAAAAGTTTAAATTTAAAAAAAGACAAAAGTAATTTTAAAAAGTAAATAGAAATAGAATTAGAAAGGTGTGAAGAAAAGACACAACTTTTAATTACATAAAAAGGTTTAAGTGAAAAGGTGGAAAAACCTGTAGGAAGGTTGTGACTTTTCAAATTACTTAGTATTAGAGAATAGAATTTTGTGAAGAATTCACCATATGGAAGATTGATGTGAGTCCTAGCTTGGAGCTAGTTTGTGTAAAACTTACAAATTGGTTGTAAGAATTCCTTATAATAATATATTATATTATTTGAGTTAAATTGAATGTTGTATGTTGTAAAGAATCTCACACTTGTGTATGGTGTGATTCAATTCTAAAAAACAAATATAAATTGCTTATTTATAAACACTTAAATTGTTAAAGCAATTGTGAGGAAACTAATGTTGAACTTAGAAAGTGAGTTGCATTAGCAATTAAATAAATTGTCATTGGAAATTGAATAGTTCTTACATAAATTCTTAGAAAATTTAAACATTTTTTAAATTAAAAGATTTATTCAAAGTATCAATTGCGAGATTGGTTAAAAGTAATCAATAGTGGAAGTGATTACTTTGAATAGAATTTGAAACAAAAATTAATACTAACTCTTAACAAGTAGATGTGGTTTGTGAGTTAATGTATGTAATTGTTTAAGAAAAAATGCCCACGTGGAGCTAGAGATTATCAGTGGACGGACGAGAATAAAGAACGAGCGAATTGCTAAAAGGTTAGTATTGAATTTGCTTAATTCAATTGAATTAGAAGAAATGGCAATGAAGCTAAATGGATAGAATCCATTATCCAAGTGGGTTAAGATTAGAAGTAGTCAAACACTCACAAGTTGAAGACATTGAGCAAGGCTCATGTCATAATTTCACATGTTTGGTTAACTTGCATTCATAAGTTTAAAACCTTAGAAAGTGAACATTGGAGTGTATTGTTCTTACTTCTAGATGATAGAAACCTTGAGAATTGAGGAAACACCTTATTTTAACATAGATATTTGAAAGAACTACTTAAGATTGGATGCCAGATCATTCCCTAGAACGAACTTAGCTTTGGGTGAATCCTGGGTGTTTTGTAAGTTGTCCCAAGTTAAAACCTTACAAGCATATTCAAAACAAGTGTGCAATAAGTGGAGGTTCAAAAATTGCCAATTCACCTTTTTTTTTTGGTGAATTTAATATGTTTAAGAATGACAATCCAAACGGTCAATAAGAATTTTTTCATCACATGTTGTCAAAAAAATAAATAGTGAAAAATATGATCTCCATGTTTTATGTAGAAAAGAAGAAGTGTTTTTTGTACCTTGCCCGACAATGTGTGAAAATGTTTGACTTGGATTAAAATAATTTTTTACACTAAAGACAAAAAAATTTGTCCGCAACTTGGTTGTTAAGCAACCCTCTGTGGTGTGTCAAGTTAGTGATGATGGCATCTTTTACTGCACTTGCGCCGTTGCCTTCAACAAGACGTTCCAATGCCAACAAGATGCTCACTCTCTTAAATCCAATAACAACATAAATGTGAAGTGATAACCAACTTTGATGATCTATGGTTGTTATCTCATCTGTAGAAATGGAGAAGAAGCTTGCATCAGCGATGATCTTCTTTGTGTGAGTAGAAAGCACCAAGGCCATTCTGTCAGCCATCTCCCATCCGCAATGTGTGCTCCAGTGTTTACGAGGCATGTCAGGAACAACTAACTGCTGGAGCAATCGCCGTGAGGACTCAAAGTCGGTCATCGGTCGCCCTTGGCTACGCAACAAAGAGAGCAGCTTGAATTGCACAAGCTTCTTCTTCTTCTCCTCTCGGATCACACCTTCCATGACTTGCTGCACCACGGTCTCAGATCAACTCCTCGCAAAGAAAATGCGCTCGTTCTTCACATGCTGGCAGGTCGAGATGAAGTAATGATCGCCCTTCTTAATCTTCGCGAATCCAGTGAGGGGCCGAGGGCCTTCCTTCTACCGGCATGCTTCCACAACGAGTCCAACTTCGGCACTAAAAGCTTCTCACGGCCTTCCACATGTGAGCATACCTTGCAACGCACTTGGCACACGCGGCCATCATGGCCAATGACAGACTCTGCCCACGGCAAGTGCACCGCCCAACTATCATGAAAGTGGCGGTTGAACTCGTAACATCTGGCGCTTGCGCCGCGCCGCATAGATGATGGCATTGATGGGGCTCGCAACTACGGGGTCCAAGATTTGGAGGTCTAATTTGGAGCTCATAGTCAGTTTCGCTTTGGCCGTCCCGACAAGAACCAAGTCTCCTAAGCTCTTCTCCCCAACATTGACGTCCACCGCGCCACTAGTTTCCAACCCTCACACCTTCAAACCCTCGGTTCAGCAATTGCAAAGAATCTAACGGCACTCTGCCATCCATAGAAATTTTGACATAGAGGACCGTTGAGGAGCCATGATCCCCCCAAAAACCCAGCAATGTAGAACCTAATGCAATCCACGCACACAATGAGAGACAAATCCGCATAGAATTGACAGACAAATAACCGAAGTTCTGAAACTCCCTGATCGCAGTCAATTTTAATCCCATCATTCTTGGCGCACGAGCTTCTTTTGACGTGCCTACGCTTGACACTGATAAACACTCCGCATTTGCCAATTCTCACCTCTCATGGCGACAATACCTGAGCAAGCGGCTGCAACAGTGGCGAGCGCTGCGTTTGCAAGAGTAAAAAAGCAGCGATTGAACAGAAGCAGACTAATCTGGGAGTTTGGCTCCCAACCTAACTTAAGAGGAGAAGGTGGCGCCCCAAGTGAAATTACAGCTTGCAATGTGCGACAAGTGATGCGTGTAGTGGAGGCGCGATGGCGACCCAACGCGCAATGCCGACAGCGTGACAGGCGATGCAACGCAAGACCCTAATCCGTGACTGGCTACCAGGGACTCCAAAATTGCCATTTTTGTTTGTATAAATTTTTCCAGTAAGAATTTAAGGTAAGTTGCTGACAAATTTTTGCTGCATTTGCCTCTAAGTGTTTGTTGTTGAGTTTGCACTCTGTTGCGTAAGAGAATTTTCCACAGTTCGGTACCAAAGGATAGACCTCTAACCACCATTTTAGAGCCTGGTTCCATGTAATGCCCAACCCGTCATCTCTGATGGGGTCGGGTCGCTTCCATGTAGCTAGCTTCTCACCCTACTCGAAAAAGTAAGGTTGGGTGCAGCTGATAATCTCCGGGATGATGTAGCCGCTTTTCAAGCTTGTCAGATTCCCCATTCCTCCCAACATACTAATCAGAGCAAGATGCATGGGGAACTTCAAGGTGGGACTTGTCAAATTTTCTTAATAAAGGTAATTGGGAAGCTATAGTGATCATTCGGGTCGGGCATTACATGGGGTTTCGCCCTTAGCTAGAAAAGCCAAGGCTTGCGCGATGGGATCTAGAATTTTGATACCTCCATGAGTTTAGGGGAGTATTGCAGAGTCCTACACTACTCGCGCACAACAGCACCTCAAGTGATTCTTCCCCAAATCTAGTTTTAGGCTAGAGCCCTAATTTTAAAGAAAACACCAAGAGAAACATCTATTCTTAAACACAAATATCAATTAGAAGGAATGATGACTTGATTTGAGACCAATATCCTTGTTGTCATTAAAAGCTTGCAAGGCAACCACACATCCAACTTCGATCTAATAATTTGTAGAATTTTGTTACTTTTAAAAGTTCTGTTTCTATTGAAGCTGAGCGGAAGTCCAAATACCTCATCACGGGGATCTTACGATGGCTCCGCAAAACGCGGAGCACACAAGGTGGACGATAGCAAGAGCGCGGAGGAGATGGAATGATCTGTTGCACATGCGCTAGGGCGATCCACTTCAGGGATAGGCAGATCTAGAAGTAGGGAGTTGAGGGAAGAAAGAAACTCTTCAATCTGACCAGTTTAGGGTTAGGGGGAGCTCCCAAACTCAGATCTAGTGGTAGGATAGACTCACGTTTACTCACTCTAGGTAAAGCGTTGTGCAGGGGGTGGTGCGTCGGAGATCAACGCGGAGTCAAAAGGATCTTCAAAAACCACCGGGATCTACATCACAGAAGAAACCAAGAGCCAAGCCAAGGCCGCGGAGGTTGAAGAGCGCCGAGAGAGACCTGCGGCGCCCAGCTCAAGTGAGGCACATCTCAATTCAAGGCCGTGAAGGAAACGTTGGGGAGCTGAGGTCCGAGGCGGAGCAAGGAGAACCTTTCCAGGCCGTCAGCAACGGAACAGATGCAGACTTCAGTCAGGTACCGCTGATCTCACCACGGGCAGCTGCTTCGATTCATATTAACAGAGGACATTCACACAAAGCCACGAAAGCAGACAGACAAAACGCACAAGAACAGAGGCAGATTTTTCCGGTGTGAAACCACACCTTCTTAGGATTAACTACTCCTTTCTACAGAAGGCAAAGGCTTATCACAGACACACAAGGGCATCTCAGCCAAGATGGCCTCCTATGCAGACACTCTGAGGAAGGCCGCAAACATATTAGAAGAATCCAGGATTCAAATTCAACAAGTACCAGCCCCCATGGAGGCAATGTTATAGGACTATATGGAGCAGATACTCAATGACCAAGGCACTGCCATCACAGGACTACACCTCACCAAAGCGACGTCGGGGGAAGAGCTCCCGATTGGATACACAAGGAGTTACGGACGGTTTCTCCTCAAAGACCTCAAAATAGATATCTCGGTCAACCAAGAGGCGGTCCGCAGCGAGTTGAAGTACCTACAACACTTCAGCTCAATCGCTTTCTTCCTTGGAGGCCGCCCGAAGGAACACCGCCTCCAATCATGGTGTGAAGAGCTGCAACGAAAACTTGGTGAGAACATCAAACTTGGACAACACCTATGTAAGGGCTTCCTCCTCTTCAAGGCGGAAAAGACTGAAACCATCAATAAAATGTTGCTACTGACCCCATTCAGAACACAAGATGGCATCTGTATTTTTCAGAGATGGATACCAGGGTTTGATCCATACAACGACAACTTCGACCAACCAAACAACCAAGGAGGTTTTTCACGAAGAATGAAACTACCTACTTGGGTGACGCTTAGACATGTGCCAGAGGACTTCAATGGCATCATCAAAGACATCGCGGTGGAAATTGGAGAAGTCTTAGGAGAAGCTTGCAACAATGACAAGAGCGGGGATCACCGCTTCTGCATCGCGATGGACTCAAGAGAAGCGTGGGAATCCTCGGTGGTGGTGATGAACGAAGAATCAGGTACGCGCCACACCATCTTGATTGACTACAACACTCTTCCCATACGATGCCGTTACTACTTGGAAACAGACCACAGCATCAAAGATTGCGAGATACGAACTCGAAAACCACTAAGGTCAAAACACAAACCTACAGCAGCAGAAGTAGGCAATGGAATACAAAACGGGGGATTACCAAGGGAACCACAAAAGGATGATGAAGGATTCCAGGTACAGAGGTACAGAAATCGAAGGAGAGACAGAGCTCCCGCACATATAGAGAGAATGGAGAAAGGAAAATGAACCCAAGATGGAGCGACTTGGAGCCCACCAAGACAACCGCAACAAGGTAGAGTCGAAGCCCTGGAAGGACACCGCCAACCCGCTAGGAAGGGCGGCGACAGAGATACCAACGTAGAGTACGACTCCAGACGACCTCGCAAAGAGCACCAGCAGGACGGGAGGTCATCAGCGGAACCAAGATAGAAGGGAGAACACGACAGGAGGACGCAGGAAGGAAAGACGGCGGGAGGAAACTTACCGAGGGAAGACGCGCGCACGCGGGCAGTAGAGAAGCCAGCAGAGGCGGACGGCGAAGAAGGTGGGGACACGACGGCTCGACCAGAAGTCCGAGCAGCAACGGAGGAGGGAGAACACGTACAGGTCGAGGAGACAGGGGAGGACACGACAAACCCTCATGGGAAACAGGGAGGAGAGAGATAGTATATAGGAGGACAGCCAAGGATGGACAAAAAACAACGAACATGGGAGGGGAATAGGCGCCAACCCACAAAGGCGCGGAAGATATGGCAATAGACCTCCAACAACTGGTAGGCACGGACAACCCTCCTAAGTACACCCCTGGCGATATAGAAGAACAGCCGCAAACTCACGGAGGGGAAGGAGACAGGACACTCGACCCCCGACTACAGGCCAATACAGATAACCCTCTCGCGCACACAACAGGTGACGAAGGTGAACTAATGCAGACCAATGGAGGAGAGGCACCTGGCTCCTGGCAACTAACCGACCCCGACCGCCCCTCCAAGAACAGCCACAGAGCGAGAAAACTCGAACAGTCTTATAGAAGTAGAGAGAAGAAGAGCCAAGGTAAGAAGCAGGACACTGAAGAGCACAAGAACCAACACAATTACCAAGCTTAAGACGAGAGCAAGAAGGGTGCAACAAGGAACTAAGCAGACAGGCCACTACACTACATCCAAAACTTGTCAAGGGGAAGGCTGGGAAGAACCAACGGCCAAGGCAAACGAAGAAGACCCAGCTCCACAAGACCAGGAACAAGGCACGCTTATAGGACATCAAGAGGTGAGTAATTCACAACCACAAATTATAGAAGGATTCAGAAGTTGGGAACTAATGATGGCAGGTAGCTCTAACCAAGCTAGAGCATGGCAAATGGAGGACTCAGAGAACAACCCAAGCACTCGACAATTGGGAGCACCCGACTTGAACATCCCTTTGGATGGGATTTATGGCGAGCAAGGTAGCATAAATGATAGTGCGCAATTTATGGGAGGATTATTGGCGGCCCAGAATGTGGGGCTCTTGGCGCACATTGATCGGGTAAGTTCCACCACAGATCCTACTTCTCCGTTGGGTTTAAACAAGACAGAACAAGCACTAGACTTCTCCACCCCTATAGGGCCGCACCATTTATGGGTAAATAGGAGGGAGAGAGGACTCACTCCACCCTTTTCTACACCCACATGTCCAATAGAGAGGTATGGGAGATAGAGACTGGTGGGAGGCAGGAGATGGAAGGCAACTCATAAACCTTATCAGACAGGATCTATTAGAAACCAAAGACAACCAGATACCAGGTATGGCCCATTAACCCCAAGGGAAGAAAGGGTAGAGAACATCAGTGAAACACCGACCTCCCCTAGGCCACTCTATTCCCTACGATAGACATGAATGTGAAGGTCCTAATCCAAAATGTGCAAGGGCTTAATAACCCTCACAACATGGCGAAACTAGGGAACTATCTTAGACCATACCTAAGCAACCTAGACATCCTATGCCTACTGGAACACAAACTAAGGCCCAACCTTAGACACCCTTGCGAAGAGACCATGGAGGCATTCGAAGGCCTTTAACTGTGCAGCTGTGGAAGCTAACCAAACTCTAGCAGGATGTGGGGGGCTAAGCATCATGGTATCCTCTAAACTCAAACATCTAGTAATAGAGGAAGGCTCCGCCAATGGCAAATTGGCACAATGGGTAGTCTTGGGAGGATCATCCAGAGGGGACATGGGCATCCTAAATATTAATGCACCGCATTCCCCCCTTCAGAGAACAATGCTATGGGAGGAGTTGATGGGCAAACTTAATCCCAATCATAAGTGGATTATTGGAGGAGACAGGAATTTTGTGGAAAATCCAAGAGACAAATCATCGACCTCAGGGAGACATATTTCCAATAGAGAACTAGAGGACTTCAACTTATTTAAAGCTTTCTTTGGGGTTCAAGACTACTGTAACCACAACCAACTGGTCCTTTTTACGTGGGACAATCGACGTAGTAGAACGGAGAGAGTCCTTGAACGTTTAGACAAGTTTTACACCTTTCTAGTCCCAAAAGCAATCCAGAGGAACACATCAGAAAATATGAGATAATGGGTAATAGTGGACACTCCGATCACTTACCAGTCATCTTGCATTTAGAACTAGACCACCTGCCTACCAGAGGCTCCAAATATAAGGTGAACGCGTTCTATTTGAAGAGTGAACACGTGGAATTGGAACTAAGGAAGAGATTGCAAACTTGCCCCTCTCAACTTAAATTCTTTGGAAAAGTGAGAAGGGTCTCAAGTGGTACAAAACTTTTTGTATAGAGAAAGCAAGAGAACCACGGGCTAAGGAAGAGGAAGCAAGGCTAACCCTAGAGAAAGCCAGGAACAACCTCCACCACCATTTAGATAATCAAGCTGCCCAGGAAACAAAGATACAGGCCAGGGAAGTTCTCATGCAATGTGAGGACTGGAAACTGGCAGGACAACAAACCAGAGGAAGAACAAAGTGGAAGAAGGTGGAGGACAAACCAACAAAGGAATTTTTTAGTAACTATAAACAAAGGCCCTCACACACAAGTATTACAGAACTCTTATGAGGATGAAGGCCGCCACACAGAGCAAGTAGAAATGGAAAATGTGTGTTATAACTTCTACTCAGGACTGTATTCAAGGAGGACACACTCTGAGGAGATCTTGGAAGCGCAGAGAGTCTCCCTAAGAAGTCCAAGTTCCAAATTCTCCCTAGCCATGCAAGAAATGCTGAAGCTAGAAATCACCCTAGAAGAACTGACTTATGCAGTAGAACACCTTGTACAAGGGAAGTCTGCAGGACTAGATGGAATTGTGACTAAATTCTACAAACTAATGTTGCCTAATATAGGCAAAGAGTATCACGAGATGTTGAAAGAGGCTTTATCAAGGGGGAGCTTCTAGGAGAGCGTGGTAGAGGGGCTTATTGCACTAATCCACAAAGGAGGGGAGCGCGACACTCTAAACAACTGGAGGCCTATCACTCTTCTTAATGTGTCTTATAAATTTTTGGATGGTCTCGCGGGTTAGGAAGATATTGTCTAAAATAAATCTTATCGGTACGAAGGCTGATTGGTCTGGGCTAATTAAGTCCATGAGAATAGGCTGGAGACGAACTTGGAGGGCTTTTGCAAAAATTGTAAAATGGTAAAGATGGAGTTCCCAAAAGAATTCTTGAATATGATCTCCATATTATTCGAAGGAGCTAAAGCCCGGGTTAGTGTCAATGGACGAACCACGGAGACCTTCAACATAGAACAAGGTGTTAGACAAGGATGCCCTCTTGCCCCCTACATTTTTCTAATAATTGGAGAAATCCTGAACTCTTGTCTCAAGAAGGAAGTAGTGAGAGGAAGGATCAAAGGAATTAGCATTCCAGGAACAAAAAACCCACAAGTGCTAACCCAATATGCGGATGACACCTCCCTCACACTAGTGGCAAAAGAACAAGTTGTCCAGAACACCCTTGAGACATTAGGGACTTTTAGTAAGGCATCATGCCTATTTAAGAATCCCGAAAAATCAACTGCATACTATTGGAGAAACGATAGGCAACTCCGACCCGATTGGATTGACAATCTCCCTTTTAAATGGGCTCAAGAAGGAGAGATCTCCAAATTATTGGGCACAACATTTGGGTTAGATTTGAACACTGAGGATATTGATGGCTTTCTGGAAGGAAAAATCGATAAAAAACTTGAATATTGGTCCTCAGTTAAACCCAATAGCACCGCTAGAATTATTATTGGTAATAGCGTTCTGGTGTCTACTACGCTTTTCTACTTGGCACTTTGGGGAGGGAGCTCCAATGGTATTAAAAGGATTACTAGCAAAATTTGAAATTACATGTGGGCAGGATCTCCAAATCCTACCAGAGCTAGAGTGACATGGAACACCATTTGCCAAAAGAGAGAGGAAGGGGGACTTAACGTGGTGGACCCTAAGGAAGCAATGATAGCACTCATGTGCAAATGGATCATTGCCGCGTGCATGCCGAACAAATCAAACTTTAGTTCTTTACTCCGTTTTCGGTTATCACACTGTCAACCCGAAAGAGGGCCTAAATGGCCTCCGAGCATGTGGTGGGGCTTTAAAGAAGGCTTTCAAAGCCTCAATGGATCTCGTCTTTGGAACAGAACAAAATCGGCATGGCGAACGCTAGTGAGAGACGTGTCTATCACCCCGGCCACGACCAAAGAGGAATGGTTGAGTACGCCTCTCTGGATTGACTCTGGTGCACTTAGATTGGGATGTGAGTTCTCTAAAAAGAGAGCAGTTCAACTTGCTCAGAGGGGACTGGAGTTCACTAGGGATTTGTGTTCCTCTGTGGAGAACATGATTCTTAAATTTGAAGAAGCAACCCCCTGCTATGGCCTCGAAGGAGATGAACTCGAACCTTGGGAGAGACTGGAAGATAGACTCAGGCCTATCCAAAACTACTCGGCTACGGTTGGTACTCACCCGGCTAAAAGCAACGAATGGCTTGGTATCTTTGACTCTAGGAACGATCACACGCCTCGATGTGTGTTCACTGGGGAAGCTCTCACCGGTAGACGTGAAATTGGCAAACAAGGTGCTTGGTCCCTCAGAGAACACGGAGGTCTCTTCACAGTCGCTGCCCAAGCTCGTATCCTCCTTCGAAAACCGATTGAAGGGAACCCCAGTACCATCATCATTCACGGGAGGCTTGAGAGAGTGAGAGTTATCCTTCTCAAAAAAGAGTGCAAGCAAGGTGTCCTCCTCATCTTTGGGATGACCAGCTTGCTCACATGGGACCCGAACAGGGTCAAGTGGAACAATGGTGAGGCATTGCTCTCCTATACCACCAAGTTTGGTAGGCAGCTATTGCGCGCTAGGCGGCCACCTCCCAATGTGGTCACCACAAAGCGGAACCAAGTGCTTACCTCCAACTTCAAGCTCAAGTGGAAGAATGTTTGGGACTCTGAGAGAATGGGTAAGGAAGCGGGCTTGATTTGGCAACTCTGGCACAAGGCTATTGCAGTCAATGAATGGAGAAGTCGAGTTTCTCCGAACATCGACGCTAGCTGTAGGATCTGTGATCAAGGGGTCTCGGAGAGCATCGTGCATAGATTTTGGTCATGCCCGCAAGCACGTTCCATTTGGCTCTATGTGGTCAAAGTCCTACATCACATTAGCAGTTCTCCCACCCAAAGATGGGGGCTCCTCACCCTCCAGTAGGCCATGTTTGCCTCTCGGCCCCCCCCCTAAATTTGGGAAACTCAGCAGCTTCTGGCTGCTGCTCCGCGGCATCACCATTTGGACTCTGTGGATTGCTCGCAACGACTGGGTGTTCAATCAACACCGGTGGACTCCTTATAGGATTGAGAATGTGATCTGGCAAGGCCTCACTGACTACGGCAGGATTGCGTGGGATAGGATTCGGACGGCCAACTCGGAGATGAACAGGGCCAAAGCTGCGATCAACTTCGACTCCAAGTGGGGCTGAAACAAGGCCTTGTGTATGAGACATGATAATCGGGTAGTGTGGGTTAGGGAGTTTCATTAGGTTCTGGTTCTCTTGGCTCTGCGCTGCCGGCCTTGGCACGCCTCTCTATTTTTTTGTTGGTTCCGTCCGTTCCTTGCAATTCAAACTTTGCTTTGATTTTGTGCCAAAAAAAAACAAAAAAACAAAAACCTCATCACTGCTCTCGGTGCTAATTATATCAAGCCCGTTCTCTCCCCCATTCTTCACTTTGTGTCTCCTGAGAAACACCAAATCGCTACCGACTTCTCCCAATATATTTTTGCGCTCAATGCTTGTCAAAATTTGTCAAGTACAGCAAACGCTCTTTGCAAATTCTCTTTCGTTCCGAGTAGAAATAAACCAATATCATCAGCAAATAAGATGTCTCGCAATATACTCATAGCCGGAAGTGTTGGTCCCTGTACTCCATATTTTTCATCGGACAACATGTATCTCTATAAGGTAAGCCCCCTTAAAACCGACAAATTAAGGAATGAGCATATGTGGAGAGAGGAGATAATTATACTATTATTTTTCAGTGATAGCCAATAGAATTACAATTCCAACCCAAGTGATTTCATATTTTTCCAATGAAAATTGAATTAGTTATGAATTTTCAAACTGTGCAGCCATGTTTAGTGGGTGGCCAGCAATAGGTACCCCCATAAGAAATGGCCAGTTAGCTCAGTCATAAACCTTCTTGAAGTCAAGGAGCAAAACCACAAGATTCTATTTAGTTTCCTTAGCAAACTCTATTGCTTTGTCAGTGAAAAACACATTGTCTAACACATTTCTTTCCTTTACAAATCTTGTCTATTTGGCTCGTATCCATCGTAGAAGGCATTTCTTTGCTCTGTTTGCTAAAGACTTATACATGACCTTGGAAGGAGATGGGAGAATAGTGATTGGCGGGAAATCGTTAAGTGAGGATTTTGTACTGCCTCTAAAAAAGAAATGAGGCTTATAAAAGACCTCTTCCCATTAACCCCTAAAGGACCAAGTTGCAAAAACGGGCTTTTTGAAAATTCGGTCAGGTTCGTATGCAGTCAATTTCAAACATTCATCTTTGAAATTCTTACCATAGAAGGGCATTACCAAGACCTTAGTGGGAAAACAATTTTTTCCTAAATTGACATTTGATGAAAAAGTTATAGGGTTTTTAATTTCAAATGGGGAGGGCGGGCACCTCGGGCACCTCCAAAAACTTTTGATAGGACACTCTATTGAAAGTGAGATTTTCAGTACTCGCAAGTAATATTATTTCCCTTCATGTTGTCAAAAAAAAGTTCTTGTCTTTAGTGAAAAATAGCATACCAACCCAAGTCAAACATTTTCACACATTGTCACTCATTGTCGGCCAAGGTACCAAAAAAACTTCTTCTTTTCCACATAAAACCTAGAGATCTTCATATTCTTCACTTTTTAATTTTTCCACAACAATATGTAATGTAAACCTTCTTATTAACCATTCGGATTATCAATCAAAAACATATTAAGTTCAAAAAAAATTAAAGTGTGAATTAACAAATTTCGAGCCTCCACTCCTTGCACACTTGTTTTGAATATGCTACACCCCGTCTCTACCTCTAAAAATTGGTGTGTAAGGAGCTAACATCATGCTTAACAAGATGGTAATAGATTTAGACCTTGTATAGTGAATTGTTTTGACACCAACTGAAGTCAAAGTCTGCTGATCCACTAAACGCAGGGAAGAAAATGTACCATTTGCTTGACTTCAAACACTATAATCTTTCAATCCGTGCGGTCAATGTTTATGAAATTTTGTAAATTTATTACTTAATAAGCCTTTATTGAGATCCTACGGTCAGAACTAAAAATCAAAGTTTTTGTTACCTTTTTTATTCATTGTACTAGAATCCATTAATTTTGAAGTGTTTTTGGTGTAAAACTGCCTTGGTACCTTAGGGGTTAAACAAAAGGCGGGCTGAAGTGGAGGAAGGGCAATTTCAAACAATTGGGCAAGTCTCAAGGTTGGTTGATAGGTGAATCATCCTACGGTTACAATGAACCATCTTGTGTGGGCCCAGGGCGAACTAACCCCTCGTTGGTACTTACCCGAGGGGGTCACAAGGTGGTGGGGCCAAACCTGGCCCCTATTTTGTTTTTGGATGGGGCCCTATTTATAGCAAGGAAGGGTCTTCTAGAATAAACATTGCCATAGGCCCCAAATTTGTCCAAAAAAATCCAAAAAAGCCTCTGGACCCCCCAAAATAAGAAGGCCAGAAAAATGACCCCACGCAACTAAGACGGGGCCTACCTCGGGTAAGAACCAACGAGGGGGTCAGTTCACCTTGGGCCTTGTGTGGAGGTTGTCGGCCCACCATCATTACAACTTCCTGGTTGGATTCCCCACATCCTAAGTATTTGTGAAAATGCCACATTTGCATGTGACATTTTGTTTTGAGATCAATCAAGTACTTTGTTCACTATATCATTCTACATTGTTGCTATTCCTCCAATAATATCATATATTCTCTATTCAATCACACAAGATCACTATTCAATTACAATAGTGCTACAATCCTCTCATGTGCTGCCATCTTCCTATGAAGACTGTTTTGAAATGTTTATTGGACACTTTTTGAGCTTTTCAATTATTAAACTTATCCATGAACATACTGCAAGAATACCAACTGAAGTTAGCATAATCATGTTACCTTTTCACATGCCACATGATGTTTTCATAAATATCGTGTTCCTTAGGAAGTGACCGTTGATGGCTTTGGAGATCTCCATACTGCACACAGGTTCAAGATCCGGGCTCTATCGGGTGGGTCCCGCCGCAAGTTGCCACAACCTGACGAGCACATGTCCTCAACCATGTGCGCATACTTAGGCCCGCTTTACACTACGGTGGAGAACTCCAACGGCCAAGAATTCAAGGAAAATGGAGCAATATGATTGGAGAACAATTTGTTCTTCACCGGATTGGGTTTACACTATGGCCAAGACTTGACCGGTGAAGAACTTCAAGCATGGATGAAAAAATGACATGGATGCCTATGTGGCAACACCTTTTAGAAGAGTTCCTCTCCTCTCGATTAGTTTCTTGTCCGACTTCAACCCCCGGACAAGAAACCAAACCACTGGAGAAGAAGAACTTAATTAAAATATTCTTTCCCCCTCCAAATTCGCTGAATTTTACTATATTTCAAGTTCTTGCTTCTTCTTCCATGAGTGTCTATTTTCAAAAACAATTGTTGGGTAAGTTGTGCATTTTTGTTTAGTTTATTTGGTACAAATTTCAAGTCAGTTTGATTAATGTTGAGTGAGTTACGTGCATTTTAGTGGAAGGGGCTTCTGCAAAACAATTCAGGGTTAGTTCTAAACACTGCAACTTTGGCGTGTTGTAACTTCTTGGTGAAAGATTCTTTTTCCAAACTTCTTTCTCACAGAGATGCGCATTTTTGTCTAGTTTATGTGGTACAAATTTCAAGTCAGTTCAATTAGTATTGAGTGTGGTACGTGCATTTTAGTGAAAGGGGGGTTTGCCAAAACATTCAGAGTCAATTTTGAATACTGCAACTTTGGCGTGTTGTAACTTCTTGGTGGAAGATCCTTTTCCAACGTTTAGTTTTGTCAGAGATGCTCATTTTTGTCTAGTTTATGTGGTATAAATTTCAAGTCAGTTCAATAAGTATTGAGTGTGTTACGTGCATTTTAGTGGAAGGGGGTTCTGCCAAAAATTTCAAGGTCAGTTTTTAACACTGCAACTTCGGCGTGCTGTAACTTCTTGGTGGAAGATCTTTATCCAACATTTGTTTTCTAGTTTTTGCATTTTTGTCTAGTTTATGTAGTACAAATTTCAAGTCAGCTCAATAAGTATTGAGTGTGTTACGTGCATTTTAGTGGAAGGGGGTTATGCATATTTGCAAAGTTTTATTGCTATTGATTTTCAACTGTTGTAAATGACATGATTGTGGGGCTTGTGTTTCAAGTAGGAGTTTACTACTTGTTACCCTTTCTTAGATTTTCTAAGTTATTTGTAGCCCAAAAACTCTATGCTAGATTATGTTTTCTGTAGAAGAAGTAGAGTTAACCCGGTGTAATAAATGGCTCTCAAAATTACATTGTATGTTGAATTCATGTGAACTTTTTACCACACAAATTAGACAAGTAAGACCATTTTTTCCAACAAGTTTTACTACATTTTTACACTTGATGTAAAATGTGTAGATTTCGAAAGGTGACTGTGGCCAAAAATGCATGGGGGACCTTATAACATTAAGTAGATGGGAGATATCCATCCTTTATTCAAAGAAATCAAAAGCCAATTTGGAAAATGATTTTTCATCTACAAAGAGTTGGCGCATTGAAAAAAATAAAAGGAAAAGACAAGATGACATTGGCAAAAAGCGGGAAGGAAATTTAAAAAACAACTTACATTTATGGTACATGTTTTATTTATAATAGTTTCTTTTGAGTTTGACCTTATATTTGGACATCAGACGTTGTCAAGGTATATTTCATTTTTATTTTTATATTGACATCTTTTGAGATTTCTTTTACACGCTCGTCTAATGTGCAAAAATCATTTCATTTCTATTAATTGGGTCAATTATTGTCCACATAAAAAAAACAATGTCCTAAAGTTTCATACTAATATTTTTTTCAAATGATGTGTTATTTTTCATATGTCATATTTCATATTTGTATTGAAAATATTTTATACCAACTTCATATCATCTTTTTACAATATGATCTCAAGAAGGATTGAAACAATATTGATTTTATGTCAATATTGATATGGAATGCGATTTATGACCCATATGGAATCTATATGACCATAAAATACATATATCTCTGATATATTCTACATATGAACAAAAGTGCCTTCTATTTTCCTGATGTACTTTTGGTAAATAAATTTTGAACAACCAAATCAATTTTTTTTGTAGTATAAATTTTTTAAAGTAGAACCCATGATAAGCACATAGATGTGTTGTTACTTAGTCTAATGCCAGCATCAATAAGTCTTATGTAGTAATTAAAGAAAAGGCAAGCAAATAATTAAAAGGTTTGAAACAAATCAATTATAACATGGTTGTGTATGCTAACACCATGTATATTGTATTCATGTGAAATTTTTACCACACAAACTAGACAAGTAGGGGCTGTTACTACATTTGGACATTTGATGCAAAAGATATAAATTTGTGTAGTTCAACAGAGCCCATAATGTTACATAATATGTCCATGGGGACTATTAGAAATTGTGGTTTCCATTGGCTAGTATAAACTTTCTTGGTGGTGAAGTTCACTGGTGGTCTTCACCTTATGAAGTTGGCTACACTGATAATGTTCATTAGTGTTCGCAAGACTATTTACGAACTTAAACGCTAAATGCCAATTACCCTACTAATGTAACTACATTAAATGTCAATTTAAACACTAATTGCCAATTTCTGTAACTTTTGCCCTTGTTACATTTTAACATATTGACATTTAGTGTTGGTTATGTAACAATTCATTGCAAGTCACCCAAATTTTGCCACATGCCAAATGATGATTTCGGGGGCAATTTTTGTCCAATTTGAGATTTTTTGGTGCCTATCTAAACTGATTTGAAAAGACGCTTCCAATGGCACCTTACCCATCTTCAAATTCGTCTTAAATTAAAAGTTATGGCGAATATTTTTGGGCAGATTTCTTGAGTTTTGGTTGAAAGTTTGAGGAGGCATATCTTTATCACTTTTGCACCAATTCTATCGAGTGAGGTGACCAGTTTATGTGTTTTTTCAAGGAGATTCCATCGGTATATGGTACATCTTCAAATTCGTTGTGATGCAAAAGTTATGAGCAATTTTGTTAGGCTGATTTTTTTGACATTGAACACTAAATGTAAACAAATTGACATTTAGTGAAGGTCAGGTCATAGGGGTAGTTACACTATTGGTGCCATAACACTAATGAACATTATTGGTGTAGTGGACTTCACCGTTGGGTGTTTACACTACTAACCAGTCAAGACTTCTTCATGCATTACTTTATTCTTTTTTTGTCTTGTCCAACATCCACCACTCGCCTCAAATAACCATGTCTTGGCCGAGACTTCTTGACCGGCCGGTGGAGTTCTCCACCATAGTGTAAAACCACCCTTAGTGTAGGTCTCTGTGTAGACCATGTGTGATAATTGTTGCCAACACGTCTAATATTATCTGGATTCCAAGCGTCTTGAACCCCGAGCCACAGAAGAAATTGGTTCCCATGACTCCTTTCCCAAATAGTCATGGCTTGAATCGCATTGTACTTGGGGCTTCTATCCTCAGGATTCTCTGTGACATTGAAGTCACCACCAATGATCTAGAAAGTCGTATTCACTGAGTGATCTCCTCGTCCTTGCTCTCGGACCAGGTCTATCAAATCCATTTAGGTTTTAGAATACCCACAGTTTTCCCCCGAATGTTGAGTAGAACAGAGTTTTCCTGAAAGTAATGGATCTTTCCTTACGAATTTTAGGGTCTTATGTTAGTAACTGGGACCACATGCACATGGTGACTTGGCTTGGGAAAGGTGTGGGGGAACCACCAGTCAATCTTTTGCCCAGGGCGAATTGACTCCCTCGTTGGGACTTACCCGAGGTGGGCCCTGTCTTAAAAGCATAGGGTCGTTTTTGTGGCCCTCTTATTTCGGGGGGTTTAGAGGCTTTTTTTGGATTTTTTGGACAAATTTGGGGCCTGCGGCAATTGTTTACCTTGAAGGACCCTACCTTGCTAGAAATAGGTCCCCACCCAAAAACAAAATAGGGGCCATGTTTGGCCCCACCACCTCGTGACCCCTCGAGGTAGTTCCCAACGAGGGGGTCAATTCGCCCTGGGCTCAATCTTTTGGGGTACTTGGGATACTATGGGGAGCTTTAGCTTGCATGGGGTAGGACCCAGGAGCATCGACTGCT
The DNA here is from genome assembly GCA_963971425.1 of Bryoerythrophyllum caledonicum. Lineage (NCBI taxonomy): Eukaryota > Viridiplantae > Streptophyta > Bryopsida > Pottiales > Pottiaceae > Bryoerythrophyllum > Bryoerythrophyllum caledonicum. The sequence goes on along the minus strand of OZ020517.1, from coordinate 5,173,957 downwards.
GTGCATCTCATTGGTGCAGAAAAAGGAAGAATGAAAGTTTTGGACGTCTATTCTCGTGCATAAAAACGTTTCGTCCTGTCTGGCACCATATTCCTCATGGCTAAACCCATCTTTGGTCGTGTAATCGTCAGCAGTTGACTCAGGACCTTGAAGTGTACTGTAGGTTGAAGAATTTTTCAGGTTTGGTAAGACTTTGGAGGAGTTATTCCTTTGGAACATCAGTGACACGGCGGAAACCAAGTCCAACCTGTGTATTGGCACTTCGTGAACACTCAGAAGTAAGTAATGGAGCACGGTAAATTTTTCCATTGGTGAAGTATTGAGTACATAGAAAGCACTTGAGTTATTAGTAAAGTCAATACGACACCGTTCTTTTTATTTATACGACACTTGTTCACTCTTAGGGGGGTTTTACACTATGGTGGAGAACTCCACCAGCCGGTCAAGAAGTCTCGGCCAAGACATGGTTATTTGAGGCGAGCGGTGGATGTTGGACAAGATAAAAAAAGAATAAAGTAATGCATGAAGAAGTCTTGACCGGTTAGTAGTGTAAACACCCAATGGTGAAGTCCACGGGCCAACTTCATAAGGTGAAGACCACCGGTGAACTTCACCACCAAGAAAGTTTATGCTAGCCAATGGAAACCACAATTTCTAATGGTCCCCATGGACATGTTATGTAACATTATGGGCTCCGTTGAACTACAAAAATTTATATCTTTTGCATCAAATGTCCAAATGTAGTACGGTAACAGTTGTTGGGAAAAAGCCCCTACTTGTCTAGTTTGTGTGGTAAAAATTTAACATGAATACAATATACATGTTGTTAGCACACACAACCATGCTATAATTGATTTGTTTCAAACCTTTTAATTATTTGCTTGCCTTTTCTTCAAATACCACATAAGGCTTGTTGATGCTGACATTAGACTAGGTAACAACACATCTATGAGCTTACTATGGGTTCTACTTTATAATTTTTATACTACAAAAAAAATTGATTTGGTTGTTCAAAATTTATTTACCAAAAGTACATCAGGAAAATGGAAGGCAATTTTGTTCATAAGTAGAATATATGAGAGATATATGTTTCTTATGGTCATATAGATTCCATATACGTCATAATCACATTCCATATCAATATTGACATAAAATCAATATTGTTTCAATTCTTCTTGAGATCATATTGTAAAAAGACTATATGAAGTTGGTATAAAATATTTCAATACAATAATTTTAAAAATGAAATATGAAAAATAACACATAATTTGAAAAAAATATTAGTATGAAACTTTAGGACATTGTATTTTTGTCTTGACAATAATTGACCCAATTAATAGAAATGAAATGATTTTTGCACATTAGACGAGTGTGTAAAAGAAATCTCAAAAGATGTCAATATAAAAATAAAAAATAAAAATAAGACATACCTTGACAACGATTGATGTCCAAATATAAGGTCAAACTCAAAAGCAACTATTCTAAATAAAACATGTACCATCAATGTAAGTTGTTTTTTTAATTTCCTTCCCGCTTTTTGCCAATGTCATCTTCTCTTTTCCTTTTAATTTCTTCAATGCGCCAACTCTTTGTAGATGAAAAATCATTTTCCAAATTAGCTTTTGATTTCTTTGATCAAAGGATGGATATCTTCCATCTACTTATTGTTATAAGGTCCCCCATGCATTTTTGGCCATATTACCCTTTCAAAATCTATACATTTTACATCAAGTGTAAAAATGTAGTAAAACCTGTTGGAAAAAATGGTCCTACTTGTCTAATTTGTGTAGTAAAAAGTTCACATGAACTCAACATACAATGTAATTTTGAGAGCCATTTATTACACTAGGTTAATTCTACTTCTTATTTAGAAAACATAATCTAATATAGAGTTTTTGGGTTACAATCAACTTTGAAAATCTAAGAAAAAGTAACAAGTAGTAAACTCCTACTTGAAACACAAGCCCCATAATCATGTCATTTACAAGTAAAGAACAGTTGAAAACCAATAGCAATAAAAATTTGCAAATATGCAGAACCCTCTTCCACTAAAATGCACGTAACACACTCAATACTAATCTAAAGGACTTGAAATTTACACCACATAAACTAGACAAAAGTGCGCATCTTTGAGAAAAATAAGTGTCGTAAAAGGATCTTCCACCAAGAAGTTACAGCACGCCGAAGTAGCAGTGTTTAAAACTGACCCTGAATTTTATGGCAGAACCCCCTTCCACTAAAATGCACGTCACTCACTGAATACTTATTGAATGGGCTTGAAATTTGTACCACACAAGCTAGACAAAAATGCGCATCTTACCCAACAATTTTTTTTCAAAAGTGACACTCATGGAAGGAGAAACAAGGACCTGAATTGCACTAAAATTCAGCGAATTTGGAGGGGGATTTTTTTTTTAGTAAGTTCTTCTTCTCCAGTGGTTTGGTTTCTTGTCCCGGGGGTTCAGGTCGGACAAGAAACTAATCCAGAGGAGAGGACCTCTTCAAAAAAGTGTTGCCACATAGGCATCCATGTCATTTTTTCATCCATGCTTGAAGTTCTTCACCGGTGAAGTCTTGGCCATAGTGTAAACCCAATCCGGTGAAGAACAAATTGTTCTCCAATCATATTGCTCCATTTCCCTTGAATTCTTGGCTAGTGGAGTTCTCCCCCCGTAGTGTAAAGCGGGCCTTAGCCCCGAAGGACCAAGATTTCCTCACTTTACAAATGACTTGTAGAAAAGATTATTGTACCTCAGCAAGAGAATGTGGACCAGAACAAAACTCCTCTTCCAATTTCGGTACATTGGGTGTTGGAGCGAATTTATTTGCTCCATCATTGCTAGGAACTTGGAGTAGTAACTCTTCCGGGAGCTCTTCGGGAAGGACTTCCAGGAAAACTTCGATCATGTCAGTCCAGGAGTTTTTTATAAGCACCCAGTCGCTGTCTTTGCCGTCCCTCCCTTCGACACGGGTTGTGTCTCGACGCGTGAACGCCTATTTTCCTCTTCCCCAAAAACGGACCATCTGGGATTCCAAGGGAGAATCCCCACAGAATTTTAGTTTGCTGGCCCATGTGAAAATCAGTTAAAAACAAAAGATTCACTTTGTTTCAGTAGTCGGTATGATGCTCCACATCTCGTTCATGGATCATCTAAAGTCTAAGTTTATCAACCCAGGCATTTTCATGAATCTCTACTTCATTGATTAAAAACTGGGTCCCAAGTTTTGAGAATGTATTCTTCTAAACTTATACTAGATGATGTGGTAAAAAGTTTGTGAATTTTGACCGTACGGATTGCAGTCAAAGTGAGAAAATAAGTGAGAAAAGTGACAAAAGATTTCGCTTCGACTGCAACTACGGTCAAAATTCACAATTTTTTTACCACATCCTCTCATAGATGATCCTATTCTCATAAAGTTCATCTTCGCAGTTGTTAATCTGGAATGGAGCAGCGATTCCTCTGAAATGCCTTGTCCTTTAGGCGTTAATCATTTTTGTCAAAATCATTATTGTCGGATCAACTGTCAACGCATAAGCTGTAATTTTCTTGAGATGAGAATATTATTGTAAGACGTTCAGAGCGGACCTGGTCAATGGCAGTTTGGGTATAAAAAGCCCCGGAAATCAGCGCGATAAGTGATACTACTATTCATGACAGTAAGATATTAAGCGCAGGATATGTAGTAGGCCAACCAGCAGGATTCCGATGGGACCTCGAGTGTTGCGAAGCATCCGCGAGCACGGTCCTGATGAATTGTGTGTATTCCACTATATTCAGATCTTGCACTTCCTAACAAAAGCGTCTGGCACGGTTGGGTAGACTGGAGCTAGCCTTCACCACGTTCACGAATTCTTTGTACTCAAGTTGTTAGTGCTCTACAGAATGAAGTAATGAAGGTGGTGGTCGGGAAGCAGTAGAGTTCGGACCTGAGAGGATTTTGCATTAGATTTGCTCCACCACGTACACGGTTTTTGTATCTGCAGGTGCACTGATAAATTGCATTCACTTTGATAGGTTGTTTAGTTATGCTCTACAGAATGAACTACGCTGTACTGAGGAGCAAGCACAGAATGAAGGTGGTGATCAGGAAGCTGCATTAGAGTTTGGATTGGTGCTTACCTGAGAGGAGTTGTCACAATGGATGATGATGATCGGTCCTACTTTGCAACCGAGTGGAGAGCAGCGCAAGCCATAACGCTCACAATCCCCCACCTCGTGACGGCTGCGAAGCAGGAGCTGAGATTTCTGGCGCGCGTGAACCAGAATCCGAGCCTCACGCAAGCCGGTCCAACACTGGATTGCGCCATCCGCAGGTATAGACTGAGTTATTCGTGAGAAGAGTGGGCTAGTAGACACTCCTGATCAGGAACTGACAGTTCTGGTTTTCACAGATACGAGGTCTGTTGGCTGCCGTTGTTGGCGAGCCAGGAGAAAGGCGCACCCGCACTCGTTCCGCCACTGGATTGCGCCTGGGTTTGGCACTGCCACCGTCTCAATCCTGTAAGTAAATTGATCGTGGCGCTAGGTAACGGATGGCGAGAAAGTTCAAGTGTTGCTAACCGTTTGGATTCCAGGTTAGGTATGCGCATGACTGCATGGCGGTGTTCGGGCGGGTCCTGGGTGCGTCGGTGCCAGAAGCACGCACCATGGTGGCTGCAACGGAGGCCACCATCCAGCGTTGGAAGAAGCAGTACCCCACAATCCCGTACCACCACCACAACGCAGCGATGATCGCTGCAACGAGTTCCTCCCGCATCAGCTACAACCTCGTGGACGCTGTGCAGCGGCAGGGCGCGTTCTACCACCAAGTTTCGCAGCTCCATGTGCGCCAGGAAGCGTTTCTCGTGGCAGCCGAGATGCGGTACAAAGGATTCCTGCACCTTGCGGCGAAATCCAAGGGGAAGCTCTTCCTGGTGCCGACCTGTGACATCGACCTCATGTGGCACGCGCACCAGCTCGATGTGATGGCGTACCGGATCGACACGCTGCGCATTCTGGGGAAGGTCCTGGAGCACGACGACAGGGAGAAATCCAAGCTGAGCACCTGCTTCCTGGAGACGCAGCAGCTGTGGGAGGAGACCTACAGCTTGCCATTCGAGAAGGCGGGCGCGTTGTGGCGAGGCGAGCCTCCGACGCTGCTGCAACTCGCCTCCTTCCTGCCAGTTAACAACAGGTTTACGTCATACGCGTTCAAGGCCGAGCAGGAAGCGCAGTACGCGTACCTCACGGCGCGCGAGTCCGTCCAGATGCGCATCAACGTGCTTTCTAGGAGGAACATCCCCGAGCGGAAGAAGCGCGTCTTCGTTCGCATGAGGACGATGCGGCCGCAGGGCGGAGAGTTCGAGATGCGCACTCCTGAGGTGGAGTGGAACCAGGGGCCCTGGACGGTGAACTTCGAGACGAGAGTAGAGGGCGTGGTGCTGGAGCTCCGGATGCGCAAGAGATGGAAGTCGACGACATTGCTTGGCGAGGCGCACATCCCGTTCAGCATGCTCACGGCGTCGCCCACTCTGTCTGCACTGGACTGGTTGGTGCTCCACAAGGAGGAGCAGATCTGGGAGCCGCACTGGAAGGCGCCTGCGCTTGAGATCGCCGCGTCCATCACGCCTCCTGTACCTGCCCCGTACCTCTTCCGCGCCGTCAACGCCAAGACGACTGATGATCACTTTCGGGAAGTCAGGGGAAGTTCCAACACAGGGAGATGGCTCAACAGGACCTTCCTGGACCACCAAGGAAAGGTCACCTACACTGTGCGCATCCGGTACGCTTCTGTTCCCCCTTCGCAATGGGGATTCATGTCTTCTTTAAGCGTCGCTCCACCTCTATCTGTTCCTTGAAATCCTAGCGATGGAGAATCAAGTGTTCTGTAGACTTCGTCCACCTCTCATGTTCCATCTCTGTTCCTTGAAACCTAGCGATGCAGATTGACGTGCTCTGTTGTGCGTCGCAGGAAGCTGAAATCCTGCAAGAAGACGAACGGATCAGGAGCGACGATGCTGCCCGTGGCTGAGAATGAGAGAATCGTTAATGTCTATCGCCCGAACCGCGATGGAAAGTCCGGCGATCCGAGTGGTAAGCACTACAGTTTCTAACGCTAAACCCAAGTTATGGAGGAACCGAGATGCAATCCAAGCAGTTAACATTCTCATCGTCTGACTTCCCGCCCCAGCTACAGAACTAATCACACCGGAACTCTAGCTATGGATGGCTGATGCGCTGCTTCTCTTCTCCCGCAGTCACACTAGCAGCCTCCGCAATCCAGCTGATGGACACACCCGACCAGTTGAAGGCCGCCAACCTGCAGCGGCAGTGGGCGCTGTTCGAGCCGACCACGATCTTCACGGTGCGGAAGAACCGCGACCCGCGGATGGACGAGTACCCGGACCTCACAGTGGAGGGCGCTGTGGGGAGCCCCGTGGGGCTGGTGTCGGGCAGATGGTTGCAGTACGAGGTGCCCGGGAGCAAGCCCGAGGACGAGCGGGGGTTCGTCACGGTGGTGCGCTACAGCTCGGAGTGTCCGCGCGGCAGAGCGACCGCCCTCTTCAACTGGCAGTCGGCTGCCATGGAGGTAAGAGAGGGAGTCACAAAGGGTTTTGCACATACTGCTGCTCATGATGTTGCGTTACGAACAAAACACGAGTACTGCCTGATCAAACTTTGCGAGTTTGATCAGGCATGAGTAGTGTTTGTTAAGGACACAACCTCCTCTAGATGTTCATGACAGTACCTTAAGCATTCCGAAACGCTACCATCAATGGCGACCAACAAACACTCCCCATCCCTGCTCAAACTCGCAAGCTCGATCAAGCAATATTCGTGTTTTGTTGGTCCCTATGTGCTACTGTTCTGCGATACTCAACATCTAGACGTCCAGCTTGTGTCCTCAACAAACACCACTCATGCCTGATCAAACTCACAGGCAGTACTCGTGTTTTGTTGGTACCGCAACATCTTGACATGTTCTCTTGCTTAAGCCAGTAGTTCGTCTTTTCATTTTTCTGATTGTGAATATATGTATATTTATGTTTCTGCAGGTGACTCCAGGAGAGAATGTGGTTTTTGTGGTACTCTTGTGCACGGTGACTGGGTTGGCCGTTCATGACCTGCTGGGCACCATGAGGATGAGGCCACTGAAGGCGTCGTTGCCTGAGAATGCAGAATGGGGTAAGTGAAGACACTCACAAACTGCTAGTATTCAGTACCACTGACACGTGCAATACAATCATAGTAAGTTTTAATCGATATCATTTCTATAATCTATGACAATTGTCAACCTATTCTAAGTATGCTAGATTCTTGCATGGGTAGAGATAACAGAAATAAGAGCAGCTCAACGATCAAGCAAAAAAAACCATAGTTAATATGTTTGCACATAACCTGGCCTTTGATATGATGTCTTTATCTCTGCAGGAGCTGTACATGTAGAGAGTGGAGTTGGAGCACATGAGGCGAGTTCAGCAAACCGGTTTTGGTGGACCATGAGTGCACAAGAGATGGACGAAACGGGTTCAACGAAAGGTCGAGGTGTGGGTGAAGGAACACGTCGAGGCGGAGTGTGTGCATCTGGGCACGTTGGCTGCGATTGTGGAAGGGGGAGCATTTGTGAAGGCAGTAGTTTGGTAGGTGCCTCATCTTTCTCCGGGAGCTACAGGGGAAGCTTCACCTCCACCTCCACCCCTTGATTTTATTTCTCCTCTTCTTTTTGTAATATGTTGTACGATGTTATGGCTTGTAACAAAGTAGGACCAATCCTTAATCTTTCAGGTTCACATTAGGTGATTAGCTTTTGATGTTCTCTAGATGATTAGCCTTTGTGATTAGCCATTGGTTTCTTGATAGAACAGGATGATTAGTGTGTCAACGAATAGCAAGGGTGATGTTTCACACCCTTTGACATAAGAGACGTCGTTGCAGGACCATTGATGACATAATACCATTTAGCTTGTACAACTATCAACACTAATGTAATATACATTCCTACAGTCACGAGTCTTTCAAGTGTGCTTTCATCGCGGTTTTGTGTTGTGTTGTGTTGTGTTGTGTTGTGGGCTTTTGATGAACCCGTTTTGTACAGTTTTCATTACTTTAGGATGTGGTGTAAACCTACTTATTGACCGTTTGGATTCTCATTCTTAAACATATCAAATTCACACAAATCTAAAACTTGAATTGGCACTTTTAGAACCTACACTTGCTACACAATTTAAAAAAATATGCTACACCCCTCTTCTACCACTAAAAAATCGTGTACAAGGAACTGATATCATTGCTTGACTTGATGGTAATGAGTTTAGACCTTGTGTAGTGCAAAAAATTTGATAGCAAGTGAAGTCAAAGTTTGCTGATCCACTCAACATAGGGAAGAAAATGATCTTGTTTTTTATATAATTTGAGTTATGATTTTTCATTCCGTGCGGTCAATGTATATGAAATTTTGTGAGTATGTCACTTTATTAGTCTTAATTGAGATCCTACGGTTGAAATTGGAAATAAAACTTTTTGTTTCCTTCCTTACTCATTGCATCAGAATTAGCAGTTTCAAAGTGTTTTTTGTGTAAAATTGTCAAGGAAATTTAGGGGTTAGTGTTTTAGTTAGGAATTCAAGTATAGTGGAAAAGGAAAAGAGCTCGTTTTGGCCTATCTTAGATTTTGTATTTGGATAAATAAGCAACTCTTCCAAAACAAAATTTAAAAAATCATATGATCATATATGTGTAAATGAATTGGTAGAGAAGCGTACAGATGTAGTCACCTTAAAAATTTAGGCATGTCAACTTTGTGAAAGTCGTAACTAATTATGAACCTCCTCTGCAATTGATGGTGAAAAATATTTGATATGCCTTCAAGTTTTTAATTAGAGATGACAATTTTAAGATATTTATTTGGCAAATCGTTGAAACCATGTAAGAGTTAAATGTGAAAGTTTATCTATCAACAACCTATTATCAATTAATTGGATTTTTTTTATATTGATGACAATCTATCATGTCACGATTGTTGTCTTTCATTGACCAACTCTAGTACAAACCTTTGCCTTTGACTATCAGTCTCATAGTAATATTAAAGTAATTGCCTCTCAATGTTTACTCCTACAATTCCTCCACATTTCCCAAAATTCCCAAGTTATTTAGTACATGGAAGAGCGATGTTCCAACACAGATAACAAACCCATTGTTTACACTTGCTTTTTGGAGGGGGTATGTAAACAAGGGAAAAGTGACCTTTCCCAAATCCTCAATGATTGTAGAGCAACATTTTGATTAAAGAGCAATGGATTTGCTATAAGAGCAAATTCCAGTGCAATGGAATACCATATCTATATGAAACTTTTGCTTCATCTCAATTTGTCAAATTTGATCATTCAATCATCCTAGATCTTTTGTTGCTCTATTTGTTATATTTGCGGTTCTTGGTACCATTTGCCCTTTGTTGTTATAGATGTAGATTCTAAGTGCAATCCAAACATTTCAAGTTCATTTAATATCTTTTGCGCTGTGAACATGTCCTATTATGTAATTGCAATATGGCATGTTACACATTCTTCACATGAGTAGAGAGAAGTTTATAAGGTAACCCCTTGGTAACCAACCAAAATCCATAACTGACACCTGGGGAATATCCAGCCCACTTCCATCCCATTACCACTCATTCAACTCCAAACGGAGGTTTGCTATTAATCAAGACCCCTTACATTTGGTTGGCACTTATGGGGTACCTATTGGCAGTCACCGACTAAACATGGGGAGCACACTTTGAAACTTCATAACTAATTCACATTTCATCGGAAAAAGATGAAATCACTTGCATTGAAATTGTAATCCTATTGGCTAAACTTAGAAATACATGTATTAATATCGATTCCTCTCCATGTATGCACATTGCTTAACTTGTCTGTACTGGGGGGTTTAAGCACTACAAGAAAACAGGGCACGATTAGCAACGTTTAAGCAACGCCTAGGGGCTTGCTTTGTACATAAAACCACACTACAATTGTTTCTTCTTTAAAAAGCAAGCCCCTAGGCGTTGCTTAATTTTTTTTCAAAACATTGCTAAATACCCTATTTTCTTACAGTGACGTTAAATTGAGATGAGATTTTTGTACTTGAATTAAGCTTGAAAAAGTCCTTGCAGTCGCCGGCAAAGCGGCTGGTCCATGTCCGTGATCACCTGCCCGTTGCGGACTAGGCTGGAGAGAAGCTTCTCGGGCTCGCTCACCGTCAAGTCCTTGTTAACCTGCAAAGCAAGAAACCAGTGAGTAATCTGTGAAAATTGGAAGACAAGTGGTGACTTAGTTGATGCGGAGGTGGAATGTGTACCTGCACATTGGGGATCCGACCGAGCATGTGTTCCACCAAAACCACCCCAAAATTGTCTCTCTTAGATGAGACGTTACAAGTCTAATTGAAACAAGTTTGTACTATTTCCAAATGTAGGATCTTTAGGTGTAACGCAGCTAGAAACTTTCATAATCTTTGGCTGTACGGATTGTAAGATACATGCATTTGAAGAGTGGAGTATGCTTATGTGCAGACAGGGCTAGTGTACTTTGACTCTGGAATAATGTTATATTTTCTTACTACTTATTGCATAATTTTTATTGGTCTATTTCCTACCTTGTGTTAGGTCATCACACGCCAAAAATCACAACTAATGGATATTTTTAGGATAAGAGGAATGGACTTGCAATGACTAAGGGTATAGAAAGTAGCCATTTACATAAAGAAGTAATTTTATTTTTTAAAATAGAGAAATAATGGTCAGATATAAATCCAAATGGTGGATAGAATCATTATGCCTTATTCTAATGATAGAAACAAAATTGGAAGAAAAATCATGTATTTCTTAAATTCTATGTGTGTTTAAGTAAAAATAGTAAGGATTGCCAAGGAATTTCCTTTACTGCTACCCAACTCAAAAAAGTGCAATAGTAAACTCTACAGTACTACTATTCATCTTTATAGTATCCACCCCTGTGGCCCCAAACTCAAGCTTTTGATGTTTGAAGCACCATGAGGTTCAGATATTGAAATGACCAGTATCATATAAACTTTGATACATCTTTTGTATCCTATAGAGTAAGATACGTGCATGTATATATAATTCCCAACTGACATTTCAGAGTTAAGAGTTAAAGCAGATGTCTTGTGGGCATAGGCTTGCCACTTAGTGCAGGAACAAACATTATGTTTTGCTGATATCATATTTTGTCACTAATACATAGCTGCGGTGGACATAGACCTAGGCCACAAGACCTGCATAGTACACAGTGCCCTTTGTACTTCTTCTTGAAGGTAGCCTCACCTTGAAGGACATCTCCATTATTTCTCCTATATTCTAATGTATTGAATTTTCAAGGAGAATGTACACCTTGTGTGGGGCGTTTGTCAAGTTATATTAGAAGCTCACCCAGAAGAAAAATACATACAGTTCCGTGAGGCTCACTCTTTGTGGGGCGGTTGTCAAGCTCTACGCTTCATGGGATGCGGCATCAGGAACACTCGTTGACAAGAGACTTCCCAGGTTTTCTGTGAAATGATCGCCTCCTTGATTTGTGAATCATCGAACCTTCCATCGCTTGTCGCCTTGCAATCTGTTAACCCATTTCTTCCATTAAAATTACTGCAGGACACTAACATTCAATTTCCCAATGAAACGTCTTGTTTACTTGTTTGGTAAAGTACGTCTCCAAAATTTGTTTTAGTATTGATAATACAGTGACTGCCAAAACTGAGTACAAAATAGCTTAGTCTATATTTAGCCATTCATATTTTTATAATTTACTACATTTAATACCAAATCAGATGACGGCTCAAGTATACATGTAAGTAAATGATGGGCTACCAAATTACAAGTCCAGCAATGCAAAATTATTTGAGGAAGGTATAGATCAAAGTAAATTAGCTCTAAGACTCAGTTATGCTCTCACTCTGGGTATGCAATGAATGCTACAAATCTTACGTGCACAAGTGGTTTTCTAGGTCTGATTTTTTAGATGGGCATGTTCTTGGCCTTCACATTTATGATTGTGTCCCTACTCAGTGCACATTATGTATGGAAATTGAACAAAATGGTTTCATCTAGGTCTCTCTATGTTGCTGATAGAAAGCAGATAGAAGAAGCTACTTGAGAGAAGTTGAGGAAGGGTGAAAGTACTAGAAATGTTGCTAGAGACTTACAAGTATCCCAAAGTTGGGTTGCACAATTTTGTAAGCAACATTTGAGTGAGTTGAGTGATGTGAATCGCAATTTTCGTGGCAGGCCACAAGTGTACAATGTAGCTGATTGCAGGGCTTGTGTGGGAGAAATCACTGTAGATAGCTCAGAAAATGCAAACGAAGTTGGAAATTGCTTGAGGAAAGAGCTTCATGTTGGTATGAGTGATAAGATTGCCAGAAGAGTGTTACGAAAAGCAGGATTGCACAAGTATATGTGGTAAAGTATTGTTTAGTATAACTGCACGAATTGAAAGATATCAGCCTTTGAAGCGATCCTAAACACCTTCAACAAACTTCAACCACCATCTATGGCATTTTTTTGCACTACGGTCCATGATTTTCTAATATTAACTTTTGAAGGATCATGTACACCAAATCTTAGTTGCATTGCAGGATTCTTAAAGTTTTTAAGGATTTTTAAGGATTTTTAAGGACAAATTTTTAAGGATTTTTAAGGACAGGGGAAGAAGATGTCCTTAAAAATCCTGCAATGCAACTAGAATGTGCTAAGAATCATTAATATACTTCAAGTTTTGCATTTATCATATCCTTCTTATAATCTTGAAATTCAAAAATCTGTACGGTTGATGCAAAGATTTCCAAAAAAATTCCAAGAGGGTTTTTTTAAATTTCTAAAATTGACAAAAACTTGAATTTCTATCAAATTTAGAGTTAATTCAAGTATTGCTATACTATTTGTTAAATGTCGCACTAAATCGCTGCACTATTTATACATTTCACATAAAAAAATTGTAACTTTTGAACCATAAGTTGAATCTCTACAAAAAGAATTATGTCTACGGAAAGCTAATAAAAAGTTGCCCATTCAACAAAAAATCTCAAAAAATCATGCCTAAATTTGAAAACGTGGTACCCTACCCAAGCTCAAATTGTCTCCGGAGGGGACATTTGGCCTTTAGGGGATAAGTCAAGCACATTCTTTTATATCTATTTTTTATTGGTCCATACTTTTTGGCAGGGAGATTATATATGTCCGAAATTGAGGACCGCTGACATTTCGGGAGTCGGATGTCCTAAATGTCCGTTCCGTCCCGTCCGGGACATTCTCCGGACACGAGTAAATTGGGGGTCGCCCAATTTACCCCCAGTTGACGCCCCCTCGCCGGGCGACTAAGGTGCCGTCCGACCGGACGACCGGGCGTCGACCAGGGCGACCGCGCACGGATCATGCGGCGACCAGGCAACGACCAGGCCCCGACCATGGCGACCGTCCTACGACAGGGCCGGGACCGTGGCGACCGGCAGTAAAAGAGGTAAAAAAGTTTTTTGAAAAAACCTCTAAATTACAGACGCCCCGCGGAGCTCCCAGACAGAGGTCTCGTCCCGTTCGGATGTCCCATCTGTCCCGTCTGTCCAAACAACCTAGCTTCTTGGATTTTGTGGGGTCTTACCTTGTACGTTTCTCTCCTATTATTTGGGTTGCCCACCCTTCCTTCACCTCTTGTGCCCCTACTTACTGCTAGTCTTTGACACTTGTGTTTCATTGATTCATAGGGGTGCCCAGGTTGCCGGATGTCTCCATTTCTATCTTTGAGTGGTACTAACTTTCAAACCATAAATCCACAATAATTAAGAAAGAAAAACCTCCACGAATCTCTTATTAGAGACAATCTAGTATAAAACTTTCAAAAAAAAAAGAAGTTATTCTTTTGGAATTAAGGAACCTGCCCAAACTCAAAATCATTCTCCTAAGGAGGAATGGTCCTTCAGGGTTAACCCTTCAAGGCCAGGGCAGGCTTGCAATGCCCAGCCCTAAATCTATGAACATAATGGATTTTGCAACATATCATCTACTACACTCGTAGATTTTCCATCAGCCATAGCCAGCCCGGCCTTGAAAGGGTTAATGTAGCATTTCTGTTAATTTTAAGAAATCGATGGATCAGGGATCGCTGGAGCACAGTCATCGTGCAGTGGGCAGTTTGCAGAAGCGAGGAGTCAGGTCACGTTCTCATGGCAACCAGTCCCTTTCGAAATGCGGTGGGGAGTTTCATGCACATGCAGAAAGTGCTGCGGACCCAACAGTTCTGCCACCAACTTAGCGGAACAGTCTATATTCGCTAGAAAAAGCCAGCACTAGCTGCTAAAATTGGGGCAGCTGGCGGCATTTTCTGATTCGCGAACGCCAGATAACCTGCTTCTAACCCACAGGACTTGTTCGAGAATTATTTACCAGAGAACTTGAACTTTACAATAAGCAAGATGCCACTAATAATCCACTATACGGTAGGGTGAATCAATCGCGTTGCCATGATATGGTCAAGGCGTAGCTCTAGGTCAAGAAGCATGTGCTAATTTGGGGTAGAAAGTACTTGTGAGCTCCGTACTGAGGAGCCAGAATGCATCGCAAGCTCTCACGTTCTAGATGAAAGATGAAGAAGCACAGACTGGCTTCTGTCTGCAAAGTATTGCTCAGTCAAGAAAGAAGGGGTGGCAGAGCAGAAATCATGTGTTTCTCTACCACTGTCAGATTAAAATATTTTCCTTTGAGACTAGTTAAGAGGTTAAATATTAAGCGTAATCTGAAGTGGCTCTACGCTGGACTAGAGAGGAATATTAACAGTTGTGGCTTACCCCTGAAGATAAGTTACATGATCAAGTTGCTTGCTGTATAAGTGACTGCAGTGAAAACTGGAAGCGGAAAGGAGACAGGGTTCCACATCAGAGACACGAAGTTCCTTGTTTGTGTGGAGTCCGTGAATGAGTGGATTGAATTCTAGTAAGCGACAGTTGACCCTCTCAAGCCGAACTTGGGTCTCCGTTTTCCCGAAGTCAACTTCTAGTTTCAGCTCTCGCTTCAGTGGCTTCACTGTAACGCTATAAGATTTGAGGTGGACCGATGTCATTTCCATTCACTCGTGCTCTCAGAAACAGGGGACACCAATCTTCTCACTGAAGAATTCTTGACGATTCGAGTTTGCATGTGATCAGAGGTCGGGAGTTTGGAAAATTCTGAGGTTTATGGTCGTGATAAAAGTGAGTGGAGGGTGGAGATGACGATACCGAGTGTGATGGTGGTGGTGGTGATGCTAGTGATGATCCACGTAGCGTCTGTAGGCGCTCAAGGGTCATGGCAGATCATCAACGGGAATGCTGGGATTTCGACGATGCACGCGGCGGTGACGCACTTCGACACGGTCATACTGCTGGACCGGACGAACACGGGCGCCACGCAGATCAAGCTCCCGAACGGGCGCTGCCGCGACCAGCCCCTAGAGCGCGTGCTCAAGAAGGACTGCACGGCGCACTCCGTGATGCTGACGGCCAGCAGCGGCGCCGTGCGGCCGCTCTACGTGTTCACGGACACCTGGTGCTCCAGCGGCGCGTTCTTCGACAACGGGAAGATGGTGCAAACGGGAGGCGATTTCGAAGGCAACAGGAAGATCAGAACGCTCCAGCCCTGCGCGCCTGGGGGCACCTGCGACTGGGAGGAGCTCGCGGAGCCGCTCGCCACGGGCCGCTGGTACGCTTCCAACCAGCTCCTGCAGTCTGGAACGCGGCAGATCATCGTCGGAGGCCGTGAGACACCGAACTACGAATTCTATCCGAAGCGGAAAGCCGGCGAGGGCACATTCGCGCTCGGCCTGCTCGGCGGCTGCTGCGACAACCTGTATCCGTTCGTGTTCCTGCTGCCCAACGGTGATCTCTACATCTTCACCACGCGCGATTCCGTGGCGCTCAACTGGGCAACTGGCAAGGTGACCAGAACCTACCCGACCATCCCCGGCAACCCCCGCAACTACCCCTCAACGGGCTCAGCCGTTATGCTCCCGCTCTCCGCCGCGAACGGATTCGCCACCGCGGAGATCCTCGTCTGCGGAGGCGCAGCGACTGGCGCGTCCAGAACCAACAACGTGAACGCCCCGGCTTCCAAGAGCTGCGGCCGCATTGTGGCCACCGCGGGCGCCCCCAAGTGGGCCATGGAGGACATGCCCATCGCGCGCACCATGGGCGACATGCTCAACATGCCCAACGGCGAGGTGCTCATCATCAACGGCGCGCAGAACGGCTTCCAGGGCTGGGGCAAGGCCAATAACCCGGTCCTCAATCCCGTCACCTACAACCCCGCCGCCACCGCGGGGAGGCGCTTCACCACCCTCGCGAAAACGGGCATTCCTCGCATGTACCACTCCACCGCCAACCTGCTCGCCGACGGGCGCGTCGTCGTCGCGGGCTCCAACACCCACCAGTACTACACGTTCACCGGCACGTTCCCCACCGAGCTCCGCGTCGAAGCTTTCTCGCCTCCCTACTTGGGCGCCGGGTACGCCGCCACCAATCCCCTCTCCTCATTTCATCCTCAACTCTCTCCTATTTCGGCCTGATTTTCATGAAAGAGAGAGATTCTTTCAAACATAATTGGTTCATTGAAGATGGTCATCAGACAGAAAAAAACTTGGAGTTTTAGCTACCTGAAGAAATTGAACGAATGATACAGTAGTCGTCTTTCCTCTCTTTGAGCTGATCATAGATATCCAGATTCCAGCTCAGCTGATCTTGATGATTGACAATGAACGACAGAGGGACAACTGCTTGGCGTCTGTTACAAAGAGTGTTGTTGACTGATCGAGATATGTGTGACTATTTCCAGATTCAATGGCGTGAGGCCCACGATCACGGTCGCCCCGTTGGCGCTGAAGTACAACCTGGTGTTCACGCTGACGTTCACGGTGACGACGCGGACTGGCGGGGTGGCGGTGTTCCAGAACAGCTCGCCGTTCTCCACGCACTCCTACGCGCAGGGGCAGCGCTCGCTGTCACTCAAGACCACCGCTCCCGTGAAGGCCGGCGCCGGCTGGAGCACGCAGGTCACCGCAGCGCCCAACAACAACATCGCCCCGCCCTCGTGGTACATCCTCTTCTGTGTGCAGAACGGCATTCCCTCCAAAGGCAAATGGGTCAAACAAAACAACTAAACTCTCCTCAATTCCCTCATCATCCAGACTTCTTCAGCAACATCTTCCAGGCTTAATCCTTCGGTAACATATTCCAGGCTTCGTTGACGCCATCGACTACTTTGCCTCTTTTCTTGTAATTACTCGAGTGTAACTGATGTTGGCACTTGAGTTTGTATCTCTTCGGTAATAATTTGTGTACCAAAGCTGCACATTGTTTTTGTAGGATTAAATGATTTGCTCGGGGCTTGCAAAGGAGCTGATCCAGGCCTGGGACATGTGACAGTAGGAGCTTGGTTGACTCGTCATGTATTATATTAGTTTCTATGAGGTTATTGAATAAAACCTGTTCACCGGTTCTGAAGCAGTTTTGCTCACGTAACTCGTTCTGTGAGGGTGAAGCTTTTTGTTTGCTCACGTAACTCCTTGTGTGACGGTGAAGCTTTATATTGCCTCACGTGATTCATATGCAACTCCAATCACTGAGTAGCTGGTAAAGTGTTTGAACGACTGCTTCCTCTTGTTTTATGTGGTAGTTGCCTATCATATTATAGCTGTTGTTATCTACTGTGCAAGATCAGCAGCGACTTTTTGCTCACGGACTCTAATCATATGTATAATATACTACTCCGAGCAGCTTCGATGTGCACACTCTAACCTCTGACTCTTGACATTATTGTAACGCTTTAGTATCAGCTGCAGGAGTCTGATATCTAGGTGATACTCAGGTTATGCTGGCCCCATGATTACCACGGTGATATTCGTGTGATACTGTGGCAGTCATGAACAACAAGACGACGTTCTAAAGCTGTGAAGCTCTACACGTCATTTCATGAGAGAAAATAGAAGCTATGTCAGTGTTTTTGGCACTTCCAATAGCAATCTGGAAGTGTGAGTGTGTGCCGAGCTAGGTACCGTGTATATAGTATCTGAATAAAACCACATGTTAGATTCTCCGATGCCTCTTTGGGGGCTGATAATCCTGCATTAAGCAAATAATGATGAAGCCTGGATTGTGGCTTATTCTCATCTGCAGTATATATTAGGTTTAGAGTATCATGTAGGGCGAGGGCGATCGGTTGAGCACAAGCAGAAGACAAAGACATCAAGTATAGACACGGCCACATCACCTTCTTCGCAGCCTGCAAGTATTTCATGATTCTGCTTTCAATTTGTTGTCATTGCAGCTGTAAATAGTATACTACCTTGATAGGAAACGAATATATGGTTCTGTAGTTAAGCATAACCAGTGTTCACGTCCGAGAACAATAATCCTTTAGCTTAGTTCCAAGTTGTTTTCTCGAGAAGATGTGGGAAGGGGTCCTACAAAATCCACTCCCTATTTATTGAATGCTCATGTTGGCATATTAATAGCATGTAACTCTGTACAAATCAAGATCCTTTTGCCGTATGCCTGACATGGTTTACAGGTTTTACAAAATTGTGCACAGTCTTTGAATAGGATAGGCCAACAAAATCCTTTTTGCAGTTGTGTCAGTGGCAAAATGTCCTCCACTGTGGAGGACATTTCACAAAGTTTTAACCCGTCCATGTCCAAAAACCTTGAATTGAAAGGCAAAAAGAATTGCAACCCGTCCCAAAACCGGTAATCTCAAAACCAACCCGTCCATGGAAAGGTTAAAAAAAAAACAACCCGTCCCAAAACCGGTTCAAAAAAGAAATACCCGTCCCATATGTTTATAAAAAAATTATATTAAAAAAAAAACCAAAAAAAAAATACAAAAAAAGAATAGGCAGAGCCTGCAAGCGGCAGCTGCAGAGCCTGCAAGCGGTAGCTGCAGAGCTTGGCCGCTGCATAGCTTGACTTGGCCCGGCTCTGAAGCCTGGCCCGGCCAAGTTCTGCAGCTCAGGTCGAGGCTGAGGCTGCACAGGCTGCACAAACTACAAGGCTGCACAGGCTGCAGAAATTACGAGGTTCAATTTTTGGCTCATTTTTTTGGGTCCAGCTCTTGCACAGCTCAGTGGTGCGTTTTCAGCCTGGTTGTGATTTTCGAGGTGGACTAAAGCTTCATGACCTAGGTATGTTTGTTTACTTTGATATTTCTTATTTTTTTCAAGTGATAGAGAAGTAATGTATACAAGAAATCAACATAGAGTCTAGGTTTAGGGTAAGTCACACATTTAGGGTTATTGTATTTCATGTGTGTGGTGATTGATCTGTTTTGAATATGTATTGCACTTATGTCTTTGCCAGTGTCTGGAGTACCCAGGCAAAGGAGAGATGCCCGGCAACAGAGCATTCTCCATATGTTTAGGGCATCTTCTTCTTCTCAAACTTTGAGTGATGGGAGGAATGAAGTGCCTGAGTTGTCAGAATCTTCTGTTAGGGGTTCTCCACGTGGTATTCCTGATGTTGAGGTAGAGCAAGGTGGCTTTCAAGGTCATGATCAGATCAGAGATGACATTGAGATGGGGGAAGAGAATGAGATGGGGGAGGACAATGATTTTGATGATAGTGCACATGAGGAGGATAGTGTAGGAGTACAGGTTCCAGCTCATGGTGGTGGAGGGCGGCCTCCAAGAAGGAGGAAGTTTATGCCCATATGGCGTCAGGGAAGGCCCTGGTTGATGCACATTGCTCTCCCTAGACAGAAGCCCTACATGAAGTGTGCAGCATGTCAAGCAGCTGGTCAAAACTCACGATGGGGGACCAGAGGAGACGGTTGTGAGTCATTGCAACTTTCAGCTGTGAAGGAGCATGAAGGATCAACCCTTCATGCTCATGCCATGCTCATGTGGAGACCGGTGAGAGATAACCGTGAGGCACTTGCCATGGCTAGACATGTGGTAAATGCTATTGATGCAGAGAGTGCTAGAATTGTTTGTTGTATGAAGATTTTATACCATTTGATAGTTAATGATAGAGCTATCAACCAGTATGAGGATATGTGTCAGATAATTAGACACCTCAGGGCTCCAGACATGCCTGTCAATGATGAGTACGGTGCTTACACTAGTAGACAATCTGCATATGATTTTTTGTGGGCCATTTCACAGCATTTGAGGGATGTTGATCTTTTTGAAGTTAGAGATTCACCGGTGATCTCTCTTCTTGTAGATGAATCAACCAATCGTAGTCTAGAGCAGTATTTGATTGTGTATGTTTGCAGTCTATCTCGTGGTGGCTTAGGCCCTCCACGTACGTAGTATGTTGGTTTGTCTGGTGTTCCACGAGCCACAGGAAAGGTATTCTATAGGAATGTGGTGGATTTATTGAAGGAGTTGCAGTGGCCTCTTGACAAATTAGTGGCTTCAGCTACTGATGGAGCGGCTTCTATGACTGGGGTGAGACAAGGACTAGCAGGCAGACTTCGGGTAGATGTACCAACACTTGTTAATGTGCATTGCATTGCACATAGGTGAGTCTTTAATTTTAAGTTTTTTTTAATGAATTTCATTATTTTCTAGAATGTAATATATTCACTAATTAATTCCCGTGTGTTTAGAGATGCACTAGTAGGCAGCGATGCAGCTGAGGCATCACCAGAGCTATAGGTTTTGGATGATTTCTCCAACTTTGCATACACGTGGGTCGGCAGGTCATCATTGCGGCGGACACAGCTTGATCAGTTGATGCTGGAGTTTGCGATGGATCCATTGGTTGTTCTCCACATACATGGAGTTCGATGGTTATCCCGTGGACAAGTGATGCAACGGATTTTGGATTGTATGCCCTCGTTTCTGGAGCTTTTCTGTGAAGAAGAAGCAATGTGGTATCGTAAACTCACATCCTTTCAGTTTCAATTCATTCTACGGTTACTTGTGGATATTCTTACTGAGTTGAATAAACTCAATAAACTATTTCAAAGTGACCATGTGGATATTACTCAGATTGGAGGTCATTTAAACATTTGTATCACAGTATTGAGTACTAGACGTTTTCTAGCAGCTAGAGGTGCAGCATTTGGAAGAGGTTCAAGGGCATTGTGGCCATTTTTGGAGACCTGTGCAACTTCTATGGAGATGGAGTATCCAGTTGCAGATGGTGGCCTAAGAACGTATCCAATGCATTTGGAGAGTGTTACTGGGAGAGCCGGTACTATTGAGGAGTGCAAACTCATTGGGGCAGAGTATGTGCAGAGGGTGGTGGATGCATTGAATAACAAGTTTCCAGACTTAGGCATCTTCAATGCATGCAAGCTCTTCAGCCCCAATCTCTATCCTGCAAATGATGATGAGACGACTCGTATTACTGAAGAGTGGTTGGAGAGGTTGTTTGTGAAGTTTCAGAGTTCTAAAGAAGAACAAGATTGGTGTCGAGGTGAGTGCTTGGAGATGGTAGAGACCATGAGAGAGATGATCCCAAATAAGTCTTTATTTGAAGCATGGGAGTTTGCAGGTACAACTCCAGAGTGGTCCATCAATTGGCCTGGTTTGAGTAACTTGTGGAGGAGAGTTATGGTGATTCATGTGAGCACTACAATATGTGAGAGAGGTTTTTCCAAACAAAACCTGATCAAGAGTCATCTCCGTACTAGGTTGAAGTTGGAGGCTTTAGATGCTTTGATGCGCATTTCATGTGCAAATATTCCAGTTGAAAACATCAATTGGAATGCAGTGATGCTTGTCTGGAGAAACATGAAGGATAGGAGAATTCATCCACTTGTTTGAATGGTAAGTTCTTTTTTTTTTTTGTAAAAATTGAACATGTTTATATTAACTAAATTTTTATACAATTGCTTAGTTTACCTTCAATTTAAATCTTTGACATTGTGTTAAAAAAGTTCTAAATATTGTGGTTGATGATTCAATGTGTGCAGGTGAATCCAGCCTTTTGAAGATTGGTATTTTGATTTGGTAATAGTGGTTTGACTCCATTATGTTTACATTCACATGTCATATATGACATAATGTAATTGATATTTGCATCATTCATTTTTTTGGGAAAAAATTGTCAAAAAAAATTTATTTTTAGAACCTGTCCAAAGTGAATTTGACACGTCCAAAAACCGGTTCATTTTCAGAGAACCCGTCCACTGGAAATGTTTTTTTTTCAGAACATGTCCCGGGACATGTTAGGGACCTTGTGAAAAATCACCACTGCCTCCACAAACTGGAGTTTTCCTGAAAGTACTTGGGGTATAAGAGCATCTCCACCCCAAGACGGAGAACCACCAAATTGGAGTTTTGTGAGGTCAAAAAGTTGCACCCATCACCTCAAAACGGGGAAACTTTATAAAAATTTAGAAGTTTTGGTGCATGGCACACCAAAATCTCCTTGGATGGGGGGAGTGCGCCATTTTTTGATGTTGGTGACACACCCATACCCTCGCGACACGTGGCGCCATGTCATTGATGTCGACACATGGCGCCGTGTCATTGGTGGCGGGAGGTAAAAGGTCAAAGCATTTTTTTGGGTAAATTTTTTTGGAGCTTGGGGTGGAGCCAAGCAAGCACCAAACCCTAAACCACTCCTGGCGTGAAATTTTTTTTCCATCCTTGCGTGGAAAATTCCACGCCAGGAGTGGAGATGCTCTAAACCCTGACTGTCACCCCAAAACGCTGATAGGGGTTGTAGGGCAGGGAGAATTGGCCCCCTCACTCGTCCTCCCATGGATGGAAGTGAGGGATGATGGCTACGTTTTCTCATCTCAACCTTAACCCATGAGCCTCTAACTATGCGATGGGTACCATTGGCCTCCTCCTTCTCTCTTCTCAACCAGGGATAGTTCCTTGTCACAAAAAAAATCATCGCGATGGTTATTTCCTACGATTAAATAATTTTCTTTTAGCTATGGATATTGCATGGTCGGGCCAATCTTTTCATCTTAGTCCAAAGTTTAGGTCTGCCCATACAAGACATATCATGATAGGTATTGCCCGTGATGTTTTAGTGTTCAACTATGATGGATATTGTTTGCTTGGATCTTGTAACATTCATGTGACTAAAGATATTTATCTCTCCTGTATGAGACACCGTGATTGTTATTCCTTATGATCTTGTGTACAACCATACCGAGATGGTTATTGTAGATGATAGCTCACTTTCCTTACATGAGATGGATATTATGAGTTAGAGTCATGTATACTCTCTAACCATACCCATTTGCACTAACCAAGGTTGTTCCTTGTTCCAAAAAGAGTATAATAGACCACACATAGATCGACAACCACAAATTCAATGAGACGGTTTAATTCTCACTGGAAAGACCAAAATGAATTGTAGAACACAAGCACAAGAAGCAAAGTGACGTTGATATTTCATCATGCACATCAACATGGAAAAGGTCACACGATGCACAAGAAACACAATGATCCATTACAAAAGCACTCGCTTCATACAAGATTGTGCTTCCCAATCAATACATTATAATGTCTCCTCAACAATATGATCCTTCCTCATGTCTGTAACTATACATACCGATCCTTAAGTTGCAACCAGGTTCAGTTCGCGCTCAAGTGGTCATAGCTTGCAATCAACAACCTGCAAAAATGGAAAACAATTAGTGAATAGTGATAAAAGAAACAATTTCAAAAATAAATTCAAAAAATTAGGGGAAGATAAAGTACCTGAATTGAAGTAGAGGGAGGAGGCACTGCTATACGAGCTGCTACAGGAGGAGAAGCTGCTAAACCCGCAAAAATAGAAAACAATTAGTGAATGGTGATGAAAGAAACAATCTCAAAAATAAATTCAAAAAATTAGGTGAAGAGAAAGTACCTGAACCAAAGTAGGAAAAGCTGCTATACGAGTTGTTACGGGAGGCAGAGCTGCTAAACCCGTGAGAATGGAAAACAATTAGTGATGAAAGAAACAATTTAAAAAATAAATTTAAAAAATTAGGTGAAGAGTAAGTACCTGAACCAAAGTAGGAGGAGGAGTTGCTACACCAGTTGCTTTTAGAGGAGGAGCTGCTAAACCTGCAGTAATGGATCAGAAGGCTGATCGGCCACGTAATCTAGAATGCAATTATTGTGAAGGCTATAAGAAGAACAAATGGGACGCAAATTTCACCTCAGAAATGTCTACAAACACCAACTCTAGGTTGATGATGTCGATGTCCGCTTCCAAGTTTGTTTTACCTATTGACGAGCAATCTGTTGTTATCCTTGAAGCATCAAACTACTTTCCTACCCACAGAACTCAAGCTGATCAGCATTCCACAAACCAACAAGATCACTTATTCAGATTTGAAGAAACAAACAAAATTGAAGTATGAAATTGGCTTCACGAATAAACAACAAAATCACATAGTTTCCAAGACCTTGGATGTTCCATTCACATCACTTGAGATATGAATGCTGCCCAAATTAAAAAATTCTTTCATATTCTTATCAAAGTGTACAGGAAACATTATTGAGTGATGATCAAACTACTAGCTACCAAAAAGAAACCGAAAAATCCAACTACCAGATACTACAAACAATGTTACATCTTTTTCTACCAATCTGATTCGTTTCCCAAATCACTTTAAAACAACGAAAGCCAAGTTCCACTCTACACTAAAAGTAATGTGTAGTGTTGCGTTACAATTAGTGCTGTACCCTACTACACTCTGCATAATTAGTGTTAGCAACACCAAACAAAACAAAAAACTCACAACACCACAAAAACTAATCGGCTCTTCCCGGCTCCACTCCGTTGCACACGCGCACCGCCGGATGCGTCCTTCCTCCGATTTACTTTGTCATGCTGCGAGGGGCAACTGCTGCACTACTGCGGCAACGACGAGGAGAATGCTGCTGCGAGGGGCGAGGCGAGTGCTGCGCGGGGCGGGAGGCGGGAGGCAAGAGGCGGCACAGACAGGCGGAGGGAGACACTGCAGCTCTACGCGGAGGAGACATGCGCATCCGATGGAGACACACTGTGCGGAGGAGACATGCTGCGTGGAGGAGACACACTGGAGAATGTTGCAGCGACGTTGCGAGAGGCGAGGCGAGTGGTGCGCGGGGCGAGAGGCGACACAGACAGATGGAGGGAGACACTGTAGCTCTGCGCGGAGAATGGCGGAAGGAGGAAGTGGAGGTGGGACCCAGCCCTAACCCGAGTCACCTGTCAAGTCCCCTCATCCGTTGTCAGCACCCCTCATCCGTCGTCCATCGGGACGAGTGAGGGGGCCAGTTCTCCATGGGCGGGGTTGTACACCTGAAAGTCCACTTGTTTTTGAGAAACATGGTGGTTTGGTTCACTTTGGGGTTCATTCCATAAATTATGGTCCTTTGTCAGCCAACCAACATGCTACAGGGTTAATCATCTAGGCACAATCACCGTCCAAACATAGATGCAAGGTGGCATTGGTGACTCCAAATTACTAATTTAGTTACATTAGCTTGTTCCATGCGCGTGGCCCATAAAATATGGAGGGTGAGAACTTTCACCTTGCAAATATTGCCATATTTAAATCTCACCCTGCATTGGTGAATAGAGAAAGACACAAGGTCCTTAAAGGATGCTGCATTGGGTCTTTTTGGCTGACCCTTTAAAACTCAGACTTTCAGGAGAACTCTAACACCTGATCAACTTCCTGTTTTTTGATGGCTCTCCTCAAGATTTGGTCCTTCCCAGCTCGATACAATACATCGTCTATTACCGTGTAAGGAACACACTTTTACTGCAGATCTCTACACTGCTTGGTTGTGTCACCTTCTTCGGGTAGGCTTCAAGTTCCAAATATTGTCGTATGTTTTGGTAATATCCTTCTTCAGGTTGCTCTTCCGACAAAGGATATTATCAAAACATACGACAATATTTTTGAGTCCAAACAAACGTATTGTAGGATGTAGTAAATGTTGTTTTTAACATGTCTCCTTCCCACAAACAAATTTGATGATAACTTAGGCATCCGTCGCAAGTTGACAACAACTCCTGACCAATAACTTCGTCTAGCATCTTATCAATATGTGGAATTATATTATTTTTACATCCTTGCATTGATTGACTACTTAGTTAGTTTGTTGATCTTTGTTTTAGATAGATACTTAGTTTGACAACAGACGCTATTGGACAACATTCATCCTACCTAGAGGATGACTGTGTCTTCTCCCCAGACGTACCTAGTGTCTGTTGGCGATGTTGGCGTTGTTGTTTCCCTGTTGTTGCTTTCCTCTTTCTTCAGTGTCATATTGAGCATCTGCTCTTGGCCATGTTTAATGTCTTAAGTCTGTGTGTATATTTACAAAAGGTTTTGGGCTGTTAACCGACGCATGGGAGCTGCGTAGTGTGTTTTTTTTTCTCGCTGGTGCGGACGTTTAGATAGACAAGAGTGTAGATTCTTGTTTATCCATTGAGTGTTAGCGTTAGGTAATCAATTGTGAAACCTCTGCTACTATGTAGAGTCAGTTAACTGTTTCTCACCAAGAGCATTGTGAAGAATGTATTATCTCTCTTCAAGAGAAATACTATCGGTGTAAACTAGCAGCAGATGATACTATTGCTCTATTCATCAGCAACGTACAAAAGTAAGCAATTCAGTTAAACGACTTGGAACAAAATATCTCTAACCGTCAAGAGTTGAGTAAAATCAAATGTAGCCTACCATCCAACTATGACTCTCTTCTGTTAATCCATGTTTTCTCAAGTCGTGTTCAGCATTCTGGTTGTGCTTTCGAAGACATAGATTCTGATTCCAGTGAAGCTTTTGTAATTTCTCATTTTCAAATTGATGAGTGGAAGAATTCTTCTTGGATTGCCGATTTTGGAGCCACGGAACATGTGGCTGACAAGAGGCATTGGTTTACAACTGTTGAGGATATTTCAGAATTTTGCTTGGAAGTTACTATTGTCAACAATCATCGCGTATGGGTTTGTGGAATTGGTGATATTATGATCACGTCTACTATCAACAATGAGACTTTGTCTTTTTGTTTGAAGAGTGTATTATATGTTCCAAGCCTATCTAGGAACCTTATCTCTATATCACAGCTTACGACAAACAGAGTAGCTATTATCCATGGTCGTGATCAATGTAAGATGATCATTAGGCACCACGGCCTTGGTGTAGTGGTTTGAGTCATGGCACACCAGTGAGGTGGTTGTGAATTCAAGTCCTATTGCCGGCGTGGTGCCTACCACCATAGTCCACCCAATTATGGTGGGGGATCCAAAGGCCTCGTTGTATGGGGACCCACAAAGCCCTTGGGGGAGATGACATGTCGGTTGTCTCTAAGGCAATTAGTGTAGGGAAGCACTTACTGTAGAAAAGTGTTTACCCTCGAGAGGGTGGGGTAGTTCTATTACACTAGCCTATGTCCCGAGGCCATATGCATAGTGAAGAGAATGAACAAACACTATGTTCACACCGGTCTCCTTCCCAGACTGGAGTTCTTCTTATTCTTAAGATGATCATTGCTTATGGAAATGGCAAATTATTTTTTCATGACTTGATACAAAGACAATAATTTGTGGAGGCTTGACATTATCACCTAACGTCCTCTGAGTGATCACCACGGCATGTTCCACTCCATTGAAAGCTACTCTGTATTTTTGCCAATGGCATGCATGGCTCTATCATTGGGCTGTTGTAAATAGATCGCTCTTGACGAACGTTACTATTCATTTACCTAGAACTGTAGCTTTTCATCTATTAGCCTTTTCATCTCCACCACATTACTTGTGTATATATCATATCCGTTAATCAACTATTGCAGTGCGCACTAGCATAGCTCTTGAAGCATTGAGCTATCAGAGTCCTTTCAACATGATATCAGAGCGAACAGCCTAAGAGAGTATGATGTACACTAGGTAGAAAGAGTTACTAGTAGTATTGCAAAGAGTTAAATAGAATCGGAGGGCAATGCCACCGAAACAGATAGGGGAAACGTCAATAGAATCTCAAGAGACATGACTCATCAAATAGAGCAATTAAGGAAGAGCCACTGCTGGAACACGAAGAGAGAAGTATAATCCCTCAAATAGTCAAAGCTCAGAAGATGGGAGAGAGTACAACAGTAAAGGTTGAGGAAAAGCTCAAAGGAGCATAGAACTATTATCATTGGAGCCTAAAACTCCAAGGCATCTTGAGAGGAGAGAAGTTGTGGTCGGTGACAGAAACCGTACAATAACCTAGTGAGTTTCCTACGAAGATAGGTAGAGAAATGCACACCGAAGATCAACTAGAAGATAAGAAGGCTATTGCATGTCGCTTCTTACTCTTATCAGTGTCAAACGACTTGCTGGACATTGTAGCGGAATTCACGGATCCTGCTCATGCATGGAATGCGCTCAAGGAATAGTTCTCATTAGGAGATAATCACAGATTCTCACGTTTACGGCACAACTGCTGATTCTGAAGCTAACCGAGGGGAGCCTAGTGGATACTACATTAAACGTGTGCGGCAACTCAAGAATCAACTCGCCACTATGGGCAAAAAGATAAGTGACCGACAACTCAATCGTATTGATCTAAATGGATTGCCACGTTCCTATGCTAGTATTGTACAGACAATATCACAACTAAGCACAGACTTGACGTTTGAGAAGCTAAGCTCCAAGCTACTCTCGAAACAATATCGTCGTAAGCATCACGAATCGTTGCACGGCAGCGATGAAGCACTATCAGCGACGCAGAGGAAGTAAGGGAGCAGCTCCTCAAACCTAAACTGAGGACGAGGACGAGGTTACTGGGGGCGCACTTCACCATCGCCACCATGGTGGCAGAGGCCTCTTATAGCACTCTGGGGTTGAGGACCACCAAGAGGCTCACCTGGACGTATCTTCATCGGAAATCATGGACAACCTTGGACGCCCAGTATGCAAGGACCAACAACCAATCATCGCACGCACATTGTCAGTTATAACTGCGGGAAGAGCGGGCATATTGTCAGAGACTGTAGAAGCCCAACAGTACAACCTACTAGAAGTAACGAGTTTGCTAATGCTACTAAAGTATTTGATGCTTACTCATATGATATGTACAATTCTAGACAGTATGGTCCTTATGACTAGTATGGAAACCCATGGTACCTTGATAGTGGCGCAACGTCACACATTGCGTCGGATGTCAACAAATTTGATTATCCACCAGATCAGTCTAGTTATCAAGGCGATGTTCGAATAGGTGGAGGGGAATCTCATTCCGTATAGGGTACAGTGACTTCTACTCTGAACACCGACTCTGGTGAAATAAAACTGCAAAACATTCGTTACGAGCCGACTCTCAAAAAGAATTTAGCATCAATAGGTCCTATTATTGATTCAGGGTGCACAATTGTCTTTACAAATACTCATTGTTGGATATACAATGAATATCGTGTGGTAGCAATCGGGCACAAGGATTGTTCAAATGGATTGTATTATCTGTCTGAAGGAACACCAGAGGCACTTTCGGTAGAGAGCACCAATGAAGCAGATATCTGGCACCAAATAATGGGGCACTTAAGTTACTCCGGTCTCAGCTGCTTATCAAAATCAAAACAATCAAATGGACTTCCACACATCAATATTGGCTCACAAATTTGTGCAAATTGTCTCGTTGGCAAGCAGCATAGGGAACGATTCCCTAAAAAATCTGAACGAGAGCAAAGCATCCAGGCATCCGCATCTACACTGATGTCATGGACCCTATACAATAATCTTTAGGAGGTTCTAGATTCATCATTGTGTCACAGATGATCACACGCGCAAAAGCTGGGTTTACTTTATGAAGCACAAGAGTGAGACCTATCACTTTAAAAATTTCACAGTTAAAATTGAAGTAGATATAGGGCAGCGCATGCGATTCTTGAGATCTGATTGAGGGAAAGAGTATCTCTTGCAAGAGTTCATTGATTATTGCTTACAACGTGGCATACATAGGGAACACACACAACCAAGGACCCCTCAGCAAAATGGAGTGGCTGAAAGACGAAATCGAACGATATTGAAACAAGCACGTTGTATTGCTGCAGACAACAACCTGCCGTCATATTTGTGGCCGGAAGCTGTATCTATGGCAATATATCTGATAAATCGTAGTCCAACACGAACAAACTTTGGCATACCCCCTGAACTATATAGGTATGCCTATTAATCTCACGCATTTGAAGATATTTGGATCTATGGCTTATGTTCATGTACAAGCAGGAGAGAGACAAAAGCTAGATCACCGCACGCGCAAGTGCATGTTCATTGGCTTTGATTCCGAATCCAAAGCATTCAGATTATACGATCCCATTCGCAGAAAGATTCTCATCAGCAGAGATGTCTTCATAGATGAGAACCAAGTATGCTTCAAGCACCTTCAAATACAACCGACGGCTCCAACATCTAGATTCAGTTGTGCCATACCGTTGTCAGCAGCTGATATGCTCAATCAAAGTCATAGCGCTCCAACTCAGGAACACCTTTCCACGCCTCTAATCAACCAAAACCATCAATGTTCCGATAACTCAGCCACTACTTCCCATGACTTGTCGTCAACTAGCACTCATCCTGAAATTTTAGAAAGGGTCACAGAGAACTTTCAGGACCCCCGGTATTCCGGCAAGTAGACAACCGATGTCTACAAAGTAAGAATCAAGCACTAGAGAGGCCAACACCCGGGAATCCAACCCCTTTTCTCTAGGAAGGTGTGGTACCACTCGGTAGATAACACCTGTCAGGTTGAGCCCAATCCCTGACACGGCACGATCAAACCATGATGAGCACAGAACGTCATCTTCACATGAGGCCGTAGTGCCAAGTAGACGTTATCCAATGTGGGAGCGCAGACTGTCACATCGTTTGAATGATCACTAGACCTTGAATACTGAGGTACAGGAAGAACCAAGCACATACAACGAAGCCATCAGACATGAGGACTCGTGAGCAGCAATTGAGAGTGAGATATCATCAATTCACAAGAATCAGACCTGGGCGGTCATAGACCGACCTTCCGATCAAAAATCGATCACAACTCGCTGGTTCTTCAAGTTAAAACCACATGGGAATGACAGTAAATGCAAAGCTAGATTGGTGGCAAGAGGCTTTCAACAAAAAGTTGGGGTAGACTATCAAGAAGTCTTCGCGGTTGTAGTTAGATGGTTGACTATTAGAATCATACTTACGCTAGCCGCACAAAATAACTGGAACTTGCATCAACTTGATGTAAAAACAACATTCTTAAATGGCTATCTCAAAGAAGAAGTGCTAATGGAGATTCCAGAAGGATTTGAGCATGCGGGAGATCCCTCAAAGGTTTGCCAGTTGAGGCGTGCATTATATGGCCTCTATCAGGCCCCGAAGGCCTGATATTCACGTATAGATAGCTCCCTCACAAATCAGGGATACACACGAAGTATCTATGATCCCAACCTCTACTTTGCCACCAACGAAGGTAAACAAGTCTTTATCCTTTTATATGTTGACGACTTATTGATTACGGGTGATGATAAGGGCATGATAGTAGCATTAAAGGGTGAAAGTCCACTAAGGTGGTATATTTATAGTGTCACAAATGGTTTTGGAAAGAGTCACAAACCTTCTTTTGCTGCATAGTGCGAATGTGGGATCGATCTTGGAATTCTATTGATGGAATGTGATAATTGCCTTGATTTAAAGTCTAGGAACCTCAAAAATGTTGAGTTTTGATTTATAATTTGGCCAATATAGGTATATCTTTCATCAGTATATACCTGTCACAAGTATATGACATTTGCCAAATATACTTATTTTGAGAGTTCTAGGAAGTTAAACACTCCGAAAGTTTTGGAACACATTCACGCCATAATGTGTTAATATATTATAATTGAAAATTCTAGATCGAAAACTTATTTTCACTTTTATTGCTAAAAAACGAGATATTTCTTCAAGGCTCCTAAAATAGGATTCAATGTTGATTTTTTCTTTGATTTCTTATCCAATTAGATACATCATGCATAGATCCATCTTGAAACATAATTTTTTCTGAAGAAAAACCTTTTTATTCCATTAAATTGGGCAAAATTAAGTTTTTTTGGCCAAAAAATATACTATTGGGTATATTTTTTTTGCCCAAAAGTGAGTAACCCTAGCTGACTTCTACCCTAAAGGCAGCTCTAAAATGAGAATTCGAAATGTCAGACATGGACACTGCCAGCTTGTACATAGGTGCAGAAATACACAGACTCAAAACTAGGATACTACTTACACAAATTTCATATATACAAAAGCTTTTCCACAGATTTGGCATGGCAAATTGCAACTATAGTCTCCTTCCCATGGATCCGCATCTTCAACTTCAACATAGTATAGGATCTACTGCGGTCGACCCAGAACTCTACCAATCACTAGTTGGTAGCTTAATATATGTCACTAATACTCATCTTGACATATCATACTCAGTCAGATGTATAGCACGATACATGGACAAACCCAAGCAGGCTCATCTCCAGGGTGCTAAAAGAATTCTCAGGTATCTCAAAGGAACTCTACAATATGGTCTCTTATTATCATCTTGCATCTCAACTTCTTATTCCACGTATGCTGACGCTGATTGGGGCAGACACAGATACACGTCGGTCCACCTTTGGAATACTTCACAAACTTGGAGATTCCTACATCTTTTGGACATCAAAACTCCAACCGACTATATCTCTATCCACAACCAAAGCTGAGTTTAGGGTTCTAACAGACGCGTCCAAGGATATTGTATACTTCCGCAGACTACTCACCGAGCTAGGCATCGACACTACATCTCCCACACCACTTCACAGTGATAACCAATCCTCTATCAAATTAATTCACAACCCTGTACAACATGCTCGCACAAAACATATAGACATACAAAGCCACTTTATTCGAGAACAAACCCAAACCGGGCAAGTACAGGTGCTTTTCACGCCAACCTCTTTACAACATGTGGATTTTTTGACAAAGCCCTAACAGTTAAACAAATTTTCTCAGGACCCCAGTGTTGCCGATGTGACTGAGCTACCTACAAAAGCCTAGATTTCACCCACTCAGGGGTTTGATAACCATCAATCCATAGTGCACGACGGGTCTTCTTGTGCTTAAAGTCGGGAGCACGCAGGTTGTGCTTATTTCCTCGATTATTCCACCACTGAGATGGATTGCTGAAATATTACAACCAACAATCCTCAACAAATAACTCTGGCTCCATCATCTTCCTCTCCGGTACAACCCTTGCAGGCGATCGTACACGTGTCGCCTCGATGATGTCTACTACTGCTGCTAGTTGCAATGCCATCAACTAGAAGAAACAATACTTTATAACTCCATCAACAAGTAGCCTCAGCACGGTCATCAACAGCCACACAACTAGCAGAAGTATCTCGACCTGCACACAACGACTCTTGGTAAATACAACTTCATCTTGACTGCCAACACAACACCGACACTTACCGAGGTTAGCTCGTCTACAAGCTCCCTCCATTCCTGTGCGGCTACTAAGGTTGGAGTTTTAGGGGCAAGTGAGAGTGTTAGAGGAGAGAGCTAGAGAAACGTGAATGTGTTAGCATGGACTAAGGATGAGGAGATGATGGACAAGGACTATGTGAGAGTTTTGAGGAAGTAAAGCATGACTTTACTATACTTTTTTGGTATGTATGTAGTGTTGGTTGAATGTGTGAAAGTAGATCTTGTTATTAGAGGTGCATTTTGGTATGAAACGGTTGTGAGTATTGTAGATTGGGTTGAAACTTGAAAGACCCCAAATTTGATCTACGTCTAACATGATCTACTAAACCTTTTTTTTGTACAGTAGAAGTAGGTACAAGTCTAGATTGTGTGTAAGTATGATCCGCCTTGCTAAAATCCAGTGCAAAAGATCCAGATTTGTAACCTAATCCTAAGAAAATCCTAAGGTATGAAGCTCTAACTAACTCCAAATCCAGATTGAGGTCTAGACTAAGATCGTGGTCTGGATCCGAAGTTCAGACTCAATAAAGGTCTAGTCCGGGACCTTTGTCTTACCACTTGCTAGAAATACCGTTTCAAATGAGCTCAATTATAAAATTTCACTTGAAACTAAGGCAAAATCCTCCTTTAACAGCATTGTTTCTTGTTGGATCAGGTCATTGACCTCAATTCTCTAGTTTGGTTTTGTGGGCTTAATTTCATTGTGCAACATTATTAACGTAATCTTTTGCGTTTGTTGGGGGCAGATTGCAATTTTTAGAGGGTAGCGGTGCCACATATCATAGAGATTGAAGAATTGAAGCTATTTTTTGTTTAAAGAGGCATGCAGTAGAGGAGCTTCAAGCTCAACGTGTCTTTGTTGCTTTGGTCGACGATTTCCAGAAGAGAGGATGTCCACGATATCTTCTTTCGGGTTTATTATCACAATTTGGTGTTTTTCAAATAGAATCCATGGATAAGGAGTTTGAATGCATGGATGCTCTCTATTTCCAAATAACATTTATTGGTCGTGCCAACACGTAGTGGTTCTCTAAGGATGTACTACGTATACTTGTGTTTTCCGGAATGTTGTGGTTCTCCTAAGGGGGACTATATATCCTTGTGCTTGAGTTTTTTTTGTTTATTTGACGTTCGTTGTAACTCTCAATTTATTATCTTTGATAATCTTTCTTTATACAACAGAGTGCACTTGACAGCTCTGAATATTTTTATTTTGTTGATGGACCAGGTAGTATGTAAAAGACATACTTATAAAATCTTGTTGTCAAGTCCGTGCATGCGCAAAATCAGAATGCACTAGCAGCTGCTTCGTTTGGAATTGCCCTCTTTTGGCTATACAAAGGTAAGGCCACTCATTGAAGATTTCAATTTTCAATTGAGTTGGACTTGACTTTTGTGTGCAACATTTGTAGACAAAGTGACTTGCCAAAATTGATACAACGTACAAAGCTCAATCTCTAGTTCAAGACGTCAGTGGTCAACGAGCTTGCTTTTGAAGTTGTTGATTGTATGCACTACAACATAACCAAGCAATATGTACCCTTTAGAGAAATTACTTTCGTAATATGCGACAATTTCAAACAAGTTCTACTTGTTGTTTAGAAGGGTTTGCAGCTAGACATTGTTGCATCTTCAATTAGGGAGTCTTACCTATGGGATCACGTTGAAGTGTGCACCTAACGTCAAAATATGCATGTCGTTGCAATCTCTATAGCGCTTGCTAAATTAAAAAATTGGATGTTTTCGGATTGGCTTTTGGCAATTGGAGAAGGCAAGCTAGATGAAGTTAAGTAAGATTATGTTTAATGTCTATTCAATATGGTATTGCCTTAGTAGACTACGAAGTACTTGATCGACGCAATTTATTTGTAATTGCTATTTGTCTTGCTGGAAGGAACCTTTTTAGTAGTCTCGCTATTCTTGCGACAAGCAACAAAGATGTGGCAAAAATCAACGTTGTTGTGCTTAACATGGTACGTGGGGCAAGTCAAATTCTCTTAAGCGTTGACAATTTGGACAATGAAGATGGCGCCAATGTGATTCCATTCGAGTTTTTGATTATGCTGGAAGTTAGTAGGTGGCCATATCATGAGCTTATGCTTAAAGTTGGTACACTAGAAATGCTTTTGCATAAGTTAAATCCATTAAACATATTATGGAATGGCACCAGACTCATTGTTTGCCGTTGTTTGGCTTAAGTAATTGAGGGGGAGTCTTTATAAGTGATCATGCGAGGTACGTTGCATTTATACCTCACATTTCTTTCATCATTGAGAACGCCGCACTTGCTTTTCTTACACACTAGAAGCTATTTCCAATGCATGTTGCGTATGCCATGACCATCAACAAAGTTACAAGGACAAATGCTTTCAAAAGTTAATATCTACATGAACAATGAAGTTTTCTCACATGGAAAATTGTATGTTTCATTTTCGTGTGCCACTACTTCCAAAAACGTTTTGGTGCTTTTGGAAGGAAAATCACATGGAGAGGATAAAATAATGTGCAATGTTGTTTACAACAAAGTGCTTGGGTAATTGTATTTCTTTTTCAATTTGATTCTCCAATGACTCCAATTTTTGACACTTTTTTACAACACCGAGAACTCCCTTCGCTCGTTCTGGTACGATGGGTACCTATATTTGATTGACAAATATCATTCTTTAAAGTAAAAGGTGGCGATTTCTTTTATATACCCTATTTTAAGCTCTCATAATATTTACAAAGACTCCATGAAAGGGTGATTTTGCTTTGTATAAGTGCAAGAGATCTACCAATCAATTCCAAAGAAATTTGGAATACTATGGTGGAGCTATTAGATGGGACCCAAAATATCAATTGCCATCGCTACCCATGCATTTCATTGGTGCAAAAACACAGAGCATGACATTCCTTCCTGCTCTACTTTTTTGTATTGGTAACTTATTTTAAGTGCACCGTCTCTTTATAAGAATACCAGAAAATTTCGGTAATTATAAAATAATCCGGTACTAAGAAAATTAGAAAAATGACAAGTACCACAATAAGCTTTTGAGAGAGAGAGAGAGAGAGAGAGAGAGAGAGAGAGAGAGAGAGAGAGAGAGAGAGAGAGAGAGAGAGAGAGAGAGAGAGAGAGAGAGAGAGAGAGAGAGAGAGAGAGAGAGAGAGAGAGAGAGAGAGAGAGAGAGAGAGAGAGAGAGAGAGAGAGAGCTGCCTTCTCGACCCGCGCGGGGATGTTAGTGCGGCCAATTCGACTCACGAGTGCGGAGACCGCTCGTCGAGCCCGCGCCGTTGTGTGAGGATCGTTTGGGAGCGGAATTTGAGGCATGGCTGGTTAGGGTTTCGGAGTTCGCGTCGGGGAGCCGGGCGCGGTGTGGATGGTGTGGACGGACGGGAGATTGGTGGCTGCTGCCGGGGTTGCGGTGGTACCTGATTGTCGGTCTTGAGGTATGGCACTTGATGTTACGGTTTGACCTAATTTGGCGATGGTTGTGTGTTCGTGGTTGAACAGTGCGGTGTTGTAAGAGTGGAGGATTCTAGGTAGCGTTAGCATTTGCAGTGCGGACTCGACGTGTTTTTGCGGCGTCCGCCTCATTGGATGACGCGTAATTGGTCTCGGTGGTGTGCTACGAACCGGAGGGTTCTATATTGGTGCAGCGGGTCCACGAGCGGGGATTTGAACAATAAAGTGCACGTAGATGTAAGCGCAAGGAATTTTACTGTCGAGAGTGGTGGTGGCAATTGGAGCGAGTCTCGGTGTACGGGCCGAAATAGCGGTATCGGCCTAGGTTCGGTAGAATCAGCGAAAGTACCGCATATGACATCGCAGGCGATTGTCCTCTTGGGGATCTTCGCTCTCTCGGCCTCGTCGTGTTTACGTCTGTGTCCGTCGGTTTAGGGTAATAGCTTTTTACACAACAAGAGGCGCGCGTTTGAAGAGCCGTGCGACGTTGGTTTGAATTTCGTGTGTTTGTGCTATTGATGTCCAGGGTCCAGCAAGTGTAGTGAGTGACGTGAGGTCATTTGTTGGTGCGTGCAGTGGAACAGCGGACGCCATGGCTCATTTTCATGACGATGGACAGTACGTGGGCGACGAGTACATGGTGGTGGACTTTGAGGATGATGCCGAGGACCAGCTGCAGGCAGCTCGTGGCGGGAACTCGCTGGAGTCGGAGTCGGATGACGAATTCGACGTGGTGAGTTGGTTTGGTGTGGGTCTGTCGTAAATTCCAGGAGGTTACGGGTCCTTCGTGTCGTCGTAGTCCCTTGCGATGCTGGAACCGAGAGACTGAAGAGGTGTCGATGAGGCGTCCGTTGGCCGGTTTAGTTGGATGATGGTTGCAGTGGAGCGAAGGATCTTGGACAGGCGGTATTTAGCAGAGGAGGGCGTGCAATCTGTAAAGTGCAGAGCATATGAAGGGTTGTTGATTCGATTTTTTGAAAGGGGTTTGCGTGGAACGCATTTGTGTGCACGTGCAGATGAACAAACAGTCGACGGACACCACTGCGGCGCAAGCCCGGCGAGGGAAGGATATTCAAGGCATTCCATGGGATCGGCTGCAGTTCACGAGGGAGAAGTACCGGGAAACCCGGCTACAGCAGTACAAGAATTACGTGAACCTGATTCAGCCGCATGATGAACTAGAGAAGGTGAGCGGTGGTGCCTGGTTCCGTGCTGCTGATACCTTGACAATGGTCGCGGACGAGAGTAAGTTGTCGTACATGCAATTCGTAGTCGGTCGATTGTGTGTGCGGTGCTGACACGGTGAGGTGGATGGCTTTTATGCGCACAGGAGTGCAAAGCGGTGGAGAAGGAGAAGGAGTTTTACCATTTCCGGCACAACACGAGATCCGTGAAGTCCACGATCGTCCATTTTCAGGTGAGCCGCTTTGTTTTTTGGGCCGTGTTCTGACGCTGTTGGTGGCCTGGAGTTGGTTGGCGCGGGATGCGCTGGACGTAGCATGTGCATGGGCTAGCATGGCAGAGGTTGCATGGTGGGCTTGTGGAGTGGTAGAGGTTTGGGACGGCGAGTACGCCGGGGCGATGGAGAGTATGGTCCATATCTGAGTGGCGGTGTTATTTGTGGGTGGATGATGATCAGCTGCGCAACTTGGTGTGGGCGACCTCGAAGCACGATGTGTATCTGATGCACAGCTACTCGGTGATGCACTGGTCGCCGTTGACTGGGA
Source organism: Bryoerythrophyllum caledonicum (assembly GCA_963971425.1). Classification (NCBI taxonomy): domain Eukaryota; kingdom Viridiplantae; phylum Streptophyta; class Bryopsida; order Pottiales; family Pottiaceae; genus Bryoerythrophyllum; species Bryoerythrophyllum caledonicum. The sequence continues at coordinate 5,135,382 of OZ020517.1, read as the reverse complement.
AGGGGACGGAGGTGCTGAATGTTTCCGGCCCGGTGGTTCCGGCGTTGGAGGTAATTGCGTGTGCTACGTGCGATATTTGTGATCTTTGTGATCTTTTGCGGTTTCGGCGTTTTGGGGCATTGTTGGAAGGTATTGTGTGATAGAGAGTTCCGCTGTAGAGTCTTGAGAAGTTGGACAGTGGTCTGAGGCAATGTGTTGGGCTCTTCCTCTGCCGCCTGTTCGGTTGTGGCAAGTCTCGGAGCAGTGAGATAGGGAGTTCCACTGTTGGGAGTGGTTGGGCAGGGCAATGGCATGTAGCGGATAGGCGTAGATGGTTTGATGTACTGGTCTTTTTATGAGCTACCATACTTTGCGTAGGGTCAGAGAACCCCGTGGCCCTATCAACATGGGTTGGGACGTGTTCAGATCAGCACCATGTGCGTGAAGCGCAACCTCCTTGTGGCGGGTGGATTTCAAGGCGAGATGGTTTGCAAGGTAAGACGAGCGTCGGCCCAGTGAGTAGTTGATTTGGTTGTGCTGTGTAGAGAGGGCATGGGGAACTATTGTGTGTTGAAATGGACGTTTGCGCGAGGGTGATGGGCTAAGCACGTGATGTTGGTGTTTGGACAGAACCTGGATCGGCCGGGCGTGTCATACTGCGCGAAGATCACCCACGATGACAATGCCATCACGAACGCCATCGATATCTACGACAACTGCAGGTACCGAGTGCGACGGGTAGTCGGTCTTTGCGAGCATGTTGAAGAGAAGTTTTTAGTTTTTTTCTTTTTTTCTGATTTTTTTGATATTGGTTTGGTTGTTTCTTATGAAATATAGGCTGTGGCGAGCGCGTGGATTAATCGTTGGGATTGTGTGTGTTTGTTGTGGTGTGCAGTGGAGCGGTGCGATTGATGAGTTCGAACAATGATTCAGTTGTGCGCGTGTTCGAGTGCGAGAACTTCTCCGTGTTGAGTCGGTTTTACTTCCCGTGGGCTGTGAACGTACGACGCACATGCTGTCCTGTTTCGTTTGAGCGTCTCCGTTGGCCTTTTGTTTTGGAAGTGTGGGGGGGTTTTGGGGTTTGGATGGGTTGCGTGGGGCGGGGTGTTGCACAATGCAGTGAGATGTTGACGAGGAGTGCTAATTGTCGGGTATGGTGGGGACGGTGCAGCATACCTCTGTGAGCCCCGATAGCAAAAGCGTGATAGTGGTGGGAGACAATGCCGACGGGCTTCTGGCTGATAGCCAAAGCGGCAAGGTAAAGGCGTGGCAAGCAAGGGATCTGTTTGGTTTGGCTTTTGGATTGTTGATGAGGCGTGGAGATGAGTCGAAGCGCGAACATGGTTGTTGGTGGGTGGGAATCGAAGGTAGTGAGCTGATGAGAGCATGGTTGTTGGCATGATGACAGGTGATAGCAACCCTGAGGGGGCACCTGGATTACTCGTTTGCATCAGCTTGGCACCCGGACGGGCGTGTGTTCGCGACCGGAAACCAGGACACGACCTGCCGGCTTTGGGACACTCGGTATCTTCGGTCGTCTCTGGCAGTTCTGAAAGGGCGGATCGGCGCGATACGGTCGATACGGTTCACGGGGGACGGGCGGTTCTTGGTGATGGCGGAGCCGGCAGATTTCGTGCACGTTTTCGACACGAAGCAGGAGTACGGTCATTGCCAGGAGATCGACCTATTTGGGGAAGTGGCGGGAGTGTCTTTCAGTCCGGATTCGGAGTCCCTTTTCGTGGGGGTGGCGGACCGAACATACGGGAGCCTGCTGGAGTTCAACCGAGGGCATGCGAACACGTACCTGGATTGCATCTTATAGACACCGTTTGGGCGCTCTGTCCACTGGTTGGATGACCGAGAAGAGCATGTGCGGCAGGAGGGCGTGACGCGTAGTACGAGCGGATCTGAGGTTTCGGATGACATGTTTGGCGGTGGAGTTGAGTGTGGGTATGGGGAGCGTGGGCGGGGCCAGTGTCTGGAATGACAGGCACAGGTAGGAAAGGTGCAAAGTCCGCGCCTGTTGTTTGGTGAGAGGTCGTTTGTGTGAATAGATGGGAAGGAGATGTATATTGAGAACGACGAGCGGAGTTGGAGGGACAGACGGCATGGGATGTTAGAAGAAGTGTTGGTGATGCGGAAAGGTAATGGAAGACGTGGTTTGAGCCCGGCGTTGCAGTTGTCATTGCGAAGGGAACAGTTGACTCCTTGTGGGGATCAGTGGGGGGTTTCCCTTTGGGAGGTGTGTAGTGAGGGGTGAGGAATGTTTCAGGTGTCAGTGGATGATCGATGAATTGTGGGGACCATGGTTTAGCCGGTTCGTTTCGGAAGTACGCAATGTAAATAAGCGAGTGTAATCTACACAGTTCCAGGTTTATTTTGGTGCTGAAGTGTACAGTTTCTTCACCTGACAACTTTGCTTCTTTTGTGAGTTTGGAGGACTGTGTCAATGATTGGTTTAGAGATCGCTTTTTGGAGACTTCGACAATTTGTTATGATTAGATGTGATCTTTTTTTATTAGAAGGAGCGTGCAGTTTATATGAGTGTAGCGAGTAGGTTTGATCTGTCTACCGTTTTGTCTACTCGAATGTCTACTGCACCACCTTGTTCAGAATTGTCTCATGGAGCTTGAGTTGCGTTGTTGTTTTGTTTGAGAATCTGTTGGAACCATCTTGCTGACGCTTTGGGATAACGAGCTTGATTATTCTTGAAGTCCACGTAATAGAGTCCAAAGCGAACCGTGTATCCAGTTGCCCACTCGAAGTTGTCCATCAGCGACCAAGCAAAGTATGATTTGATATCAGAACCATCTCTGCAAAATGAGTCAGAAGTGATCAATATTATTTTCAAAGAAGACGGAATTCATTGTACTGCATGTGTATTAAAGAAATGTTGAACTCACTTGATTGCCAAGAGGACATTTTGTAGGTAGTCATTATAATAATTGATGCGGGTTACATCATTTAACTGATCTTCCAATGGCAACGTCTCTGCTGCATTGTATTCGTCAACCCCTGTTATCAATCAAACAAATTATTGCTTAGGTACTGTTTTTAATGAGGTAAATACAGTCAGCAATCTGATACAACAACAATCTCGTTATAATCGAGAGCTTGGATGAGAACAAATCTTTTCTCTTTGTGAGAGCAATACTTGGTGTAAGAGGCATTACCAACCCTTTCCATTAAAACAACCACTCGATATAGTAGTCTCTATATATAAAAAGCAAAACCAACAAGGTTGTTATAAAGAGAGCTGACTGTAGTAGAATTGAATATATTTATTATTGAAATGGAAAATTGATTTACTAACCATTTTCAGTGATGTGGATTGGTGGGTTGTTATATCGCTCTCGAATCCAACCCAAGAGGTGTCGAATACCAGTTGGATAAATCCAAAGCCAAGGGGATGCCGCCTATGAATATAAAATGAATCATGATTAGGGACATAAATTTAATTTTTACAAAAATATATCCAAAAAAAAAAAAGAATTGATCAAAATTCAATGATAAACGTGCAACAATCAACATAAACTAAAACATGTGAGAAAATGTGGATTTAATTTACCAGCGGTGCAATTAAGGTTCCATTTCGTTCAGCTGCAAAACAAAAAACATAAAATGAATATATCAAATAATAATTTTATGATAACTAAGATATAACAAAATCAAGTTGATAATCAAACTAGTTGAAGAGTAAGATGTACATACATGTCAAACCAACTCCACTATCATTGTTGATAGTTGCATTAGTGTGATATGCATAAAGAGTTGAATAATGATTGAACCCGATCCAATCATAAGATCCTTTTAACAATTCCTTTTGTTCTTCTGTAAATGTGGGTAACCTATACCCTAAATACTGACGCATGGACAATGGATAGTCTCCAAAAACAATTGGGTCCATAAACCTGCGAATAATAAAACAAATATCAGATAAATTCAAAGTTTAAGTTAAATTAAATTAATAAAACATATTGCCTTTCAAAAAAATAGAATTACAAAATGAAGTATTTTTATTCTAAAAAATGATTGGAAATAAATATTGTTATCATCTTAAAATGCAACTAATGACTTGAGTAGATTAGGTTTTTAGAATGTACCATCCCAAGTAGAACTCCAATCCTCTTTCAGCTGCTTGTTTATCCTCATATGAATCCGTGAGGGGTATATACCACATACAATCATTCTTTATTCCAATTGTACCGTTTTGTTGTTTCTGCAAAAACATTTTTGTTTAATTAGTGAATAAGTTCAAAATGAAACAGAGATTACACATAAAAGTATAGGTTTGTTATTTTACCTGAAATTCTTTTCTATAAATGTCCACAACATGTGCATGTCCAAGCAATGCATTGTGTGCTGCGATCCATGGTTCAATTTGAGAATTTCCTTTCGCACAATCTCCATATGGTTGAGAACAACGTCCAGGGGCAAATCCACCACTTAAATAACCAAGTTGTACAAAACTATGTATCTCGTTAAAAGTCATCCATTTTTTAACTTTATCACCAAATTCTTGGAAACAAAATCGAGCAAATTCACCAAGGATGTCCCTGCATAATCAGTGAATAAAACTTCAAATCAGTAAAGTGATCAAATTATTCTTATGTATTATTTATTCACATTAGTATCACTGTTTTAAAAATTAAAAAAATTAAAAAACAAATCATGAATGATTCATAGTAATTTAGAAATGATTTTATTTGTAATTTTAATTTCGGGCTTAATTAAAATTAAATCTTAAATGAAATCCATCAAAATAATTTATTTGGAAATCAATTGAAAAAGAATAATTTCCACTTACACCATCTTTGGACTTAACCATCCGTCCAAAGTTTCTTCAAGCACAGAAGGCATGTCCCAGTTATAAATTGTAACATACGGTTCAATACCTGTAAAATATGTCACAAATTAGTACATACCTACAACTATATACAACTCATTTAATTTCATTACTACTGATTGTTCATTGTGCTCAAAATTCATTACAACCTCAAATAATTAAATACCAATAACGTACCAGCTTTTGAAAGAGCATCAAGGACTCTGTGATAATACGCAACTCCTTCTTTGTTTATACCACCAACACCATCTGTAATTGCACCATGAAACTGTTATATATTTTTTTATCATTCTGATATCTAAAGTATACAAATAGCAACTCAAAAAATTCTATCCCAGTCTAAGAAAACTTTTGATATTAAACTTACCTGGGAATATTCGTGGCCAAGAAATGGAAAGATGATATGCATCAAATCCAACATCTTTCATGAGCCATACATCTTCCTCATAACGGTGATATTGGTCAGTCGCAATATCTCCAGTAGAATTATCAATAATTCTCCCAGGTAGTTTCACAAAATCATCCCAGATACTCCTACCTTTGCCTCCTTCATAAGCTGCACCTTCAAGCTGGAAAATAAAAATGCATTAAATACTTTGATGCATTTCTTCAACATGATGAAATCATTGAAATTACTAAAAATAAGCAAAGAAAATTACCCACCTGATATGCTGATCCAGCTGATCCAAAAACAAATCCTTCTGGAAATTGAGACCGATGTAATTCTCCAGGGAATTGTTGCTCTGAATAGACAGTCAGCTTCGAAGCTGTAAGCGGATCTACAGCTTCGTCTTTCTCTTGAACATGACGATCATGAATGTGAGACCGAGCAGCAACAGGAGTGAACAATTGAGTTACCAACAAAAGACCGACCACCAGGCGTACTATACTCATTTTTGACATAGTCACACTACTCCAATATATTACTCTCATTGACAAAACAGATAAGTTATGGAATGCTATCTACAACTACAGTATGTATAACAACGAGGTTTTACTACTTTAATAAAAGCTGGCACTTCTGCGGACAAAATAAGAGTTAAACTGGAGATTATACTCTAGATTAGAAAAGGGTTATCCTAAAAGTCATTCCTAAGAGGACAGAAAAGAAAAAGCAAAAACAGATCCGTCATAGAGACTTCCGCCCTAGAGTCTTGAACATAGAAGCAAACGAAGACGCCATCGCAAATAGAAATGAAAACAATACACTACATGTAATGTCAGAGAAATTGATAAATGCTTGGCAGCTAGCCATCCAAGAAACTATGAACAACGATGTCGCGGTCAGGTGAAGAAACTGTACACTTCAGCACCAAAATAAACCTGGAACTGTGTAGATTACACTCGCTTATTTACATTGCGTACTTCCGAAACGAACCGGCTAAACCATGGTCCCCACAATTCATCGATCATCCACTGACCCAAAGGGGAAACCCCCTCTGCACCCTTCGCAATGGCAACTGCAACGCCGGGCTCAAACCACGTCTTCCATTACCTTTCCGCATCACCAACACTTCTTCTAACATCCCATGCCGTCTGTCCCTCCAACTCCGCTCGTCGTTCTCAATATACATCTCCTTCCCATCTATTCACACAAACGACCTCTCACCAAACAACAGGCGCGGACTTTGCACCTTTCCTACCTGTGCCTGTCATTCCAGACACTGGCCCCGCCCACGCTCCCCATACCCACACTCAACTCCACCGCCAAACATGTCATCCGAAACCTCAGATCCGCTCGTACTACGCGTCACGCCCTCCTGCCGCACATGCTCTTCTCGGTCATCCAACCAGTGGACAGAGCGCCCAAACGGTGTCTATAAGATGCAATCCAGGTACGTGTTCGCATGCCCTCGGTTGAACTCCAGCAGGCTCCCGTATGTTCGGTCCGCCACCCCCACGAAAAGGGACTCCGAATCCGGACTGAAAGACACTCCCGCCACTTCCCCAAATAGGTCGATCTCCTGGCAATGACCGTACTCCTGCTTCGTGTCGAAAACGTGCACGAAATCTGCCGGCTCCGCCATCACCAAGAACCGCCCGTCCCCCGTGAACCGTATCGACCGTATCGCGCCGATCCGCCCTTTCAGAACTGCCAGAGACGACCGAAGATACCGAGTGTCCCAAAGCCGGCAGGTCGTGTCCTGGTTTCCGGTCGCGAACACACGCCCGTCCGGGTGCCAAGCTGATGCAAACGAGTAATCCAGGTGCCCCCTCAGGGTTGCTATCACCTGTCATCATGCCAACAACCATGCTCTCATCAGCTCACTACCTTCGATTCCCACCCATCAACAGCCATGTTCGCGATTCGACTCATCTCCACGCCTCATCAACAATCCAAAAGCCAAACCAAACAGATCCCTTGCTTGCCACGCCTTTACCTTGCCGCTTTGGCTATCAGCCAGAAGCCCGTCGGCATTGTCTCCCACCACTATCACGCTTTTGCTATCGGGGCTCACAGAGGTATGCTGCACCGTCCCCACCATACCCGACAATTAGCACTCCTCGTCAACATCTCACTGCATTGTGCAACACCCCGCCCCACGCAACCCATCCAAACCCCAAAACCCCTCCACACTTCCAAAACAAAAAAGGGCCAAGGGAGACGCTCAAACGAAACAGGACAGCATGTGCGTCGTACGTTCACAGCCCACGGGAAGTAAAACCGACTCAACACGGAGAAGTTCTCGCACTCGAACACGCGCACAACTGAATCATTGTTCGAACTCATCAATCGCACCGCTCCACTGCACACCACAACAAACACACACAATCCCAACGATTAATCCACGCGCTCGCCACAGCCTATATTTCATAAGAAACAACCAAACCAATATCTAAAAATCAGAAAAAAAGAAAAAAACTAAAAACTTCTCTTCAACATGCTCGCAAAGACAGAAAACCCGTCGCGCTAAGTACCTGCAGTTGTCGTAGATATCGATGGCGTTCGTGATGGCATTGTCATCGTGGGTGATCTTCGCGCAGTATGACACGCCCGGCCGATCCAGGTTCTGTCCAAACACCAACATCACGTGCTTAGCCCATCACCCTCGCGCAAACGTCCATTTCAACACACAATAGTTCCCCATGCCCTCTCTACACAGCACAACCAAATCAACTACTCACTGGGCCGACGCTCGTCTTACCTTGCAAACCATCTCGCCTTGAAATCCACCCGCCACAAGGAGGTTGCGCTTCACGCACATGGTGCTGATCTGAACACGTCCCAACCCATGTTGATAGGGCCACGGGGTTCTCTGACCCTACGCAAAGTATGGTAGCTCATAAAAAGACCAGTACATCAAACCATCTACGCCTATCCGCTACATGCCATTGCCCTGCCCAACCACTCCCAACAGTGGAACTCCCTATCTCACTGCTCCGAGACTTGCCACAACCGAACAAGGCGGCAAAGGAAGAGCCCAACACATTGCCTCAGACCACTGTCCAACTTCTCAAGACTCTACAGCGGAACTCTCTATCACACAATACCTTACAACAATGCTCCAAAACGCCGAAACCGCAAAAGATCACAAAGATCACAAATATCGCACGTAGCACACGCAATTACCTCCAACGCCGGAACCACCGGGCCGGAAACATTCAGCACCTCCGTCCCCTTCCCAGTCAACGGCGACCAGTGCATCACCGAGTAGCTGTGCATCAGATACACATCGTGCTTCGAGGTCGCCCACACCAAGTTGCGCAGCTGATCATCATCCACCCACAAATAACACCGCCACTCAGATATGGACCATACTCTCCATCGCCCCGGCATACTCGCCGTCCCAAACCTCTACCACTCCACAAGCCCACCATGCAACCTCTGCCATGCTAGCCCATGCACATGCTACGTCCAGCGCATCCCGCACCAACCAACTCCAGGCCACCAACAGCGTCAGAACACGGCCCAAAAAACAAAGCGGCTCACCTGAAAATGGACGATCGTGGACTTCACGGATCTCGTGTTGTGCCGGAAATGGTAAAACTCCTTCTCCTTCTCCACCGCTTTGCACTCCTGTGCGCATAAAAGCCATCCACCTCACCGTGTCAGCACCGCACACACAATCGACCGACTACGAATTGCATGTACGACAACTTACTCTCGTCCGCGACCATTGTCAAGGTATCAGCAGCACGGAACCAGGCACCACCGCTCACCTTCTCTAGTTCATCATGCGGCTGAATCAGGTTCACGTAATTCTTGTACTGCTGTAGCCGGGTTTCCCGGTACTTCTCCCTCGTGAACTGCAGCCGATCCCATGGAATGCCTTGAATATCCTTCCCTCGCCGGGCTTGCGCCGCAGTGGTGTCCGTCGACTGTTTGTTCATCTGCACGTGCACACAAATGCGTTCCACGCAAACCCCTTTCAAAAAATCGAATCAACAACCCTTCATATGCTCTGCACTTTACAGATTGCACGCCCTCCTCTGCTAAATACCGCCTGTCCAAGATCCTTCGCTCCACTGCAACCATCATCCAACTAAACCGGCCAACGGACGCCTCATCGACACCTCTTTAGTCTCTCGGTTCCAGCATCGCAAGGGACTACGACGACACGAAGGACCCGTAACCTCCTGGAATTTACGACAGACCCACACCAAACCTACTCACCACGTCGAATTCGTCATCCGACTCCGACTCCAGCGAGTTCCTGCCACGAGCTGCCTGCAGCTGGTCCTCGGCATCATCCTCAAAGTCCACCACCATGTACTCGTCGCCCACGTACTGTCCATCGTCATGAAAATGAGCCATGGCGTCCGCTGTTCCACTGCACGCACCAACGGATGACCTCACGTCACTCACTACACTTGCTGGACCCTGGACATCAATAGCACAAACACACGAAATTCAAACCAACGTCGCACGGCTCTTCAAACGCGCGCCACCCGTTGTACGAAAAAGCTCTCATGAGCTCATCACCCGAAACCGACCGACACAGACGGAAACAAAAACGAGGCCCAAAATCTCCAATCGCGGTGGCTCTTCAAAACCCGCCCGCACACCGAGACTCACGCGAATCACCAACCATCAGATTCAGTAGCGGCACAAACTGAACTCCCGACGCCTCAAACATTGCAAACACCTGCCCCCCGCTCTCCATCGCCCCGATCACACCCACTCCACCAATCCAGAACCCCCCGCACCGTACCCCACCACCAACACCAATCACGGGCCATCCAACACGCCCGGCCCTCGCTACAAACGTGAAACTCCGAGCACAAGCAACTGGAAAATCCTCGACAACACATCCATCGCCAAATCAGGTGCCCGTACCTCGCAAAGCGCCAACCACCGCCGCAACCGCAACCGCCACCGCAACCGCCCGCGCGTCACACCATCTCCCTCCTGAACCCTAACCACCCATCGCCCCAAATCCCAACCGAGCTCCGCGAGAGTCCAATCCCCTCCCACGCGCGGGCCGGAGCTCTCTCGCTCGGTCGAGAGCGCGTTCCGGAGCGATGGCTGCCGTATTCTCTTTCTCTTGCTCGCTCGCTCGCCGCGTCCGTCTCGTCTGCTTCCAAAGCTCACAGATTCTTCTTCGCTTCTCTCTCGTAGATGCTGGGCTTCGTCTGCATCTAGGGACGTCCGTAGATGTTGTGCGCGCCGGCAGCATATGAATCCGGCTGATGTGGTACTCGATCATTGTTTGAGTCGATCATCATTTGTCTCGGCTTCGTTTGCTGGGGACGGTGGATGATTTCTGTTCGTTCTATTTCCCTATGAAACAAAAGCGAAACGGGTATCATGTGATACCTAGGCGATACCCGCCGTGGGAGGTAGCATATGTTTTTTATTATTTTTACTTTTACAACTCACCTAAACTTACATTGACCGTTGGGGACAAGGAGTGAGAATATTAGTATGATGATATTTGCAGAGGATGGAGAGGGGGTCTCTTTCTGATCATGGAAAGTTGGAATGCGTGGCACTTCTTGAAGATGTTAGGGTTAACCCTTTAACAACGAAGGGACCGAGGCGTTTTAGAGGAATTTCTACTTCATTGATGAATCTCTGAGGAGAGCATTTTGAGAATGTAGGCGTAGGATCTTCTTTTGGACTTACATGAGATGAGTGGAAAACGTTTTGTGAAATTTGATTGCACGGATTGAAAGATAATTTCATTTAAAGTGGAAAGACTTATACCCCGTATGTATATTTGGTCCTTTAGGGGTTAACGACAAAGGGACCAAAAAGTCGTCAAGAAGACCAATTTTTGGAGAGCCACCGCTGATTGAAAGATTGGATTGATTTGTTTTGGTTAGATCGGCGATGCACTTTGGTTTCTTCCATCTAATTTGTCTTCCTGATCTCCTATCGGTTGGGCATCAATAAACTACAATGATTTCTGTGAAAAAAATCAGCAATGAAATGTATCCTCCGTATAGATGTTGTTTGCTTTTCTCATGTTTGATCTATTACGGTTGTAGATTTTTGGGGGTTTCGTGCAAGGCCTTGTTGTTAAAGGATTAAACGTAGGGTATGACAGAAAGAGTATAGAATTCAACCCTTTAGTGCCCACAAGATCCAAAATGGGACTCTGGTAGTGTTACGATTCAATTTGCATGAAATCCATGAAGAATTAGGTTGTAATATTTGAAGTGCATATTTGCGCACATATCACATGAACACTTTGCAAAAATCAGATCATGATGGAATTCATAGAAAAGTTAGGATAACAACACAGAATACACTAAAATGCAATTGATACCATGGTGCATACTTTGTTGTATTTCACACACATGCAAAATAATTTTGGTCTTAAATTTTGATTGAAATTTTTCTTCAAGAGATTCTTCATTGTTTTGTAATTGTTGATCTCTCTCATCGCATACAAAACTTCCGTTTTAATTCGTATAAATTTGGAACATTTTTGCATACAATCAAGTAGACAGAAGTAAATAAAGTCATCAATAATCATGTATAATTTTTTTCCCACATATGATATGTCAATTAGCTATCAACATAGTGCACATGTGAAAAAAAATTACAAAGAATTTTTGTACTCTATTCCATCAACCGTTGGATGTTGTGCAAATTTTTCCCAAACTTGGGGTCATAGTTTGAGTTTAGTTTTGAAAGGTTGTATATTAAAATTAGGCATTATATATCCATCAAAGTTAGTTCAAAGAAAAAAATCAATACATGTCTTGGTTTTGGAGAAGCATGACTTGGGTACTAAAAGGTTAAGGATGAGAGGTCCATATGTGGTCACTTTTGGAGTAGTTTGCAAATTGATGGATGGATACGTCATCTTTGTTTGATGTGTGGCCTAATTTAAGTTCCTTGGATCCGTTCCCTTCACCCACCATGTAGATAATGTGGAGCCCTGTCGCAATGAAATGTACCTACTCGTGGCAACTTCCAAGCGTGGTTGCAAATGTTGTCCTTACACGTTTAAAGAAGCAGCATACAACTTCTCACCTATTGAAAAATTCTTGTTTTTATGTCATATTTCAAGATTTTAACCAATGGGAATGGAGATCGCATAGGAGATGGAACCCAAGATTTGACCTTTCAGTCTAAAAAAAAAATCTCTTGTGAATTTAATGATGATTCCTTAAAACCTACGCCCATTAAATGTCAAGGAATTATTGAAACTATTTCATATATTATGAAACTAACCTTGTGATTTTATATTTAGAGGTCTTCTAATCCCTCAATTTATCTTTACTGTCAAAAGTGTTACTAAAAGAAGAATGAAAGGATGATTTAACCCCTAAAGGATTGTGCCATTTTAGCACCCAAACTCACTGAAGCTCCCACTTTCAATACATTAAAACACAAAATGCAAATAAAGAGAGTTTTGAAATATCATTCCATAGGATCTTGTATTAGAATTGTACAAGTGTGTCTCGTAAAATTTTTGTTCAGTTTGACCACACAAATTAAAAGATATCAGCCTTTGAAGTGAGACATAAACTCTTCTTGAGGTCACACAAAACACCTTTAACAAACTTTGACCACCTTCTATGGCAAATTTTTGCACTACGGGCTGTGACTTTTTAATTTAAACTCAATTAGGATCATTTTAGGCACATGTGCACCAAATTTTAGAAGTAGAAGAAGGATAGAAGATGTCCTTAAAAATCCTGCAATGCAACTTTGAGCTAAGAATTAACAATACACTTCAAGTTTTGCACATATCATATCCTTTTCATCTTTTTAAAATTCAAAAATCCGTATGGTAGATGCAAAGATTTCCATTTTCTTTCTAAGAAGGCTTTTTTTTAAATGGAAAAAAACTCAAATTTCTATTGAATTTAGAATTAATTAAAGTTTTGCTTCACTATTTGTTATATGTCACACTAAACCGTTGCACTATTTGTATATGTTATTGAAAAATGTTTGTAACTTTAAAACCATAAGTCGGATTTCTAAAAAAACTATGTCAACAGAAAGCCGTTAAAGGTTGTCCATTCAATCAAAATTCTCAAAAAATCATGCCAAAATTTGAGGTTCAGGGACTCAATTGAAACTCAAAGTGTCCCTTAAGGGGACGTTGGTCCTTTAGGGGTTAAATATCGAAAAAGTAGAACACAAGAAAATCTCATGCTCTCTATTTGAATATCAATGTAGAATGCATGAATTGTAATGGCAACCGTCATTCTTATGTCCTATCCACTGCAAGCTAAAGTTCCCCATATTGTTTGAAGTTTCTAAAAGTTGCCTAATAGTCCCTCATACCTCTTGTAAGTCATTGAGTCACTCTCTCTATATAATCTTGATTACTATCATAAGACAAAGAAGAAGTGTTTTGTTAGTTGACGTAAATAAAGAGTTTATCGGAGGTGGAGTACTACGTATTACACCAGGACCTAAATAGTGGGTACCACCCTTACTACCTCATCTTGAAGGTAGATTCTATGTGACAAAGAAAAGTAATCAAACATGAAGTAACTTGTAGGTATGTAATTGTGCATTTTCTTGTGCTTCTCTTGGCAAGCTTCGAGCTAATTTGTTGGGTAGAGTGAATGTACCATCGGTCCGGATTCAAAAGCTTGTGCTTTCATGTGAGCGGTTTTATAGTATGTATTAGCTGCGGAGATGAGAGAAGAGTAGCTCCGCAAAACCTGGTGAGGAGGGATTTCTAGGTGTTAGGCGCAAATGTAATGCACACACAATGAGGGTTGCTGGGCTCATTGTAAATCCCTGTGTGCACTTCTTTGTTGTTGAACGATATGCTGATGGTGTGTAGAGTGTTGAGGGATTGCAAATCTTAGATCTATTGATGCAAAGTATGTATGATGATGCAACAATCTAGTGATAGTTCGGGAGAGTAGATCTGTGGCGGGGCTCTGTGTTGGCCCAGATCTAGATCTAGAGGTTGCAGCCCCCATATCATCTTTCAAATCAATCAGATCTAGATCTAGGATACCATGACACCACAGACATATCATATACCATACCCCTCCTCAACTAGAACACCAACACTACCATGAAGACAAACTACTGCCTACACAAGACACGAATCAACTGCCAAGATACAAGATCACTTTACCAACAATAACATTCAACAAAACCAACTAAGTTCTCTCCTAGCAAAACGCAGCCTACATTGTTTCATTGCATAGAATCTAAGTTTGCTTGCAAAATGCATCTCGCAATAGCTCATGTTAGGGAATATAAGTCAGGATTACACATAACAGGGAAAGTAGTAGAAACAGGATCACCTCATAACCCTGCAGACACAAAGGACAACAGCTGCCTACTCGAAACAACAATCGCAGATAATTCAAACACAGGGTCCACCCCAAACTAGCAGCAGATTGGCACCGCGAAGGGGAGGCATGCACTACAAAACTGTAAAGACCTATAGCAACTACAGAGCGCCCATAATGGAGCAGCAACAGCTCCACATCGAAGGTACGAAGTAGCCGCACCAACAAGTCAAGAACGACATACCTGCACACAAGAACGACAAATCCACGTCGTAAACAACATAATGACAACCTCAACTAAAGGAGCCAAGTCCAACGACACATCACTGCATTCCTACCCCTTATCTATACATCATATGCATCCAATTTCCTGTCACCAGGGAACACCGCGACATCCTTCGCTGAGCAGCAACCATCAGAAGACAACGTAGATACAGAGAGCAGGAGCTGAAAGAAAGACCATCGACACACAAGAATCCATCAAAATCAACAAGGAAGTGCAAGACCCTAAACCCCACACATTAGACAGCTCCACATCAAGACCACCACAACGACAACACCACTCCCAAGACCGAGTACGCCAACTACAAGGCAACAAGGCAACAAATGAACAACAACCCAAGCAGCAAGCCAGAGACAAAGATGGACAGGACGTCGGTACATGAGCATACGGAGTTCACACTTGCCCTACACAAAGGTGTACTAAAGGACGAGAGTGAGAACGAAGGGCCGTCGCCAACGAGCATGACCAGGGCGCTGACCATGGTGGAGACAGGCGCCTGGGGCCCAACGATAGCGCAAGGCAGCAGGCTCCCGGAGGACAAGCCCATGCACGCGCTAGCCGTACACATGAAGACCAAAGTGCTGGAGGATACGAGTGGCGCAGGTGGGCCGGTTGTCGCGCTCGCAATTCGAACGTGGGTGGAGACGTCCGGGGCGCTGAAGCCATAGTCCCAGAATATGACCTCAACCAGCTATGAACGACATCGCCATCACGAACTACAGCCCCAAACATACCCACGCCAACACGAAAATAAGTGTGTAAGACAGCAAACAAAACCAAGGTATGTACACTGCCAGGTAAGTGTCCTTATCACCTCATTTCCTTTCACCTCCTTTTCTTGCAAACCTCTATGAAATGATAACACGAACAACAAGAAAAGCACAAGGACAAACTGCCAACCACAATTGCAACGAAACCCTAGCCGCCGCAACATCCACAAAAGCGTCAAATCCATGAGAGCCCAAGATCCAAGTTTTCATCTACAACATCACTACCTTCAAAGAGCATCCAAACACCACCCCAAAAGAGCCGACCCTAAACGACCACAAGCCCAACAACAACGATGTTCATCGAACAAAACGAAGACATCCACCAAACGGCAACCCAACACTAGGTATATAATGCGCTCCTACCTGACCATCAAACCCTCTCACTTTGATCTAATGTGCAGATACACTCTCTCCGCCATTGGAATACAAAGACCTACCTGCGCTACCAGTGTGAAGGACGTATACATACGAGAAGATCTGTAGGAGAAGGAGCCGCCGCCCCTACAGCTCAAGAAGATGTGTCTCTTTTGTGAAGATCCACTAACTTTTGTTATTCAGAATTCTTTATTTTGTGCTTGGACTGCTCTTGTACTAGCTGACGCTAACTTGATATTGGTACTCTCTCCCCAGATCACACAATACCTGCACATCACAGAAAGTGGATCAGAAGAGGCACAACACACACTAGCGAAGGGAAGAAGCGAACGAATACACAAGACAAGGCTGCCAACACCTCTAGCAGCGCTACACACGTTACCACCAGCTGATGACGGCTGCAGCAACCTCGCCACCCCATCGCTGAAGTCTACCCCGCACAAGCCGATCGCACCGCCACCACCAAATATAGGAGATCTGCTACACACTGCAGCGAGTCCACAGCGTAAAGCCTTTGAAGTCCGAAGCGCGTCGTCGCTGCCCATAGCTGCAAGCTCCACGGCCCGAAGAAACCCAAGTCCCCCAGAAACCCTAGCAGACCGGAGGACCAGCGTGAGGAGCAACAAGACACAACACTGAGAGGATCCACCCACGACACCGAGCTGCCGGACTACGACCCAAAATAGAGGGTTGCCGCGCTCCCACGACCCACCCACGACGCAGATCTGTCGGACCACCCACAACGAAGTCACCGACGATCGGAGCCTTGCCAGAAATTCCACGACCCCACGACCCCACCTATGCCGGAGCCCTGCCAGACCACCCACGGAGGAAATTAGCAAGCACAAGTTCCTGCGAACCTACCCACACCGAAGCCTTGACAGCCCATACACGCCGAAGACGTGCCGACAACCAGATCCTATGCGACCACGCCGAAATCTCACGAAGAAGAAGCCGAGACGAACGTGCTGCCCACGCCGACGTCCCGCCTTTGATGCTGGTGCGCAGCTAGAGACTTGCCGAAGAAGAGTCCCTGTCACAGAAGCGAAAGCGTTCCCCCACCGAAGACCCGCCTTGGCCACAGGAACGAGAATGGACCCCCACCGAAGTCCCGCCCTTGTTGCAGGAGAAAGAACGAACCCCTATTGAAGAATCACCCATGTTGCAGAAGCAAGAACGGACCCGCTACAGGACGGCAAATGCCCTAAATTGAAGCTAAAGACAAGGCGACATACCTAGAGCTTGGAGTGCAGTCCCTGCAAGAGCAGTTGGAGCCCGAAGCCTATTTCCCACAACGGCTGGAACGCAACAGATATAGTTACTATTGAGGGTGCCCACTGCAACAGAACATGGGAGGTCGTGGGAGTTCAAAGAAAGTTGTTAGCTGGAAGTGGGAGAAGGTCCTCAACTGGCAATCAAAGGTGGTCCTCAGCTATGGGCCAAAGGTGGTCCTCAGACCCCCTACTGCAGCCAACCAGCCTGAAGTGCCCCAACAAGAAAGGAGAGAAGACACGGAACAAGAAAATCAAGATTTGACACTATTGCAGCCAAGCGAAAAGTATACAATCAGGTCATAGCCCTCTACCACTCTCCTCACAGAAATATGTTAGTATTCTTTATCACCCGGTTTATTATGCAAACCCATTGGCATTCACACACCTCTTAATATCAAATTTGTTCATTTGGGGAGGTGACCACCGTTATGGCACCTCTCATGTGTGTGTATGTATGAAAGTCACTAAACGTCATAGTCTTGATCCCTTTCACTTAAAACTCTTAGTAAATAGGGGTCAAGTTAATTGCTTGTATGATATGTCCATAGACCAACCACACCCCTTCTTGATCACTTTAGCTTCACCAAGCCCTCAATATATGTTGAAGGGAGAAGCTAAAGACAAGGTGATAAGGGGGAAGGCTGTAGTAATCCTGCAAACCACTTCTAGTAACACTCTTTCCCTTGATATCTACAGCATGGCTCAACTCCAAACTACGGCTACTCCCTCCAAGAGACTATTTGTTGAAGTTGTTGAAGAATGATCATATGCTGAGAATGCTTCTCAAAATGCCTTGATTGTTGCAAGTACCACCCAGAAAAAGGTGAAGGCAACAAGTTTGCCTCACACCAAATACTGGTTAGGATTCAATACAATGAACACTATTGCAAAGAGTAGGGGTAGTCCCAAAGTACCATTATTTGCCTTAGAAGAATTAGTGCTAAATGGTCTAAGTCCAAAAGAGGCAACTGAAACTATTGAAGCAATGCTCGCTTTCCCCTTTGTCCCACAAGAGGAATGGCCCTCAAAAAGGGTTGATGGGAAGCCCGGCAATCACTTCAATCTTACCCAACTTCCAAGTGAAGTTGAGGTAGATGGAGAGGGCTTTGCCTTAGATTACCAAGTTTCAATTCATTTTGAACTTGGTGATCAAATATGGACAAAAGAGGTCGTGTTAGAAATGATATAAGCAAGGCTTAAAACCATGGGCATCCCCCTGGGCACTCAGATTGGTGAACCAATAGCCATATTTTGCTATCACCAATCCAAAAAATGGAATGGGGTTGTTAAGTTGCACCTAGAAAATCCGGAAAAAGATGGGAAAGGGTTGCTGAAAGGAGTGAGGCCCTTCATTCTCACCTTGAATGAAGGAATTCCACACCAAGGTAAAATATGTAAATCATATGATGCCTTGGCCTTCTCACACCTCCTGTCAGACAAAATATCCGGTCCTAGCCTTGTAAATAGAGAATCATATGACCTTCATGATGAAATCGTGAGGGATAGCTTTACAAGAGGCTTAGACTTTGAAGTCACAGGGATAGAAAAGAAAGGATTCTTTGAGTTTGCATGGGTCAAAACCCCCTCTCCAGTGCAAGCGGCCAAAGTAAAAGACTACAAAATCTCATTCAATAATGAGATCTTTGTATTGGCCTTTGCAACCCGGAAGATGGATGAGGATGAGATTGCAAAAAAGAATTGCCAAATTCTCATCGCAAAAAATCTTAACAAAACAAAAAATGAAAAAGAACTAGCGGATGGAATCAAATCCATACTTGGGGAGGAGAATGTGGTTGATACATTCTTCAAACTTGAACATGGAAGGAATGTAGGAACTTGCAATATTGAGTGCCTAAATGCAGCGGTATACAAAAAGTATGTCAAACAAAGTAAACAACTCCATAGCAAGTACATCATGTTCACCCCCCATCCCAAAAGCTTGGATGGTAGTAACAAACCAAGTGCGGATGAATTAACAAGACTAGGATTCACGGATATAAACTCTGCTGTAGCAAACGCAGTAATTGCCATTGGAAATGGCCCAAACAAAAACAATGGTGTCACCCTACAACAACTCCGGAGAGAAATGAAGACTATGAAAGGGGAAATCGTGGAAGAAGCTAGACAATATGCGGATCCAGTACAAGCAAACACGGTAAAATCCCTTAGGGGGGAAATGTCAACCCTTCGTTCCCAACTCATTGCCACCATCATGGCAGCAGAAACACAAGCATCGGAACGGGAGCAAAGAGTCATTGAAAACAAGATGGATACGTCAAACTAATAGCGTCAAACAACGCTACAACTAAACACGCTATAGTATATTTATATACTAAAATATATACTAAGAAAATCCAAAATATATATATAAATACACATAAAAGAAAAGAAAAAGCTACCATAATATACCTATATAGTACAAAACAAAACAAAAAAAACAAAAACAAAAACAAAAACAAAAACAACAACAACAACAACAACAACACTCCACACCCCTCCAACTAGCAGCCATAAACATCACCCATTGCAAATTACTAATTATACTTTGCGAAGACATAGAAACTAACCCCGGCCCAATACCAAATATCTTCCACAACCATCCAAAAACACACAAAAGACTATCAAAAATATATTTCATTCCTAATACTATAAAACTCCACCCCGAATACCAACACCTAGCATCTTCCTTTGCACCACTTCTAAAAAATAACCACATACTACACCAAACTTATTCCACCCTCTACCCCAACATTTCCCGCTATATACATCAAAAAAATAATAACCACCCATCCACACATATCTTATTCGCCATAATTACCACCCTCCACCCCTCAATAGACGAATACAACAATATCACCAACCAACATTCTACCAACACAAACCCAACACATTGGACAAACATATTACTAAACACCCTATCCTCTACAAAATCCCCCTAGAAGACATATAGATACAGTCCACCAATACACCAAATTCCTAGAGGAAAATCAACACCTTCTGGAACACAAAACCTCTCTGCACAATGACCTATATAACTTTATTCATAGTCAAAACCCACCCCCTTTCCCCGATGAACTACAACTAAATTTTCCCTACTTCCCGCACAATCTTATCATTGAAGCTATGAGATGCTTTGAACCAATTCATGCTTACACACACCCCACCCCGACACCCGCCTACATTTCCCCTCTACTCTGTAACCACGACAATATAGACAATAGAAACACATATATAACTACATGGAACGCCGCAACGTTAAACACTGCTTTGCCATGCATCCACAATCTAACCGCCAACACCAACACACCACCCGCCATAATTGCCATACAAGAAACTAAACTAACCGCTACTAAATCAACAAAATACATCCAAAAAACATTCCTTGATTATAAACTTATATTTAACAACACTCATTCTCTCACACGATGTATCCAACAACAAAGGCCATATACACCGGCAAGAGGAGGTCTAGTCATGCTCATACACCAATCATATACCTTCCCCGGGAATATTACTAAAACTCCCACCCCGGCTAATATATCACCATATCTTCAAATTATTGAAATTACTAACCGACCCCTCCAACCATGGCTCATTCTTCATCTATACATGCCCTGGCACATAGAAGACTCTAGGCTTATTCCAGAGATCTAAAATTCCATCACTTCACAAATAAATACACACACTAACCATACAATAATACTTTGCGGAGCCTTCAACCGAGACATCCCCTTATTGGACGACAAAACGGAGGGGTTTTTACCCCCCCACTTGACATAGACTATCAATGGCAAAATTATACGGGTGACCTAGAATTATATTTAATTCTAACCGATACACAATACTCTCGTCAAGGTGGACTTAATTACACACACACTAGCCTAATTGATGGATTCTACATTAAAACACCTAACCATACCCGATATACATCTATCACCAATACTACAACCAACTTAAACTCAGACCACTTCTCAATCCAACTCAATATACCTCACAATACCCTTATAAGCAGACCTCCCACAACCATCAACTCAAATGATATTAAAATACTAAACCCCATCCCAAAAGAAAACCTTGATAACTTGAATACAATATTCTTTGAAAAAAACTCACTACAAATAGACTCCCTTACAGATATTCTTTCTAACCACCAACACCTCACACAAATACAATGGGAAGAAGCTTGCACGACTCTTGACAAACTTATTAATGAAATTTCTACTATATTAGAAAAAACTTGTAATGCGCCCCCGGTTCCACAACTCACACCTAGAACCTCGAAACAAGGGGGATATCTCCCGAGAAAACTAGCTAAAAAGTGGAAACAACATCTTGCCACATACCACACCATTCGTAAAACAATTTATATCGCTAAAACTAATCAAAATTGGCAAATCCACCCCATACTCTCCGAACTACAAAACCTCCGCCACCCCCAAATCCCACAAGTGCCACTATCCGACACCCCTCACGAAGACTAGCTAAAAGACATTGCAATCATTGCAAAAGCTGCCAACAAAAAAGCTCGGAAAATTACTACAAAATATGCAAGAGAATGTGTCAAAAAAGCCATCTCTAAGCATCGGCAATTATACGAAACTAGCCCAAAAAAGATTAATAGAAAAGTCTTTAAAAACAACACAAACCTGCCACTAGATTGCATCTTAGATCAAAACAATAACATTCTAACCAGCCCTGATGACATCGCAATCGAAATACATTTTCAACAATCCATAAACAATAGACCAGCCACCCCTCCATGTCACTTCCAACCACAACACACATCAACATGCACGTGTGGAGTTAGGCAATATCCGTGGCATGATTTAGACGGATTTACCATTGACAAAAGAGGCGAACCAACAATACCTCTCCATACATATTTTAACAGAGACACATACAACATGTGCCTAAAAAATTTGGGAACTAAGAAAGCCCCCGGCCCGGACCATATACCTAACTCAATTCTAAAAAACATGCCCCCAAGATTCCACGACCTTCTATCATTATTCTTCCTTCACTGTTACAAACAAAAATCCATTCCTGCATCTTGGAAAACAAGTTTAACAATCTTATTATACAAAAAAAGAAACCCATCCGTGCTATCTAACCACCAACCTATTGCCTTAGCTAACACCATTTACAAATTATATACTAGCACACTAACATCAATATTATCGGCTTACGGGGAAAAACACCAAATATTAAACGAAAGCTAAGAAGGGTTTAGAGCCGAGAGAAGTACCACACGGCAACTTCAAACCCTCATTGCCGCTCTTGAGGATGCAAAATTCACTAATAAAGACATTTACATACTCTACATCGACTTCAAAAATGCATTCGGTTCCGTTGACCATCCTCGATTGCTAGCCATAATGAGCGATCTTGGGTACCCGGACGACGCAGTCACACTGGTTGGCAATATATACTCTCAATCTACCACTACAAACACCGGAGAATTCTTTGGTAATACACGCCCTATCCCCATCCAACGTGGACCATCCAAGGCGATACATTGAGTCCATACCTCATTATTATTTTTCTAGAATCCCTATTGAGATGGCTCCAAAGGGGTAATAATGGCTACACATTTGGCACCTCAAAAGTCACCATAAACTCGGCCGCGTATGCCGACAATCTAGCGGCTATTTCCGGACGTCTTAAATCACTCCAAATTCAATTAGACAAAATAGACAAATTTTGCTTATAGACCGGGATGGAACTTGGGGTCCAAAAATGTGCTGTAACTAGATGTCCAAACAAATCCAAAATAAATCCGACCGCCTTCAAAGCCCTTATTCAAGCTACCAATATCCACTATCGTAACCAACCAATTCCGGTACTCAACCAAAACCAACCCTATATATACCTTGGAATAAACCTAGTCCCATCGTTAAAATGGAAAATTCAAACTCACGCTACTATTACAAAACTTATTAAACAATGCAATGAACTTACACTATGTCGGGCCACATTGCAACAAAAAATAAAAATGATTGATACTGTCATAAGACCGGGTATCTCATATAGTTTCTATGCGGTACCCTATTCCATACCCACCATAAACAAACTTGATAAAAAAATCATAGCGATACAAAAGAAAGTATGCGGACTCCCTAATTGTACGCCTAATGTCATAACACAACTCCCCAACGAACTATTTGGATTAGAAGCTTTTTCCCTCAAAAATGCCTATCTACGTTGCATTGGAAAACAACTCCAAAATGCACTTAACGACAAGGGACGACTAGGACTAATTTATAGTGGACTCCTTTGGCACATCCTTGCCATTTATGGAGGAGCACAATACCTCCAAAGACTTAAAAAATTTAATTGCCTTCAGTCCCCTATCACCCACACACTTTTTCTACTTAAAACAAAAGGCCAAACATTCCTAAAAAAACACTCTAGAAGATTTCCTACTAGGCCCCGCACCGCTTGAACAAAATTGGGCAAATGAAATACATAACCTCCCTAGACTGGACCGACAATTATCCGCCAAACTTCTACAAAAAAAAAAATCCGCAAACATTACTGATCCAAAACAAATTACACTACCAAATGGAACACAACTTATGGACGACAAGAGCTACAAAACATTTTATGGTACCCCTCACAAATTAATAAAAAGTGCACTAAGTATTGCTAAACAATTATTTTGTCAACCTCCATGTCTCCCTATATGCCCGAACCCTTGCACCACTCACGCCCCACCTTTCACACTCAAAGACCCGTACATCATTGGTCACAACAACATCCACCCCAACATCAACCTCCCATTAATCCCTCCAAACTCGCCACATTCACGACCATATGCCCCTCCACCACATATATTAAAAAATCCTTCCATGCACCCAATAAAAAACATTACTGCGCACAGCAACGCTATCTTGTGAGCGGTGAGCAGCGAGCGGCGAGCGGTGAGCATAAAAAATCCTAAAATCTTGAATTTTTTTGTCATTTTTTTGGGAAAAAAGTGAAATTCGAGGTTTTTTCAGCAGATCATCAAATTTTGGTGACATATTTTTCAAAAACTTCTAATTTTAGAAAATACCATGTAGCCGTGGTATACTGTGAAATTGCGTGTTTTTCCTTTATTTTGGTCTTTTAGAGTTCCTGTTTTAGTTTAAAGGTGTGTCACATTTTTTTTCGATAAGTGGTACAACTATGAAATTTGGCCTTAAATGTTGCAAAATTTACTAAATTAAGAAAGTACCCTATAGTTGTGGATACATTGACAATTGATAGTTTTTTTTCCATGTTCTTATGCATGTTATGGAATTTTAATCTTTGTGCTTTTTTTTCTTTTGAGGATTACATTTGTACTTTTATATAGGATGGCAATTTATAAAACATAACCTTCTAATGAAGTGCTAGAGTACTAGATGTCGAGTAAGATAATTTATTTTTTGAAGCAATAACATAAGATGTTTCTATAGAAATACCAACGGTCTATGAAAACCTTAAACTACCGGGTGATGGTGAGAGTTTTCCAACTTCTCCAAATGGAAAGGTGTAGGGTTCAAATCCCCGTTGTGGTATGTTGGCTCTATCTAACGAAACTGTTGGAAGTTGCCAACAAAACAACTCCTCTGCGGTTTGAAAAAAAAACGAAAATAAATAAACTACCACCTACAATCACGCAGTTGGAATATTGACACCACATCAGCTATCTAGATATAGAAAGAGTATTAAAATTTATGCCGTGACGCACATCATCATGTGATTTCTCCATTATTAGCAAGCTCTAGTATGCGTATAACTTCATTGAAGCTATAGCTTGGAGCATGCATGAACAGGTCTTTTTTGTAGTCCAGTTTACACAAGTAACGTAAGATGTAGTACACATGCTTACAATATTTCCATTGCCCCTTCTTTCCCAACGCCTCTACTGACATCTTCAAGAAATCTGGGCACTACATGCGGGGTAGTCTGTGATGGGAGCGACGCTATCTCGTGAACGGTGAGCGGCAAGTGGCGAGTGGCGCATTTCTCATCAATGTGAGCATACAATGTCTGGCATATTTGCGTCAATTTCTTCGGCACGCGAACAATAAACCACTTTGATGGATCACATACCAATTCCACACTAAAGTTGTATGTAGAACTGTTGAATCTAGTCCATTGAAGGCCTCTTCTGTACTTGTTCGAGTCACTCTTGTTCCATCTTGTGGATTAGAGAAATTCACTGTATCCAATTAATAAAAATTGTGGCCTGACATGAGTGGCATGTCAAGCTTGGTTTTGGTAGACTTAAAGATCTCCGCACGTTTTAGTCTGCATGTCTTGGAAGGGCCTAGGAAAGTCTTGAACAACTTTTGCAATAAATCTGGAGTCACCTGAACATTGTATGGATCGCTACCAAAGCGTACCTATGTTGTGACCTTTTTCATCGTGCCACGTTCTAACCAGGCTCAATATGAAGTGATTTTTGTAAAAGCTCGGATGATATTGTCCATGGTAGCCGCATACAAACACCTCATGGTGGTTTCAAATTTTAGGAGGCAATGATAATAGAATGTATCTAAAAGGCTGAAAGATGGCATGCCTGCTTATTCATCAAGCGTGAGATCTTGCGAGGACACAATAATTCTTATGTAAATTCTAATTACATTTCTAAATAGTTTTTAATTCCAAAATGTACAAGGCATTAAGAGTACTTACAAGTTGCATTGTGCACTCCCATTGTCTATATTGTCATCCAATCCTCAAGAGCAAGACGCTTGCTCTCGGCAGTAGCACCCAAAGATAACCACTACCTTTATATAACTTAGTATTGTGCTTCAGCCTCCTCTTGTGTCTTGGACTCTTTCCATACCTTGCACATGGGAATGTGTTGACCCTGGGTACTTGAGAGAGAATGTTATTGTTGGTGCCTTGTTGCAGGCATATAGTTCAATGGAATAAAAATGTCCATTTTTGATATTCTATAGGCACGTCCTTATTGCTACTACCATCAAACTGCTAGATGGCGTGCTAGCTAAGAAGCCTTAAATATGAAATTAAACCCAAAAATTTATTCAAAAATATCAACTATCTTAGTTATCATCAAGACACAAAATTTGTTTGCCTATGTTGATGCTCTGTTCAGATAATCTGAGTCAATTTATCAATTCCATTTTTTGAATTTTTTTTCCAAATGAGCATGCATGTATTTTCAACTCTTTTCAAAATTTTGAGTGGCCCAAAGAAAACCTTTGGATCCAAAACTCCCCTTTGAGCTAGTGAAAAACTTGGAAATTTTAGAAACATTGTTTGATAAACAAAAATGAATATGAAAATAAATCCAAAAAATTCTTCAAAAATAATATTCATCTTTACTTTCTTACCTTCAACCATCAAGTAAATTTTCTTTGTAAAATATAAATTATATTTTGGGATTTTCTTTTGTTGCTAGATTGAGATCTTTCAAGTTTTTTGTGAACTTTTAAGGGCCTCCAAAATGGCTTCCGGATCCGAAAGCCATATTTAGGGTACTCCAAAACTTTTCAAAAGTTAAAAATCATGCCTTGATTTCCAAAAAATAATTTTAAAAAATAGAAAATAGAAAACATAGAGTTTGTCTTGCTTCTGTTGTTGTTTCTTTTCAAGTAAATAAGTAAACCTCATAATTTTATTTTTTGAATATGGTATTTTTCCATTCGAGCATACATGTATTTTCAACTCTTTTCAAAATTTTGAGTGGCCCAAAGAAAGCCTTTGGATCCAAAACTCCCCTTTGAGCTAGTGAAAAACTTGGAAATTTTAGAAACATTGTTTGATAAACAAAAATGAATATGAAAATAAATCCAAAAAATTCTTCAAAAACAATATTCATCTTTACTTTCTTACCTTGTAACTGATTTTTGGTAAAAATTCAAGGATCTCATCCAGAGGGGGGGAGAATCGTGTTTTTTTACCAAAATCAGTGACCCCTGATTTTGGCTTTCGGATCCGAAAACCATTTTCAGGGTCACTGATTTTGATAAAAATTCAAGGATCTCATCTAGAGGGGGGGAGAATCGTGAATTTTTACCAAAACCAGTGACCCCTGATTTTGGCTTTCGGATCCGAAAGCCATTTTCAGGGGTCACTGATTTTGGTAAAAATTCAAGGATCTCATCCAGAGGGGGGGGGAGAATCGTGAATTTTACCAAAATCAGTGATCCCTGATTTTGGCTTTCGGATCCGAAAGCCATTTTCAGGGGTCATTGATTTTGATAAAAAATTGAGAATCCTCTCCCAACTAGAGAGTTCTTCGACGTGCGTGTATAATTCTTCTTTCTTTGACGGTCATGATCATGAGATCGTGTTCACGATTTCTATATTTCGCTCTACCTGATCCTCGTGAGAGTGCTGAGGGAGTGCAGATGCGAGAGGTGGTGAGGGTGGGGAGTGTGGGTGGGAGGATGGTGAGTGTGTGAGAGGAAGGTGGGGAGTGTGCATGGTAGGCTGGGGAGTGTGAGTGGGAGGCTGGAGAGTGTGGGTGGGGTGGGACCTGAGTGTGTGTGTGGAGAGGATCACGGGAGTTATTCTGTAGTGAGTGAGTAATATGTGAGGTCTAGGCTGGGGTGGGGAGGGGGTACGATGTGATATATGCTCTGCCTAGACTGCTTAGAAGTATGTGAGTCCTGTTGTTAAGAGAGCGCACGCGAAGGATCTCATCCAGGAGGGGGGAAAATCGTGAATTTTTTCAAAATCAGTGACCCCTGATTTTGGCTTTCGGATCCGAAAGCCATTTTCAGGGGTCACTAATTTTGATAAAAAATTCAGAATCCTCACCCAGCTAGAGAGTTCTTCGACGTGCGCACATATTTCTTCTTCCTTCTACGGTCACGATCAGGAGATCGTGTTCACGATTTCTATATTTCTCTCTGTCTGATCCTCGTGAGAGTGCTGAAGGAGTCCAGATGCGAGAGGTGGTGAGGGTGGGGAGTGTGGGTGGGAGGCTGGGGAGTGTGGGTGGGAGGCTGGGGAGAGTGGGTGGGGTGGGAAGTAGTGAGTGAGTGGCTTGAGAGGGCTAGGTTGGGGTGGGGGAGGGACATTGCTTTATATCGCCCGAAGTTTTTTTCATGACCATTTTGGCCATACTTGTTGGATTGCATGAGTAGGAATTTAGTTTACTTGTCCGTTCTAGATTTAATTCTTAATTCATTTCAAGTTTCTAGTTCAGGTGGATGCAATTTGTTGCTTCGGTTTCTCATGCATACTTATTGCAGGTTGAGAGTTTGGGACCTACAACAACTTCTTCACATGAGGACCTTGAGATTATGGAGGACAAAGCACGCGTCACTGAACTTGTTGATGAGCATGGGCTGGCTCCTACACTTCAATCTTTGCGGAGGTCCATCCGTGGGACCTCATACGACATCCTACAGAGCAGCATCTGCTCTTTCGCTGGTGATCTCCCAATTCCTCTTTACCGGATGGTGCCCATGAGTGAGGTGAGGTTACCTCTTAGAAGTGATGTCGAGAAATTGAAGGGGGAGTTCGTCAATGGGTATCGGCCTGGTTCTGCATGTTTTTATGTGCCAGTGAAGAATTTCTCCCTTGTCGAGAAGCGGGTGCAACCACTAGACAGGTCAACGTGGTCTAAGCTTTGGATTGAAGAGGACCGGAAGTTCGAGGAGTTGTTGAAGACTCGATCGGAGTACTCGGCGTTTTCAGAGAAGTTCTTCTTTGAGCCATATGGCAATCATCGCCATATGGCTTGGACCGAGGTGATTTCCCAACTACACCCATCCGATGTCACCTTTCACGTGCCCGTTAGAGCCGTGGTTATCGAGCCGACTATCGAGAACCGACACATCTTACTCACCGTAATGACCGACTTGGACAGGTACGCTCGAACTTAGATACTCTGAACTTTGTTTGTTTCAGTTGCTTTTACTATTGTACTTTATTTAATGACACTGAAATATTCTTTTGTCGTAGGCAAAAAGAATCAGATCAAGTTGTGCAACACCTCACACACGACATAAAGCGTGTTCAGCATTTCGGCCTCTTAGAGTTTGAGCAATTGAAAGGGCTCATCAGCGATGAAGATTACAAACTGAGTGTCCTTGAGTGGTCAAAGAAGGGACAACGAAAGTGGTATCATATGACTCTCGAAGCATTTGTGAAGCTCATGTATGAGGTACATAATGATCCCTTTGTCCAGGTAGCACTTGTCATTCTTCTCCTTTTAATATTCCAATTCAAAATATTAAAACTGATCACGACCTTATGTTGTCCACAGCGGGACCTGATTGCTGTTTAAGAGGAGCAGATCCAAAAATTTAAGGACAACTTGGTCACGGGTGTTAGTGAAGATCGGCGTGGAAGTGCTGCAGAGTTGGTGAGCCGTTGCACCGAAGCTGTGTAAAAGAAGAAGACGACTTGTCAGACCGTGCTCACTCGGATGTTGGCAATTGCCAATCCGGCTAACGGGGAGGATTTCTTCAAAGAGATAGGGTAAATGTTTTTTTTCCATTCCTTTTCATATTGAATTTCTAACTCCTGCCCTTGTAAATTCCACTCTAATTCTTGATATTGTGATGTAGGTGAATCGTCACTCTCATGTTTACCAGGTGCGGCCCAAGATGACTCCCGAAAAACTCCAGCTCATCGCCACGGCTTGGGTAGCTGCGAAGTTCAAGTCGCGCTGGTGCAGCAGGTGGAACATGAGCAAGGGCAGCATAATGGAGTATAACTTCCCCGCGTCGCCAACATCGGATAAGGTTCTTTGTGGCTGGATTGACAAGGCAACGTTCTGGGCTGGGGTAAGATCCAATCTTTCTTGACATTCACATCTTTTTTGTATGATTGTTCTATGATCATTTCCTAACTATGTGGATTTTGTTTTACAGCTAGAAGAAGAGTCTGAGAAGCTCTACGCAGAGATTCTCCTTGACAGCAACATTGTCTTTAAGACTGAAGGGCTTCCGAATCCCATCCCCTCCATTGGAAAATGGATTGAGGCAAAGAGCATGACGTTGTGGACTAAAGTGTTTTCTACTCACATCGGAAAGGGAGGCTCCTACACGAAGAACGAGGAATTTATGGCGCATGACGATTGCAAGAAGGTCATGAAGCGAGCAGTGATGCGATATTTTTGGAGAGTGCTCGTAGCCCATGGAGCCTTGTTAGTCGGAGATCTACCCATCCGTTTCACAAAGTGGATAGATATTTTTGCTCCAAGTGTATCTTCACAGATCTATACTTAGAGGCGTCGGTTTTTTGTGCACCACCTCCTCCAATGCCCGTGGTACTTGGAGATGCGGGAGGTGAATCCCACCCCTGGAGACGAGGTTCAGCTACAAGTGGCCTGCGAATCCATTGCGGTCCCTCCTGTTTCCAGCAGCGTACTTCCCTTGTTGGCGGCTCCGTTGGCACCGTCTGAGGAGCAATTCGAGAAGGCCAAAGCCAAGGCTGTTGAGAAAGCGGCTACGGCAGTAATTAAGGAACATGAGAGGGAGGCTGCTAGGCTAGAGAAGGAGAGTTCAAAGAAGGAGAAGAAAGAGACGAAGGAGAGGTACAAGGAGCTCGCGACGTTGGTGGCGAAGGAGGGGCCTCAAAAGTTGTTTACTCAACTAGGGGGATTTGGAGGATTTGCAGTCCTTCCAGCGGTGACACTGTCGATGTGCGTTTCACCCTCAACTAGCAACCGACCTTCTACCTGTCCCATCGTGAGTCATCTTCATTCATGTCAAAATCCCATTCTTTTCACGTATGTCTATCAAAAAACATCGTATGTCATGCTGCGTGATGAGAAGATTTCGTTCTATCTACGATTAAATATATGATTAATTATAATTATCCTTTGTAACCAAGTTGCATGTCTTCTGAGTTTACATGCTTTGTATCTTAGGCATTGCTTTTTTTTAAACAACCGTAGTCGAAGAATTGGAATGTTTCAATTTAGAGTGGTTCGTACACAATGGATATCTCGATGGTATCTACTTTCTATCCCCTAGGTATTACATGGATATCATCAAGGTATTATAAGGGTATGAACTACGTATCACATGGATACTGCCTGCCACCCTAAACCATATAAATTCGGTTTTTCCCATTGTATTTCCTAGTCTATTACCTTGTCGCAGTACCCTGAACTCTAAATCCTCACCCGTAAGCGTCCCTTCCAATTTCAATAGAATTGTTGCAATCAATCCTAAACTACTCATAATTCCATATGTCCAAGCCCATTGTCGTCGTAAATTTCTGTTTATTTTTCATATGTCAACACAGTTTAAATAGAACCCACGGCCATAGGCGACCCTTTCCAAATTCATCAAAAAACACTACCAAAAAAATTTCAAAAATTCAGTGCTCTACCCTCGCCGCTCGCCGCTCATAAGATAGCAATCCTGTTACTGCGCACAAACATAGAAAGTACATCGACTCAAACAACATAAGCAAACAATACACGTCATACCTATGCCATTGGCCCCACAATAACACCACCTACACCAAATGGCTCCCACAAAGAAATCTTTTCCCCTGGCACAACCCAAACGCTTCCTTACATAACACCGAAATCCTTACACAATACTACTTTAGAACTCAAAACAGTTATTACTCGAATATCATACAATTACACCACTCCGAAGGACAACCTCAAGATAGAAGATTTGTCACGACACCTATAATTATCCCCCTCCTTAACATCTTTACAACCGAATGCAACCCCAAAACTGACATCTTCGCACAAACAAATACAATCAAAATACATCAAGATAATGCCCACATATACGAAGGTAATGGCAGACATCTAATAACCATACCACTCGTTAGACTACAATGGCTGTGGAACCAATATCACAACGCAATACAAACCCCCATTAACATTGAACCAATACCTCAAACATTTGAAACCGAAATTGTTTGGCTATACCAAAGATATAAATACCGAATACCCAAAAATGACCCCCTTAAAAATGCACACTACACACTACTCGATCCTATCTTAGACTACCTTATTACATCTCTGAATATCACACATTCATACTTCTCATCCCCCGTTACATGCTCTACAAAAATCTCAAAATTCTACTCTCCATTTGAACGTGATAAGATTTTTGGTTCCCTTGGTAAAGCTTTTGATTATAGGTGGAGCGGAATAGGCCTTGCACACCCTCACAACGAAGAAGAAACACAACAAGCAAAACATTGGGCATGCCTAGCGGCAAACAACGATCCCAACCACAACATCACCATTATTATTACTCCCGACACTCATTGGTACCACAACTCTAACCCACACTTAGGCCCATTCCCGGACTCCCACATCATAGTACTATTCAAAGCGGACTCTATGACTTACAAAGAACCGACTAAACCACCGCAAATACAAACATCCCGCCTCAAACCAGCAACCCTACTTATCCTATGTATACATCACCAAACTCGAGAGATAGGTACTATAGAAAACCTCACTCACCTCACTTTGATAACAAAAAATCTAAACAATAACAAGATATACACCACAATTGTCCCTCCCACACCTACTTCAATCCGTGTAAACCGTAACAAAAAATGGTCTAAAACCCCCCACACAAACATCTCGGCACTACCATTTACGGTTTACCATATTGAGCCTCCCACTCCCCAACTACCAAATCAATACCGACCTTAAATTTGACCCCAACTGTAGCTACTATACTGACGGCTCCTTTAAAGAACCAACCGAAGTAAGCCCGGGACATTGGCACCGAGAAAAAGCCGGTTATGGGGTATACAACTCAACCAAACAAATAAAATTAGGCAAAAGACTACATGGGCTCCTAAATATTCTTAGAGCCGAAATGATGGCTATACACAAAACCCTTAAGATAATCACCACTCAATACCCAAATGAACCGGCTCACAATTTTACAGATTGCATAAATGTATTATATCTCCTTATTACACACATAAAACACCCCACTTTACACAACAGTCACCCAGACAAAACTATCCTCACATCTATGGTTGAAATGCTCCAGAATCGCACACAAATTACTACACTCTACAAAGTCCGAGCTCATGCTAATATCGACCGCAATGAACAAGCCAACAAACTAGCAAAGGAAGTAAGAGAAAAAACCCACAAGAATGCCGAACACCCATACGAACACGCCCATGCCACCCCATATTACTTTCATAGATATGAATGGCCCTCTATGGGCAAAACTCCCGAAAAAGGCCCCATACGATTCTTGGACAAATACCTCAAAAAACATGATCTTGTAAATAACCTGGAAAAACTTACAGAAAATTTCTCCAATATTGATAAATGGACCGGTAATCCAAATATTCACAACGCATTGTCCAACAATTTTTGGAAAAACCCCATAATTACGGACCCACAAATCACATGCCTAATCAAATTCCGCAGTGGACAATACATGGGTAATGCCCGCAAACAACTCTTCTTCGGAATCAAAAGATTTCCTACAATAACATGTCCAATTTGCAACACCACGGACCCGGACACATGGCTATATGTCTTACTCAAGTGCCAAAACCCCCACATACACTCACTAATTGTCAAAAGACACAACAAAGCCGTATGGGCTATTTGTAAACTACTTGTATCATCAACCACATCCCGGTGCTTCATTCTCATGAATGCCAGAACCTTTAATGACAACCCACAAGAAAATACGGTTCCCCCTTGGCTATTACCATGCATTTGTCACACTCAAAGATGCCACTGCAATGCAAGATTCAAACCGGACCTACTATGTATTAGAACACTATCATACAAAGACCCCCCACCAAACCACATAGACCCTAGTCTCACTATTCAGTTTATTGAATTCACATATTGCAATGATAGATTCTCTCCGGACACTATTACAAACAAAACAAACAAATACCAACCACTACTTGGCGATATTCAAGCACTAGGTGGAAAGCAGACCCCCTCATTGTCATCACCGTAGGTGCTAGAGCCACTACCTTCATTCCCTCAATGACAACCCTTGAAGAAACATTTAAAATCCCCATCACTTCAATCAAAACCACTTTTTCAAATATTAACACTATTGTAATTCAACATGCTATGTCAATGCTCCTGCATAAACGAAAACTTAAAAACAACCAATCCCTTCCCGACGCTTCGAATCCCCCTCCATAGACTTACATTTGCATTTCACCGTACACGCCTTCCAATTTTTGGAGACTTTGGGGACCTTTGGTCCTCTGTTCTTGGCTACTTGTTACTAGGTACATAGTGTCTATCCTCGAAAGGGGGAAGTAGTTCCATACTACTAACCCATGCCCGGTGGGCATGAACTTAGTGGTGGAATGAACAGACATTTTACTCACGCCGGCCCCCTTCGGGAACCGGCGTTCTTCTTCTTCTTCTTCTATATATTAGCTTGACACTGCTTATGAGTAATCAAAGGGATATAGTGTACAATTTGTACCAACCAATAGAGTCCGCTTATCTAAGTTAAGAAGCTAACAACATTTGTAACAATTTGTACTACTGGTTTGTAAAAGCTATATTTAATAAATTTGGTGATATTTGGTATTGCCCCTTTTATTTTTAGATTGAGTCTGGTGGTAATGGTTGTTTATTTTCAATTCTTCTTTTTGTCAGAATGATGTACGTTGAACATTTGTGTGTATGGCTCTTAGAGCCTTTTAAGTGTTTCATTTACGAATTCTCATTTGTCCGTGGTTAAAGAGTTAGTTATGATTTCCTCATGTATTGCACCTCTTGCACCTACGCTAATTACAAGTAAAGGTTCTACTTTCTATTACACTAGGTTTTGTGTTTCTTCAAGTAGTGGAGCATTTTGGCTTCTTCTATTTATACTTTACTTGAAGAATATCTATCATAATAACAATATGTAAATACTTGAAACTCATGGTGGACTCTTGGAGTGTTGGAGGCTTCTTTAAATATCATATGTTTTTGGATTATCCTCTTGTAGTTACTAGTTTTCTAGCAGGCCACATAATCCACTTGGTGACAAATACGTCAAACGGAGTTCAAAGCACAAACAATATCCAACCTCTTCATTAATTACCAGATGGTCATTCAACAACCCTTCCAATGTGCCTCCAAATAAGAAGAGAATACTAAGTCAAAATTCCACATGAGTAACTTGGACAAAGTGCGGTGTGAAAATTGGATCAAAAGTACAATAGTGCAAAATGTCATGTTCAGGCCTATCTCCGAAAGATTTTCCATCATTGTGGATGGAAGAATTTATCCAAAATTAGACATGGACGGATGGTAATCGTTGATCCAAACCACATAACCGATAGAGGTGTGAGTTATGCTTACATGGCAACACGCAATTTTTTAGAGGAGTTTGGTTACAAGCGGTAACTAGCTTTCCATAGCGCAAAATCCAAATTGCCAGCCGACTTTTCTGAGTAGCTTGTGGACCGTTGATCGCGCAAATTTGACAATCCCCTTGACCGATTACATATGATAACCGGCTTGATGAGGCCGGTTATCTAATACATAATCAGCCGAGGTTTGAGTTATGCTTACGTGGCAACACACGATCCCCTAAGTGGAGTCTGTTTCAAGTTGTAACTAGCTTCCTCGAGCACAGAATCCAAATTGTTAGCCAACTTCTCCGAGTAGCTTATGGACCATTGATCTCCCAATTTCGACGGCCCCTTGGACCGGTTACGTACAGTAACCAGCCTAAGGAGGCAAGTTACTTAATACATAACTGTTCAATGTGTGAGTCATGCTTACATGGCAACATACAATTTGCTCAGGATAGTCTGGTTATAAACGGTAACCAACTCCCCGCAGTGCAGAATCTCAATCGTCAACCAACTTTTTTGGGTAGCTTGTGGACCGTCCATTGTGCATATCCGATGGCCCCCTCGCTCGGTTACCTTATATGTAATGGTCGGTGGTATTGTGAAGCTAGTAAAGTTCGACATAGAAAGTTGTTCTCGGACTACAGACACACACAAAACATGTGCACTAGGGTTAGAAGAGGCACACATGTCATAGGACCATATTCAACTAAATTTGAACTATGCAAAGTCCAAAAATAAAGATTGTTGTTAAAATCTTCCGATGATTTAAGAAATCTCTCGATAATTTTAGTTCAATTCAATGAAATCCATCTAAAGATGCGACAATCAAGACAACCATTCACTAACCACTAAAATTGGCCCGGGAACAGTCACCAATCTGTTCTAGTGACAAGGTAGAAGCCTCTTGAACCAAATGAAACTTACCTGCTACTGGCTTGGCTAACTGGAAACTGTATGGATTTTATTCATCGCTCGCCTACACATTGGGAGTTTGAGATTCAAAATACATTGAATGTTGAGAGAGGGCTTCCTAAACTATCATACACACCACAAGAAAACAGGGTGTTCAACAACGTTTTGAAACATTCCTAAGCAGCACCTAGAGGCTTGCTTTGTACATAAAACCCTAGACGCTCCTCAGGAATTTTTCAAAACGTTGCTAAACACCCTGTTTTCTTGTAGTGACATGGTTACATGAACCTACCAATAAACTGAATAACACATTTTGCACAAGCCCAGAAGGGCCTACCATTGCCCAAACTTTGCCTTCAAATAATTTCTGGTGTTGTAGGGATGTTGAAATCAACTTAAGCATGGTAGTTGTTTCAGGAGAAGTGCAACGCACTACAAGAAAACAAGGTGTTCAGGAACGTTTTGAAAAATTCCTAAGCAACGCCTAGGGGCTTGCTTTTTAAAGAAGCAACTAGTTGTAGCGTGATTTTATGTACAAAGCAAGCCCCTAGACGTTGCTTAGGAATTTCTCAAAACATTGCTAAACACCCTATTTTCTTGTAGTGACGGTAGATGAAGAGACTTAGTGCGTCCAAAAACTACGATAAGAAATGACGGTTCAGACACGGTTTTCGTAGCTTTCATGTGATGCATGCATGCACTTGAAGTCATCAATCAGGCACGTCTTTTGGATCCCAAGCGATCGATCAGTGGCGGTTTTCACCCCGGCCCGCCGCCAGCTTCAATCTCAAATTCCCTTATCACAAGGGAAGTCGTAACCACAAGAACGCATGCTGTTAAGCAGATTCATCATCAAGGTTGAATTAGGGAATCTGGAGCTCATTTTGAATGCTGGAAGCACCACCAGTTTTTCTGTCTCTCAGGCGCTTTCAATCCCACGCAATATCTCCATGTGTAGTGCCAATATCAAAGTGTCCAGAGAAGACACGAATGACAGAGATTGTTTAAATAGTAGCTGTGGGTACGGATTTATATAGACTACAGTCACATATATATATGCCCTGGATCCATGTTATGTTCTGATCGTGAATACACGTTTTTGACCGCATCCTTGGATTCATGACAGAGTTCCAAATCAAGGCTCGGTGAGACCGCCACGTTAAGGTATGCTGCAACTGGTACGCTACAATCCGAAGACCATGAACTCCATGTCTTTATGGTTAATATTGTTTCTGACACGTGATTTCAACTGCTGCATGCATGTTGAGTAGATTCCGTTTCTATTCGCCGAACAGAAGGAGCAGTTCTCGACTGGTTTCGGCGACGAAATGACGCGCCAGAGGTTGTCGCTCACGGCTACCCCGCACTCCATGCACTGCCTTCTGGACACCGGGAGTCCGTTGCTGAATTGCACCCTGGACGGCGTGCTCAAGATTGGAGGGGTGAGGAGGATCACCGCGCGCACTCAAAACGTTACGTGGCGGCTCTTCGGAACCAGATAGTATTGAGTGGTTTTTTGGTTTGCTTGCAGGTAGGGGCTGCTCACGCGGCGACGCAGGAGGCGTATAGTTGGATGAGGAAAGGTATTTGCACTGCGCCTGGCCCTGAGACTAGTCACCGTAACTGATCGAGCCCCCAGATCCATTCCAGTCCTGTCGTGGAACTTGAGTGTCATCTAACATAGTTCAGGATTCACAAACTGACCACGGTCGCGGAGCCTCACTGATCTCTGGCAGTCTATATTACAGACGTAGGTCCTGTCAACATTACAGTGTCCGATCAGGTCACGTAGAATACATGAAATTATGCGGTGTTATCCACAGGTGGTTCTTTGATATGTGATTTGTGTGGACATGGGGATGATGCAGACATGCCGACCACGAGGCACGACATCGAAAAAATTGTGAGATTCATTTCATTTTTCTCATGACATGCAACTTTGGAAGGAATTTACTTTTGCGTGAATACTGAACCTTGTTGAAGGAGGAATCATCAGTAGAGGACGCCAACACTCTTCATAAGTGCTTATAAGAAGCATTGAGAAGTAGAGTCTGCTTGGACTTAATTTGAAGTGGGCTCTGTTTCCGACGTAAGCTACTGATTATCCGTAGATCTGTCGGCCATGCAGGTCAAGAAGGCTGGAAAAGAGGGCCTTCAATGGGGTGAGAAGGGAACCACATGCTCTCCGCTTCAGTGACACTCATAGAGTTCATGTAAAATATTCAGAAAGTGGAGGAAATCGTTGATCACATGTGTTTTCAGACGTGTAGTGTAAGATGTATCAAGGCCTCAGACACGACTTCCCTGAGAAAATCTATGTTACGTGTGGGTTAACTCTGCTGGATTCACATGTTGCAGGAATGGTAGCAGGGATGTACGCTGGGTTTGAGTACGGTATGGGAAAGGCTCGAAAAGGCAAGCACGATTGGGTAAGGAAAGGCCGCTTTGTAATCACTCACTCTCACTGTGTGTGCTCTTCACTTGAATATATAATGCGGTAGTTTGCAGAAAAATGCAGCAGTTGGAGGTGCGTTGACAGGGGCCATACTTTCGGTCTCGGACGGTAGGATCAGCCAAGACAAAATGGTGCGCACGGCCCTCACTGCAAGTGCCTTGGCCACTGCTGCTGAGTTTCTCAAACTCTTCTAGCCCCTGTCCCAGCTTGAGCACGTGAAGTATGCACAGTTGGAAGAAGTCACGTCCAAACATGGAATGGGATTGCGCGAGTTCATACCATGAAACACGCGGCAATTGTTGCAACATAACGTGACTTGTCTAGTACATCTCTCCAAGACACGTATCAAGCATGTTAGAGTCGAACGATGTGTAAGGCACCTATTTAAACGCTTGCGAAAACCAGAAGTTCAGTCAAGCTTGCGATTCAGAATTGTTCACCATCACGACACAGTGAGCACTGAGTACCGTGACAAAAGCCTTCCGCAACGTACGTGTGCCTTGAAGCAAAGTACGATATGCATTGATGATGCCTGAAAATGAGCTCTAAGCCTACCATCTCGTGAATGAAAAGGAATTGTCTTCATTGGTGAAGACTACCTATTAAAAAACCTATCAGGTGTTCCCAAGCTCTACTTTCATTTTCACAGCTCTAGATGACACCAAAGAAGTCTTCCAACGTTCTCAATTCTCAGGTGACTACACGTGTAGCTGGCTCATACCAATGGCATTCAAACTCAGAGCATTCATTGGTTTTCCACCAAAAGTTGCGATAGACACCAAGGCTTCAAATATTGCCAGAAAGGAAGGGGGAAAAAGAGAGCGAGGGAGAGGGAGAGAGAGCAGGATCCGAGGAGGCGGAAATTTTCAGGATGCATTCGGACACTCTTCAAACTCAAGGTCAGGTTCTTCGGATCCAAGCTTCTTGCCTTTCCTCCTCGCCAAGTCCACTAGATAATCAGTGACCAGCAACTCATAGTCTGGCACCTTGCCAAAGCCTGCACAACAAAACGGACATTTACATGTGTTTTCAGACATTTCCACACCCCACACATGATCTAGATAAAACAGATAAAATCCACAATCGTGACAAAATACATAACCCTAGAAGGGGACTTGATCCCACGTACCAGGAAAATAATTGATATCGATGACGTAGTAACGATTTCCGGAACCTCCTTCTCGGATCATGTCAAAGTTGAACAGCGACAAACCCTAGGAAATTCCAACAGGTAATCAGAGCACAGCACAGTGAGCGTCAACCAAGTAAAAGGTCTACTCACGTACTACAAGCTAAGTAATGCAAAAAGAATCCTTACTCTAACATGTCAATCTATTGACTACAGATGGCTTGATTAATAATCAAATTGTTGACGATCTTACCAGTCTTGTACGTAACTCTGCCACGAGGCACTCAAGAAGCCGTTGAGGAGGCAAAGCTGCATCAATAAACAATTGTCAACAAAGAAGCATTCGGTAACTATACCAGTCTGATAACATCAAAAGAAACCCACATTCATCAGCAAGTACAGTAAAGATCGCACCTGCCGCCTCCGGGTCGAGGTCAGCTTCGTTGGCTGTCGCTGCTGCACAGGAAACCCTTGGAAATGACTTCACTCCAAGACCCATGTCCTTCTCGCTCAAATCAGGCAAAGAAAACCTTCGTACCACCTTGATACCATCGCCAATCACGTACACTTTGAATAGTACAGCGCCTGTGTGTGAAAGTAAACACATCGCAAACATTAAAATATACCTACTTCTGGTACAAGCACACAACAAACGTTTGCTGGCAAGGAAAAAAACAAAAAACTGAGGAACTAACCTAGAGTGGATAAAAGAATCGTACCATGATTGACAAATTCTTGGAGAACAAGAGGAGTGTCAAGGCACGAGAGCCCAAACCGATCATATATGAGTGACATTGCATGTGATTTTGCAGAGCCGTCAGCCACCAGTGGCTTTGCAACTGCACAAATAGTAGCCAAATCAACACACGTCCATGTGCATTATGTTAGATAACACGACAGATTGAGTGCAAACTCTTCAGGTTCCAACAAACAACAGAAATCAAAAGCTGCTTACTTAGAGGCAGCTTCAGTCCGGTTTCAGCTACAGAGGTTGGAATGCAAGATGAATCGCCCACGACTACAGTCTGGCTCGGAACACGTACTTGGCCTGCAATGGGCACAGATGTGTGTAATGTAAACTCCCCTAGTTCTATGGAAAACAACGTCCTCTCTATCAGTAAGCACATGAATACATGAAAATGAGCAATCTCTAAAGCAAAGAAACGACACAGATTATCTGTGTACTATTTAGCCTTGTGTCAAATGAGATAATCTGTGCAAATCAGAAAAGCTTACCATCAGCGTGGGTGAGCTTCAAATCCGCAACCTCTTTCAACATAGACTGTCGGTTTCGGAGCTGCTGAATTGCAGCTGGTGAATCCAAAATAGTCACCTCTGGAAATTTCTGCACATAATCCTGCAAAAGCAAGCCAAAAAAAAAATCACAATGAAGTCCATTGATTTGCTTCACACACGAAACAAGCTACATCTCTTGCTAGTTCTCCCTCACCTCAAGCTCTTGCCGCCACTCCTTGGCCGTCGACTGCATCGGACCCCAACAAGAACAAGCACATTAATATCCCAACACACACGAGTGAAAACATGAAAACCAGATACGATAAAGCACCTTTGCGAGTGAGCTCAACAGCCATCACTCCAAGCAGTTCCGCCAACAAGCGGGCCAGCATCACGTCTGGACAATGTAAATATTCGGAAATGAACACCCTTAAACAAGGAGGAGACGCGAGAGAGAGAGAGATGCTGAAACCATCCACGGAACGTGTACAAAGCACGAAACCTACTACCTTGTGCAGAATGACGTCGTAAGGACCCTGCTCTGTAAGCGCTCTGCTGTGATCGAGAGCCACAAACGTAATCCCCTTGGACCTGTCCACATGAAAGAAAAAAAAAAAAAAAAAAAAGTCATCAAAAACGTCTTCTAGAGCTTCATCAAAGAGTCCAAAATCCATCACTCTACCTGGCATGAGCCTCGAGCTTCGGCTGCATAAAGCTCTTGGTCTTCTTCGCGGTCAAGGCGTAAGCTACGGTAAACCGCGGCGAAGGCATCGTTGCGATTCCTCACACATCCCCGTCGCCCTTCCACCTCGCTACTTCAATTCACGCTTCCTTCTGCCCGCAACCAAACCAAACCAAACCAAACCAAACCAATCAATCGACCAGCAAACCCCCATCCACAACCAAAACTCTCCAACCCCGACGAAACCACATCACAATCCAAAGCTCCCCCCAATGCTGCTGCCTAAAATGAGGCGAAATCCTTGGATCCAACAGAATTTACAAAAAACCCACAAACCTAAACGCCGGGATAAAATCATAAACCCTTCCGGACACAATTCTCTCTAATTTGCGTCGTCCTCTAAAACCCTGGAGGCTTGATTGGGCGACAATGGGATGGGAACACCATAGTTTTGACTTCCTTACCAAAAGTGGAGCAGCTGAATGTGAGCCACCAGCAACACGACCAATGAAACATACAAGAGAACTTGGAAGGGGCGCCCACTTCACGCTCTTTACGAGGGCTCTTGGGTTTTTCCTTTTCTTTTTCCCCCCTTTTTCTTTACCTTTTCCCCCTTTTTCTTTATTGGTTTCCTTTGGGAAGGGTCTTTATGGGGAGCACTTGGGGTTTGAATTTTGAGGTGTGTGGATGTGACATTTGGGGGGGATGGGGATGGGCTTCATCAATTTGGTACTCTCTAATGATTTAGCTCTGAATTCATTGCTAAAAAGTACAACAAGCTCAAATTATAGTGCATCTAGGGTGATCATGTTTTTTTTTTGTTTTTTTTGTTTTTTGTTTTTTTTGGTTTGGTTTGGGGGTATTGAGGGAAAGAAGGATGGTTTGGTGATGGAAGGACATTTTTTCTTGTGGGATTGGATCCGTTTTACATTGTGGTGGTTTTTAGTTTTGGAAATTATACTTTTGTTTGGTGATTTTATGTTTTTGTTGTATACATATAGTTGGTGAGGAGGTGAGCTTTAGTGTAGAATGGGATAGTTTGTTTAGTCAAAAAAATGTAAGATATAAATATTTCATTTGTTAGATAAATATGAAAAGATTAGAATCTGAAGAGCAAAGGATTTGAAATAATGTAGTTTTTTTTAAATAGTAATTTTATGAATTTAGATGTGTTTTAAATAAAGTTTTTTAAT
The DNA here is from genome assembly GCA_963971425.1 of Bryoerythrophyllum caledonicum. Taxonomy (NCBI): domain Eukaryota; kingdom Viridiplantae; phylum Streptophyta; class Bryopsida; order Pottiales; family Pottiaceae; genus Bryoerythrophyllum; species Bryoerythrophyllum caledonicum. Next base: position 5,092,345 of record OZ020517.1, on the reverse strand, counting down.
TTAAGGTTTCCAACTTTATAAAGGATTGAGAACCCTATGTTTTCTATGTAGGTTTGCTAATGATTTTTTTAAGACGTGTTGAGCCAATTTAGAATACAGCTTTGGATACCTCTAATGTTTTTTGAAGTAGGATTGTACATTAAATAAGATCTACATAAGCTTCCGGTCAAGAGAAGGTTGTTTCATGTCACCATTATTACTTTTTGAAAGATACCTAAAGTAGATGTCCTTCCAAATAGGATCTTGACAAGACAGTTTCAAACAGGATCCTGACAAGATAAGAATGTTTCAAATAATATCCTTGGAAGCCTTTAGATGAGATTGACATAGACAAGCTTCAAAATATGATTGTTTTAGAGAAGGTTGTATCAAGTAGCATAGTTCTAAATTAATGTTATTATCTTTTATAGATACTCAAGTTGATTCCTTTTATAAACAAGAATATTTCAAACATGTTCAATCCTTAACCCTTTACTACCGAGGAGGCCCAAACAAGGTCTTCGGGCACTGTTTTGGGAGAATATCTGTGAATCCACGCACTTGAAGACTTTGCCTATTTTTGAACGGAGGTGCGCCTTAAAATTTGGGATCACATGCAACTCTCAAATGCCAAATTTGACCGCTACAGCCCCTACAAAAGTGATTTCCATGAATTTGTGTTGCAATGATATGTATCCAACGTGTACATGATGTTTTGCACAATCTATCACAATCATAGAATCTCCTAGGTCTCCTGTGTCATGCTCGAGACTAAAGAGTTAAACATCAATTGGGAACCAAATACATTGGCATGTATTTTATGTTGTCCTATACAAAATATGTACTAAAATTTAGCAAGACTTACACCTTTCAATTGAAGATTCTTCAACTAACATCTTTCAGTTGGAAGTCATTTCAATATCAATTTCAATATCCAAACCTTATCATGTTCAAATACGACACCATACATGTAGAATATTGTGACCACCAATGACACCTTGTGACATTTAAGGGATAAAACTAGTGTAATTTGTTAATAATCCCTAAAGGCCTATTTAACCCTAAAGGACGTTTTTAATTTTGGGCAAGTTTCTTAAATTTAAAAAAAATCCTTTTTTATTGAAATTGTTATACTAGATTTTCCTTGATAAGAGCCTTGTGGAGGTATTTTTATTACTATTTTTGGATTCATGGTTTGAAAGTTAGTACCACTCAAAGTTAGAAAATGGGGACTCTAGGCAGCTCCAAAATTTTGCTAGAAGTTTCTATTGATATTGAGATTTTCATACACATAGAGAATATTACCTTCTTTGAAAATGTCAAAAAAAATTATTGTCTTTAGTGTTAAAAACATTTTAACTCAAGTAAAACATTTTTACACATTTTGGGCAAAGACCTCATCTTTTCTATATAAAACCTAGAGATCTTCATATTTTTCACTTTTTACTTTTCCAACAACAATATGTGGTAGAAACCTTCTTATCAACCATTTAGATTATCCTCTAAAACATATTAAGTTCACAAAAAATAAAACCTGAATTGGCAATTTTTGAACCTTTGCACACTTGTTTTGAACATACTACACTCCTTCTCTACCTGTAAAAATTGGTGTGTACGGAACTAACATCATGCTTAACACAATGGTAAAAGATTTAGACCTTGTGTAGTGCAAAACTTTGATACGAAGTGAAGTCAAAGTCTACTGGTCCACTCAACGCACGGCAGAAAATGAACCATTATCCTGTTTTCAAACACTAAAATCTTTCAATCCGTGCAGTCAAAGTTTCTGAAATTTTATGAGTGTGTTCCTTAGTAGGTCTCAATTGAGATCCTATGGTTCAAATTTTATGAGTGTGTTCCTTAGTAGGTCTTAATTGAGATCCTATGGTTTTGTTTCCTCCCTTACTCATGGACTAGAATTCAACAATTTTGAAGTGTTTTTGGTGTGAAATTGTCGCCGTCCTTTAGAGGTTAAAATGGCCTCTCCAAATAGGAGCTTCAAAAGAGGTGTTCCAAAAAAATCTTGTATTGGTGCAAAACATTCAATACTTTTATCGATGCCATTGAGCACATATGATGCAACACAACCATGAAGAGGTGTTTATCTCACAAGACATGTTCCATTCCAGGACCATCATGGGAGACACATGTCTTCAATAATTTTATAGAATCAATCTATATATGTTTCTATAGTTTTGTTCCAATTTAAAAAGCAAGTTCAAGAACAAAAAAGTCACACATCTACAAGTACCTCGTGAAGTGGCACATCAATTTTTATATTATGCATTTTCAACACTTAAAAGTCAGAAAAGTGTCGACATCATATTTCAGACCATATGCCTAATAACAACATGCAAGAACCATGTGCCTGACAACAGAACCAAAGAAAGAACTTCACTCCAATGACAAGTTTCATTCCAGAATCTACTGCACCAGAGTAACAGTTTTATCCTTCCATTGATAGAGAGACTCAGAAAGTAATTGCAGAAATGATAAAATTTAGATTCCACGCATTTTAAAAAGATAACACATTCGTGTTCCGTACTAAAAACCTACTTGCCTCCGGATTACTGTTAATCACGCATCACACAACCGAACTTTCATACCCACAAACAGTCGTGATCTTCAAATGACATACCTCTTAACCAGCTCTTTCTACAAAAACCACGAGTATGAAGCATGAGAAGTTGATAGTTTCTCTGGGTGAGGTAAACTGCGGCAAACGCCGATATCTTGTTATGCGAAACACAGGCAACCTTCACGTTGTTTTCTTGTCCATTTCACGATCACGATCAAACGGTTATTAGGGCAGCACAATAACCATGACTTCTAAACCTGCACAAAGGGGAAAAGATGTATAAGCGAAAAAACTCAGCTAACAACATCATAGATCCACCTTTTCCTCACTTTCTGAAATGATCATAAACACAAACGAGAAATGTGAAGCCCTTTCTACTAGAGAGTACACAACTTCAAAAGGTGACTTCCAAATGAAGCATAATGTAATACCAACTCTAACTAAAATAGACAGTAGAGGAATACCAATACCTTAGAGTGTATCTGTAGGATTTACAGCCTTCCCTGCCCGAGCATCGGTCCATGCCTTGGCAATAGTTTTCTTCATCTCGTCGTCACCGTCTTCATACATGTTCTGCACGAGCAGTAATGAAAATGAGAATTCCAAATATTCGATAGAAACGACTTTTAACAATCTACAAGAAAACATGTATGTTTTGAAGTACCTTCATCAACCCCATCAGACCTGCCATTGGATCTGCCTCCTTGTCAAGAGCTGGAGGTTTTATCTGTTCATAAAAAACAGCATTCAAAGTGAGATTCTACTCACAAGAAGAAGTCTTATGTTCTTAACTACTGATGCTTCGTAAAGGAATGTACACATATCGTATCGTTAACTGAAACGGAATTTAAAACAATGTTATTCATGAGCCAAACGTTTAGGTTGAGTGCTTTGTTGCATTACCTTGGCTTCCTTCTTTGTTAGTTCAAACCAGGTGCCAATATCAGCCTTCTTCAGAGTAAGTATGATCCGCTTCGGCTTGACAAGAATCTTGGAAGCGGATGGCACAATCTGTTTCGCAAGCTTGGGAATAGAAAACTGGTAGTTCTTGCCATTCACGTCGTGGATCTTCAAATTAATCGCGTCAGCCTGAAAATCAACCGAAGCCTTCTCCTGTGTCGCACCTTCTAAAGAGATATAAATCTGCATCACGCACCAAAACCCTAATAATGAAACCAAAACGTCCCGATGCTTCAATAAGACGCCCTACCTCACAAGTGTAAAGCTTCTGCACAATCCAATCTCATAAGAAGTTGATGTTCATTAAGCTGAAAATCATCCACAAAGAGCTTCAATAGAAGAAGTCAATGTTCCAAAGCTAAAAATTCATCTACAAAGAGCTCTTCACAACAAGATCAAAAAGCATTCCACGATCGGTGACCATACCTTCACTTTCTCGGACTCCTCGTCCCAGCTGAAAGTCGACAAACTCGTGTAAAGAACCGACCGAGGAGCCGGCTGCTTCTCAACTGAACTCGAACGCTTCTCCACAACAGTCGGTTGCTCTTCTTCAACAGGTAGTTGCTGCAACAGAAACGCAATACAATAAGCCCTAGGAACAGAACTCCTAACCAAAGCAAATCACAACCTGTCCAAACCCTCACTACCTTCTCCAGGACGGAAATCTCGTTCGACAAAAGCGCCTGAACGTGAGGCCGCTTGGCTTCTCCAAGAAGCTGCCGAAGCTCCCGCAGGTCATCCGCCAAGTCCGATGCCATTCTGCTCCAATACAAAAAAACAAACGCAGAGTCAAGAAGAAACACAGCAGAGAATGGGAATCGGCACAAGCTCTCCGGCATAGACTCATAAACCCTGAGCAAGCAGACAATAGGTTCGGGCAAACCTTGTGAAGCTGAAGATTGTGTGAGATGATCGCAACGCAGGCGCGTGATTAGTAGATGAAGGTTGTAAGTAGTGAGTTGATTAGTGAGAAGGGAAAGAGCGGGTTCAGGAGACAGTCTTGGGGTTTATCGGAGGAACAATCTAGACTTTTCCTTGATTTCCTCATCAAGTTCTTTTGGACTCATTCAGGTTGGATGACCGAAAACCGACCAGTGACCCAAAACCGCCCACTTCAATACCGTTCCTAGATTTAGGGACACATGTAGCGTTCTCGTACATGACTTGGGTATTGATCAATGAATTCATGAGTGATGTAATGGCAGGCTTTGTGTCTTCTGAGTCTGGGAACGGTGTAGAAGTGTCAGAAATTCTTCCCTACCCCTACATTCAGCATCGGGAAAGTACATTCAATTCCCACACACAATTTGGAAAAATGGACAACATGGGAAAATAAATACATGTTGCGAAGCGAACTTCCGGCTTGCTTGGGCTCTCTCGATTGGCTTCGGGTAGGCTGAATACACATCGTATTTTGATTCTTCAATGGTTACCTCACCGTTTCTCAGCATAAATTTTTATGTGCATTTGTTAGCCGGCAGTCCCCTGTGACGCGTAGCAGGGCAGTGCTTGCCTTGCTACTCCTTGTAGCCGTGCTCGCCCTGCCTTCTATGCTATCAATATCAATATATATTCTTGTATTTCAATGTAGGAAAACAACTCATTTTTCCATATGGAAATTGGACAGGATCTCCATGTGTTTGATTTGAGAATGTCAAATTTGTTTGGTTAACTCTGACATGCTCCAATTCATTCTTTTCTTCATTGAATCCTCCTCTGAAAAGGCAACAGAAATCAAACTGTGAGGAGATTGAACACGCAGGTCACGCCATGCTCGATATGGGGACGGAATCACCTCCCTTAACAACGAGAACCTAGATCATGGTCACGTCCTAAACCAAGACCTTCACTCAATTTGAACCTAGTCGAGTATAAGTTTGGAACTAGCTGTAGATCCCACATGGGTAGCCCCAACAAAAAAAACCGCACACAATGATGTCAAAGTCCCACCCAACTACACCGTTCACTGAATATAGTGTGGAGGTATAGGTAATGTGGATGAAAATTGAGGTGGACCACATCAATTCTAGTTTTGGATGAAAATTGATGTGGACCACATCAATTTTGGTTATTAATATATTATTATTATATATGTTATTATTGTATATAATATTAATATTATAATATATGTTATTATGTTATTCATATATGTTATTATTATGTTATTATTATATTATTATGTTATTATGTTATATTATTATGTTAATATTATATTCTGTTATATTATATTATAATATTATATTTATATTCTTATGTTATAAAATAATATTATTGTGTTATTATATTATTATGTTATTTTATTTTATTATGTTATTATATTATTATGTTATTATTTTATTATGTTATTATGTTATTATTATGTTATTATATTATAATTTTGGTTTTAGGGTACAAATTGTAAAAACTTATCCACATCAATTCCCGTGTCTTTTATTTTGAAACAAGCCACACTATTTCTAATGGACATGATTTGATGTGGATGGAAAATTGAAGTGGACCACTTTAATTTGCGTTTAATGAAATTAGTGTAGGAAATTTCAAATAGTCTAGTCTACACTATATTCAGGGAACGGTGTAGTTGTAGATGCCATAAAACAAATTTCCTCACTCTCACCCTTGCCACATTCAATGGTGTACAAACCTGCATATCCGTGGCCCTATAGTCACACGTTCATGGCCATGAGGTCCACCTTCTTCACCAAGGCGGGTGTCACTTACACCAAGACCAGGGTTGTTGTCACTAAGGCAAGTGATGTCGTCGACGTCAACTATTGGCATCGCAATATCTCTCAATGCCATGGTGTTTGAGCACCCACATCACTCACATGATTAGATGCTATGAGAATTTTTCTAGATTTTTTAATTTAGGGGGATTCTAAGGTTTTTTTAGGATATTTTGTGGACAAAACCTGGCCCATAATTTTGTGTTGGAGGGAGGCCCCAATTTTACCACAGTGAGGCCTGCAAGCCTCACATTTGGCTAAAACAATATTCTAACTATAGACCATTCCCCATGGCATCCTTAGCCGTGATTTAGAGAGAACCCTATTAGGCCCTGACCCATCCGTCGTTTGGTTGAGGACCTGACATTGAAGAAGAAGGATTGGAAGGGAATGAAGCCCCTTCAACCGCAAAAAACCAATGCAAATCTGTGTCTGTGTGTGCTCGCAAAGGGCATTGCACTGAATTGCAGCGTATTCCACACCGTGAACTCCATCGCCATGAAGGCCATGACGAGCTTGGTGCATCGCACCACGACGCTGACCTCGCTCTCGTACTACTCGCCTCGCCCGCTCACCAAGCGCACCGCCTATTATGTCTGTGTACGAAATTCGAGCTCGAGCGCGAGCAGCTCCGGCATTGCCACGGCGCCGGAGCACGCCACCTTTCTTCGTGAGGTCGCCGCGCTGGAGCCGCCGGCGTCGCTGCAGGCGCTGCTCGGCGTGCTGCAGGCCAAGGGCGAGCGCGTGGTGTCGCCGTACGCCAACCGCCGGGGCGTGATTCCGCTCGCCGTGCCGCTCACGGAGACGGCGGAGGGCGAGGTGACGGCGCTGCTGCGGTGGCCGACGCCGGCGAGCGGCATGGACGTGCCCGTGGTGCGCGTGAAGAGCTTCGGGGTCACGCTGCTGGCCAAGAGCCCCGAGGAGTTCATCCACCGCGCGCTCGTGGAGGAGGACGCCGCGGCCGCGGCGGGGAGCTCCGGGCGCTCTGTGGCGGAGAGTGCGGGCGAGGTCGGGAGCGCGCTGTACCGCCGCGGCGACTTCGAGGCCGCGAACGCCAGCAGCGTGGATGTTTACTTGATGAAGAAAGTTGGCTTGTTCCCGGATGTTTTTGAGAGGCTGGCTATGCGGCACTTCGACAATGGCGATCACATCTCCGCGCTCGTCACGGGCGAGTATTACGCGAGCAAGAAGCATTTCCCCGGATTCGGTCGGCCTTTCGTGTTCAATGCCGAGTTGATGCTCAAGGTAAGGTGTCGAATCTCCTCCTTTCATCGTTTATCCAGCGCCGTCCCTTTCAATTGACGGGGAGTCAGGAGTTCTACAACATTTTGCATTTAGGATCAATCTTTCAATAGCCCTAACCCTGGACTCGGAGTATTAGCAATCGCATGTGAATCGATATCCAGCTTCAATTGAATTCTGTGGCAATTCGCTTCAGAGCTGATTTCTTAGTTGACCTGGCGCCCTGATTGGTTTGTAATGGATTGACGAGAAGGCAGGAATGTACAGCATTGTGGATCGATGTTTTGCAGATTACTAATAGACTTTATCCTGGACTCCTCGAACTATTAGCAATCGCATTTGAAATAATGTTCAGCTTGTGGCAATTCGCTTCATAGCCGATTTTGAAGTTGACCTGTCGCCCTAATTGGTTTCACAATTCGTTTTAGGGTGTCTTTTAGGGGGATTTTGCATAGTCGTATGCATTTGTGAGGACCAACTTGCGAGCCTAATCAGCAATGATTCGGTTGCGTGATTGTAGAATGGAGTGGATGGTACTGCCTTCAGGTGTGGGTTTATAGCATGATTTCTGACCTTCAATTTATGATAATAGGTGGGACGGAAGTTGGAAGCTAAAGATGCTGCGCGATGTGCACTCCGCTCACCTTGGTGGACACTGGGATCCAGTTACGCAGAGGTCGCCAACATTGCTGGCTGGGGTGAGGAGCAAATAGAATTCATGCGGGAGAGGGTATCCGAGGAGGGCCGCCGAGAGGACCTTCTCAAGGGCAAGGATCTTGCTCAGGTTTGTCTAATTACAGCTTCACAAGGTTACACGGAAACTTAATTGCCACACTTCAGAAGGATTTTGATGCTCACTATGTTAAAGCTCGTTGTGAATGAGATGATGAAAACATTGTGTGGACTTGTAGGTTGATTTGATTGTCATTGGTGCAGGTGGCGGTAGACCAAGCAGCTTTCTTGTTGGACCTCGCTGCAGTAGATTGCAGTTGGGATGATGTGCGGGACCAGTTGGCAAACTTTTATAAGGAGGGTGGATTTGAGGACATTGCCAGATTCGTCAACACCGTTTAGAATTTGTAGATATGCAGGGTTATTTAAATGCAACCTGCACATCTTCTGATTATCTTCAGTTTACGGTGTTCGATACGAGAGTTTGGCGTTTGCGGCAATATTACCATGTGTTACATTATTGAGACGCGTTCTGCCCACATTGGCACAAATCCAGGTGTATCTCTTTCCTCTACTGATGTGTATCTCTTTACAACCTCATCATTTTTTTAATGGATTGCAGAATCTCGCACTCCGTGGAGTATTTTTCACACATGAAATGAAGTTGGAGGTTCTGAAAATGGGGTTTGTCAGCTTCTTCTATCCACATCTAGCCTGGAGTTTGATTACGTTCACTGGTGTGTGAACGGAATCACCAAACCCTAACCGAATGACACAGTACACAAATTTGAAGATGAAACCAAAATAAATAGAACTCATGGTGTGGCAAGCTTGACAACCACAAGGAGGAATATGATGTAAACCTGAACAAACGATGGGAGACAACCACATATGCTGTGAGCAATTAGTCGTCAACGAGATGTAGCTAACAAAGATGCGGAGGAGCTTCAAAAGGATGAGCAAGCAAATAGATTGTGACACACTGATAACCCTGAACATCTACACCTGCAAGTGGCAGCTGCGCATTTCTGCAGAAGCTCATCCATCTGCCCAACCCAGAGATTGGAATGCGTCCAAAACCTCGCTACCGCATCGCGCTCCAATCACAACACCCTAAGCACAAAAAGAAACTCGCCACATTCACCAATTCAGCCACCCCAATCAATCACAGCGCATTGCAATTTGCATTTAGAATGTGAAGATACTTACACCTAATAAAGATTGTAAGAAATTGTAAACTAATGCATTCAAATAAGCTATACATCCACCAACCATTGAAATGACCGTGCTGAGTGCAAATGCCATAGTGGGCAGGGACAAAGAAAATGCATAGATGAGAAAAAAGAACGCCCCTACACTTGAAAACTCAAAACAATGTTGAGAACTTTGTTGTCCAAACCTGCAAAAACGACTCACTCACTCACTCACTCATGCCCTAGCTCCCTTGGGTAAAGATGATGTCCAACATAGACAGGGCTTGAGGTCCTATTGACACGTTTCTAACAAAATAGAATGTAGGCAAGGTCTACCCTAATCTCAAATCCTGTAGTAACAGAGGCTGCGGAGATGGATTGCTGCTGATTAATACTTGCCAGTCGCATCACCAGGGAGGCAGAGCCGGAGCAAGGGAGGGGGGCAATTAAAGTTTTTAGAATCAACACCTACAAGAAAACGTAATATCATTGAGCTTTTCAATTTGTAATTTTCAACGAACAACCAGACATTCATGCATTGCATAGAAATTGTTTATTCAAGTCTTAAAAACATACCAACGGTACCTCAAACATGCTGCAATACAAGTGCCAGTTACGCCTGTTATAACGCCAACACAAGTCTAAGTGCTAGACCCTGATAGGGGAACATTATAAAAATTGGACATCCAGCAACAAAAGAGAATACAAAGTAGACGTACTGAAGAAAATCTCACTGTGTACAACACATCTAATCAACTAGACTAACCACACATTGCATGTTCTAAGAGCATCTCCACTCCTGGCGTGGAATTTTCCACGCTAGGACGGAAAAAAAATTTCACGCCAGGAGTGGTTTAGGGTTTGGTGCTTGCTTGGCTCCACCCCAAGCTCCAAAAAAATTTACCCAAAAAAATGCTTTGACCTTTTACCTCCCGCCACCAATGACACGGTGCCACGTGTCGACATCAATGACATGGCGCCACGTGTCGCGAGGGTATGGGTGTGTCATCAACATCAAAAATGGCGCACTCCCCCATCCAAGAAGATTTTGGTGTGCCATGCACCAAAACTTCTAAATTTTTATAAAGTTTCCCCGTTTTGAGGTGATGGGTGCAACTTTTTGACCTCACAAAACTCTAATTTGGTGGTTCTCCGTCTTGGGGTGGAGATGCTCTAAATATGTTTCATATCATTCTGGGATAAGGAGGAAAAATTTACCTCTTTCCTTACAACATATAGTCACTGAGGAAGTTTTGAAATTCTTCCCTCTCATGCTCCAACCCTATCTCATCGCAAGGAGAGATACTCTCCCCAAAGTCAACAAAACGGAAACTAAAAGAACTCTCTAATTCACTGCTTTCATCATTACTTCTTTCATAGATAAGACGAAAAAGAATATTCTTCATATTAAGATCACCATGGTAGACCTTTCGAACATGGAGCAGCTGAAGTCCATCCATGAATTCTTCACTGAAGCTCTTATTAAAATCTCTTTCATTGATTGACTTCCCTAGGGCTTCCATGGTAATGAAGCCCAGGAAGTGCCCCCAACTTGCTCCATATCCAATTATATGTGGAACCAAAAGTCCATGCAAATCCTCCATATGGATGTATGCATCAATTTCTCTCTTGAATTGATTCAAAGTCTCAAAAGTTTCACAAAACTCATACATTTTAATGACTTGGTTTGGGTTAGACTTGTGAGCAAACACAATGCTACAACAAGTCTTTTGAATAATCTTTCCCAACTCCAAGGAATGTAAAGAAACGTCAGGTAGGGATAAAAATCAAGTGACATCATTGCTAGAGGATGATGGCCCTGAAGGCTGAGTTGACCTTCTGCCAAGTGCCTGAACACTCCTTGTCATCATTCCATCCACGCCACCACCTCTTCCCTGTGCACTAATATTGCCACTTCGAGATGCTTGAGGAATTTGTACCCACTTAAGCTCTGGAGGAGTAATTTCAATCCACTGACAAGGAAAAACTTCAGCACCAAGAATTAAGTGTGAGATGTACAACCAACATTGCCTCACACTAGGGGATGAACTATGGTTACTAATGGTTCTAGATACCTCCAAATGTTTCTCTTCAGGATTCCCACTCCTCCGAAAGAAAAAATACTTTGATTTCGAGCACAAAACTCCATTATATTGAGTCTCACTTACAACCATATACATGTAAAGCTGAGCAATGGCATTTCTGACCTTTGAAGAGGCTTGTTCTCCGTTGTTCATCAACCCTGGCAAAGTCTCCCACTCCTCCACATTCAACTGCCAAGGGCCCTTAATCTCAATCGGTAAAACAACAGACTCAGGTCTTCCCGTATCCACATTCACTAAGAAACCTGCATAATCCATGTTCCCTTTCACAAACTGATCATTAGCAGATTTAATTGTATTTGCATGTCGAAACAAGATCTCATTGCCAATTCCACCACCTGAGTATAGTCCAAATGTATAGCTGATCTAACCTCAGCTTCATTAGAAATCTCCATACCAAGCTTTTTAGGGGTAAATAGCATAGGAACTGAATTTTGCTCCAACTCCAACCGATGGAACCAAAATGAGCCACCTCATCTTCAAACATCGCCCAAACATCAAACGTCTCAGGAGTCCTCCCTCCGTTCTTTGGCACAGTTTTACTCTTTGACCTACGCTCCTCATTTGGAAAATAAGACTCACCCTTGAACGGTTCCCTCAAAACCTCCAAAAAGCTCTGTGCCCCGGACATACCTCCTGTCAAACACAAACAATAAACGACACAAGCAATCAAGCACAAATATGGGGAACTAAGGAACCTAAACCCAAACTAGAATAGTCCAAACGGGAAAGAGTTGATAGGAGCGGAAGGAAATATAAAACCGAGCATGAAAAAGAACTGATTAGGCTCAAGCACGAGCCGCATTGTCAAGCACCAATGGACTTGGCAACTACACAAGAACAAAAACGGACACAGAGAAGCTCACATACACCAAACAACAGGTACAGAAAGCTCCTACACCAACACAATCAAGTGTAAGCCCCGGCCTAAAACCTAAGACCGAACGTCATCCCCCGGTCCTCACAATCCATCAAATTCGATCATCGCAGTTCGCCGCCACAAAAACAACAAGCACGAAAGGGGAGGACCGCTGGCAGAAAGGATACAACAACGCACCGCTTCCCGCCACGCCCTAAAGTGATATTCACTTGCAGCGGAGACACCAATCAAAACCCCACACTCACGCCCTGGCTCCTGCTCCCGCACAATCAACACCTCCTGCACCTACCTTTCCATCCACCAAACCCTCGAAAATCACTCCACTTATTACACCAAACCAATATTAACGACATCAACACAAAGAGACGCGCCACGCTTACCATTAGAGTCACACTCACTTTGCTCTCAACTAAGTTAACCTTTCTAAAGATAGAAAGTTAACTAGATAACTCCGCCTCTTTAGGGGAACTCTCGAATATATATATGCACTCTCTCTTGAGAGTATGACACAGTTAAACAGTACGTACATTGTGGGTTACATGGTCTTGTATTGCTTGGTTCATCTCTCTTGATGTAGGCGGTTGTAGCTGTCACAACATGTTTAATGGATGTTGATTTTGAGATGAATCGTTTAAGGGAGCGAACTGTTCTTTCGGGTTTGTGTCTCAGAAATTTAAAGTTTAGAGTGAGGTTACACTGTTTTTTAGTTTGAAGATGGCTTTGGTGGTAGCTCTTGCTTCTCCTGTGTAGGAAGATGGCATGCTCTGACATTTCGAAACTCTGCGGACCTCCCTATTTCTAATTATCTTTATTGGCTCCTGCTGTACAGTACAGTAGAATGTGAGATAGATCACATTAATATCTGCATCGTATGCACTCCTACACCTGCCAAAAAATGGCAAACACTAAGAAGCTGATAGCGAAACACCAAGTGATGTCCCTTCACTTGGGCTGTCTTGCTCCAAGAGAGGGCTGCTCATCTTCTAAATTACTCAGGTAACCCACCTCAACTAGGTATCATTTTAATTTAAATTGAAGAAGCAAAGAACTGTAATGACTCCTGAAATTTGACGTTGTGACAGGTTTTTTGTACTAGCTTAGTAGACTATGACCCATGTCTCTTTACCTTCTTCGTCAAGACGTCTCCCTTCTCATCCCTTTCTTCCTGGTCCTCAGCCACTTCTTCTCTCAGAACCTGCCCTGAATCACTCCTCTCAATTCTACGTGCCACAATCTCCTTACTCGCCACTCCACCGTGGCTGTTTAGCTGATACCTCTCCTTCACATCCATGCTCTCATCCTTCTTCACTCTCCCTTGGCCGTCCGTCTCCCTCGTCTGACTGCTGGTAACCTTCTTCTTTGATGACTCAGACGTCTCTTTCTGTTGCGTAAAGCTGATAGTCTCTTCACCTGGACGGTCCTCATTAGCGCTGCGGCTAGTAGTTGTCCCAGAAACCTCCTCCTTCACAACCTCATCCCTCTCTGAACCATCGTTGTGTTCAACGCGAACACGCTCCTCTGTCTGTACGATCTCGTCGTCTTTTTCGTCATCTCCGCTCACGAAATACTCCCCTTCTTTGACGACCTCTTCGCTCTTTCTGCCGCCCCACCTGTGCACCTTCTCATGGAAGTTCTCGTTGATTTTGTGGACGTTGTCGTGGAGCTTGTCGTTCATTTTGTGGACGTTCTCCTGGAACGCGTCGTTGAAGTTTGAGAACCCGGACTCCACCGGCTCCACTGCCTGCGTCACAGTTATTTTCACGTCCTCCACAATCTGCACAGGGGTCACATGGGGCAATGAAAATGTTTCCTTCTTTTTCTGCTCTCTCCTCACTCTAGACGGCTGTTAGATCTAAGCTTGATGGTTTGTAGCCGTCTTTTGAGAGTGAAGAAAAAGTTTGCATGAGGTACCTTGGTGCGTACTAGCAGCCTTTTCTCACCTTCATTGAAACTATTTAGAGGTGATTCTAACTAAAAAAAAGAGGGGATATCTGATACTGACTTCACAAATGATTTCAGGGAACTTACATCTTCTCCTCCACCACAAATGACGTCCTTCATGCTGTCCTTGACACTGGTAGCAGCAACCTCAAGATCTTCTTCCATGTCCTCCGCTACATTCTCTATCGTGTCCGTGTTGTTGTGGCCTTCCCTCCGATAAGGCTTCGCTGGGTACACGTAAATGTGCGCCACAGCTGCAATAGCCATCTGCACACGCAAAGGTATGAAGAAAATCCAGGAATGTTTTCCATGAAATTGAAAGCAGGACGGAAGGATTGGTTTTCATTTTCTTTTTACCTCAATGCAGATGATGAAGTCTTGTAGATTGGTTTGAAGCATGTCAGTCTCTTGTTCTGAGGGATGACCCGGGAGCCACTTCACTGCAACGCCTGTTGAAAAGAGGAGCGCGATGACGACGCCTTGCCACCAAGTCACAAACACGACTGCCTTGAAACACAGGAACTTGGACAAGGGGTGGATTTCGTGGAGCTCGTGCTTTGTTGCGTAATAGAATTGCACGAGGCAGTAGAGGGCCCACATCTGACTGAAGTTCTGGATGATTGTTATGTATGGGTACCTGCACTCAAGCAAGAAAAGTAGAATGAGTACGAATGATAGACCACTGGCAGGAATAGAAAGAGGGCAGAGGGAAAACTCACCCTTTGTAGAAATCAAAATCCCCTTCGCCATATAATTGGAAGAAACTCAAGATGAACGCTGCCCACGAGCAGCTGACCTTGATTATAATCTGAAAATAAGAAACCACAACGTGACTGAGCACATTTCCTAGCCGATGAGCAACCATACAACATGATGAAGGTACTGAACATATAGTCTAATCTGCAACTCACATATTGAACGATACCGAACTTGGCGGAGTCGTAAAAGGAGCGACCCATAGTCCAGGTGGTTGTGATCCATCTCAGAGGAAGTGGATGAACTATTTCCTGAGGCCCTGTCTCCTTCTCCAGCAGAGGCTCATTTGCTCCCTCTACATGACCTATCTTAGCCAGCCTCTCGACAGCCATCTCCTCACCCCCTGAAATCACACCAAAAAATCATGTTAAAGAAAGATAACTACATAGATAAATCAATCCTCAGCATGTGAATTGACAGAAATGCAGATAAAATATAAAAGGTGAGGATCTGACGCACCCAGGCAAGCAATGAGGTATCGCCCAAAAGAATACAACGCAAACGCTTCGTAGCAGTCGCCCATAATTCTGAAGTAGATCGACATCGAAGGGAAACATAGTGATGCATACTGAGACCTACGCGGAAGTGTACTGGCTCAGAAATGATTCCCAAAAAGAAAAGAAAAACACCTAATTCACTGGAGCAAAACGACGAGTATGAAAGGGTTCAGACAATCACCGCCGTGAGGGTGTAAATAGGAACCATCAGAATAATACCAATCAGCCATTTCTGCTCCTGCAACACCACAGAGAACTGTATTTAGTACAAGCAAACTCGACGGTTCATGACCTTAACACGACATACGGTGATTGGAATTACCTCGGGCACGTTATAGCCTGAGAGATGCTCGAACAAAAGATAAGACGAGAGGGTGAGGCCGGAGAGCACAAACACAGACGAGATTATCAACGCCCACGTGAACAAAGTGAACTCCCCCATGAAACTCTCAACGGCTGCAGGAGGCTCAGCCAGCTTCTGCCAGGCTCCCCTCCCCATGAACGTCACCGCCACGTCTGCCATGCTAGAAAAAACAGGATTTCTTCCTACTCTGCAGTTAGAGACGCACTCGAGCCCTACTCCACGCCCACCTCGACCCCATCACGTACTGAGCTTCGAAACCCGGCAATTCTGGCCACAATTTCTAGACGCAAAAGCACATGCATCGAAGAAACTTACGCGAATTGGGTGGCGGTGCGCTCACAAGAGAAGGAGCAAAATCAGAGGTGGATTGGCCAGTGATGGGAATTGTGTGAGGGGCTTTGTTTGCGCTTGTGAGGTTGGGCGTGGTGGGCGAGGCAACGAGGGAGGCTGGATTAGTGAGCCTGGGAACTGGGTTAGTGAGAATGTGGGGTGGGATTAGTGAGACGCGCTGCGGGTGCCGCGTGCGGGGCAAGTGGCAGCGGTGCCGGGCGCAGCGGCCCCCTTTCCACCCACGCCACGCCACTCCACCGCTATTGTGTCTTGATGGGTTGTTTCTAGTCTAGAGCAATGGGTTAGGGTCCCTTAGAGTGCATGCTAGCTCTACCTATGTTAACCCTCTAAAAGCAACAAGATGGAGCTCCCATCTAGACCCCGACGTCAAATGGTCGGCCCCATCTAATGTGAAATTTTGTTTTCGGACATTTTAAGGTTACACATTGGGAACACTTCGGAACACTTGGGAACAACAGTGCCCAATTGGTAACTCGGGAATGCACTTGGGAAGATTGGGAACACATGAGAACGATGTGGGAACACACTGGGAACGGATAAGTTGTAGATTCGGTGAAAATTGTAAAGTCGAAGAAGGAAAAACAAGTGGTTTGGTTTGTAACGAAACTACATTAAATATTGCATTTAGTGTACAAAACACTACACTAAACACTGAATATAGTGTAGAGGGATTATTGATGTAGATCACTCACACTAATTTCCATCCAAGCATGTGCATGCCAAGTTCTGATTGGATATTTGTTCTCAAGTAAGTGTGTGTCAGTCAACAATTGCATGTAAATTTCCAAATAGTGTAGGAAATTTCAAATAGTCTAGTCTACACTATATTCACGGAATGGTGTAGTTATCAACATGTACACTACACTAAACACTGAATATAGTGTAGAGGGATTATTGATGTAGATCACTCACACTAATTTCCATCCAAGCATGTGCATGCCAAGTTCTGATTGGGTATTTGTTCTCAAGTAAGTGTGTTTCAGTCAACAATTGCATGTAAATTTTCAATTAGTGTAGGAAATTTCAAATAGTCTAGTCTACACTATATTCACAGAACACTGTAGTTGCAAACTACGCAATTAGTGTAGTGGCAGAATACTATATTAAATGCCAACTACTACACTGTTTGGGGAATCCATTTAAGATTGGAATTAAAAAAATTATACTCGTGGTCATTTAGTGCATGAGAAGTAGAAGAGAATTATTTGCTCATGTGGAGTATCAAAAGTGAAGAAGAGAAAAAATAAAAACTTGTAATTTTTTTGGTTGGAAAAAACAACGATTTGGAGAAAAGAACAATATAGAAAAATCAACAACTTTGAAAAAAGAATATAGATATGGAAGGAAAGTGAATTTGCAATCGAGAAAACATAAAAACATTTGCAAGAAAGAGACTTGAAAATAAAAACTGAGGTTTGAAAGAATTTTTTTTAAAAAAAAAAAACATTTGAATAGGGATCAATTGAAAACGGAAAAGATTTGGAAATCATAAACTATGAAAACGGAAAAATTTGAAAAAGAAGACATTTGAAAAAGTAATCTTTTGAAGAAAGAAATATTTGAAAAATAAAACATTTGAAAAAATAACATTTAGAAAACATAACCTTTGGAAAACTGACTTTAAGAAAACGTAACATTTCAAAAAAGTAAGCTTTTAGAAAAGTTAATTTTTGAAAAAATAACCTTTTGAAAAAGTAACCTTCTCATTAAGTACATGTTAAAAAGTATACATTTCAAAAAATTACCTTTTGAAAAAATAATCTTTTGAAAAGTAACTATTTGAATTTAACTTTTTTGAAAAAATAGATTATTGAGAAAGTAACCTTTTCAGAAAATAAACATTTCAAAGGAAGTATTTATTCAGTGAAGGCATGGCGGCTGGTTGGTGGTTGATTAGGGGTATCTTTTTAGTTCATTTTATTTTTATTGGCACAAGAAAGTTGATTGGAAGTATTATGAATATCATGGACGGCTAACACTATTTGACAACTCTTTTGCAATTAGTACACTATTTGTGTACTTCTTGCGGTTAGTGTACTAGGGTAAGTACACTATTCATATTAGTACACTGAATGGAATATTTAATGTAGTTTTCCACCTCAACCCGATATAGGTATGCAACACCAAACCTGGCCCCATGGAAACCGGATTTGGTAACTCACAACACCGTATGGTGCTCATGTACGTATGCTTTAAGGCTGATGGAATTTTTTTGAGTGAAGTAGATGATATTTTGCAGAATCCATGGATTTGACCGTGAGCCATACCGAGCCTGGCCTTAAAGTGTTAAAGCAAGGTCAAGGATACTATTTGGTGGCTAATATGAATCTAAGAATGGAGTATTTTCTTTATAATATATGGATCTATCTTTGATAATTTATGAGTGAATGTTTTTCTGAGTTGGAAAATGGATTTGAGCTTTTTACTCAAAGTTTGAAGTGTGGGTGTTTTTTTTTTGGAGAGCATTATTCCATTGTTTGGCTTAACTTCTAAATTTATGTGACAATTTCCCTCCAAAAATAGTTTGAAATTGTTGGTTTTTGTGCAATGGGTAAGGGAGGATGCAAAAATAATATTTTTTAGTTTTAATCATAGGATCTCAATTAAGACTTATTAAGTAATGCACTTACAAAATTTCATACACTTTGACTGCACAGATTGAAAGATGTTAGTGTGTGAAGTAGAGAAACCAGTTCATATTCTTCCGTGGGTTGAGTAAATCAGTACACTTTGCCTTTTTTTGGTGTCAAGTTTTTGCACCACACAAGGTCTAATTTTTGTACCATCATGTTAAGCATGGTACTAGTGCATCAAATTTTTGTGCGATATATCGGGATGAGATGAGAGAAGAGTAGCTCCGCAAAACCTGGTGAGGAGGGGTTTCTTGGTACTAGGCGCAAATGCAATGCACACAACAATGAGGGTTGTTGGGCTCATTGTAAATCTCTGTGTGTACTTCTTATATTCAAAAATTAGTAATTAGTGTTAAAAGTTCATATCAATTAGTTTAAATAGCTTGAAGACATATTAAGCCAAGAGTTCGTTAAAAGTTAGTTAAGATTTGAAGAGGTGCATCCATTTGATGAACGGTTGTGGAAGTTAAAGAAGTTATAATACATACCTCTTTCCAAGAGGTGTCTTCCCCAAAATTTAGATTATAAATAGTATTGGAATTACAATAATTCAACCACTACCACGTTGAAGATTGGAGTGTGTCCTAGCTTTGGAATCTAGTTTTTTTGGTTGCTATATGTATTTGATTTATGATTAATATATGTGATTATTCATTGTGTAATTATTGTCTTAATTTTGTGAATTGAGTCATTGTAATACATTGAATATTAGTACTTCATTATAAATTAGAGAATTACTCTAATTTGTCTAACTAATACAATTTTGTGTGTATGAAGATTAATTATAAACATTGTGATGAGATGTGAGTGGGACTGAAATAAATTAATATAAAACTTGAGTGCAAGTAAGAGTATGATTTGATTGAAGCTTTGAGTGGCATTGTAGATGTTTAAGGAGTGATTTCATGAATGAGAGATTCATGTGTGTGTGTTAATGTGTAATCAATGACGTAATGCAATATTCCCAGGTATGCGTGGGCACTTGCCACTTGATAAGGATTTAAGTTTGAGTGTTGAAAATTAAAGAGTCATAAGAGTATGAGTCAATTTTAATGCTAATGATATAAAAAATCATCAAGAGAGATGCATTCCTTGATGCATAGCATGTTAAGAGTGTTATGTGCACGTTAATAAGTTGAATTAAGTCTAACCTAAAAAGGAGATATTCCTTAAGGTGGATTAATTGCATTTGTGTTTTATGTGACGAAGACAATTGAGAATTAAGTGTAATGGAAATTGAGATAATTTCCTAGACTTAAACCAATTTTGTGTTATTCTTTTAGACTAACTTGAATATAAAAGGATCATTATGATTAAGTGAAATTGGAGAAAGCTTTATTGCATGAGGTAAGGTTTGAATTCTAAAGAGAACATAATTAATGATTTGTATTGAAATTTGATGGAATCTTCCATCGGCCTATCTAGGCATGGATTGAGAGTCTTCACGGTTGACCACATGCACAATTGATAAAAGAATAATGTTCTTACTAGGCACTTAGTCCTTGGGTTCAATGAATACCTTGTTCCTTAAGAGTGATGCATAACAACCTTAAATTCTTAAGAGTTTGGGTTAAAACTTAAGTTTTGTTAATGGAAGAGAATTTTTATATAGAAATTAGAGTCAAATTACAATACAATAGTCGCAAGACCATCCGAGGAATGGGTTTGGAATCAGAAGGAGAATATGTGTGAGTCTTGGGTGTTTTGTGAGTTGATCGGTTTTAACTTTTAAACCTTACAAAAACCTAGACCCAAAGATGTGAAAATGTCCAAAATTATTAGTGGTTCTCATTACACTACCTAGAAATGTGTGAACATTTTTTACTTTGCTTGGAAATTAGATCTTTCATTGAAGACATGAAATATTTATTGACGTTTTTAAGAAACCTAGGTACGATGTAGTACTACAAAGACTCTTAAAATCAATGGAAGCTTCTAGCAAAACGTCTGGAGTTGCGCGGAGTCAAACTATGTGATTAGAAAAACATTGTTTTTTTTCTAGAGATCCAAGTGGGACAAAATTAATGTTCCCACTAGGCTTGCATTATGGAAATCTATGTTAATGCAAGCCTAGTGGGAACATTATGGAAGTCACAAAATTCCAATTAAAATCACAATCATAGGAACGTGCACGAAGTGAAAAGTTTCTCCCCGGGGTGATTTGTTCCTTCAAGGATTAGACGAAGGTTGTGCATGATCAATACATCTCAATAAAAGAAAGATCCATCAGTTGAAGGAATTTTTTTCGAACCATTACAAATTTGTCTTGTTGTTCACATGCGATGCCATATTTGTAATACATTACGCTCCGGAAATTATGCTGCTAATTTTAGAATGGTGTGGCAACTAACAATCCGACAAAGGACGAAGGACTTATGAACGGATGAAGTATTCCGCCGGAACTGTTCATCCGCTCATAACTCATGCAATTTTGATCCGATGAGCGATTGCCATACCAATTTATAATCAACAGGTTATAGAGAAGAGTGTGACGTGCAATCAGACGGCGGGCCAACCGATTGCAATCGAACGGCCGTTGGGCCGTCCGCGTGATTGGACGGTTCGCTCTCTATCCGCACGATCAGACGGCCAACTTGCCGTCCGCTTGATCTGACAGCCGCGAGATGTCCACGCTGTTCCACGTGGAATCGAACGGCCGATAATGGCCCGTGCCGACTGATTTTGCCGTCCGCCCGCGCCGTCCGATTTCAGTAGAAATAATTTCACTAAAAATATTTATTGTGGCCCTGGGTTAATGATTTTTTATGCCGCGAACGATGCGTCCGACAAGACGTCCGGACGTCCTTGTCCAGACGACATCTCAGGACGCTCCCAGACCCCCAAGGATGTCGGATTAGTAACCCTACCGAAGAAGGGGCACCCGGGATCCCCTGATCCCCTTTGGATGACCTCCAGAGGTTCAATGACTTACACAACAAATATAGAACTAAGCTTATGGTTAATCCGCCTACAACTACTATGCTATACCACTCTGCCCATTCAATACCATCCATGCGATGATCCTTGGGATCATTGCTACTATTTGTAGCATCAGTAGCCTCTACGAAGGTCACCAGGGACAACAAGCTCATCAATACAGTCCTCCACTTTAGGTTTGACTTCACATTGAGCTGAACATCAATCTCCACCCGCAGTATCAAAGAATAGATAACCAATCAGAAATTAACCCACTCGTCTCGTCATGGTTTGATCAATCGGTCGGCCCAACGACCGATAAATTGCAATCGGACCGCCGTTGGGCCGTCCGCGTGATTGGACGGTTCGCTCTCCAACCGCACGATCAGACGGCCGACTTGCCGTCCGCTTGATCTGACGGCCGCGAGATGTCCACGCTGTTCCACGTGGAATCGAACGATCGATAATGGCCCGTGCCGACTGATTTTGCCGTCCGCCCGCACCGTCTGATTTCAGTAAAAAATAATTTCACTAAAAATATTTATTGTGGCCCTTGGTTAATGATTTTTTATCCCGTGGACAATGCGTCCGGACGTCCTCGTCCGGACGACGTCTCAGGACGCTTCCAGACCCTCAAGGACGTCGGATTGGTAACCTTATTGCACATCCTTGAAACCTTCTCAACCAATACAACATCAAGTTCATGATCGTTGTAAAGGTGAGCTTTTAAACATTTCAGCAAGCGTGGTTTGGATTCACATATTGCTTTCAATATAGTTTCAGACGCTGTTTGGTTTCCTTGAGATTGGTTGCTCCAGTGGCTGTTGCAATTGCTACAGAGCTTCAGAGTGTCAAGATTAAGGCGTTGTATGCACAGTAACCTCGACAAGTTAGTGATGTTTCAGTGTATCAACTGCATACAACTTGGCTCGGAGTCATGCACGTGAACACGTGGACCTCGCCTTAACCCTTTACCGCGCAGGGATGCTTCTGGAAACACCAATATTTCTCCTGATTTTTTTCTTTGAACCGGATTTGATGGAAATACAATGACTAATATTAATATCTAACCTTACAAAATTGAACTTAACCCATGACTTGAACTTTGGGGAGATTTGGCACAACATCCAACGGTTGATGGAATGAAGTATAGTGTTTAGAGGTACCGTATATTGGTAGTGAAAACTGTGGAATTTGGAGGGTGTACTACTTTAACCATCAATAGATTCTTGCAAGAATTTTTTTACTTTGAATTAGAGTGGTTCACATGCGTACTAGGTTGATAGCTTCGCATTGACATATCATATGTGAAGAAAATATTTATACACAATTATTGGTGAATTTTTTGTTTTTTTCTACTTGATTGTATACAAAAGTGTTCCAACCTCATACGAATCAAAACGGAAGTTTCGTAGGTGAGGATAGAGATCAACACTCACAAAACAATGAAGAATGTCTTAAAGACAAAGTTCAATCAAAATTTAAGACCAAAATCAATGTGCATGTGTGTGAAATACAACATAGTATGTCGCATAGTATTCATTGTAATCATTGTATTCATTGTATTCACTGAATTTTAATGTACTTGGTGTATTTTTTGTTGTATTCCTAGCTTTTCCAAGAGTTCTATAAATCCAACATTGTACCTAACTTTTCCAAGAGTTCTATAAATCCTAGCTTTTCCAAGAGTTCTATAAATCCTAGCTTTTCCAAGAGTTCTACAAATCCTAGCTTTTCCAAGAGTTCCATAAATTCCTAGCTTTTCCAATTGTTGGAGAGTGCTTGTGTAATGAGTGCACAAATTTGAACCTCGTATCGTGAAGCCTAGTTCCTCATGGATTTCATGCAAATTGAGTTTAAGCACCTCCAGAGTCCCATTTCAGGGTCGTCTACATAGACGGACAGGGGCCCAAAGACAGCGGACGGACGAACAGGACGGACAAAACTTTTTGGCGGACACTTACATGTAAAAAAGATTTACAAACCCTAAATCAAATTTTCAACTTACCCCTTGGTAAAACACGTGTGCACAACACGTTAGACGGCTTTCTAAGTCACATCAAGGGGTGGGCGCGTGCCTTCGGACCGCGCGCACAGCATTTGAGACCGGGCGCGTACCAATCTAGACCAGGCGCGTTCATGCAGGGCCGAGCGAGTTCCAATTAAGGCCGGACGCGTACCAATTAGGGTCGGGCGCGTACACATAGAGCCAGGCGCGTACCCCTCAAGGCCGAGCGTGTACATATCAGGGTCGGACGCGTACCTCTCAGGGTCGGGCGCGTACCGTCAAGGTCAGGCGCGTAACGTTAGGGGCCGGGCGCGCAACGTCACGGGCCTGGCGCGTATCATTGTCGGTCACACGCGCACCTGCCTATCGGGTGCGCGCGGTTAGGGGCCGGACGCACAGCGTTACGGGCCTAGCGTGTACCATTGTGGGTCGCGTGCGCACCTGCCTATCGGGCGCGCGAGGTTAGAGGCCGGGCGCGCGCGCTCGAACAGTGCGTTTCCCTCTCAACATGGCTGAGGTTTAGAGAATTTGAAAAAATACAATTGTACAAGGGTGCTCTAACATTAAAATTATTTATTTCAATGTAGTGCCTTCATGAATGGGCACTCTCAACACCAAGTATATATTTTAAGCCATGGTACTATTGTACCATGCAATCACCACACCACTAAAGACACTTTTAACTTGTAGTACCCTCGTGTCCGTCATCTTTTAATCATCTGAGCTTGAGGATTCTTCATTGTGTTTCAGCTTCCGTTTTGATCGGCGAACATTTTGGGGAAGAGAGAGCTCGCGAAGCACCACCGTATTGTCGCCAGGTACCTCATCCCAATCCTCATCGTCTGCATCATCGCCTGATGATGAGAAGTTCTCTGCTGAATTTTCCAAGACTAGTGCCACGTACTCCTCAATCTCCGAGGCCAAGTTTCGTAATTGTCGCTCGGCTCTAGTAGTTGATGCGGCGTTCACAAGTCGTTTTACTCGAATATTCTTCCTTTTGTTTGTTACTCCATCCATGTTTTTAGAGCGGTTGGCTTTGGCCCCAATGACTCTCTCCGAGGTTCCGCTTTGTCAAGGTCCCGTGAAGAAAGGGAGAGTATCATTGTTCTTGCTTCTCCGTGTCCCTAAATGGTTGTTTATAGTAGAGGACCCAACCCTCGCGGAGGGAAGTTGTGGGGTTAATATCGCGTGCTCCACACCACCATTTGGGCCAAATGCGCTACGGTGGACGGGTGGCCGAACTATGGTTGAAGAGGTCTTTTCCTTTACACGTAAAAGAGTTCTTCCAATCGATGCGGTACTTTGAGCACGTGGCCGCCGAAACAAATCTTGGAGTGGCATGTCTTCCTCTGAGTCCGGTTCTATTGCTTGAGGCAAAACCGCAGTGCTTCTCACAACTTCAATGGACTTTGTGGTCGCCATTGGCTCATGGGATTCATTATTGTTTTTACCACTGCTCACTTCGTTTCCATCGTGAGGAAATGCATTGAGCGCTACAATGCCAATGCCATGACCGTCGAGTTTAGGGCCATCGTCACTAGAGGGGCGTGAGGCACTTGAGGCGTTTGAGTTCATAGACTGATTCTCCGAGATGTTGTCATCTCCATCAAGATTGCCCCCGAATGCCGATCCATCTTCCTTTGCCCTAGCTTCTTAGGCACAATCTTCACTCGATAATTCTACTACAGTATGGACTGCTTCTACGTTGACATCATCAAACACAAAACGATCCATTGGGTCGCCGTGGATGTTGTGAAAATGGTCATGTAGTGCATCTCCACCGTGCTCGTTGTTTGCAGAGTTGTCTCTAGGTGGGCTATGATCAGACACGGGGTTGTTGTCACCGGCAAGGTCTTCCCAATCGCTGCCCATCCAGTTGTAACCCCCATCATCTGACTCCAAGCCCTCGTCCTCTGTGTTTGAAGGAAGTCCCACATCTGGATCAGACCCCTCCGAATGCACATTCTCCTCATATCATCGAATCGGGTCTGGTCGAGCACGTTCTCGGAGCAATCCACTATTCGTATAGATGTAAACCAAATCTTTTGCTTTCTGCACTCCCAAGCGATTTCGGCTCTTACTATGCACAAACAAATACATGCTCCAATTACGCTCACATGACGAGGCCGAGCAGGTTTGTGCTAGTATACGCTTTACAATGATAGACAATGATTGCCCGCCCATGCGGTTCCACCATTGGTGAGGCAACATGTTGCTGTTTTCAATTTCTCCAACTTCAAATGGTGAGTATGGGCCTCGCAATTCTTCATACTCCGTGATTTCGAGCATAACTGCCGAAAAAGACACTCCGAGTGGACCACAGAGCGTCATAACAACCTTGTTTAGGGCCCTTTTGGCCTCACCATTGTTTTGAATTTGCAAGTTATTGGCTAGATAAGGATTCAATAAAGCCCCAACATAATGAAGATCTGTTGTCATCATCTCCCAACGGGCAAGGAATAATCCTTTGAGGCGAGTTGCAATTCCGGCTGGCATGTTGAACAGCTTGAATACGTGCTCCTTTAACTTGTTCATGGTCACCCAAACAATTTCCATTGCCGGAGTGTCACCATCAAAAGTCCACAATGCCTTTAGTACTAGTGCCACTACAAATTCAAAGTAAGTGCACCAATGCCAGAAAGTCTCGTCTAGAATGGTGGTTTGCACCTGCGATGCCTTCGCATGGGCACGGTGCCCGTTTTGCCTATCGAAAAGAGAGGATACGTAGGATATCCATGTTGGATCTATCACAACCATCTCCAGGGCATTCTTCACTTCCAACAGACGATGGATCATTATGTAATTGCATGCATACCTTGTTGCTGCTGGCCACAACAGAGACAATTTTGACGAAAATCGACGAAAAAGGGCCATGGGCACATGGTGGTTCCGGATATACAATGCAATCTCTTTTGCCTTCTGGACAAGGTCTGCAAAGATGTCTTCCTTCCCCCAGTCCTCGAGGAGGAGGTCCAAAATATGTGCACAACACCCTTGAGTATATATGTGCGAGTACTCAAGGTTGACCTTCTTCATTGCCCCCAACATGTTTGAAGCATTATCGGTGCACACTTGGACCACATTCAATTGTCCAACCTTACGGATAAAACTTTTCAATTGGTCCCCTATATATGCCGTAGATTTCTTCATACCCGTGGTGTCTATAGACCCCAAGAAGATATCACCCATTGGACATACGAGCATGATATTCATGAGAGGGCGATGTGTAACATTGTCCCACCCGTCCGAGCATATTGTTGCCCCATACTTGTCAATATCTACGCCGGTCTTCTTGTCCACAAGGTCTTTCATATTTTTTTAGAGGCTCAATGTATGTCGTCCTCATGGCATTGTACATTGGCGGTGTATAATCGAAACCCGCCTTTGACGTTGCGAGGGTGGCCTTGATGAAGGTCGGATGTCTAACCACGTTGAATGCAACGTTTGCTTCATAAAAAAAATGTGCCCATAATTCGTCCAACTCTTTTCGTTTTTCTATTTGATAAGCCTCTAGGAAGCTCCGTTGTCGTACAGATCTTGGTGTTGATGATGCTGCTTGGCTTAGAGGATTTGTGGACTGCGTGTTCTCATTTCGAATTTCCAAAAAACTACCTTGTTGGATGGATTGGCTAGAACAAAGTTCAGTGGAACATGTTGCTGGTGCGCTAGGAAGGCCAACGATCTTCGCCTCGGTCATCCTAGTAGGAATAATATTCCCGCATCTTTTAAAACGGGCCTTAAGAGCTGCTGGGGCCTTAGTGCACGAAGTCTTCGTCCATTGTGGATACTTAGAGTGTGACATGCACCTCCCACGTTTGTATGCGAACGTGTGATTGCACCAAACACATGTCACTTGATCCTTCTTGTTAAATGTGTACCATGGGGCCCACTCCTTCGTTTGAGCCCTTTGTTGAGACGACATCACAATAAAATTGGCGCGCAATGTTGTGCCAAAGATATATCACCAAAAGTAATAGGAAATTGTGTGCATAGAAAATGTGGACCCAAAGGTCACTCACAAACTTGTAGATTCATGCAAGGAGCCCAATAAGGAGTTCCAGGACACAAAGCCAAGGATGTGAGGTGAGTCAAGCACATCGCATATGGTTCTTATATAGTGCTGAAGCAGGAGCATCTAGGACCGGGCGCGCACAAAGGGGACCGCGCGCATACTCTACGTGGCCACGCGCACACGCTGTGGGGCCGGGCGCATACCTCATGTGGCCGAGCGCGCACGCTGTGTGCCGAACGCACATGCTCTAGGGCCGGGCGCGCACAATGTTGGGGCGTGCGCGTACTTTATGTGGCTGGTTTCGCACGCTTAGGGGCCAGGCGCATTCAATGTGTGGTCGGGCGCACAGATTTGGGGCCGGGCCCACGCATTGTAGAGTCGGGCGCGCACTTTAAGGGTCGGGCTGGCGGTTTAGATTCTTCCATAATACTTTAAGGTTTGCACTAATTCGACGGTATATTGAAACATTGCAACACTTAACATTTTGATATGTAAAACATCTCATAAAATTCCACTAAATATACATGATGCCACTCAATTTACAAGGTTTTATTAAATATACAAAATATTGCTCAATATTAAATGGCAGTTACAATATTGTCGAATCTGACTTGTTCCAAAACGTTTTAACATTGCACTATGTACAATTCTAGCACTATTGTAGTTCTAAACTCCACTAAAGCCAGTAAAAAATGAAAGAAGATGGTCTTTCTCCCGAACTTGTTCCTTCAAGTCTTGAATTTCTTTGTGGCATTCCGCAACTTCATTTTCCTTCTGATTGAGATCTTCTCCTAGATCCTCAATTACCTTCAAGCTTTCATTTACTCGCTTCACAACTCAAAGATAATCGTCACGACTCACCCAGTCACCCTCCGTAGACTTTTTTTTATTATCCACGCCCTCCTCAGGTACCGCATCCGTCTTTGCGGCATCTCCGTCTTCTTGTGAAACCGACGGTTTAGGGTTCAAGCCAGATATGATGGACAATTCTTGTTGCCTACGCACGGACTAATGACATCCAATATCCGAGTCGTCAGATGAAGACGCGGACCACTCGATTTTTTGATCGGAAGGTTCAACTTCCATGGTTTTCGCGAGACCTTCTCCTGGAAACTTCCGTACAAACGGTATTGTTAATCCAATGACTGGCGCCATCTTGGAGTGTATTTGGATTTCCATTGTCCTCCAATCAACCGGTACGTCAAGTACCACCTCCGCATAAACCATCCATAAAATTGAAATATTTATCGTCGTAAATGTGTTGATACGCTTGGATGCAACGGTCCTTGAAGAAGTCATTGGTGCAGTACCTGAAGTTGGCCCTATTTATACGTCGCATTAGAGAATACCGCGAGTATGGCCAGAGGTGCCCCAAATGACACCATCCAATGTATTTTGCACATTGTGCATATGTCCATGGAATTGGAACTGCCGCCCAACCATAAAATGCCTTCATCTTTTCATCCATCAACACGTAAAGGCGCTTCTTCTGCTTTGTGCGTGCCAGGCCTTTTTTTTTGGTTTCAGAGTTTTAGCCAGATTTGGCCAGAGTGGCGACACAAACTTTTTGACGACGGCAAGTTTGGCGACACAAAGTTTCTCTCAAAACCATACAAAATCAAATTTTCTCTATAAATATCCATTTTGGAGAATTCATCTCTATGAACATAGATTTGTACATCCTTTTTGGCGACAAGTTGGAGTTCATTAGTAGCAATATGGGGATATGCCAACGGCCATCAATGAAGTTTTGGCGATATAAAATCTTAAGATTTCCCAGTTTTCGGGAATATTCTATTTTTGGAAATAAAATTTCGCTTTTTGGCTCAAGTCGCCAAAAAAAAAAGCCCTGGTGCGTGCGTTACAAAAATCACGTTGTCATTTTCCGTGGAGAGTGCTAGTGGTAGATGGTTGTCCAGAATCCATGGTGACGAGGTGGAGGAATACGAACGTGGCAAAATACAAATGTGTCAATAGACACCGTAAAAAACTTCCCAAAAGTGCCAAGCAAGCAGCCGCCACGTGGCACTTGCAGGCCAAAGCGCCTAAGAAGTGGGGTCCGTAACTTTGAAATCTAATATGTATAGTAAATTAAAGACCTATGGTGGGCGCATACGATCAAGAGGCGCGCGTACGCCAGGGGGCTGCGTGCGTACGCTTGAGGGTTGCGTGCGTACGCGAGAGGGCTGCGCGCGTAAGCGAGAGGGGTGTGCCTTGAACTTGTGCCTTGAACTTGACATACAATACTTATACTTACTTATAACCTAGTGCCTTGGACTTATATTTACTTATACAATACTTATACTTATACACACAATACTTAATACTTATACTTACTTAGGCACACAATACTTATACTTACATAATGATTTTTTGGGGAGAATTAGTACCTTCAATTAGCATGCTCAATGATTTGTATGGCAAACTTATACTCATATTAAGATATAATATGGATAATTTGTATGGTAGAATGCCATCTCTTATCATTTGGAAGGCCGTTGCAATTAGTTACATATAATTCAACCAAGAATAATAATGTTGCATTAATATTGGGGATTTTGTTACATCCCAAATCATTTATTATGCAAGAAAGTAACATGATTTTTATTGTTTAGTCTTATGATTTACATGTTTGAGACAAAAATTTAAGTTTTATTCTTCAACACATGATATAAATTCCACTACAAAAAAATTCTCGATGATACTATAGACTATTGTAGTCGGTTATCAAATATTAGACAAAAGTGAATTTAATTTATTGACTGGAGTGCATGAAGTTGTACAATCATGGAAGATCATAACACAGTCATCAAATATTTAATTTAAACGTATACAAGACTGTCCAGAACATTCACTTTATAACATTGTACAAATTCAAAAACATGTTGAACCATACAAACTTGATTAACGTCAGAGATAAACAATATTGTTTCGAACTAAAGCCTTTTACAAATGAAGTGCAATTTACAAAATTCACAAGGCCTATGATTTCAAAATGTTACAAAATTTCCCGTTTATCATTCATGGCACTACTTCCATTGCTATCAAATTCTACGACTTTAAAGTAAACACCAACTTCGCGTATTCCTGGATTTGATTGTCCTTTTCTTGGAGTACTTCGCGTAATTTTTGAAGTTCTTCTTTGTTGCGGTTGGCTTCTTCTACTAGAATCTTGTTTTCTTGTAAACTCTGCTGATATTTAGCAAGAAGTTGAGGATGAGCCTCTCGGCCAATTGGAACATCATCAGAAGACTCTAGGTTTTCGTTGATATTCTCATATGCAACCGCGTCTATCTCAGTTGGATCTTCTTCCTTGCCGAAATCTTCTCCAATTGTCGGTGTTTCTTGGAGGGCAGAATCTAGCCAATGGCATTTAATAAAGCCTTCAATCTCCTTGCGAAAAGTTGAGTCTCACCTAGTATCCGAGTCTTCACTGGAAGTGTTAGACCACATGACTTCCTCATTTGGAACTTCAACCTCCTTTGCATTTTTTCCAAGAGCTTCGCCTGGAAACTTGCGCTCTATTGGTAGTGTCGCCGTGGATACTGGTGTCATCTTGGAGTTTGGCTGTATTTCCATCGTCCTCCAATCGACTACTGCTACGAGTATAATTTCTACATAGACCATACGTAAAATGGATAGATTCACCTCGTTCCAGTGAACCTTTGCCGTATTGTAGATGTGCTGGTACGCTTGGATGCACCGTTCTTTGAATACTTCAGTGGTGCAGTAATTTAAATTACCCTTGTCGTATTTCCGAAGTTGCAAATACCACGAATGCGGCCACATTCGTCCCAAATGACACGAGGCAGTGTACTTTGCACACTCTGTAAATGTCCACGGACTTGGTACATCTCCCCAGCCTCGAAATGCCTTCAGCTCACCATCGATGAATATGTGAATGCGTTTCTTCTGCTTGTGGTTGTGTACCCACAGCACGCTGTCGTTTCTTCATTTTCTTCTTGCAAGCCTGAATCTCAGAAGGGCCACTTGAGTCCATGCTTGAAACTAGCGTGAAGGGGTGCCGGGAGTAAAAGAGTGTCAATAGACACTAGGGCCCACTTCCCAATAGTGCTTAGCAAGCAGCCGCCATGTGGCAGTTGCAGGCCAAAGCACTTGGGAAGTGGGCCCATCGTGCCACGATTTCCAATCTTATAGTGAGGCGCGCATGCCCCTCGTAGGCCGCGCGCAAACGAGATGGGACGGGCGCGTACTAATCATGGTCTCGCGCGTATGAATATAGAGGCCGGGCGCAAGCGAATGGGGGCCGGGCGCGTGCGCTTTGGGGTGGAGCGCGTGCGCTTTGAGGCCGTGCACGCGCGAATGGGGGTCGGACGCGTGCTGGATGAGGCCGGGCGCGTGCGTTTAGAGGCCGGGCGCGCGCGAACAGTGGCCGGGCGCACGCGAACAAGGACCATGAAAAGTTCAGTTCTTGCAAATTGGATTATCTTAAATGTTACAAAATCATTTCAATGTTTCAAAGGAGCTGCCGGAAATGGGTCAATGCTTTAAAGATGTCCTTATATTTATATTGCACATGCAAATGCCGCAACATACAAAATGGTTATAAATGCTACGCTTTCATCTTGCATTCTATTTGCCTATACTCCACTTCATCACGCATCAGCTCCACTTGGTTCACCACTTCCTCCAGCCCCATCATCGAGCAATCTACGAGCCGCTCACGTCCTCCGGTGAGGCCCATCCGAGTTTACCAGAGCACGTAACATTTCGGAGTTCCGAAGTGCTTTGAGATTCTTCATAGTCGCCGGACTATGTTCCTCAAGAAGGAAGTCAATAGCTTCCACTTTCCAAGTTTCCTTCCATTGCGATTCTTTCCATTGCAACGCATTGTGAAGGTCAAGATCAGTGGCCTCTCCCAATTCTGACACCACACGTCCCTGGTGATTCCACAGTTTCCCATGTGGATGTCACCCGAATTGGAATAGTTTTTGTCTAGCATCCCAATATCCGCCCATGACTTGGTAGAAGAAGTTTCGTTTACCAACATGGTCCGTCGTGGTTCCCAATATGAGCTTCTTGGTCACTCGTACAATTTCTTCGTGGTCATTTTTCCAACCAAATTGCGAGCTTACACTGGACTTATGTAGTTGGTGGCACCCTGCACGCCAATTCCACACCAAATCTTCTCCCCACTTTTGAGCATAGGCATGCCCAGGTGCAGTCTTTGGGTTCAACTCCCAACTATGTGGCATGTAGGTGATGAGGCCAAACAATTCGTACAAGCGCTTATGAAATAGTGCTCTACACTTAGCACAAAACCTATGTGTCAAGATACCACCTAGGAGACACATCCGATGGTATAAACACCGGCACGTGCCAAGAGCATATGCACCTTCTGGCCCGAAAGGATTTAAACAAACCGGGCAAGCATCTTCATTTTGTGTGAAGCTTGCTGGTGTTGGCGATAACTTGCGTGCTTCCACGTTTCCGCTTGGTTGAAGGGCATGAGAAGACATAGCCTCTGCGTGGTCCCACTCCAACTTTGCCCAGTCAATAGATTTACCATCTGGCAAATGAGGCAATTCAGTTGGAAACATCTTATCGATGTGTGCCTATGATGTGAGTCCAGAGTCACGGCACGTATTATTCGTCAGATATTCGTTGTGAATTTTTTGGACCTCTATTGCCATTTGCCTCGCACGGTCAACATTCAAGATGCATGCCACCTTCCATTGATAGTACTCCTCACCCACCGATCTAATCCTTTTTCGAAGGATGTCATCTGGACTGCGAAGCTGAACTAGTTTTGTGCTTGGATTGGCTGGGGAAAACGACAGAGAATCCTCGGTGCCGATGGAACCTAGAAATGGTTGCGCTGCTACAGTCGGTGGCGGTAGAAAAACCGATGGACGACTAGCGAAGCGGTGACGCGGTGGTCTCATCGGGGTCTCTAGCAAACAGCTAGTAATGTTGCCAATAACATTGTCGAGGATTGTGTCGTCCACATCTCGAGCAACACCGCCAATATTAGCCTGGCTGGCAACACGTTCTCGACGCAACTCTTCTATCTCGGCTGCTTGCTTGGTGATATTGTCACCCTTTTCACTGGATTGCAGCTTGGAGTTTTCAATCTCTTCTTGGAGACGTTGAATCATCTCATCGTTCAAGCTTATAGTTTCCAAAAACTCCTGTTGAGCATCGACGTTCATACTTCCGGACCCTGATGCTACGTTCGTAGTGTTGGAAGTGGTGACTACGACATCCATCATTGGCACTTCATCCATAACGTCCATGTGTTCTTCATCTCCAACACCCTCAAGCCTCGCTATGGATTCATCATCGCCAACAAGATTTACGATTGGTAAATCTACTTGGCCACCTCCTTGAACCATCAGACGTCCTGATTGATGGAGCTTCACTCGTTGCCGCTTTTTTCGTGACGCACGTGCCACTATAGAAGTCGATGAACGCCGACCTACACGCCCATCTGAGTCCAAATCCGGTGATGAATCTGACTCTACTGGAGCTACTTCTTCTAGGCCATCTGTTTTCTATGGCCCTAGTGGCGTAAAATGAAACAGTGGGTGATGTTCCTTAGGCACATTGGCATGCATCCACACCCTCGGCATTTATGGAGTTTTCCGCAGTGTCCTCCAATCCACTTGCTTATTCAGAACGACCTCTGCATATACCATGCGAGCGAGATAGAGGGGACAATCATTGCAGGGCATGAATTTGAGCTGTTATAAATATTGGTGCACTTGGAGGGCACGAGCTTGAAACTGCTCATTGATGCAATACTTCAAATTCGCCTTGTTTACGCGGCGATTTATTAAATGGCGATGTGGAGGAAACATCTTCGACAGGTGGCACCACTCAATGTAATCCTCGCAAGTGATAGACGACCATGGCGATGGCTCATCTTGCCAACCCACGAATGCAATTTTCGCAGGATTGTTGAATACGTGCATCTGCTTCTTCTCGAGCTTCCAGTGCCTCGCCCTATCTCTGTCTTTCTCCCTCTTCTTCTGCACGGTGGACATTGGTGGCTGTTGTTGGGCTTCCGGCTCACTCTCACTCTCCATAGCTGAACACTGTAAAAAAATCTACCAAAATATTTGTTAACTACGCTGAGCTCTATCTCAAAAAAAAAAAAATTACGACCTTGGATTTCAAAATAATCCAAGGTAGTGATGTTAATTAATTCGAACGGTGAACTAAGGTGATGCAATACGAGTGAGTAATGTGTGCAAATCTGGAGCCCCAATCGAAGATCACGCAATCAACCACTTAAAAAAGATAGTTGAAGGCCACGATTTCTAATAGGAGTGTGTGAGATGGGCTGGGCGCGCGCGACCATTTATACTTGTGGGTCGGGCGCGCACGCGGCATGTGGAACGCGCGCATGCCGTATGGGGACTCGACGCGTACGTTGGGGTCTCGCGCGTACGATTCGGGGTCTCGGGCGTAGGATTAGGGGCCTCGCACGTAGGATCCAGGGTCGGGCTTAAGCGTCATGGAACACCATATTCATTAAAATGAGACAAATCGTGAGATTTGAGACTAAAAGCCTATTACTTCGGACACAAATATCGTGAAAAGTTGTTGCAAACGAAGGCATACATCATGCAGCATACAAGAAACATCCCATATCCAACAGTAAACAACATGATCATTGCGACCCATCAAAATTGCATTACACAGAAATTCTATTAATAGATCGGCATAGAGAATATAATTCCATCCATAGTCGAAAACAAGTGAGCATAATGCAAATAATCATACTAAAACTTCATTTTTATGACATTGTTTACCAACATAGGTAATCACAATTTAAATTCTATTTATAGTAGTCTAGGATCTATACTACCGTGTCTACAACAAAACAAGAAAGGACTTCTAAAGCATATAAAATTGTTCCTACTTAGGAGTTCCCCCCTCACTAGAAGGAATGGTTGAACCACCTCCTCGTGTCTGCAGAAGTAAAGCCTCTTGCGCTTTCACTTTCGCATATCCAATCATAATTTCCTTCCTCCGAGAATACGGTTTATAGTAATCATCTACTTCCGAATAATTCACGGATTTTCGCACAGGTGAATGACGTGATTGATGGCATTGACCACTACCAGCCCCAGAACCACCACCTCCACTCAAGCATAGTGACTTCCGACGAATCTGTGAAGATGCGGATCCCAAAGATCTAGGCTTAACATCGAGAGATTCGGTATGCAAACCTGTTGAACGGGATGGAGGATTACTAACTCCAACAATACCTTCAGAACTAGGAAGCCGCCTCCACTTAGCAAGGGTAGGAAAGGAAGGCTGGACACGAATAAACGAAGGCGGAATAATCAAGTTGGAAGAGATAGGCTCAGACTCCTTCACCTCGTTTACATCAATTGCACCATTAAGATAGAGCTGCCGTTTAGGAGTGCAATCGCCAATAGGCTCTATAGATGCACACATTCGCTTGAGTGGTGAAGGAGATGCGACACAAGGAATTCCAGCCCTCTGCTCAGGAGGGCTATCAACAACACCATCATCGACCTTCTGTGTAGAAAAGTCCATGATAGCAGAGGCAGCATCGGTTGCAGTGCACATAAGAAATGGCTTTGAATAGTGGGATTGGGAAAAACCTCCAAGAAGCGACCCAGAGTACTCAGAAAACGAGCCATAATTGGAGGGCGGTTTACTACGATCACTCATACATAAAGGGATAATGGTAGCCTCCACAACCTGCAAAAGACA
This sequence comes from Bryoerythrophyllum caledonicum, assembly GCA_963971425.1. Lineage (NCBI taxonomy): Eukaryota > Viridiplantae > Streptophyta > Bryopsida > Pottiales > Pottiaceae > Bryoerythrophyllum > Bryoerythrophyllum caledonicum. Next base: position 5,055,826 of record OZ020517.1, on the reverse strand, counting down.
CACGAGACAAAAGAAGCGATGAGTCAACATAACAATAGTCACAGCAATCCAACGCATGCTCGACCCGAAGATAAATATGAAAGCCCAAAGGAATACAATATACCTAGGATCCATAGTAAACACAACACGCTCGACCAGAGCAAAAACAATAATATTGAAAACGAAGATGAATCCTAAAACCAACCGACAGATGAATAACAACACATATATAACAAAAAAAACACCAGACAAAGAAAATAAACTTGTTGAAGTTGTAAAATATTTATATATTCAAAATGAAACAGAGTATTTACAATATCGATACTAAATTCCTACTATATTACAAAAAAGGAGCCGATGGAACTATGAAGCCGACGAAGAAGAACCATGTGGAATTTCATAGACATAGCCAACGTTCTTGTTTGAGAGCTCCATCCCATCTACAATGTATTTCATGAAAGGACTATTAGGCGCCAACGGCTCAACCCCTATACGATTGATATTAACATAATCATGTAACTGCCCAAGAGGGCATTCAGAAACCAGACGTCGCAGCCAAGGTACAAGTTCCTGAGTAAGGAACTGGTCGTCACAGGCCGCATGTCTCCACAGACGAATAAATATGGCATTTCCCATATGATTACAAACGCTCTTCTCCGGACTGTCGTCGATCAGAAGGGTGTTGTCCGAATCTAGGACCATCGACTCAAGTCGTTGCCTAAATAAAGTTGATGACAGAGTTTTCAAAAAGATCGTCTTGTTCGAATTATTCGGATCCATCAAGAACTTATTGGGCGAGGTTTCGATTCTATCACAGCTCTCCTGACCAAGTACCAGAACTGGAGAAGGCATGTCCGAAAAAAGATACTTCGCAATTTCAACAACAGTAGACTTCTTCATGGAGCTCCAGACGACAATAGAGTTCGTTATGTTTCGGATGTCCGCCAGGAATGCACGAACTCCACGGCGAGTATATACAACTTTTGGACCTATGTACGCAGGAGCAGTGCAAGAATACGCGGCCCGACTCACTGAGTCTCTAGACAACCCAGGGGCATGCTCTGTCTCGCAAAGGATGCCATTAATATCCAGAACAATATTAAGCCACTTGTCTGGCCGCCGGTTGGGGACAACGGACAAACTCCTCCGCAAACAGTCCTCGGACAGGACAAACACACACTAAAGTCAATGGAAATTACCTGATGAAATGCACATTGAGCAATATGCAAAGGAAGCGTCACAGATTCCATCAATTCTCCCCCACATAGCGACTTCTGTAAATCATTCCCAATCCGAGGCTTCAATGCAAGAGGTCGATGAACAATATCATCCATTCTCATCTGAGAAAACAATTGAAGAAAACTGAATTGTTAAACAATTCCATAAATTTATATACAAATGCTTTTACAAGTATGTACACTCCGCCTAAAGTACATCAAAACTCATATGGATCCGATGCCTGCAGTCCAACAAACCCATATGAGACCTACTGGAGACAATGAGTAGTCATTCAAAAAATACAGGGCTGCAGCTCATAAAGTAGCCTAAAAAAATGAAAAAAAAGAGCTAGCCAACCTGGTCAGAATCAGATGCTCCGTTTCGAGGTCCGTCAGGTGACGGCTCGTAATCCACTCGATCCTCCCCCACTGGACTGACATCCATGGCCACCACAGGAACGTCGATTACGCGGGCCTCTGCGCCGCACTCCCCAGACTGTTGAATCGGAGCGGGGAGAGGAAGCGGGTTCTGGTGAAGGCAGACACCCGGCGTATCCTCGGGTCGAGGATACTCAAAAGGAGGGCTTCTTCTTGTAGAGTGCTCCTCAGAGGGAGCGAACGTAGGTGCTTCTTGAGGAAGAGACTGTTGCCCATCAGGAGAGGAAGCTTTGCGAACAGGAAAATTCGGGTCCCTCTGAGATAGTCCAGCCGAAGGATGCAGGGGAGTAGAGAGCCCTGAACCTAAGTTATCTTCGACACGAGGATAACTCGTGCTCACAGGCACCTCAGAGGGAGGAGGACTAGATGATGTTGCCCCCGAATTCACAGGGCTCCTCACGTACATCTGGGCAAGGTCTGACTTCATTTGAAGCTGAAGCTCAGCCCTAATAGTTGCCTCAATCCGTGCCTTCTCCAAGGCAAACTCCAACCTCTGCATCTCAAGAGCTGCCTCCATCTCTGCCTGCCTGCGCTTTGACTCTTCCAAGCGGTCCACCATATCCTGCATCTCCTTCATCTCCATGAGGCGTTTGATAGCCAGATGCTGATAAAAATCACCACCAGATTCGTACTTCACAACCTTTTCAGGGGGTGGGGCTTCTCCAGCAGCGTTGACAAAGAAGTCGGAAGCCTCTATCACAGTCGATTTTAAAGGCCATTTACCTTCAGGAGTTTGAATATTCGATGGGCCGGCAGCAGGAGGTCTTGGTCCTTCGTCGTCACTGTCCGAAAGCAGAATGATGGGAATATCCTGCATCATGACTACTTCAGCTGGTGGCGCCTCTTCAGATGAAGGTGCTAAATCAACAGGGGCGTCTCCTTGAATAACAGTGGAAGGGACCTCATTGGGGAGCACCGTAATGTCGACTCCAGAGGATGATGGCACCGGTAAATCGCCTGCATCATCAGCATTATGTGATGATGGCCCAACAGAGTCGGGTCCCAGGGACAAGAGATTTACACCAATGTTACTCCCATACGTATCCAATTCCGAAGTATCATAGTCGTTGGATTCCGGGGGATTCGGCGGAAGAAGAGATCTGCGCGAGAGGGGAGGGTCAGCATCCTCATCAGGTTCGTTGTCAATGCGGACTGAATCCTGACGGAAACCAGAGGATGAGGCCGTTGCAGCAGCAGTCTCCGAAGGCCTCTGTGCAGAGCTTCTGCGAGCGGTGGCTGTCCTGGAGGGCCTTCGATCATCAGAGTTGGGAGCTGGTGCGGATTCGGGATCATCGGAATCCGGCGGCAGTGGACGACTAACATACGCACAATCCTTATGGAGGAAGTCGTTTATGTCATACTTCTCCAATTTTTTCGCATTGTGCTTGTATAAATTGCGATAGTCTTTGTCCACGAGACCGTAAAATGATGTTCCAAACATCTGCGAATGACAAGAATAGTGAGTTAAACTAAATACCAACAAAATCTAGAAATGGAGATGCAAGCATACGAGGTATTCTCGATACGAGGATAAACATTTGCTAAGCATAACATGATGTGGCATAATTCAGAGAACCTGAAAACGGAATAATGTGATTGAGTGATTTATCGGGTTTATTCTCGACCCGAGGATAAACTAAGAAATGAAGGAGATCAATTACCTTACTCGCCAGCAACAGCTTGGAGCTACAAAAGACACCGAAAACTCTGCTCCCGGGCTTGCTGAATGCAGATAGGAGCTCAAGGTAGAACTCCATCCGCAACTCGTAGCCGTGAACAGCGAAGCATGCCTCCAAATACTTGTTTCTTTCGGTGTAGTATGGAGTATCCGCGGCAGAGTAATTCAGGTCAACCTTCTTCAGTAGCGCCGAAGAATCGGGATGGTCGTCCCGAATAAGGAACAGCAAGTACACCTCAGTACACTTCGACCTCGATGTCCCCATGTTCAGTCGCTCGAATGCGGATGGCATGTACCTCGACGGAAGGCACACATACTTTGACATCCTCCTCTCCGCATACTTCTCATCTTGCACCGCTCGCTGCTCAGAAGAGGTTATCCACACCCAAACAGCCGGAGAGTTTAGGGTGGGTTTGCTTCTCTGCGTCTTTAAGGTCTTCAAAAACTCCGAGAAGTATGGCTCATCTGATGAGTCCTCCTTGGAAGACCACCCAGGGACCTGTCGAAGGTCAAGGAGACCAAGCGACCACTCTCTGTCTTCCGCAGGGGGATCAAAGTATTCGCCGAACTCCATTTTCTCTCCATCAAAATCGCGGAGCTTGGCTGGTCCAACAACGGGGTCGATGTGGCTCTTGACGTACAAAAACTTCCGAAAGAATGGAAACACGTTCGGAAACTTCTCCACCAACTGAGAAGCTCGCTTTAGCTTCCCGGCATTTGTGAGCCTCATGGAGAAGAACTCCTTGTCGGGCCAGACAAGGAGCATATTGTACGTCGCAGAAGACACGCAATGTTCTTGCTTCCACACCTTCCACACCTCGTCGTTTGTGGACCCGTCTGGCATCAAAAACTTCAAGGAAGGATCTATTGCGATCAATTCCTGAAGGACAATGCGCTTTCTCTTCCGGCGATCTGCCCACTCCTCGTAGTGATAGTAGGACCCGTGAACAACACCTGTCCGCCGGAGCGTGACTTTCGGATACCCATTCGGGCCTTCACTGTCCACCAGGTAAGTGAACAGATCCCGTAAGTCTTTGTCGGAGAGGTGACCCAACCTCTTGAAAAATTCACGATGAATGGGAGAGGCTCTGAAATTTTTTGCCTCATTATACATCACCATCGTGTCTGGGTTGATAATCTCGCCTTTTGTGTATTTGTCGAGAAAAGCTTCCGAGAGCTTGAAAACGTCATCAGGCATGTGATCACCTTGATCTCATTCGTGATATCTGATGACTTGTTCACCTGCTTCCCTTCCTTCGTGGGGTCGATGTTTTGGAAGCGGTTGACAATCAACTTGGAGAATAACTGCAGTTCAGGAAACCCAGGCATGTCAAATATCTAAACACATTCTAGGAAAATAATGAAGACATGCTTGAGGGATATAATGGTAGTTGTAGTGAATCATGAATTATCCTCGAGTCGAGGATACATTCTGACTGAAATCTTACCGAGTATTTCTCCTGGTCAAACATGGCACTATTGCCACGAGTTGAGCCCTCTCCTTGCTGGTAACTCGGTCGGCCCGAGTTGAGCCAAATTTTTCGGCAACTCAAGATCTGGTTCCCCCATGTCGATTGAGCGTGGTCCAGGTAGTTGGTGTCGTTGTAAAATTTGGAAATCCTCTGCAACTTCAGAGGATCTGTTGACCAAACTACATACGCGTCCCAACGCTGCAAAACATTTCTTCGATTCTCACTGCATTTTTCGACGTTTTGCAGACGCCTAGAGGCTTCCACGCTATGCTGTCCATTGATAAGCATGAACTTTCCGTTGTTAATATTGTCCCATGACGTCGGCTGCCGCTGAAGAGGCTCACCATCGTCATCGACTGGGCAAATACAGATCTTCTGGCGTTGTCCAATTTCGCCAAGTTGCACGAGAAAGTCCATGGTGCTTGACACGATGCCCTCCTCCATTCCCCGAATGACGTATTGGGCTTTCGCAACGACGCATTGCTCGATTCCAACCCCATATGTTGAACTGTCGAACGGGAAGCAACCCTTGCACTCTTCCCAGAACACGCGCTGCGATTCGGTGACCGCCTCAAAATCCACCTGCGGATCGTTTCGGGATTTATTCGGAGTTGCTGCACGCGTAATGGTTGAGGTCGAGCTTCCACCAGCCGTTGACTTCCATTTTTTCGAGGAGGGCTCTCCAGCCGTTGCAGTTGTTGTCGAGGGTCTTCTGGGCGGAGCACGGCTTGAAGTTTGAGGTGCAGATGAGCCAGATGGATTGGTTGCACCGGCACCAGGAGCGCCTGCAGGACGACGAGCAATGCCTTCGACAGGAACCGGCCGAGCTTCAAATGCTGTAAGGAGTTGATGGATTCGAACTAATCGCCTATTGACCTTGACAGCATCATCGTTAGTCCAGGGCAAGTACTTCTCGAACGCCTCTTTTAGCGATCCTTGCCCGTTTCGAACTACAGATTCGAGCAACTCCGAAAAGTCGAATTGCCCGTAATGCAAACCCACTTTGACAACAATGGAATGGCAGTGGGGAAGATCAGCTCCTGCATCATCAAATGCTTGAACTCCGAGCACAATATACTCGTTATGTTGCTGCTCGACAAAGGTCACTCTCTCCATGCGGTTCAAAAGCACGTAAGGGGTACTGTCATTGACCTTGATCGTTATCTGCACAAACTTTCCGGATTTGGATAACAACCATGTTTGCACTGTATCTTGAAACTCCCACAGTGTGCCATAGTTTTCTACCACGTCGTCGATGAAGGGGGATGGATCGAGTGGATTTCTAAACATCTCAATGAAATACCTCTCCGCTAAATAATCGTAGTCGTCGACAATATCCATTGGGTCATTGGCCATCTGCAGAATGCCACACCACATGGATATTAGTAATCACATAGTGACTTATCCTCGAGTCGAGGATAGAAATTCTCATACTTTGCAAGTTACATTAGATTGTGAGTCCTGGTATTCTCGATCGAGTATAACATCTAGCGTAACTTGGCTGAAGCAATGGATTCCCGAGTTCTTTATTCACGAGTCGTAAAGACATTTATAAAGGGGCGTTCATTGTATTTTGATTTTTAAGATATTTATCCTTGACTCGAGGATAAACGTGGGACCAGAATGGAAATATTCTTGGAGCCATGTATGAAAATTTGACGGGCAAGTATATTTCACAGGAAAATTAGTGATCGAGTACAATTATGCATGATTTCTGGTTCAATTTATCATTGAATATTCACCAATTTATCCTCGTCTCGAGGATACTATACATTTTGTCATGGTTATCTCTTGCATTTATTCTCGAGTCGATGATAAATTGGTCGAAATTCAACCACATAATGGACCAGAAACTACCAATGAACCATGGCAACAAGTTTATGCTCGGTTCGAGAATAAACGGCTTCCAGTATTGGCTGTTTTTTTACAAACTATAGTTCATTGCAATAAAATTGCAGACAAACAAACATACATACAAACAAATTAGCATTACAAACTTTCAAACGATGGTGTCGGACAGTTCTCCACTCAGGCACGTTTACAATGTTTTAGACAGAAAATCAGATGCAGCTTGAAACGGAGAGTGCAGAATTGTGAAAGTTATCATAAACTTACTTGGAGTGTGTGCAAATATTGCAATTGTAAGCTCTGAATCTGATTGCAGGTGTCGTGCACAAGCAAAACCCTAGCTTGCGTGAAACTAAATCCAAAACTTCCAATCTCCAAAACCTAAACTGTGGAAACACTTTGCAAATCACTACCAAATCCCTCGCTTCAGTGAAACTTAATGCAGAAATTTCAAACGCTAAGCGCTGAAAATCACAAACACACCTCACACACCTCAAACCCTAAGTGCTGACAATAACAAACACACCTCACAAAACTGAAACCCCAATCGCTGACACTCACGAAACACCTCACAAAATACTTCACAGCTCACAGACCTCAAGTACGAATACTCATGAAACCCTAAGCGTTGACAGCCACACACACACCACACAAACAAACCTCACACAAACAATAACATAGACCTCACAGACACGCTCTCACACACCACACAGAATCACACACCTCACACACACTCACGCACACCTCACACACACTCACACACACACGCGCACACACTCTTAGACACACCTCAGACACTCATAGCTTCACGAACACACTCACGCTCACGCTATCAAACAGACGAAGCGAGCGAAGCGAGCAAAGAGAGAGGGAGAGAAGGGAGAAAAAGCATGTCCTGGAAATGAGAGCGAGAGAGAGAGAGAGAGAGAGAGAGAGAGAGAGAGAGAGAGAGAGAGAGAGAGAGAGAGAGAGAGAGAGAGAGAGAGAGAGAGAGAGAGAGAGAGAGAGAGAGAGAGAGAAAGAGAGAGAGGGAGGTGTCACGCCCTTATTCACTCTTGAAAAAGTGAAGGGTTTGGCGGCTCTTCATCTTTTCCCCTCCTTCCGAGACCAAACCTAACCTAACTTTAAAGCTAAGCGGTACATGAATGTCCAATTATTTAGAATTTAGAAACTATATCGAAATGACGTGATGCTTCAATTTAATTTTCGGTTAATGAATGTTCGTGAATTGGAATGAATATGGGACGTTTTCATCCGTCAATTTAATTGTACTTTGAATGATTTGAAAACTACCAACTTTGGCATACTCTTGCATGATAAAAATACATTCTAAATTAGTTTCTTTGGGAAGTACATAAAAATTTTACTTGGTATAAACGTATTTAGAATCTTTTAATTTTTAAAATCATCGTTAATAATATTAATTTTTCATTACTATTGTATTGTTAATTTCAAATCTAAATATTTTTTTAAAGGTAACATTGTAAACATTTATTAGAGTCATTGTTCATCAAATTAAGAATCTTTGAGTGGATCTATATAAAACTACATTTATGTGGCTTTTTTGTTCCGATACGTGTTAATTTCATGCCGTAAATTGTAAGTTTGTAATAATTTTTCAAAGTGGTCCACATATTGCATTTCAAGTTTAAAGTTGCAATTGTCCATTTACAATTTCTTACAACTTATGATACACAATACAAACATACCAAACCAATGAAATTTTGTTTTAGTCGTTCTAAAAAAAAACTACATGTATTTGATTTACTATAGTTTTATATAAGCAATCCTAAGAAACACAATAAGACTTAAGTCACTAGATAAAAAATACATAAAGAATTACAAACACCATGATCCATGAATACTTTTCAAATACATCATATTACACTATACAATTTAGTGGTTATATCAATTTTATACCATTTTCTAATTTTCCAATACATTGCAATTGACTTCTAGTTAATAATGGAAAGTTTATCCTCGAATCAAGGATAACCTCTAATTAGAAAGTCATCAAATTGCATGATTTTGCTCAAACATACCAAACCAATGAAATTTTATTTTAGTCGTTCTTAAAAAAAACTACATGTATTTGATTTACTGTAGTTTTATATAAGCAATCCCAAGAAACACAATAAGACTCAAGCCTCTAGATAAAAAAGACATCAAACACCATGATCCATGAATACTTTTCAAATTCACATCATATTTTAAATTTATGAGTATTTATTTAAGTCTTATCTTTTTAATGAAGGTTAAATCTGTTTCCGTAATATACTTTAGAAGAGGTTTATATTTCCTCATTTTTTTTTCTATTTTAGGCCTCTTTGACATGAATATGGTATCTTTTATTGCTTTAATGAATGGAAAGTTAAAAAATTATAAATTTAGTAAAAAGACTTCTAGATACTTTTCATATATTCTCTTCAAAATTGTTATTTCACTCAAACTTGTTAATATTTTATAGTTTCTCCATTGTTTGAAATTGATGAAGCATTTAGCATTTGATCTTTGATGACTTTCATTTACTTCACAGGAATGCTAGGTTGTGAGCGGTGACAAATGCTCAATGAGCGGTGGGACGTGAGCGATGAATTGTCAGAAATTTCTAGCCCTGCTTTCGTAGAAACCTAATAATTAACCGTGGAAATTAGGCTCTAGAGTACCCAATATCTGTGGAAAATTTAGTGTCATGTTGCCTATTTCCGTGGAACTTTTGCAGAAGTAGAGCCTATATCCACAATTGAAATCTGAATTATCTTATCTTGTTTTTGAATATGCATTAAGATTTCTTTTCCTTCTATATTTAATTTTTATATATTTCACATTTCATAACAATTAAGTAAGTTCTATTCTATGATTAATTTGTTTACTACAAATAAATGCAGTGTGAGAAATGTTTAAGAGCTAGAATTACAACACTTACAAGTTTAGAGTTGAAATTGATTAAAAGGAGATTCATCCAATATTTTTTGAACATAATTCATCAGCCTCAAAGCATTTTAACTGTTAATGATTTATTCTATATCTTATACTTAACCCCAACAACAATCGCTGGGGCCCCCAACAATAGCTGTTGGGGTCTCAACAAGAGCTGCTAGGGTCTGCCCAACTAATTTCAGCCCCCAAACGTAGTTTTTTTGGAGTGGATGGAGGCCTAAATCATGTCCAAAGTACACAAGAATTGGCTCACTTATCATTTGGCTATGTTTGAAGAGGATCTTACGGTTACTTTTTGAATATTTTTCTTTCATTGAGCTCTACATGGAATTTAATTTTGAGGGATTTTTGACTGTATTTCAGCGTTTCGACCCCCCAAGGACGTTTAGGGGTTAATGTTAAATTGTATTTGGATTGGGAATATGTTTGAAAAAGTAAAACTAGATTCGAATTCGGAGATGGCAAAGAGCACCCTGAGGTTTAGGGTTAAAGGTTTAGTATATATGAAGGGGCTAGTTTTTAAGTTATACATAAGAAATATGCTAGTACATTACATTAATTATTTGCCATGTGAATAATGTGAATGCTACGTGGAAATTGTTCAAATTTTTGGATTAAAACATTGATAAGTTTGTAATAAACTTGCTAAAAAATGGGTCCATTTTAATCATGGGTGACTATGAAAATCTACAAAAGTACAAATCAAACTCATCTTGCCATTGCGGACCATTATCGTTCTAGGATTCGAACCGGAGACTGCAAAGAATTTCAATAGTTTACTTCACGTCAGTTATAATGTGAACTATCTCCTTGCTTATCTACCTTTGTAGAACCACTTAACGTGATCAGAATACTTCAATATTACTTAACCGCAATAAAAGTTCCTCGAAATTGCATACCAAAATCAATTCTAAACTGGTGATTATAGTTTTAGAGTTTTTAGGTTTTTAGGATTTACAGAGTTTTTAAGGATTTTTAGGGTTTCTAGGGTTTCAAGATTTAGGGTTTCTAGAATTTTAGGGTTTTAGGGTTTAGGTTTCTACTTAAAAACCTCATGTATGACTTGATAATTTATGGACCTGCTTAAAAACCTCATGTATGATTTGATAAAAAAAAATTAATATACTTCACTTATACATTTTTAAAAAAATGTGCCTATACGACAAATGTTTTTCTTGAACTTGACATTGCACTTGATTTTTCATAGTGGTCCAGAACTTGCTTTTCAAACTTAAAGTTGCAATTGTCAACTAAATTTTTTTTAAAACTTATGATACAGAATACGAACATACCAAACCAATGAAATTTTATTTTAGTCGTTCTTAAAGAAAACTACATGTATTTGATTCACTATAGTTTTATATAAGCAATACTAAGAAACACATTAAGACTTAAGCCACTCGAGAAAAAGACATAAAGAATTATTGACAGTGCAATGATCCATGAGTAGTTTTCAAATTCACATCATATTACACTATACAATTTAGTGATTTTAAAAAAAAAATTATACCATTTTCTAGTTTTCAATACATAGCAATTGACTACTAATTATAGTCAAAAAAATTATCCTCAAATCAAGGATAACCTTTAATTAGAAAGTCATCAAATTGCATGAATTAGCTCAAAGAAAGTTTGTTTTATATTTAAAGATTGTGAACAAAATTAATCATTTTTCCCCTTCTTCGTCAACTTTGAAGAACAAATATGTGTGTGATATAAGTCCGGTGGACATGGACTTAGCGGTGGATCAAATAAACACTTTATTCACGCCGTCTTTTGAACTAGAGTTCTTCTTCTTCTTGTGTGTGACAAAAAACATTTATCAACTTACTTAAATATAATCTAAAGTTGATTAAAATTTTGATTTTTTATCAATGAAACGAAGAAAGCCTAAATGAATATACAACTTTTTTTAAAAACCAAATTAAATTATCTTCAATTCTTATTTGAAAACAATATCAACTCAAATTATATATGTTAAAACTTTTAATATTCCAAGAGTTATATTCTTGAAAATGATTCTCATTTTACAAGGCTTATTGAAAAAAAAAACCCTTTTTACCCTAAAACTAATGTAGTAGATAATTGTTTATTTTTATTTTTATTTTACATATGAAACCAAATATGACTTTCAGTTTTTTATTCATTAGAAAATCCGATTTTGTCAAAACGAATCTCATTTTGTCTTATTCGGGTTGGTCGCATTTCTAAATTGAAGTGACTCGACAACTTAAAAAGGTCACCTTAAAAGATGTGCCAAAAATACATTGTTTTCCCGCCCAAAAATGCCGCCGTTGGAAAAAGACTTTCAAGTTTCCCGCCCTCCTCCGTTTTTTGTGCACCGAAGTCCATCACGACATTCTAACTTTCCCTTGGAAATACTCATTTCGAACTCTTCCCTCTCTGAAGCTCTCTCTTCCTCGCCTCCGCTTCCACTTCTGTGCTTCAGCTCTTGCCTTTGCTCAGTAAGATACTGAACTGGTTTTTATTGTTCCAGGTCGTTTTTTGGGACATGAATGTTTTGGATAGTTTTTTAGGGCAGGAGTGTAAGTGAGTCTGTATTTCTTATGTGGTTGTATTTCTTGCTCGTTGGTTGAAATCATATTCATTTCCTATTTGCCTGTGTCGCACAGGTCATTTCAATGTTTTCTACTCTGCTTTCTGTGCAAGAGTACAGGTCTCCCCATTGCACGTTATTAAGTGATATTGACCACTTTCGCGGTTCTTGTTTGTCTCTAAACTAAATCTCTATCTGTGACACTCCGCATATTACGGAATCACTGTAGCACTATTATCCTCGGGTCGAGGATAACCTGAACTCACATAATCGAATCAAATCCATCACTACCGGGACATTATATGAGGTTCATCCTCGACTCGAGAATAAAACTATTGAATCTTGTAAAGTACTGTAAAGTAAACGGGATGCAAGTTGAAAAAAGAATTATCCTCGACTCGAGGATAACGCATGTAGTTTCGCTGGAATGCGACGAAACAACATTAAGTATAATCTGAAATCATCAGCTGAATCAAGAATTGATGTCAAGTCTTGATTTGCACTAGACGGGTGTAATATCCAACATGTCTGTCATTCTCGAGTCGAGGATATCAAAAGTATGGTATACAATATCTGGATCACTTACTTTATGATGGTTATTCTCGAGTCGAGGATAACTGACTTCGAGTTTAATGTCATCTGAGATGCATGTATTCTTTGAACTTTGAGGTGGTGAATGCCAATGTCATACATTCTCTTCTGTGCTTCAGATTTCTTTCGCAGGTCTATCCTCGGGTCGAGGATAACTCACTGAGGTATTGTGTTGTCTGTTCCATCAAAGAAGAAGATTGGTTTCTAGCCATTTCAAATTGATGGAGATAATTTTACAAATATGAATTTTGATAAATGAATTTCTGAATGCTGATCTTCGTTTGAAATATTCTGTACATTTGGTGTGTTCACTCCGGGTTTAATCAACAATGTGTTGTCATAACTGACTGTTGAATTATTGTACAACTCCCTAATTCAATGTTGAAATACTCAATATCTAAAGTTATCCTCGTGTCGAGGATAAGCATTTCTTATTTGTATCTCTCTCCTCTGATTGGAGCCGTCATTTACATATTTGCCAATATCTCTTGATAACTAAACCTCTGTCCTTTTTCTTGTGTTATCTTGAAGATGGAAGAACGCTCATATGATGGTGTAGTTCGAGTTCCACCTACATTACCTCCAGGTGTTGCTGCATGTGAGGGCATTCCTCGCTCATCGTGGTTCTCAAAGCGCGTTATCCTTCGAAACACATCTGGTGCCGATGTTGCAGTTGGACTTTGCCAGAGTGTTGATTCTGGATTCGTTCCTGAAACTGGTGGTCGACCACTTGGAGATGATCATGTTGCTATTCTAATCGCTGAATGCTTAGACGAGAATGAAATTCCATTGAATTGGATATTTGCCCTCCGAGCATGGCCAACTCGACAAGTCTTTCTTTGTAATGTGAGTTTGTATGACCAAGAACAAACTAGCATTTTCAATGCAGCTCTTAAGGTATTTCGTCGCGGACCAAGAGTAGGCGTTCGACAATACGAAACCACTCGTCACAGGGTAGAGGGACCTTCTCGACCAAAGAAGGAAGTACTTCTTACTTCACAATCAATCAACTCTGTTGCAAGCACCGTCTGTTGTCCAAGAAATTGTACTCAACGATTTCCACGGTGTTCAATTTCTGTGCTTCGCTCCCAAGTTTACCGTGACATTGGAGGTGTTTTCTTTCAGAAACATGTTTGGCTTGATGTACACAGGCAGATCCACATGGATTCCAATGGCAACCATGTGGTGACGCTTGATGGAATTGATGTATGCCAAAATGCATGGTGTACTATCATGGGGGTTAGTCGAGCCACATTCTACCGGTACAAACGAGAGGCAAAGGATGGGATTCGGGCAGGGGCACACGGCAATACTGGTTCAAAGAAGCCTCGGACTCATACTCTACAGGCAATTGCTACTCTGCATGATATACTTGATGATGCTGCCGATCACAGTCCTAATAAGACAACTACACTTGGCACTGGGGAGAAGGTCGTCTCCAAACACCTTCCTGCCTCTTTTCAATGGAGTGGAGTGTTGCCCAAAGTGAATGAGGTGAATTCAAGATTTGGCCTCAAACCAATATCTTTGTCTGGTCTTAGTGGAATTCGAAGCTCTGAGTTTGAACAATACTCTACGAAGAAGCCTGGTGGCAACTTTGCCCGCTGCGGAAGATGCGACCAACTCAAGCAATTAAAGAAGGCTTGTACACGGGGGTCCTCCTCATACAAAATGTGGGAAGTCAAATTGCAGTTACATCAAGCTTCTCAACAGACTCATCGCATTTTATATTATGGGAACCGGAAGAACTCGGAAGAAAAACCTGACGAGGTTGTGTGCATCATTCATGATAAAATGGATCATAGCAAAACCGCATCACCTCATTTTTCTCACAAGAATAAAGCGACGGAGTCCTTCATGAAGCTGCCTGTGGCCGTAACTGGAATGATTGCTCATGGACATGGAGATGTTCGTTATGCCCATTATAGTCTTGACATCTTTCCCACAGACTCAAACCACACTACTGGATCCATTGCAAAGTTACTTCGGGACTTAGAGAGTCCACCGGTGTATTCTTCTCGTGAATTATTTACGAGTGGGAGAGCTTCTCCTCTCTCTGAGGCTGTGCTTGCGGATGCTAACGTGTGTCTTGGATCCCTTGCTGCTCCACCAGTTGAACCTGTTCCTGCGAAACAGTTACCACCAATTCTCCAAATGCAGTTAGATAATGCCACAGGGGACAATAAAAATAGATTTGTGTTCGCTTTTTTTTCCCTTCTTGTCCATATGGGTATTTTCCGTGAAGTGTATGTCAACTTCTTACTTGTTGGTCATACTCACGAGGATATTGACGCAATGTTTGGGAGATGGAGTTCCAAACTCAAATCAAATAGCTATCCAACGATTCCACTCTTGATGAAATCATTCATGGATGCTAAGAAAGTGCCAGTTATTCCACACCTCATTGAAGAGGTGCCCGATTTCAAGGGCTTTTTAGAAGGATATTTGTGCATTGGCAAAGAGGCCCTTACAGGTCACACTAAGGGCCAACAATTCAAGTTTTACAAGGGCTCTGATGGATTGCCAAAGATGCAGTACAAAATTCTTTGTACAGGTAGGGATTGGTTGATGGAGGAATCCAGCTGTGGAAAGTGGCGGAAGATGGTAGGCCAATTTTGCCTCGTGGACAGCCGATTCCTCTCATTCCGCGACGTCATGAGAATTATGATGAGGTCCTGAAGGGTATCTCTGGGTTTCTAAGTCTTTGGGAATCTATGGCTAACGAGGATCTCTCGGGTGAATATAGGAGGAAGAACGAGCATATTATGTACTATTGGAGAGGTGTTAAGGCTTCTCTCGAGGTGCCTTTGGAAGAATCGGCTCTCCTACGAGAGGGATTTTGGCCACTATCTAGATATGCTCCATCCATGGTGGATGAATATGAGATTGATGGGTCGTTGAGGGAGGAATATGCAGAGGACCCTCCATTCATTGGACAACGACGTCATTGTCCCCCTCCATCGTTTCGGGTTGGTAGAGATGTGTACGAGGGCTATGTACTTGCGGTGCGTTCAGCTGATGGAGATTTGCGCCCATTTTGGATTGCCTTGGCATTGACTAATCCACATCCGGATCGTGAACATTCTCATGAGATTAAAGTGCAATACTTCAAACCTGCATCCCAGCGTCATGTGGACTTGGAAACGTACCAAGGGTGGGATTCTAATCATGGGAATAATTGGGTTGAAGAGACTGAATCTGAACCAATCTGGGTGTATACAGATTGTATTTTAACGGCTTGGAAGCCTAGGTTGCGTGGAAACACAAGCTCCTCTAGATTAAAAATTCCTAAATCACAGGTGGACATAATCAAGGCATCTTTAGCTGAATTATAGATTTCAAAGGAGTTTGTGGTTTTTGGGGACTGGAGTTATTTTACCAATATAAAATGGAAGGGGTGCATGTTCTTTTTTAATTTTTTGTTCATCCGTACTGGGTATCCTATTAAGTATGTAGTGAACTTGTATCTATAGGATGGAATTGTAGACTTTGAATGTGCGCATAGCATATTTGTAGATGGAGTTAGATTAGTGTTTGTAGTTACATGTAGTAATGTATTGTATTGCTTTCAATATTATACAAGAGAGGCGGGAATTTTGTTACATCATTGAACTATAAATGGCGGTCCACATTGTGAGTGTCAATAATTGTACATTTATCCTTGATGCATCGATACTTTCTATAGATAGCAATTATTGAATGGATTGCTACAATACATGCTAACTTTTCAACGCTACTAGGTATTTCAACGACCTTGTTGTTTGGAAATAGTATAATCTCTTGAAATTGGTAATTAATTCTTTTTCAAATGAAAAGGTATGCATTCAAGGTGGAATTTAAATGAGTGTATATGTGTTATAATTTTAAATAAGTCCAATTTTGGATTCATCTACTTAGAGGGGTTATCAAATTTATTGCCGCTTCTATTTTCCATCGTAATTTTATTCTCGCAATGATTTTTTTTGGATGTATTAGTTTTACTTAGATAATAGGCTCCATATCTAGGTACATTTTTTATAATCTATTACCTTTACACACACAATTAAATATGATATTCAATTTCATACAAGATGAATTCAACAATCCATGATACGGCTAGATTATTTAGCATTTTCAATCGAGATTGAGTCTCAATTTAATACATAGTCTCAAATTAATGAAATTATAAATTGACTATAAAAAGAGACCATGATAAATTGAGACTCTGAAATGTCTCATTTTAATGAATATGGTGTTAATTAAACAACTTGCGGATTTGGGCTCATTCTGGACGGAGATGTAGGATTTAGCGTTACATAACTCATTTTTGTTGAATCATGCGTTAATTGGCGCACATGAGTTAAGGGGAAAGCTCCTCAACATGAAGGCAAAGGTTGATGCTTGGGTCCTTCACTCAGCGTCGCAACCCTCGTTTGAAATAAATGAGGGTGATCGGAGCAAGCGGCGTATCAAGGCATGTAGCGAGAAAGGGGTACGTAAGAGTGGGTGTTCCAGCTGTAAACCTAAGTCTAAGGAAAAGTAGTACTAAGAGATCCTCCCTCGCGGTTCAGTATGGTCTAAATACACGCTTGTATGGTTTTTGACCACATAGATTCAAAGCTAATTTCATATTCCATACACTGTTCTTCTTACTTTAATGCAATGAGGATATTACATGTCATGTATTATAGTGTGCAAATGAGTATATCTCTAACACCCACACATTAATCCAGAGATTGAAAAAAATATAATAAATCATATTAGGTGAATAGGAGGGGAAGAGATTGAAGACACAGGAAGGATACAAAAAAGATTCAAGTACAATAAAAGAGAAGAACGGTCGAGGGTCTAACTTCACACAACCTGAATTTTCAAATCAAAGTAACTTTTATTGAACTAGAATATTAATGGAATTCACATTGGCTTAGGGTTGTTTTCAACTTTTATGTCACTTGTTTTCCACTAAAGAGTAAGATACAACACACTTTCATGATACAAATTTTTTTTTTATTGATTTATTTATTTTTAATATTGTCATGAATGAAACATAAGTAGAAACATGATAGTAACTTGCTACGCAATACCATAGAAAATTGCAGCCTAAATGAAAACTCTCCTTCAAATTGGTATTTGTCCATCTATCTCTTGTGATACTCTAATTGTACTACATTCACTTCTACGAACAACCACCATGAAACTTTTTTTTTTTCAAAATCGCAAGATAGTCATCTTCAGCCGCTACGCCAGGCTCTCCTACCTCTGTTGCATCATGAGATTGAACGGTATCCTCGCCATCAACTACACCCGTGTTGTGGTCGCCATCTTCGCTACTAGATCTCTCCCCACTGTTGTCAGTGCTATTGTTGGAGCCAATATCAGATGTAGTTGACTCTTCTATACCATTGCCAAAATTAGCTCTACTAACAACCCCAAGTACACGATCACACCCACCAACGCTAGCTGCCCTACGTGCAGCACTGACAGGACCTCCGTCGTGGCCACCATCACCACCACAGTCCACCGCAACATGGACTAGCGCGCCAACAGAAACCTCATCCTCAACCAAAGCAGGACAACCTCGTTCCTTGTAAAGTGACTATTAGTCTAACCTTTGCAACAACAAGCCTCTCCTCTGGCACCTCCATGATAATGCCTTGTAGTACCTCCGGCCAATCTGTGAGACCTGATTAGGTGGGTGCAATGGAGGGTTGTCCTCTCTCTAACGTGCATTGGCCTTCTCCAAACTTCGTTGCATCACCACCGTCTGCACCACCAACCACATGAGCAGCCCCGCCAGACAGATTGACACCACCAGCCGGTAGAGCCGTCATACCAAGAGTATATAGACAAGGTCAGGGCTCAAAGTCTATAATGAGTCGAGAATGCTCAAGGCAGCTAAACTCTGACCGCAAACTATCTAAATTAATAAAAGATTAACCCTTAAACGTCAAAAGGTGCCGCTCGTGGCCACAATATTTTACATGTATAATGTCGTATTTAAACATAATAAGGTTGAGATATTGATATGACCTCCAAATGAAAGATGCTAGTTGAAGAATTCTCTATCCAAAGGTGTAAGTCTTACTAGACTTTAGTGCTTTTTTGGTATTCTACGGAGTAAACTACGTCCTCGTCTATACGGTTCCCGAATGACATTACACCCTTTACAGCCTAGGGATGTTTATGGAAAAACCAAGATTTCTACTGATTTGTTTCTTTGAACTGGACTTGATGGAAATACAATGCCTTATATTAATATCTTATCTTACAAAATTAAACTTAACCCATGACCTGAACTTTGGGGAAATTTTGCAGAACATTCAACGATTGATGGAATAGATTATAGTGTTTAAAGTTACCGTATATTGGTAGTGAAAACTGTGGAATTTGGAGGGTGTACTTCTTCAACCATCAATAGATTCTTGCAAGAATTTTTCTACTTTGAATTAGAGTGGTTCACATGTGCACTAGGTTGATAGCTTTGCATTGACATATCATATGTGAAGAAAATATTTATACACAATCATTGGTGACTTTTTTGCTTTTTTTTGCTTGATTGTATACAAAAATGTTCCAACCTTATACAAATCAAAACGGAAGTTTCGTATGTGAGGAGAGAGATCAACAATCACAAACAATAAAAAATATCTTAAAGACAAAGTCCAATCAAAATTTAAGACCAAAATCAATGTGCATGTGTGTGAAATACAACATAGTATGTGGCATGGTAATCACTGTATTCAGTGATTTTAGTGTATTTGGTGAATTTTGTATTATACTCCTAGCTTTTCCAAGAGTTCTATAAATCCAAATCATGATGTGATTGTTGGAGAGTGTTCATGTAAATTTGTGTGCGCAAATCTATACCTGGTATCTCAAAGCCTAGTTCCTCATGGATTTCATGCAAGTTGAGTTTTAGCACCTCCAGAGTCCCATTTTGGGCTTCTTGGGCACTAAAGGGTAAAGGGTTAAGGTAGAGTCACCCAATTCCAATGGGCCACCCAATTCCGATGAGTAGAGTATGCATGGAATGGTGTATGGAATGGTGCATGAAAATGGTAAATGCATGAAATGGTGCATGAAGCGACCCAAAACCAATAACTCAAAATCTGAAAACTCGAGTTATTATTGGCATTGGGTCATGAAGTGTGCAATTTTGGGTTGCTCCACCTCAATTGAGCTGTCATTGGTGGCCTTGGTTCGAAAGTCAATCAAGGCCTATCGGCATTGGGTACCTCCATGAGTTGGTTATCCATGGCATGTCTTCTCTCTTTTTACTCACTCTCATTTATTGGCATTGGGCAAAGGAGGGCACCAAATCTCACCTACTCTACACTTTGATTATGGGTTCCGGTGGTTTCTGGGCTTTCAAATTCTATATCAATTCCAAATCTTTGAGATTAAATTTGAAAAAATATTTGTTGAGTTTCATTCGTTATTCCACATCTTTCTATACAAATGCTTTTGACATACAATGTCATTTGAGTTCCCACCTGGCTTAGGTGATTGGAATTGGGTGCCTCTACCTTAACCCTAAAACGCCAAAGCAACCAGAAATTGGCTTCTCGGATGGCATTGTTGGATGATAATCAACATAAACAAATATTTTTCATCCAATTTTTTTAGGAGAGTTCGATACATGTACAAGCATTAGATGATGATGAAACTGGCCTTAATGAGGTAATCATGTTTTATCTAAGAAAGAAAATGCTTGTGACACAGATCTCGATACAGTGAAATTGAGAAACTTCTAGCTTTAGCTCTAGATCTGAATTCAAGCCATCAAAATGATATTTTTTGAATTTGAGTCCAACTTATGAAATGAAGCTAATGATGTCTAGTTTCCATACCATTTTGAAAATTAAAAAAATACGTAAAATTGAATAAGTTATTGCTATTTGAACGTGGACCTATAACTGTGGTTCTAATTTTAGCCAAACACGGAACTTTCATTTACACCACAAGTGTTGACACTATAATGTCCACCTTTGGTGAAATTTTTTTAGCATAATTTGTATTTATTATGAATTTTCTCCACTTTTTCTTCAGAAAATCACAGTAAATTCAAATTTCCACATAAAAATCTGTGATTTTTGTAACATAATTGAGACATATGATCTCATCTCTGAAAAAAAAAAAATTAAAAAAAATTCCACTTATATTTGATGAGAAACTAGAGCATACGATTGATGCCACGGTCATGGGCTCCGTCGTTTAAGGGTTAATATCATTTACATCGACTAGGTAGAATTCGAATCCCAGTCAGTACAGTAACCAGCAAATTCAAACCAGGGTGAGTCAACCGGGAACACGAAGGGAACGCGAAGCGGTACGCCTGACCGTTACGACCAAAGCGAGGGAACGAAATTTGAATTCGAACTGAGGAGACCGACCCCGAAGGAAGCACATTACAGCCCTGTAATCAGTCAGTCACTCCACTGCTATCCCATCACACACATCTATATATTCATGTAATCCTCCTCGTCTCTCGAGCCCCGCTAGCGTCACGCGCTGTAGTCTCCCTTGCAAGGCCGGGGATCGCACAAGCTCGTCTCCCCTGCATCGGTAAGTCGGAGTCGCATCTCCATTTGAGGTTGAGTGGGAGCGAAACGCTTGCGAAGGAGGTGCGGCATTTCGTTTCGAAGCCGAGGAGGGAGCCATGGATGACTATGACTACGACTTCGGGGAGGTGGAGAATGTGGGAGTCGCCAAGAAGAAGGTACTCTGCTCTTTTCCTCGCTTCGATCGCAGTTGTGGTTCAGAGGATCTCAGACTCGCGTTTGGGTGGTGGGTTTTCTGTTTCGTGGTGTTTTTGTTCGTATTCTGGGACTAGGATCAGGTGAGCGACGCGTTTCTCTCTTTGTGAGGATGTTTTTTTTTTCTCTTGGGTTGGGTGGCGGAGGCTGGTTTTGTTTTTGGGTCTTGCGTTTTCCTCGGGGACACTTGCTGATGGTGTGGTTTGTGATGGGGTGTAGGTGGCTAAGGCGAAGGCTGCTGGTGCGGAGAAGGTGACGAAAGCGAAGAAGGTGCCGCTGCAGTCGAGCTCCGGGTTCAACGTGGACGCGAATACTGCGGTGGAGGAGAGGGTGGTGGCTAAGCCGGCCAAGCGGGAGCCGCACGCGGACAAGTCCATTGAGGAGACGTATCAGAAGAAGACGCAGCTGGAGCACATTCTTCTTCGCCCCGACACTTACGTTGGGAGCATCGAGAAGCACAGTCAGTCGCTGTGGGTGTACGAGGACGAGAAGATGGTCAACCGGAACATCACCTTCGTACCTGGCTTGTACAAAATTTTCGATGAAATCCTGGTCAATGCCGCTGATAACAAGCAGCGCGACGCGTCCATGGACACTGTGAAGGTCAGTAACACGTCTTGGTTGTATGCGATGCTAACTCCCCAATTGACGTACATGCTGTCGTCATTTGTGACAAGAGTGTTGGTAGTTTATCGAGTAACATCTGTAAATGTCATGTACCATCTAGGTTATGTGACTATCGTTGGTGTTGTAGTTTGTGTAGTTGTGGACATTCACATTCGTCTGTGTTGTAGTCTGTGTTGTAGTTTGTATTGTTGAAATTCTGCTTATGGACATTGTGAATGTCAGTTACACATCTCGTCTGTAGGATGTGGTTACATCTTTTCAGCTCGGGAGTCGAAAACTTTTGAACTGGCTTAAACGTTGATACGCTTCTAACCATGGCGAGAGGGTTATCTTTTGATTGCTTTTCTGTTCTTTGTTACTGCAGGTGGAGATTGATATTGAGCAGAATTTCATTAGCGTGTACAACAATGGGGCCGGTGTACCTGTCGAGGTCCACAAAGAAGAAGGTGTTTATGTGCCGGAGATGATCTTCGGACATCTGCTAACCAGCAGCAACTACAATGACTCGGAGAAGAAAACCACTGGAGGTCGAAATGGATATGGTGCAAAGCTAGCGAACATCTTCTCCACGGAGTTCACCATTGAAACTGCGGATGGAAAACGTCAAAGGCGGTATAAGCAGGTATGAAATCATATTTCATACGGTGTATGTTATTTTCATTAAGGCGTTCTCTTGAGAGGAATCTAATGTGTGCCATTTTACCATGTGTGAAGGTGTTTAAAAACAACATGAGTGACAAAAGTGAGCCGAAAATCACGACGTGCAAGTCGAATGAGAATTGGACCAAAGTTTCGTTCAAACCGGACCTCTCCAAATTCAACATGACGCACCTGGAGAGCGACGTGGTTGCGCTGATGAGCAAGCGGGTGCTGGACATTGCGGGCTGCTTGGGGAAGGGTTGTAAAGTTGAGCTCAATGGGAAACGCCTCCCGATCAAGTCGTTCCAGGACTACGTTGGACTGTATCTTGCTGTTGCGAACAGCAACCGTGAGGAGCCTATGCCGAGGTCAGTTCTAAATTCCCTGTTAAGGCACATTATATATGCTTTTGCAATATCAACAACTATGACAACACTCTTTGCAAGGGTGCAGCTCACGTTTTCTTTCTCTTAGCCATTTCTCTCGTATACCTGGTTGTTTGCAAGTATCTTCTACTCACGCTGCGCTGTTCCCATTGTTTCAGGTTTTACGAGAAGGTGAATGATCGGTGGGAGGTGGTGATCAGTCTTAGTGACGGGCAGTTCAATCAGGTAAGACGTTTTCTGTGTTGCACTTATCCTTAGTATACTTACTAGACTGACTTTTATGGTTTTCCGTCACTTTGATTTTCTCTCGGTCCTACTGATTTTGCATGTGCACGATGCATTACTTGCAGGTTAGTTTTTGCAACAGTATCGCCACTATCAGGGGCGGAACACATGTGGCTCATGTGGCGGACCAGATTGTGGCCAACGTTCTAGCAGCTGTGAACAAGAAGAATAAAACAGCTGGTGTGAAGCCTTTTCAGATCAAGAACCATATGTGGGTGTTTGTCAATGCGCTTATTGACAATCCCACTTTCGACTCTCAGACGAAAGAGACGCTTACTACTCGTGCAAGCAGCTTCGGGTCTAAGTGCGAATTGTCACCTGAATTTCTCAAGAAAGGTACGAAGCAGGCCTCTAGAAAGTTCGTATGTTTGTGAAGGTCGTTGTATTCAGTCGCTTTTGAATAGTGCTTCTCAGAAAGAAAATCGTTTGAGGTCTAATTTCTGACGTGGTTTGTGTAGTTGCGAAGTGCGGACTCGTAGATAATGTGTTGACTTGGGCGGATTTCAAGCAGAGCAAAGAGCTTAAGAAAAATGATGGTGCCAAACGACAACGGATTACGGGCATTCCCAAACTTGATGATGCTAACGATGCTGGTGGGAGATCTTCAGAGCAGTGTACCCTCATCCTTACAGAGGGTGACTCTGCGAAAGCTCTTGCTGTAAGATTCTTATGCTATCCAGCTGGAAATATCAGTTTTTCTATACGGGAGGATTGATCGAACAAGTAGCATTGATTTCTGTCCTGCTCTTTAGGGTTGGGGAGTCTGCTGAAGTTTGTCACTGTTAATTCTTACTTCTGAATCTCTACTACTGCCAGATGAGTGGGATCAGCGTTGTGGGGCGTGACAAGTATGGAGTATTCCCACTTCGTGGTAAGCTCTTGAACGTGAGAGAGGCCAGTCACAAGCAGATCATGGAAAACGCAGAAATTACGAACATCAAGCGAATCCTCGGTCTTCAGCATGGGAAGGACTATGACAGCACCAAATCGCTGCGATATGGCCACCTGATGATCATGACCGATCAGGTTTGTAGTCTCGGAACATCCTACACTAGAGTTCTGGAGATGCCCTTGAAGGTTCTTAACATCCTATACTAGAGTTGTGGAGGAGCTTCTTAACATCCTACACTAGAGTTGTGGAGATGCTCTTGAAGGTTTCTACGCGTTGATTGTAGGTCCATGTGCTTGTTTATCCGCGTCTTGAAATCAATGTCTGAACACCTTATCCTGAAACATCGCAGGATCACGACGGGTCACATATCAAAGGATTGTTGATCAATTTCATTCACTCGTTCTGGCCCTCACTGCTCAAAGTTCCGTCCTTCCTTGTGGAGTTCATTACTCCAATCGTCAAGGTACGCTGGAACGGATTCGTCTTTACGTAAGGCAACCTTTAGTGCTTTTGTGTCTCAGTGACCCAGATTCCGGGATCTCACTCGTACGTATGTGATGCATGCAGGCAACCAACAAGCAGAAGACACTCGCCTTCTACACTATGCCCGAGTATGAGGCCTGGAAAGAGAGCCTGAACGGTGAAACAAAAGGATGGACTATCAAGTACTATAAGGTTTGACCATAAAAATGCCCTGGTACATTTTTATTTCTTTGAAAAGTGATTCTAAGCTTCACTTGTCAGTGGTTATGGCTAGGAGTTGATAATTTTGTGCACATAGTTGAGATGGTCACTTCTTCAACATATGAGTGATGCAGGGTCTGGGTACTTCAACAGCCAAAGAAGGCAAGGAGTACTTCCGTGAACTCGTCAAGCACAAGAAGCAATTCAAGTGGGAGAGCGAGATGGATGGTGACGCAATTGAGATGGCATTCAGTAAGAAAAAAATCGAAGCTCGCAAGACATGGCTGCGTCATTACGAGGTACAGCTTTTACTTGTCCTCGATCTCGGGTACAATTTCATCTATCGTTCAATTAAACAGCTTGTACCCGAAATGATGAGTCTATCAGCATTAGTATTTTACGTCAACTTATCTCTCGAAATTTCAGCGTATTTGTTGATACCTTTCCGCTTGGAATCCTGTGTTCTTTCCCTGCCTTCATTCAAGAGATTGTTACTGCCAGTTCACTGATTCTGTTTCGGGAACTGCAATGTGGCAGCCTGGAACCTTTCTAGATATGACAGCCGATAAGATCAACTACTGTGATTTTGTGAACAAGGAGCTCATTCTGTTCTCAATGGCTGACCTTTCAAGATCCATTCCATCCATGGTGGATGGGTTAAAGCCCGGCCAAAGGAAAATCCTCTTCTGCTGCTTCAAGAGGAACTTCGTCAGACAAGCCAAGGTAAATTTCTTCTTTTTCTCATAATCTGAAAATTTGAAATTCCCTTGAATCATTGTTGGTTTCACACTCTTTACCAAGATTCCTTGTGCTCGAAATTTTTATCCTTAACTGTTTAACTGGACTTTCTTTGTCACAGGTTGCGCAATTCTCCGGTTATGTGTCAGAACATTCAGCCTACCATCATGGAGAAGCGAGTCTGGCTAGTACCATCATTGGTATGGCCCAGAATTTTGTTGGAAGCAACAACATCAACGTCCTTTCTCCGGAGGGTCAATTCGGGACTCGTGAACAGGTATAGTCCTAAAATGTAGATTCGATTATGCTAAGACTATTGTTGACAAAATTGTCATAAATTTTGATTGTGCCTCCACTGAGAAGCCCCTTACTGTGAGCTCACCCGTGTGCAGGGAGGAAAAAATCATGCCAGCCCACGTTATATTTTCACCTGCCTCTCTCCCATTACCCGTGCTCTGTTTCCTCAAGGGGATGATGTACTTCTTGATTACCTGAAAGAAGACGGCCAGTCTATTGAGCCTACCTGGTATTGCCCCATTATACCTCTTGTGCTTGTTAACGGCAGCGAAGGTATCGGAACTGGTTGGAGTTCCTTCGTGCCTAATTACAATCCTAGAGAAATCGTTGCCAATATTCGCCGCTTGCTGGCAGATCAGGAGATGGAACCAATGCATCCTTGGTACAAGCACTTCAAGGTAGACCTTTTCCTCCCGCTCTTTTATCATGGAAAAACAGTTTATGAGCTAGGATTTTCTTTGATTTTTGTTGACAAGAATATGCCGTACATGGTCTGAATGCACATCGTTCGATGATGTTGGTCAGGGATCAATTGAGTGCTCAGCCACAAAGGATAGCGGTCTCACGTACACTATTACCGGTACGATTGATCAAATCGACGAAACCACTATCAAGATCTCGGAGCTTCCAGTGCGGAAGTGGACACAGGACTACAAAGAGTTCCTTGACGTCATGATGACGCCCTCTGACAAGAACAAGGAGCCCTTCATTAAGGTACTTTTATTTTAGTAACAGTTTCAAATTCTCCTAGCAACGGTCTTTATTCCCTCCATGATCATCTTCGGGATGTTTATTTAATGGTGGATTGTCATGGAACCCAGGACTTCCGAGAGCATAACACTGACACGAAGGTGCACTTCGAGCTCGTCCTTTCAGAGGAGAACATGGCGATCGCACAGGCAGAGGGCCTCGTGAAGAAATTCAAGCTCACCACCACGATAAGCACGAGCAACATGCACCTGTTTGACGCCAGAGGCTTGATCAAGAAATTTGACACGCCAGAGCAGAGTATGACCTAGATCACGCCAGTCATACATGTTATTTTTCTTTGGTATCCGAAGTGCTTACCAAGGTGCCTAGGCTTTAGGTAATTGTCTCCGAGTTCATCTAATCTGATACTTTAAGCTCACACTGACCGTTAGTTCTGACCTATGGCAGTCCTCGAGGAGTTCTTCCACATCCGTCTGGAGATGTATGTCAAGAGAAAGGTACGGCTTTTGTTTTTTTCACTGTTTTATCTTTTGTTGTCGAGGAGAGCGAATTACCGCAGCAAGTTCTACCCTTCATGGTTTTAGTTTCATTTTCTTGTTGGTACTTTTGATTGCAGGCTGTCCAACTTCAGAACCTGGAATACGAGCTCCTCAAGGTCGACAACAAAGTGAGATTTATACTCGGTGTGGTGAAGGGCGAAATCATCGTGAACAACCGGAAACGTGCAGATTTGCTCGCTGAGCTTCAGAGGAAGGGTTTTACTCCATTCCCCAAGAAGGCGAAGTCATCTGATCCTCCCGTAGTAGGTGCAGATCCCATCACGGAGGACACTGAAGAGGTACACTTCTTGGCGACCTTGGCAGAAGCTAGGCTTAGAAATGAATCTCTATAGAGGAGAAGTGCTATCCTTCTTTGAACTTCTATTAACACTTGTATGATTTTGTTTCAGGACGAGAAGGTAAAAGGAGTCAAGGTTGGCGACTACGATTATCTTCTGTCCATGCCCATTGGGTCGTTGACATTTGAAAGAGTTGAACAGCTTCGTGCCGAGCGGGACAAGATGGAGGATGATGTGGAGGAGCTGAAAAAGGCCAGCCCGAAGCAACTGTGGGAAAAGGATCTCGATGAGTTCCTCGTCAAGTTGGACGTAAGTTTTTCACCAAATTTTGAAGGGCATGGTATATTCTATGATGTTCTGCGATTATCATGTGAAAGAGAATTGACTCTGTGATGTTAATGTCCATCAGGCCCAGGAAAAGCAAGAGGAGATTGACGCGGCATACGAGGCCAAGCACTCCGCTAAGGAAGGCAATCACGCTTTCAAAAGACCTGCAGTCGCGAAGAAGCCGGCAGCTCCAAAGGCCAAGAAAACTGAGCCTGTGGATGAGGACATCAAAGAGGGAGCCCCAGTCTCAGTTGCTCCTGTGGCAAGCAAGAAGCCAGCAGCTCCGAAAGCCAAGAAAACTGAACCTGTGGATGAAGACATTAAAGAGGCAGGCCCTGTTGTTACTAGTAAGCAACTTCATTCTGATAAGCTCAGGAACTTCGTGAAACTTTCCTTCCTGTTTAGTGATTGTGAATCTGATGCAAAGAATACGCAATGTTGCTACCAATTTAGACCTAACGTGAATTTTTCTGCTTACAGAAGCCGCACCGAAACCTCGAGCGAAGGCCGCCCCAAAGAAACCCGCTAAGGTGTTGTTGGTGAGTAAAAGTCCCCTGTAACCTGTCCCCTGTTGGATTTTTGATGAGTAGTTATTCACTATAGCTTTTCACGAATTGCAGGAGCTTGATGACAGTGACGATGAGGACTTCACTGCAAGTCTCCGCGATCGCCTATTATCTTACAATTCCAAGGTTGCGCAACCCAGCGTTGTCATAGGTGAGTAGCCTGTAGCCTTCTCAATTCCCATATGCGTACTTCATCATGAAAATCTGTGCATCTCATTTCGTTTTGCGGAGTTTTCCACTTCAATTTCCATTCGTGTAGGACCACGATATGTGATTTGTAGTCTCATAAAATATATTCTTGTAACTGCAGAGGAAGTGAAGCAAACGGAGGTTGAGGAAGCTGCTCCCAAACCAGCCCCCAAGAAACGGCTTCAGAAGGTCGCAGCCAAGAGCAAGCCGATCTCGCCGCCTAGCTCACCCGAGTCGGTGATCTCTCACGACACGAAGCCCGCGGCGGAGGTGAAAGTGAGGAAAATCCAAGTCTCGCCGCTTAACAAGAAGTCCAAGGCGTTGACATCCAAGCAGGTCATCCAAGCTGCGGAGGCAGAGGCAGCAGCGCGGCCAGCGCGTGCTGGGCGCCGGAAGGTGCAGTACATCATCAGTGATAGTAGTAGCGAGGAATCCCAGAACGACAGCGACGACGCCGAATCAGATTTCTCAGACACAGAGAGCTTCTAAACCCTCGGAAATTATGTTTTTAAGTTTAGAGCATTGTACGTTGAAAGACTCTTGCCATCGCGGAACTGATTGCACGTTGTGGCTCTAAATGTACATATTGTAGGTCCTCGGAAAACTTTCCATGCGGGTCATCGATTATGACATGCATACCGTAAATATTCGAAACATTCATTTTTCACAGACCTCTTCGCGCCTCCTTGTCCATATTGAAATAAACCAAAAGAACCTTCCTTTACTCAAAATGACACTGGTCATATATACACATGAAGTGTAACCAGCAAGCTCAAGGTGTACAACCAAGGCTGGTGGCTGTCCACACTCTGCAACAAGGTGGAAGTCAACATACTACCCAAGGTGGGCTGTCTATGTACTATTGTTTACTACAACATGTGTGGGTGACTAGGTTGAGTGTGTAAACGAAGTTAACTACCATGCGTACATATACATGATAATATTGTTTACTAGATACTATTGTTTACTACAACACATATCACCACTTCTCAGTATTCTTTTTCAGTATTTCGTACGAGTTTTGAGGACGTCGGGCTTAAACCCGAAAAAGCTTGACAGAACTGTTATTAAAAGTTATTAAAAGGAAATAACTAGACCATCACATTGTTCACGGTGTGAAACAGATGTAGAACAGAAACATAGAACAGAGACACAAGACATTTTTGCCACAAGTTGCTTCTGTGTATATTGTGCATGAGTAATAACAAGGATACATACAAGACCTTGGGAACGTGCATTAATACCCCTCAGCCTGCTAACAAACAATCGTTGCTGTAATCTCAACTTGCTAACGGCTTGATTTGAAACAGTAACTGATTCTTTGCCCTTGTGGCAGTTTTCCACATCATTTTTCTTAGTCTCTGAGCTGGACCACTATGATCCTAGTTGGACTGAAAGATGTACTTTCAACACCCTCCCTCAGACCGCTACTTCATGGTAGCGGGCTGTCAATGTTCTCCACGCTATCCGCTGCAGGAATTTGTGACATTCCTAGAGAGTCACGAAGAGATAGGAAACGATCGGCAGGAAGAGCTTTTGTAAACAGATCGGCAAGCTGAGAAGCAGTAGGGACAAAAGAGACATCGATGTTACCCTGCTGCTGGTGCTCCCGGATAAAGTGGTGCATAATGTCGATGTGCTTTGTCCGTCGATGAAATTCTGGGTTGTGGACGAGGCGGATTGCGCTTTGGTTGTCTGAAAACAACCGAGTGGGTGCTGGCTGAGAGAAACCAACATTGCCGAGCAAACGCCTGAACCAAATGACATCCTTTGTTGTGGAACTTGCTGCCACATACTCCGATTCTGTAGTCGAGGTTGCCACGCAAGTCTGTTTTCGACTCACCCATGCGACAGGGGTGTGGTTGATGAGGAGAAGAGAGCCGGTGCGTGACTTTCGGTCAGTTATGTCTCCTGCGTAGTCTGCATCAGAGTAAGCAACGAGCAAGATGTTGTCGGCGTTGCCATCATAACAGATGGCCAAATCCACAGTGCCAGCCAAGTAGCGAAATATTCTTCGAACTGCTTGATAGTGCGTCTGTTGAGGGTTTGACGTGAACTGAGCAACGCTGCTCACAGCAAAACTGATATCAGGTCGGCTCAACGTTTGTGCAAACATTAGGCTGCCCACTGCAGCTGAGTAGGAGAACTGCACGTCAGAAGCAGGCTCTGGTGTTGAGTCCAGTTTCACGTTCGGGTCGGCAGGAATGTTGAGCGGCGTGCATGCAGTGAAACCAAAGTTGGCAATAATCCGTCGCAAATATACCACCTGGTTGATGTAAATTTGTCTTCGTCGCAGGTCCTGGTAGATATGTAATCCAATATAAATGTCACCACTAGACTTCGTGATGGAGAACGCTTCCTCTAGGTATTGGAGCATCTCCGCCAATCGGGATTTCGACGCACTGGCAGCAAGCCCATCATCAACAAACAATGAGAGAATAAGATATGGTCCTCGTGTGGAGACATATACACACGGGTCTGCTTCTGTGGCCTTAAGGTCGAATTTGGTCAGGAACTCATCGAACGTCGAGTTCCAAATACGTCCAGACTGTTTTAAGCCATAGAGGCTTTTGATCAGGAGACACACTAAGGTAACACCGTTTTCTCCAGCAACCTCAAAGCCAGGAGGTTGTTTCATGTAAATGATAAAGTCAAGCAAACCATTCAAGTAAGCTGTCTGAACGTCGAATTGTGCAAGACGCATGTCTTGCTGGGCAGCGATCGCAAGCATAGTGCGAATCGACTCATATTTAACCACTGGGCTGAATGTCTGATCATAGTCAATGCCTTTAGTTTGGGTGAAACCCTTTGCGACGAGGCGCGCCTTGTACTTGGCAATGGATCCATCCGCGTTGGTCTTGATACGATATACCCATTTGCATGAGACAGGTTTTCGGCCTGCAGGAAGTGACACAAGTTTCCACGTCCCTGCTTTCATGAGCGCTTTGTATTCCACGTTCATGGCTTTCTGCCATTCTTGCGCATCGGGGCTTGCCATCGCAGCTGTGTAGTCCTCTGGATCCACAGGGATTTGTGTAGATGTGGCAACCCCAACGAAAGAGTTTGGAACGTAGTAGTTGTTGTACTTGGCAGGTGCCTGCCTGGTTCTTATTGGTCGAGGTGATCTAGCTCTGGCATTACCAAGGGCTGGACTTTTGTGGCTAGTCTGGCCAGCTGCATTCTCATGGAGATCAACGTACAGGTGGAGGTCGCTTGGCGGATTTGACGATACAGGTGTATGATTGTCCGAAGTTGACGCTCCTGGACTGTCTGCTGCATGTGGACTTTCGCTGTGACTTGCCTTGGAGGACCCTGGTCTATTTGTGGGCGATGAAGGTTCGGCTCCACCTGGTCCAGCTTGGATCTCAACAGTTGTTGGCTCCGTCTCGAGCGAGAAAAGCCCTGAGTATGCCTCAGTGCTAATAACTTGGTTAGGTGATGTATATTCATCAAATATAACGTCCCTGCTGATAACAATGCGACGTCGACTTGGGTCCCAAAGCCGATAAGCTTTTGTCGTGAGACAATAGCCGACAAAAACCATCTTGATACTCTTGGGATCAAGCTTCCGTCGGTTCGCTTTCGGAACGTGAACGTATGCCAGGCTCCCGAAAACTCTTAGGTGTGCGATCGATGGACGCCTTCCTTTCCATAACTCGTATGGTGTTACAAAGTTTCTTGTTCGTGATCCAATTCTATTTAGCACATACGTTGCTGTCTGGATCGCTTCTGCCCAGAAGCACAAGGGGATTTGCTTGGCGTGCAGTAGAGTCTGTGCACACTCCACGAGTGTGCGGTTTTCTCTTTCAGCTTTGCCATTCTGTTCTGGGCAGTATGGTGCAGTTGTCTCATGGCAGATCCCTTCGGTTGTGAGATATGCTGCAAACTCCTTGTTGACAAATTCGCCTCCTCCATCACTCCGCAGCTTCTTTATATTGTGTCCAGTGTATTTCTCCGTAGAGGCTTGAAGGGCTCTGAAGCATGCAAAAACCTCGGACTTTTCTTTTAGGCAGTAAACAATTCGGTATCCGCTATAATCGTCTTTGAACAGAAGAAAATAACGTGCGCCACCTAAAGAACGCTTGCTTATCGGCCCGCAAACATCTGCGTGGAAAAATATTCCTGGTTCATTTGCAGGTGGTGTCATGCTGGCCTTCGGGAATGAGCTGCGGTGAAGTTTTCCCATTGCGCACCCTTCACATGGATGGTTGGGGAGTGCATGAGTCGATATCTGCAGGCCATCAACATATGCATGTTGCTGCATGTGAATAATAGTGCCGATATTGGCATGGCCGAGTCTCTGGTGCCATAAATCGAGTTGTTTTGCTGAAGGTGCCACCAATGCTTGTGACGTAGGCTTGGTCGATGTCAGGTTTGCCTGGCTTTCTGGGTGGATTACCACTAATTCAAGTTGATAGAGCTTGTCGGTCCTTGTGCCAGTTAGCACAATCTCTCCTCTGCCCTCTTGAGACGTAAGGTAACACGTCTGACGTGTGTATGTGGTGATGAACCCTCTGTCTGCAGCCTTTCCTACCGAAAACAAATTCTTACGAAGAGCAGGAACATAAAGTACCTGGTCCAAAACTCGTTGCTCCCACTTTTGGTTGATAAGGCACTCCACTCGGATTTGACCGACGCCACGCACCCATAACTTTGTATTATCTGCAATCATTACTGGCCACTGTCCTTCAGAAATTTCTAAGAACGTGCTAAACCAATCAAGGCGATCGGTCATGTGTTCTGTCGCGCCACCATCAAGATACCACGCATTGTCTGCATATATCTCATGTCCACTGTAGGCCATAAAAGCCAAACTGTCTAGCTCTTCACTTGCCGCGGTGTTGGCGTCGCTCTTGGCATCGCCGCTATTCTTGTTTACTCCTTGCCCTCCCTTCCTCTCCGGGCATTCTTTGTCCCGCTCCCAGTGCCCCTTCTGGCCACAACGATTGCAGCGAGTTGTTTTCTTGAGCTCGGTAATCCTGCTCGCTTTTTTCTTCTTTTCCTCTAGTGTCATGGCCTTTTGATTTGCTCCCAATCTCTGGCCACGGCTCGTGTAGAAAGCTTTCTCACTTTCTTCTTCTGTCTCGCCCTGCACACGATTCCTGCTCTCCTCTCGGAGAAGTCGAAAAGTGAGGGCCTCGATGGTCTGCATGGAATGAGGCACGTTATCCCATGCAGATATCATGTGTCTATAACTCGGCGGTAAAGAACACATAATCTTGCATACAATTGCTTGCTCCGATACAGATTCACCAAGATCGTTCAGTTGGTTTGCAAGCTCCTCGACTGAACTTATGTGATCCATGACTTCTGTCCCGGGCTTCATCTTCATTTCGTAGAACTTTTGTTGCAGTAGCTGCACGTTCTCTGTGGCATTGAGCTCGTACACAGTGCACAAGCGACGCCACATCTGATTTGCAGTCCTGCATGTTCGCAGTCTGCGCATTAACTTGGGGTCTATTGCAGACAAGATCATAGATTGACAGGCAGTGTCCTTGTCTTCCCAGTCCTCAGGATTATCTGACGCTTCTTGAGTGAGAGACCCGTCTACAATGCTGAGCATTTTCCTTGCACGAAACATGACACTCATCTGGAATTTCCATACTCCAAAATTCTCTCCTGTGAGTTTTTCTACGTGTGCAGTGAAGTTTGATATCTCTGGGCGTCTGGTGGTCACAGTAGGCTGTGTGAGGCCTGGTGAGTTAGTACCTTGGATATTTATGACTTCTTCGTAAGTGTTCAGGTTTGGCCCTGTGGCCTGTGCTTCTGTCATGGTGCTATCTCTCGACCAGACTTGATTCCAAGCTTTTCTCGACTTTCACACAGTAATTTTTACAGGTTTCGGCTTAATGCAACTCTAATATGGCCTATGGATAACTTCTGTCTCTGTTTTAAAGGAACAAATAAAATTGTTTCTGGTATGGCAAATAGAGTGTGAAGAGAAACTTCTCTTTAATCAGTGTGAGTCTCTCATGGTCTATCTGAATGCTGCTACTGGTGCCGTGGGCCCATAACCTATTAAAAGGAAATAACTAGACCATCACATTGTTCACGGTGTGAAACAGATGTAGAACAGAAACATAGAACAGAGACACAAGACATTTTTGCCACAAGTTGCTTCTGTGTATATTGTGCATGAGTAATAACAAGGATACATACAAGACCTTGGGAACGTGCATTAATACCCCTCAGCCTGCTAACAAACAATCGTTGCTGTAATCTCAACTTGCTAACGGCTTGATTTGAAACAGTAACTGATTCTTTGCCCTTGTGGCAGTTTTCCACATCATTTTTCTTAGTGTCTGAGCTGGACCACTATGATCCTAGTTGGACTGAAAGATGTACTTTCAACAGTCTACGGTATATTTCTTGCACGTATGGATACAGGAATGATGCTGTTAATTACAAAGCATCTTGCTACTATCACCAAGAGTGGGAATTATGTCTCGGTAATGTGCACACAGCTCCTGATCATGGAAATAACCTGATCTGTCGTTCTCAAAATCATGAGCTGCGTGCATGTATCAGATAATCATGAGAGCTTCGTGCCTGGTAATGCGTTTAAGTTCGTGTAACGGGTTTATGTTCATGTAACGGAGGGGGAGTTCATGTTAGTGTAGGGTAGATTCCACCACCCTGAAGGTTCAGTAACGGATTTGGGTGGGTATCGTTGGTTTGAGTTCATGTATCGGGTTTGGGTTTTCGTCTCCAAGTTGTGATTTGGTTTGGCGGCTTCGTCGTCCAATCTTTCTTGTACTTCATCGCGTCGCAGCAGCGCTGTGGCGTCGTTCTTGCTGCATTTCGAGTTGCCATCACGTGAGTTTGCTGTTCCAGTTGTTCTCCTACTGATGCCATCGCTCTCTAGGGATGTTAAATAGACTTTTTTACGCGGTTCGGGATCGTTTTCGATTCAGTTTGCGGGAGTGCGGGGTTGCGTTTCATGTTGTGAAGCGTGTAGATGTACGTGTTTTCTTTAGAAATGCCTAGAAAGGTGTCTTCTTGCTGTATGTTTGGCATCTTGATCAAGTTCTGTTTGTTTCGGCTCTAGGCTTGGAGCTACAATGGATACCCCGTAGCAACGCACTCCCCACACCGCCCTTGCCGCTGCCGCCGCGTCGCCATGTGGTGCTGCTGGTGGGTAATATTTCTCTCACTGTTCAATCTCGGATTCATCACTCTCGTCCGCTGGCTCATCCTGCACCCGCAACAAGGCACCTACGCTCTCACGGACGCGAATCTCATCCTCTTCAAGCTCACACACGACGACAACAACACCTCCTACTTTCTGGACGCCGACGTCGACCTCACACTCCTGTTCGGCAACCCGAACAAGAAGATGGGACTCTTCGTCAAGGACGTCACCGTGCAGGCCCTCATCTTCAACGGGGAAGAAGAGATCGGCGGAGCGGTGGCAGTCGCGTCGTTTCACCAGGAGCGCAGGAGTTAGACGACGTTCGTGGTGAGAGCGAGCGCTGTGAAGAGAATTTTGTCGGAGACAGTCGGTGCAGAGATGCAGGCGGAGGTCCAGCGGAACGACATTACGCTGCTCGTGGTGGTGCGTGGTCAAGTGCACTCGGATGACCATTGGTACCATGCGATGGACCATGGCCGTCGGGTTTGGTTGACGTGCGTGGTCAATTTGACGGCGCCTCAGGTTGGGACGAATCAGTCGACGGTGGCCAAGAAGACATGTGAGTGGTGAATGTAATTTTCGTTTTGTAGTGATAGTTGTGAACTAGTTGGTATCCCTTACAAACTCATCATGGATATCCAGTGTCTTCACAAAGTTCTATACAGGCGGAGATAAGTTTCAAGGAACAGAGATTGATGTATCTAACAGTGTTGTCTCATAAAGTGAATCACAAGGCTAGAGGAGTTGATGAGCTTGTTGATCGATCTCCTCGGTGGAATCGCCATCCAGTACTGGACAATACTGGAAAAGTAGGTAAGTATCTGTTTCCTAAGCTTTGGATTTTCTTCAAGGGTGTGAGTTCTTCCGGAAGGAATCAACGTTTCTGGTGGGAGAGACATTGTGTAGATGATGATGTATGCTGTGTCTCAGTGTGAGACTTCGGGTCTTTGCGGTTGGCTGGGATTTGTGTTTGTATTCCAGCAACCAAACGCCCCAGGTTTATGTATGTCCCTGATTATGGACTTGGATTCTTTAGAGTTTGAGGGTTGAAGATTTCGCACAAGGTAGGAGACTTGGCTCAAATTCCAGCACCGGAATTAATGGTTACAATTTTCAATACGTCTTTCCAGTATTATTCAGAGTTTAGAATCAAACCTGGCTTTCATCGAAGCAAAAAATCAAGCTACAAGGGGTTCGCAAATCCATTTTACAGGGAGAAGAACCCATCCGACCCTGACGCAAGTAAAAATGTAACAATTTCTGACATCTACCAACTCTTCTCCCAGCAGCTGAGGAGGTTGCAAGAACGATTTCGATAGGAGAATCAATTCTATCGGCTAGTTTTGAAGGAGCGAATAGGGCCGGCGCTCTTGGTCATGGCGAGCACGAGGGACGCAGGGCGTGGTGTGGTGCTGAGCGCTTTGGCGTACACCTTCGCTTTGGTGGGAGGAGCGCCGGAGCCGGTGAAGAAGGCGCCGTTGAGGAACTTGTCGCCGGTGGACGCCCAGTCCCACGTCTCCCATCCCCCGAATGTGGGTCCGCCATCGTCTATGTGCTTCGCCACCTGCAAAATATGCACAGACAAGATAAGGCTTATGCTTGGGCCGCACCTTGACATTATGTCTAGGTAATGTGCACGCAGCTCCTGATTGTAGGAACAACCGCTGCTTGCACATCACCTATTATGGATCGTGTCAAAACCATCACCTCTTTTTTGTCACTGGCATTGAAGACGTTTCCTTGGCTGAGAATCATAGGGTCCTCGCTTCCACCAATGGCGTACTTGTCCCAGCCATGAGAGTAGTGGTTGTTCACAACGTGGAACGCACCGAACCGGCACCTGCACCAAACCACCTCGTCATAAGCAAACTTAGAACAAAGACTAGTTCAGCTTCTGGTTCCATCCGTCTCTTGATTATTACCGTGGCATTCTCTGAACCAGGCCGTCTCCGAACCGGTTGTAACACACAGTCGCCTTCATGTCCCGGTCTTTGGGAAAATCTGGGCTCGATCCAAGCAGCATCACCTGCAAGTCATAATCTCACGAGCGTCATGAGACTCATAATCTCGAGTTTGAAGAAATCATTGCACATGAGACTCGAGGGATTACAAATGATGATACCTCCTTTACTCGTCAAGAGATCGTTGCACACGAGGAGAGGCATTAGAAACGATAATGTCGTCCACAAAGAAACCATTGCACAAGCTAAGGAGAGGGACCGTAACTGATAATACTGGTCTAGAGCACGAACTTCTTAGCGAGTAGCATAACATCGATGCAGACAAGAAGGAGAAGGTTACTGCTCTCATAACAAAACGAAGAAGCAACTGCGACCAGATCCAGCCATTACCATTATGCCCGAGAATGTACCAGCTTGCAGCTCCTGATTATGGACATAACCTAGCGACACGGGATGATTGCTCAGAGAACTATCTCACCTTATTGTGATACTCGAACAAGTTATTTGACACCGTGATGAAATTACTGCCCCTCGTGAAGTCCAATAACCCGTCCACCGCCCTCGCGAAGTAACAGTGATCTACCCACACTC
The DNA here is from genome assembly GCA_963971425.1 of Bryoerythrophyllum caledonicum. Lineage (NCBI taxonomy): Eukaryota > Viridiplantae > Streptophyta > Bryopsida > Pottiales > Pottiaceae > Bryoerythrophyllum > Bryoerythrophyllum caledonicum. Next base: position 5,017,508 of record OZ020517.1, on the reverse strand, counting down.
TCTGCGAGTTCAGAACATGCAACGCGTCCCCGTCGCTCACCACGCGCGTCACCACCTTGTTTGGCCCGACCTGGATGCGCGACGGCCCCGTGTTTTTCACATCGTGCACCGAGATCCCATGCACGATAACGTTCGTGGCATTCTGAATCGTGATCTGCGCGCCAACGACGTGCACGTTGGCGCCGCGTCCATCTAGAGTCTTGAACGAGGTCACCCAGAGCTCCGCCGCGAGCCTGATCGTCATGTCGTAGTCGAAGGTGATCCAGAGCGGTCCGGCGCGCGTGACGGCGTGGCGGAGCGTGCCTGGGGAAGGGTCCACAGGCTCGTCCGCGTTGCTGGTGACGCGGTAATATTTCCCGTTCTTGCCGCCCAGGGCGTTGCGACCGAACCCGACAGCGCAAGTGGCGAGCGACTTGCGGTTGGCTCGCCAGCCGGGGTCGCAGCGCCAGCAGTCGTCGATCGGGTTGCCGGTGCCGCAGCCACCCACGATCGATGTCTCCAGCGCTCCAGCAGCAGCGAACGAGCTCGTGTCGCTCGCTTTGTAAACCATCCTCGCTCGAGTCGTGTCGAAGTAGACCTCGTCATCTCCATCACCTTTGTCGTCTGTGAACGAGCTCTCGCTCTCTGTGGAAGCGAAGAACGACGCTGTGGAGCCTGGATTCGACTCGGAGCTGAGAGTGCTAGATTCTTGGACGGTGAAGCTCTCCCAGCCTGGTTGTGGATCCCATGGACTTGAGTCATCTACCCCTGCTACGAGAGCGTCGTCGTCCGGAAACTGATCGTATTCCAAGGCGGTAGTGCCGTCGTAGTCGTATTCCTCGGGAAAAGACAACACCGCGGGAAAGGAGTGAATCAAGAGCGCGACTACAAGCAACCGGTGCAACTTCATACTGGACGTCGCTCCGGCACGTCGGTCCCGACTCCGAGAGCTCTGAAAAACCTCATTACCTCGGCATGTCAAGAGCTCCTCTGGATTGCAGAAGAAAATGGAATGGAAGTGGAGGAAAGACACGGACCTTGGATCGATAATAATACTTGCAGTTCTGAAAGCTCAGGCAGGTCATAATCTCATCCAGGTGCACATCGAAACCTGTGATTCAAGAGTTCGGTCTGTCTGAACCTCCGGATCGCATCTGTGTGGAAGAAGAAACAAGGACCTGGGATCGACAACGTTACCAAGTGGGTTCCTGCCTCTGAAGCTCCATAAACTTTCGATACTACTTCGGAAAGGATTCAATAAAACCTAGACATCTGTGTAGAAGGAAATGGAATAGAACAAGCATGAGACAACGACTTCGGATCGCTCACAGCACCTGTTCGAAGGTCGGTCAGCTCCAGATCTCTTCGGTTCTTACTTTCAGGTATAAAATGGAGACAAGATCCTGTGATCGATAATAATATCAGTGATTACGATGACCTGAACTTATCTTCGGGAGTAATATTACCGATATGGACCTTGTGTCGAGGTTTCAATGTGAGCTTCTACCGTCTGCGTTTTGAATCAGATTGTTGTGCACATTGCTTTTGTACTATGTTTGTTTATTTACAGCAACTTTGGCTGGTTGGCAGTCAGCTAGTATTATGGATCAATATGCTAAGTTTGATGGTAACGATGTGGCTGGCACTTGATTGGAGGCCTCGGTTATGGTCAGTGGCGCGGGTTTTCCATCTAATAATAAGAAAGCTGCTACTGTCCATATTCACGTGCCTTCCGATTTCTAGGAATGTCCCGAAATCGCGAGACTGTTGAATATCCTTTTTTGCCCAGCTTTTTCAAGGGTTGAATTTTGTTTGCAAGGCTCATCAAACTCCAACTAAGGGTAAGGCCCCCTAAAACCGACAAGTTAAGGAATGTGCATATATGGAGAGAGGAGATAATTATAATATTATTTTTCAGTGATAGCCAATAGAAATGCAATTCCAACCCAAGTGATTTCATATTTTTTCAATGAAAATTGAATTAGTTATGAATTTTCAGACTGTGCAGCCATGTTTAGTGGGTAGGTACCCCATAACCAACGACCAAAAGTAAGGGTCTTGACAAATAGCAAACCTCCATTTGGAGGTGAGTTGGTGGTAATGGGATGAAAGAGGGTTGAATATACCCCAATTTTATAGGCTTTGGCTATGGGTTTTTATTGGTTATGGGGGCGCTTACCTAATCTTATGGTTCACACTTCAAACAGAAACCAAATCTAGATGAAACTAATCAAAGGTCATTATTATGGATAGTGAAAGATCAATGAATCATATCCTCGAGAGAATCTTATCCATATATGATTTAAGCACATCTTTCCATGACCCTAAATTTCTTCGACAATTTCACACCAAAACTGTTGATTCTACGATCTAATCCTTGATAATATCACACCCTGCGTTTATGAACTCCTAAAGGACCATTTGTACATGCAAGGTACAAATCGATTTTGGGCAGATTCTCAAAAACCCATTTTTGAAGATAACTTTATGAGATTTTTAGTGAGGATAGAAATGCGGGTTATCTTTGAGGAATTTTTTTTTTTTTTTTTGGGACTTATAGGGAAAAAGTTATGGTGCTTTAAATACAAGAAGCATGTTACTTTTGGCAGATGAGCAGGGTACTATAGAGATGAATAGTGCTACTGTAGAGTTGACAATTGCACTTTTTTGAGGGAGGTACACCGTTCCGTGAATATAGTGTAGACAAGACTATTTGAAATTTCCTACACTAATTGAAAATTTACATGCAATTGTTGACTGACACACTTTTGCTTGAGAAGAAATACCCAATCAGAACTTGGCATGCACATGCTTTGATGGAAATTAGTGTGAGTGATCTACATCAATAATCCCTCTACACTATATTCAGTGTTTGGTGTAGTAGTGAAGGAAAGTCCTTGGCAACCTTCATTGTTTTCACTTTAAAATGCATAATAATCAAGGATTTTACTTTTACTTTTTTTTTCCATTGTTAGAATAAGTCATGATAGTTCTTTTCGCCATTCGGATTTTAGATTCAACAATTATTTCTCTAATTAGAAAATAAAATTGCTTTCCTAAGTAAAGGGCCACTTTCTATACCCCTACTCATTGCAGGTCCATTTTTCTTGTCGTAAACAACTCCATTACTTGTGATGTTTGGCGTGCAATGACCTAACTCAAGCTAGAACATGAATCCATTGAGCTTATGCTATGTGTAGTGGAAAAATATGCCATTATCTCGAGTCTAAGTACGCCGGCCATGTCCGGGCACAGTGGAAAAAACCAAATTTACACTCTTCAAATGCATGTATCTTTCATTCCGCACGGTCAACTTTTACGAATTTTTTTGGGTATCTTCTTTAAGCATGAATATGAAGTGTGGGAAGGTTGTAGCATGGTTATGAGCCTGGATTTAATAAGTCTGTAAAGGAGCGTGAAGGAGTGATGAAGGCGGCAAAGCAGGTCGAAGCCAGGCTGGCAATTCTCCACACAAAACACAGTGACAGCCTTGCACACAACAGTCCCGAATAATGAAACCACACAACAGAATGAAACCCGAAAGTCCTCACAGAATAAGAAAGAGAAGGGGGAGAGAGAGAGTGAGTTTTACCTATAACCGTTCTTTTAACCCTTCACCGCCCATGGATGTTTTTGGAAAAACCAAGGATTCTGCTGATTTTTTTCTTTGAACCGGATTTGATGGAAATACAATGCCTAATATTAATATCCAACCTTACAAAATTGAACTAGATCCATGACCTGAACTTTGGGGAAATTTTGCCCAACATCCAACGGCTGATGGAATAGATTGTAGTGTTTAAAGTTATGGTGTATTGGAAGTGAAAACTGTGGAATTTGGAGGGTGTACTACTTTAACCATCAATAGATTCTTGCAAGAGTTTTTTTACTTTGAATTAGAGCAGTTCACATGTGCACTAGGTCATTGACATATCATATGTGAAGAAAAATATTTATACACAATTATTGGTGACTTTTTTGATTTTTTCTACTTGATTGTATACAAGAATGTTCCAACCTTTTACGAATCAAAACGGAAGTTTCATGTGCGAGGAGAGAGATCAACAATCACAAAACCATGAAGAATGTCTTAAAGACAAAGTTCAATCAAAATTTAAGACCAAAATCAATGTGCATGTGTGTGGAATACAACATAGTATGTGGCATGATATTCACCAAATCCACTATATTTTAGTGTATTTGGTGTATTTTGTGCTGTATTCCTAGCTTTTCTAAGAGTTCTATGAATCCAAATCATGATGTGATTGATGGAGATTGTTGGAGAGTATGTGGTATGATTTTTCACTATAAATCGCATACATTTTATGGAATTATGTTCTACCTAGTATTAGGCTTATGTGCCAAAAATCACAAGTATTGAAGGGATTTACGATAAGGAAAACATTTGTGCATTGTTTAGAGGTATAGAAGGCCATTTCCTTAGCATAGCAATTGTATTTGTTATTCAATTGATATTCATATGTATTTAATTTCTTGAAACCTATCCAAACTCTCAAATGTCCCAAGGTACAAAATGTCCTCTAGGGTAAAATGCAAAATAATGATAACAGAAAATAATAAACTAAAATAATATATGGATATGTAAAATTAAACCAAGATTTAGTTGCAAGAAAGAATAACCACATCAAAAGGCACACAGGATCGGCCACAACCCAGCAGAAATTAAAGAAAGAAAAAAGAAAACATATATATATATATACAGTATATATATATATTTGAATTTTCTTGAAAGTCCTTGAAGAGGAAAGAAAAGACAAAGAATTGGGCGCCAAAGGATAAAGACCTAAATCTAAAAGCTAGGTTTAGGATTTAGGGTTTATGACTAAGCTGAATCATCGTGCTCTTCCTAAAAGGATTCAATCCACCTCCAACTCTCCTCACAAGATGAATATCCAACTTTAGAACGTTGTTGGTGAAGAATCTGAAGCTCAGTCGGATCCTCACTTAATTTTCAGTCCAGAGGTTTAAGATTTCATCAACTCTACAGCCGCGTACAAATAATTTATTACCATCTGTGAACAATGGAGTTGTCTAAGAAAAAAGAAAAAACCATCTTCTAGGTCCTAGAGAGATATTTAGGTGCACTATCTCGAACGAACAAATAATTCATATGATTCATCTTCTAGGCCCTAGAGCTTCTTTCCAGTGGCTGAAGCATGCCGATGCCATAGACTCCCTACCAAGTAACTGGCAACAGTGGTGCTCAGCAGCATCCATGGAATCATGCTCACCTGGGTTCACAAACCAGTACAAACTCTAGGTCAATAGAGGTATTAGTAAAGTCACCCAAAGTTTCAATTAGATATCTCCTCTTTTATTTATTTCTATATATATATTTATAATTCTACTCTTTTCTCACTCTTAATAGCTGTTAGATTGGTGGTGCCACAACTAGAATCTTTCATGGAAAAGCTTGGTGATTTCTAAACTCAACTTAGAACTAGTTTTAGTTGCATTTGAGAATAAAGGAGAGGTTGTGTTTGTGAAGTCACTCAAAGTTTCAATAAGATACCCCCTTTTTATTTTATTTTAATACTACTCTTTCCTCACTCTTGATCTCTCAATTGAAATTTTCAATTTAGTTAATGGAAGAGCTTAGCGGTTAGTAGAACTAGCCACCTTTGAGAAGGAAGGAGAGGTCATGAATCTTAGAGCTGAATATTAGGGTAACTTTTATGACAGGAAAAATGGGATGAGAGAGGCCACTTTGCCTTCACAAACATTTCCATTCATAAACAAATCTGAGCTTCTCACTCTAAGTTCTTAGCTGTGGACGTTTTTTGTTTGATGAAAAACAATGCAGCATGGCGAAAACTAATGGGAATGGTGTGATTATATTCATGGTTTGACACACAAAGACCAATTGTAAAATACAAAAACCTCAACAATCATATCATGAGAAGTAACGTACATGGACCATGTCGGAATCACGCCCCTTTACAGCCAGCATCCCACCTGCTCACGAATGAGATTGAGTTAGGGTCATATCCATCAACACTCACCTGCCAATAATTCTCCATTCAAGAGAGGCGAGAGAAGAAGAAAACAAAAAAAAAACTCTATCTTGAAGTGTGTTCTCATTCTAAAATTTCTGCATTTTCAGTACAATTTCTTGAACTTATGCATACTTGATTAAAATGTTTGAGCCAGATCTGATCCGTGCATAGTGCAATTATCAACCATATTTGAAATTTCTCAACATATCCCGGATGTTAAGAACACCAGCTTTTCTGAGGCCATCTCATCTTTCTATAACAGATAATTTCTTAACATATCCCGGATGATAAGAACACCAGATTCACAAACACTACTAAAAAATGAGATGCCCTGAATTCTCAAACACTACTAAAAATGAGAGCACCATGGATTCAGGCCATCGTATTTTTGAAGTAGTGTTTGAGAGCAAGATGTGGGAGGCTTACCGAAGGGTTGCAGAAGAGAAGCTGGCACCGAAGCCACGTCAATTTGCCTGAACCATCCTCCCACTCCGAGGATCACAATCCCCTACACATTACAGGTAGAAAAGCGTTAACTCCACCTCTTCATAAGTTGAGCTTGCACATAATAAAAAGGAGAATCAATGAAGAGAAAACAATGATACTACCTTGATCAACAAAGAGAGACAGTTTTGTAGCTATCCAATGAAGAGAAAAACAATGATAGTACCTTGATCACCAAAGAGAGAGACAGTTTCGTAGCTATCCAACTGGAGTCTCCAGTACCACTCGATTGTTTCACTTCAAGCATCATCAAAACAGGTAAGTCCTCACCACTTCAAACCCTAGAGGCTAAACCCTAAATCCAAAATCAAAACACTTTGCCAGATCATAAACTCTGAAATAAAACAGTTCACATGCACTTCCTCACCATGACGAACCCTAAACCCTACGTTGAAACAATTTCAAACCAGATCAACAGGGTTAAAGCGCCCTACACAGAGCGAGTTCCTTCTCCTTCGCCACAGCTGCACGGCGCAGCTTCGAAGACTTGGCAAAAGTCGCCGGCCTGCCAATCACCAAATTCACCAAAATCAGCAACAAACCCTCAAATCAGCAACAATTCGCGACGAACCAATCCACAAACCCTAAAGACCATGATGGGGTTGATTTGCCTCACGTGTTGAGCGCAGCGGCCTCGCGGTTCAGCTGCTTGATCTGGCGTACGAGCTCCACCTCCTCGGTCGAGAGACGCTGCTTCGTGCTCCCATCCGCGGAGGGCAGGACGCGCAGCACAATCTGCAGAGCCAGGAGCAGCAGGAAGAGCAGCAAAGGCGCCAGGCCGCCCAGTCTCTCCATCACGTCCATCTCTCTAAAGTAATCCCAAGAACAAAATCACATCCTCACGCTCTAAAAGCAACCATCCGCCTTCATCGATTCCCTCTCCTCATGAAAACAGCAGAGAACAGGGAAATACTGGTACCTGTGAACCCAATTCGCGAACTCCTCTGCCAACTGCTGGTTCAAGGGCTCAGAACTTCAGGGACCGGTGGCTTGACCGAGAAGGGAAGACGGCGTCAAACAGGGTATCATTCATCTCATTTATGTCATTCATCCCTGAAGAAGGAATGTTGTTTGCGAGGGTTTATCTTTTTGTGAGGATCAATGGTTTTATTGCAGGAGAGGTTATGAAGGGTTATTGAGGGTTTATCTAGGGTTTCGCCATGTTTGCGACCGCCATCTTGTGGGCGAGGAAGCTTGGCCCGCGCCCCATCAAGCTCGCCAACTTGGGCGACGAGGTGCAACTCGCCTCCCAAACATTGTTCAAGGTCATCGAGCAGCACGGGCCCCTCACGCTCTCCGATTGCTGGAACCATGCTTCTCAGGTATAGGGTTTAGGACCCCTGTTTATTTCCTGCATTAAACCTTCGTTTCGGCAATTAGGGTTTGCTTCACCGATCTAGTTTCTTTTTTGGTTGTAGTTGGAGAATCATGGGTTGAAGAGCAAGAGGCACATGAAGATGATGCTGCGGTGGATGCGGGAGAGGCGCACCGTGAGGCTCATTTGCAAACACGGCGAGGACAGCAAGTCGTCGGATCCAAATGAGAAGGAGTTTTTGTTCACGGTTGGGCCTCCGCCGAGAGCTCCTCGCGCCTCTCGGGATGTTGATGACTCTGGTCCTCCTCCTTGAGCAGCAGCTGAGTGAAAAGAATGTGCTCTCCTCTTTTTCATTGAGAAGTGGGGGGGGGGCCCTTGAGCAGGTGCCATTAGGGTTTCATTCTAGGGTTGAATTGTGGAGACTCTTCTCCCTCTTTATGTACAGTCTTGATACCTCATCAATGCGGATGTGGGAGAGGCCAATGCGCCGCGCCTGCTGAATTTTGCACTCAACTTTTGTGCTTGCCATATTGATCCCTTTGTGTCAACTGGTTCACTTTCATGTCAAAGGCCTCGTCCTAAGTTAAAGTTTCATTTTGAGTGTCCATGGTTGGACTCGTCTCCTTCAGTGCAGTTTTGTTATCTCGCCTGCTGAATTTTCTGCTCAACTTCTGTTCTTGACATGGTTATTGCGATTGATGTCTTTGTGACGTGCAATTGCTGGCTTGAGATGATGGTTCCAATCTTTGATGTAATGATTTTGGTGATGACACATGTTGAGCTCACAACTGTAAAATGACTATGAGCTTTCATGACTGTAAATCTGACGCAGAGGGATGGGGAGACTTTCGATACAAAGCGACATATACACGCCTTATCCTGGAGGTCAACACGCACGTCAACACGACTCCCACGCAGCACACACAGGCCATGACGTAGAACGTGAGGCGGAAGCAATGAGCCCCGCTGCAGACAACACTGGAGTCCTTGGCGGCTTCTCTGTCGTACAGGTACCCGGCTATCAACCCCGAGAAGAGGAAGGAGCCGAGCGGATTGGCGATGGTGAGGGAGTTGTAGATCAGACCGAAGTGCTTCAAGCCGAAGAGCTCGGAGGCGGTGGGCACCATGATGGAGAAGTGGACGCCGTAGCAGAGGCCGAGTAGGACGGAGCCAACGTAGAGCGTCCCCGGCAGAGCGGAGGCGAACACTAGGTGCACCAAGGTGAGCAGTGTTTGCGCTACTCCCATCCACACTGTCCTTGGAATTGCATCAGATCTGCAAGCTCACATGAAAGTTGTCTGTCATGTCACTGGTGTTTTGATTTAGAAGACTAGTGTTTGTTACATCAATGGAAGAGCTTGGTGCTGGTGCCTCAGTTAGATTACAGCCTGTACTGAAAATGGCATACGCACCTGACGTAATGCTCAGACAAGTAGCCGCCTCCGAGACGCCCAAGGAAGTTCGCAATGCTGATGAGAGACACGAAGATGTTGACGCTGTAGTACCCCTGCGCTTCTCCGATCTGTCCCAGGTTGTTGATCACGGTAACTCCAGTTCCAACTCCACAGAAGAAGGTGAGGAACAAAAGCCAGAAATCTGCTTTCACCAGCGCTTGCCTCAGCTTGAAATCCTCCCCTCTCCTGGGCCGTCTCTTGGGCCTCTTCACTGCCCCTTCTCCCACCGCCAGGAGCGTCTCCGCGTCGTCCTCCTGGTTCATCAGTTTTGCCACCACATCTTCATGAAGCGTCACCTTCTTCCTGCTCCCGGGATCCACTTGTTGCGCAGATTTTCCTTGGATAGTGCTCTCACCACCGAGAATCAATCGAGGCTCCTGATTAGTACTCTCATCCCCGACCAGAAGAGGCTGACGTCGTGCAGATTTCTCATGGATACTCTCCTGTGAGTCATCGCTGAAAATTTGAGGCTCCTGAATGTGTTGTGCAGAATCTTTCTCTTGGATGCTGAGCTGAGAGTCATGATCAGGGAGAACTATTGGCTCCTGAGTTTGTTCATGTCCAGATAGTTTCTCGTCGCCGAGAAGAGGCTCCTGGATGCCGTGACTGTAGCAGTACTCCAGGGACAAGGCCTTGACAGGAATAGCGAGAGGAGCAACGAGGAACACGACCATCACAGCCGTCAGGACGACAGGTACGAGCTCCCTCATGTCCACCAGTTTCTCACTGAATGTAACAAGCAGGAGGTACCCTGCAAGCGCAACACAGACACCAGTGATGTAGTTGAAGTTGCGATGCTCCTCTGGATCCCTGCTGACTACTCTCACAGGGCGTACCAGGAGCATGGAGGCGAGGCACACGGCGGTGGGCACGGTGGCCAGGAAGAGCAGGAGGAGAGTGGAGTTGCCCGCCAGGAGCGCGGTGTAGACCTGCGCGAAGATGGCGGCGCTGAGCCCCACGAAGCCCTTGAGGATGCCCACCACGGTGCCGCGCGAGTGCGGGAAGTTACGCATGCACGTCACGAGGACCGCAGTGTTGAACCACGTCGCAGAGTTGCTTCCGATGCATTGCAGCACCAGCATCTGTGGATGGAAATATGAGTTAGAGGATGCACTAGATAGTCTAACCCGTGTCTGTGTACTAGATACTTTATGCTTAGTTTGTGAACATGTACTAGATAGTTTGCTCTTAGGTGTATGTCATGAGTATGTGGTCACATCTGAACCAACTGGTCACATTCTCCCAAGAGTAAACATGACATCATGTATATTATGTGTTGTCTGTACTAGTTAGTTCACTCTACATAGCTATTGACTTCTTCCACTGCAAATAAAGATGATCTACAATTGAGATCATTTAATGTGTCAGTAAGTGTGGGCAGGTACAATCCTAGAGGTGGTTATGGAGATGGAGAGGTTGTGTTGCAAGTGGTACATGTCGTTCAAGAGTACACTATGTCGTAGTCTCTCAAGAATAAACACAAGATTTATGCAATGTTCATACTAGATAGTTTACTTTCTCCAACACACAGCCACCGACTCAATGGTTTCAACTTGACACACTACAATCCAGAGGAGAGGGTGCACACATGATGTACCTGCCAGTAAGGTAAGGGTGCGATCTGCTCACTGAGAACGAGCCAGAGCGTGCCGTAGCCGACGCAGCCGAAGAGTGCCCCCGTGCACAGCAGCACCCACGCGGGCACCCTGTTGCACAGCAGCCCCGCCACCAGCCCCACGTTCTCGCCGAAGTCCTTGGCCACACCCAGGTTGTTGAGCTGCAGCTGGTTGTAGTGCAGCACGGCCTTGAGCGCCGGCGAGTAGAACGCAAACATGTACGCGTTCCCGGCTGACGCTTGCACCCAGATCGCCGCAGCCAAACCCACCCATTTCGTCGCCACCAGCGCCGTGCTCTCCCTCATCACTACGAAGCTCAAAAACTCTCACTCGACCTCCCACCCCTCCGAAAAACTACTTCAATCTCAATCAAATGAACCGGCGTGAATAAAGTGTCTGCTTCTCACTCTCCAACTTTAGAGATACTCTTAAAGGTTAGGAGTGAGGTAGTGGTTGTGAGTTACATACACAAGGTGAATTTCAGCTGACAGTGTGTAACAGAGATATTCAACAGATCAGTATGGTGATGAGGTTCAGGTTGTGAGGTGCAAATAGAAGGTGAATCTTACACCATCACAGGTACTAAAGATAATGACAGTGCCTTTCAGAAAATTTCGGAATCTTGCCACACTAGACTCGCAGCCACTTTGCGGAAATCTCTAACACACCAAATTGTCCACCATGCCGTGACCTCCTAAGAAGCTCTCACTATCCAACAAAACTTGGGACCCTGTCCACCAGGCCATGATCTCAGCTACCTCGTGACCTTGGGACCCATGCACGAGTAGGATGTGCTGCAATTGCTTGCGGCAGGCAAGTATATGCATGCAAGCTTGCTTGCTCTGTAGTGGAAATTCCGACAGAAAGGTGGTCTTTGATGAATGAGACACATGTGTGATGAACAATGAGCCAGCACAACTGGGAGGCATGGGGCGGCGGTGACTCATTCCTACAGTGCTCCCAACCTATTCTTGATACTGTTCAACTTGTGTTTTGTCTTCATCGACACGGTCCATGTCTGAATCTACCACAGTTTTTGCGTTTTGTCGTCATCGATGTCGACCACGTCCATTGGCGATGCCACTTTTATACCGAACTTGTGTTGCGTTCGCAGAGCTGGTTTAAGGAAACTGAGTTGATTTAGTTTCGAATTCGGAATGTTTTCTTGCATTCTGATGTGTTTTGCTAGCAGGATTGGTTTCCTGGAATCCGAGAGAGAGGAGTCATGACACGGTAGATGGGAGGGGCTTGTTCTAAACTGTTTTGACATGAATCAATGAAATGAAATAAAAAAAAGGTGGAGAGTTGGGGACGACTATTATTGTTTGGATGTGCTTGTAGTGAACCAAGCTGAGTCAACACCATTGCTATCCACTGCTCTGTGCTGTAGTGTATGATGTTTGATTCGCTGGCTCCCTGCACAATTCCAAACAATTTTGTCGGCAGTGACGTGGGTTTTGTGTAATGAAACGGAGGAAGTAACGTGTGTCATACACCAATTCAAGGGCCTTACCGTCTTGTCTCATGTTAGGAAACGATCGTTTGTACTGTGGAGAGACCACCAGCTCAGGGTTCAAAACGTTAGAGCATGTGGATGCCAAAGAAGCACCATGGATGAGAAAAGATCAGCCAGAAGCTACTCCCTCATGCTGCTGTGAGTATCATGAACTCATGTGTTGCTAAGTCCAAAAGATGGCATCAAGAGGTAAGAACTTATCACAAGGTAATTTACAAAGACAGACGTCGGGAAATGCTACTACATCCTCAGTGATAGGGTTGTTTGTAGAGTCACCCGAAGTTGCAATACGATTCCCTTCTTTTTTCATTTTGCAGTTCTGAATCAATCTAAAAACAGCTCAATGGGAAATACAACTACTTTGACTTGAGTCTAGAGATCACCAAGCTCTTCTATTGATCTAATAACTAATTAGAATGAAGAGTAGTAAAATAAGACAGAAGAGCAGGTATCTTATTAAAACTTTGGATGACTTTACTAGTAACTCGCTAGGAAGAGCTTCTACCGCTATACAGAGTGCTTTAACCCAATCGAATCTCTAAACCAGAAGAGGTAAGGATTAAGTACCTGGTTCATGTACACTGCGATTGCGTTAGAAGTCGAGTCCAATTTGTTAGTCGTCTTCAGGTTCAGGATCAGAAGGCTGGTCTAAGGACTGCACAGGACTCCCATTTCACCCCCTTCTTCAGAGTCAAACACAGCCTGCTTACCCTTCTTCCTCCCTAGAGCCATAACATCAGCATCTTCATCTGAAGCTTGCCGACTCTCCTCTCCATCCGAGACTATCTTCGTCTCTTTCTTCCTCCTATTCTTCTTGCCGGCCCAATCGGCTACCTCATGTGTCTTAAAGTCATACTCTCCTGGAGAGCATACTCCAACTCAATTGCAATCCGAGCTCTGCCTTCCTTCGACTCTTCTCCAACTGGAGACGTCGTCCGTCACCGTCACGTCTAGTCTCCACAGCAACCGAAACGGGACGAGCCACTTCCTGCTTCTGCCGCAGCTGCTGCAATTCACGTTCCACAGGGAGATCCTTCGCAGCGTCCGGAAGGAGCCCAAATTAGTCGCACCAAATAATCTCGACGAGCGGAAACCCTGACGGCGAAAGGCAAAGATTAACGAACATCTGTCTCAGCATCGAATGCAACGCCCGTATGAATACTGATGTGATCTCAATCTAACACCAGAAGGTCGCAAGGACACCACAAACGCGACCCGAGAACTCGAGGATTCGAGAACAAACGAACGCAAAAAATCTAAACGCAAAGGACACCATCCACAACCAGACGCAAAACACAAAACAGAGGATCAAGAAGCCGGTATCGAGGAACCAAAAACGGAACAAAATTCAAATGGCGTACAATAAAAACAGGAGGAAAATGTAGACCAGCACAGGACAATTCAGCTGAAAGACCGCAAAATAGGGAGACCCAAAGCAGTGACCTCAATAAAAAAAAATGAGGCTACACAATTACGCCCATCCACAAAAGAGAGTGAATCATACATCAACATATTCACCCTTGTGGATTTGACGGCGTCTGCTTCGATCCGTGTTCTCGTCTGGGCACCGCCCTCGACGACCGGCTGCGGATCACAAATGCTTCGATCCGGCAGAACGACGAGCGCCTCTGCATGCTCTTGGCATCCCTCGACATCTCCGCCCCCGACGGACCTTCCACATAACAAGACGCCGCCGAGATCAAACTCACCGGACCTGGATTCTTCGTCGCCTCCACGCTCTCGGGACTGCAACCCACGCTGCGTCTGCTCACTCGCCCTTCTCCTCCTCGCCCAACGCGGCTCCCGTCCGGATCCACGCCCGCGCAAACATGCCGCGAAACACCAGCTTCCATTCGATTGTCCAGATCCCGCCCCAACTCCATGACAACATTTCCTCTCCAGGCGTCCACAGCAACAGCTGCCAAAGCATGCACTCTCTCTCTCCCACAAATGCAAGTGACACAAGTAGGTACACGGGAAAACAAATTTATATTATAACAGTGAAAACAACAAATTACAAATTCGATCAAATAACCTCCGGGAAAATAATAAAACAAAGTAAAAATATAGAAATACTACTTAGTAAAACACTCCGGCAACTTCAGCTTGAAAACATTGTAGCGACACACAATGTAGCAAGATTCAGGTAATTCAGACTGCAAATCAAAAAGATTTAGTGCTTTTCTACAGACATCTACTCTATCTTCTAAAATACTCAGTTCGGTGCAGTGAGCAACCGAATTTCGCTGCCTGATGACCCGCCGTGTCATTTCCTTGAAAGCCGCAAGAGCGTTTGGAGACGGAGCAGATCCGTATTGCCCATGCGCCATACATGTCCTCTGCAGCAAAATATAGTAAAAACATATGATTAGTCAAATATTGACAATTGAAGATAGAATCAAATAAAATAGGTTGGAACTTACATAGACAAGGGCCTTATCGGCAGTGTAGAACTGCATTGCATCATAACCAGAGTGGGCTTTATCCTTCTTCTTGACGCACCATTTGAGTATTTCCCTAGCCACAAGCCTCACCTCTACCTTCATAGTGGCCCGCAGTAACTTTTGTGTCTCAGTCATCTGAGACTCTAGAGTAGTGACAGATGACTCTAGAGTAGTGACTCTAGACCTCGTATCATTAAGCTCCTTAAAAAACACCTTCTTAAAGTCCTTCAACTCAGCCCTCAGTTCAGAAGTGGGCGACAGAGGAGGCGCCATAGGTTCTTCACCTCCGTCTACAACATCTCCGTGTGCAGGACCTCCACCTAGTGCAGGAAAATCCACACTAGAGACAAAGCTCCCAAAACCCTGACATAAAAAAAACATCAAAGATGTTAGGACAATAACACAAACTCAACAAAGAATAAACCAGCACAATAATCCTACATACACTACAAACACACTACAAACCTGAGAAGAAGAAGACGCAATGAAGACAAACAAGGAAAAGCTGAAATGTGGGAAATTGAAGCAAACCCACAAGGACTTAAATACTAAAATCATAAACACATAATTTGTGCACTCCATTTGAACACACACATAATTTGTGTGTGCACTAGGAGAGTGTACACTCAAACTAGACATGTTCACACAACAGTGACAAAAAGACAAAAAATAAAAGAATCACTTTGGAAAAAAAAGCTCAAAGAGATAAATGTTTCCGCACAGTTCACAGAAATCAAGTGAAATTCCTCATCACACCTAGCACAAAAGACCTAGTACATGCAAGCGATGGCTATCAACAGGACGGAAAGTATTGCGGGAAAGTGATGCGAGAGGAACGTATTGTGGGACATTAGTACATGCAGGCGATGGCTATCAACAGGACCGAACGTATTGAGGGACAGTGATGCGAGAGGAACGTATTGCGGGACGAGCAATATATGTGCGAGCAAGAGCGGAGCCGACTCTAATTTTAGGATTGACGACAACGAGGAACTAGTACACAAGGACGTCCGTTCATTCTTCACCCACAAAAATAGTATGTCCGAAGTTTTTGTGCTGGGCTGAAAATTCTCAATACTAATGTGAACTGCACACTAAACGTAAGCATCACTAGAAGGACATCATAATACTTGCAGTATATAGAGTGTACATGTCGTGAGTTAGGCAGCCTCCTGTACACACCGCAGAAAGCATGCATGTAACTTATGTGGTGCAACTAACTGTGAGGAATAACTTCGGCACACCGCTTCCAAATGAAGGGTTATGAAGGGTTATTGAGGGTTTACCTAGGGTTTCGCCATGTTTGCGACCGCCATCTTGTAGGCGAGGAAGCTTGGCCCGCGCCCCATCAAGCTCGCCAACTTGGGCGACGAGGTGCAACTCGCCTCCCAAACATTGTTCAAGGTCATCGAGCAGCACGGGCCCCTCACGCTCTCCGATTGCTGGAACCATGCTTCTCAGGTATAGGGTTTTGGACTCCTGTTTATTTCCTGCATTAACCCCTGAAGGACCACGACCACTTTCGCTCTAAAACCAGTCCGAAACTGTCACTGCCAAAAAGACATGAAATCACATTTTAAAGTGAATTTCGGATTTTCAACCGTAAGATCTTTAAATAGAATTCATTATAAACATGCGGTACTATATTGGTTGCAATTCACCGCACGGATTGATAGATTTTGGTGTTTGAAGTCAAAACAATGGTTCATTTTCTTCCCTGCGTTGAGTAGATCAACAGACTCTGACTTCACTTTGTATCAAATTTTTGCATTGCACAAGGTCTAAATCTTTTACCATTGTCTTAAGCATGATGTTATTTCCCAACACACCAATTTTTAGAGGTAAAAAAGGGGTGTAGCATATTAGAAACAAATATGCAAGGAGTGGAGGTTCAAAAATTGCCATTTCACGTTTTATTTTTTTGTGAACTACGTATGTATTCGAATGATAATCCAAACAGTCAATATGAAGGTTTTCACCACATATTGTTGTTGAAAAAATAAAAAGTGAAAAATATGAAGATCTCTAGGTTTTATGTAGAAAAGATGAATTTTTTTTCCCCCGTTGCCAGAAAATGTGTGAAAATGTTTGACTTGGAATAAAATGCCTTTTTACACTAAAGACAAGAATTTTTTTTGAAAATTTCCAAAAAAGGAAATATTCTTTATATGTGTGAAAAATCTCAATGTCAAAAGAAACTTTTGTCAAAAAATTTGGAGGTGCCCGATTCCCCACTTTTGGCTTTAAGTGGTACTAACTTTCAAACCACAAATCCAAAAAAAATAAAAAATAAATTTCCACAAAGCTCTTATCAGATCCTATCTTGAAAAAAAATTCAATTAAAAAGGATTTTTTTTCGAATTGTAGGTACATGCCCAAAATCCAAAATGACCTAGGGGGATGTTTGGTCCTTTAGGGGTTAAACCTTCGTTTCAACAATTAGGGTTTGCTTCACCGATCTAGTTTCTTTTCTGGTTGTAGTTGGAGAATCATGGGGTGAAGAGCAAGAGGCACATGAAAATGATGTTGGGGTGGATGCGGGAGAGGCGCACCATGATGCTCATTTGCAAACACGAGGAAGAACTTGAGTCATGGGGCCTTTGACTGCTCCATGTCAGCGTTTTGATTGGGGTTGGGTGGGAAATTGCGTTATTTCACCCCGGCGAGCGTGGCTCGACACCGCAGCCTCGTAGGGGTGAGAGGCTCGGTGGCCAGGCCTAGGCCCGCCAGCCCGCTGCCCGACTACACATGAAAAAATCCACGCCCGGCCGGTCTCCCTCCGCCCGCCCGGTCTCTCCTCCTCCCTCCAGTCGCCCAACGTCTTGCACCTCAGGTGAATACCTTAGGCTTTGGAGTGTGGGCTATCGTATGTGTATGTTGTGTGCTTGCAGCTTAGGGTTTAGGGTTTTCTGTATTAGAGGTGTACGTTGTGTGTCTAGAGTGCCTCCGCCGCGCTTCCCCTTGAGTGATGTGCGGATTTGAGTTTCGGAGTGGGGTTTGAGTGTTGTGACCTTAGCAATGGTGTTTGTGAGGGCTGCGAGGAGGTGTGGTGCGAGAGGGCATAGGAGGCACGGCGGGAGGCGCTGCGAGAGGAGGCACGGCGCGAGAGTGCAGCGGAGGCGCGGCACGAGAGGGTCTGCCGGAGGAGGCGAGCGCAACTGGCCAGCAAAAGCGCGGCGCGAGGAGGTCTGTTGGAGGCGAGTGCAAGAAGGCGGCGCGAGGAGGCCTGCGGGTTTAGGCGAGTGTAAGAGGGCAAAACGAGGAGGCGTGCGGTTCAGGCGAGTGCAAGAGGGCCGTGCGAGGAGGCCTGCGGTTTAGGCGCGGCGTTGGAGTATAAGTTTTGGACCAACACCAACGACGAGTGCGGGCCCAAGTGCGATGAGCAGGTGGAGTTCGTGCGCAACTTTAAAGGCGTGGCGCAGATCCTGGAGGGAGGAGGAGAGACCGGGCGGTACTCTCCTCCTCCCTCCTCCCGCCCGGTCTCTCCTCCTCCCTCCAGTTCACACCGCACTACATGACGTGGTACTGCAACCAGACCTTCATCGAGAGCAAGCGAAGCAAGGCGCCAACGAGAGCTCCCCTCGCCAGCTCTGGAAGTGGTGGGACTTCGTCACGGACTTCCACATCAGCTGCCCCATGAAGGAAAACAAGTATAGGCCGGAATGTGCTGAAGAAGTCATCAAATCGCTTTGTAATCTTCATCCCCTTCTCCATCTCAGGATTGTTTTTCCATCTTCTTTTTCTGAACCCTACCTGAGAACGTTGTCCATTGATGTAGAAACACTTGGCAAAATATATAGGTGTTTGAGTTCAGCACAAGAGGCGCGGCGTGAGAGAATCTGCCGGAGGAGGGGAGCGCAACTGGGTAGCGGAGGCGCAGCGCAAGGAGGTCTGCCGGAGGAGAGGAGGTGCGAGGAGGTTGCCGGAGGAGGCGAGCGCAGTTGGGCAGCGGAGGCGCGGCGCGAGAGGGTCTGCCGGAGGGGGCGAGCACAAGGTTTAGGGTTTGGGCGCGGCCTGAGGCGTTGTGGGTTCTGGCGCGGCTGGGGTTTAGGAGGAGGAGGGGATTCGAGTGTTTGGGGTCGTCGTCAGTGGGTGAGGTGGGCAATGCAACGCTCTCACTCATCACAAATCCTTGGATCTCAGACATCAATGCCTACTGTGTCGAAGACCTCGAGGTAAGTGCTTAACTAAAACTTTGGATGAATTAAATTCCGTATGAGAGGGGTTTGGATTTGACAATGTCAGTCGATTTTGCAGCTGGTGAGTACTCCTTATTCAAGCTCAAGGTTTGGATTGACTGACTGCAAGGGTAGAGTTCCTTGAAGATGGACACAGGATGCCAATCAAGTGTGTTGGATGGGTTTAAGTGAAGGGAGATGGCGCAAGGGAGAGGAAGGCCCCTGATATGCCTGTAGTGGACTCCATATAACTCTTCTAGAACAGGCTTTGTAGCATCTGACCACGGATGTTCAGCTTCAAACATGGACGTGCAGAACGCCAAGTGCTCTAGTGAAGAATCGAATAAGGTAACATCAAATTATGTGAGAGAGTATTGTAGTACAATGTGCACTTTTCATGTTCTTCCAATGAAACTAGTATTCTTAGTGTTGTTTCCAGGTCCTGTGAATTGACTTCGTGTCCTGACTTGCTAACTGATATGTTTGAATGCATGGCTCCAGCTCTAACAATTGACAGTAGAGGGATGGCTTTGCAACGAACACACATGTCTATATTTAGGCCTCTATTTTTCGTCCTATCACTTCTGAATGAACCCAAACTACACTATCAACTTCTGAAGTATACATCCTATGTTGGAGGGTAAGCTTTCTGTCCACATGCACCTTGGATCTCTAGCAAAATCAGCATTTTTGATAGTCACCTTGTTTTGCACTTGTTTTGAACAAGTTATTCAGGAAGTGATCTGAAGGCTCTTTGTCAAGAGGCTGCCATCTGCCAATTCGGGAACTTCGTGGGCTTGTTAGCACCATCAAGAAGAGTGAGGTACCTTTCTTATATGCTTGGCATTAGGATATGGATGTGCCCAACCTTTATGCCTTGATTTGGCACAAGTTTGTAGACTGTTTTTTTAGATGGTACTTCTTGGGCTTCTTAAGGCCAGGGCTATGTGAGATCATGCATGTTTTTTGTGTTTGAGTAAAGTGATCAAATCATGATTAAATTATGCATGATTGTTGTTTTGAATTTTTGTTTCCACCTCGAACTTCAGTAGCTGCTGATCCGTTCGTGGACTTCGAGTGGAGGAACCGGCAGTCAGTCCCTCTTTTAGAGGTGCTGCCTTAGCAGCCGAGGTTGAGCGCCGCTGTGGGAGGGCACTCCTACTGCAGTTGGTGTGGGTTTAGGTTCTGGCCTCCTCTTCCTTCCCAATTCAGGGTTTGTTTGTTTGAATTATTTTTTTTGGATTTACAGTTTTTCGTTTCCTCTTCTAATTGCCTTCGAATTTGTCCCCCCAAGTCTTCATACCAGCATTTTTTTTGGGCAGGACATAAAGACACCAGCTGCAAAGCAACATAGTTGTTTTGGGCTTTAGGATATACCGCTGTAGAATTCAGGGCTCCTATTAGGATGTTAGGGTTATTTAGGGCTGGTCACTGATCAACGTTTGGTTGTTAGGATTCTCCGTGGTAGATTTAGGGTTCTTAGTTGAAGCGAAGACACGATGATTCCACCATGATTCGGAACCTAGACTGCTATATAAGTATACAACAACCTCTTCTATTTTCCATGGGATTTGGAGGGACTTGAATTTTTTTTGCTTACTTAATTTTGCCAATGACATTTTATTTGAACTAAGTTCTGGTTGTTTTCATTGTAGGTTGAGTGTCTGACCACGCCGAATCTCGGTGAATTGTGCTATGATGATGTTGTGGAGGTGTTAAAGCAACGGGCAACTATACTGAAGGTGTCCTCACTCCCTCCACAATGGCGACATATAATTCACACGATCCAGCCAGGTCTTGTCCTTGGGATAAGCTTCCTAATACTTTTTCAGTCATCTACTTTTTGAGGCCTTCATTTCTTACCCCATACTCTTCTTTGTAGCTTACAAGTTACCATTGACAGGAAATTTGGGCCGGAGAGCGTCATTGTGTGCGAATCTAAGCACCTCCACCAGGATCCAAATCGCTCTACATACATGTGGAGTGAGTATGAATACCTCATGGTGGAGGTGAACACCATTTGGCTTCGCAGGAGGCCACAAGGACGCCAACAAAGACGAAGAGGACCGAGGTGTCTTTTTATTGTGGATACTGCAGCCAAGACTTCATCGACAAGTCCGCGTTAGGTTACCATCAGCAAGGGCGGCAGTGCAAGAAGTATCCATATGACGACTTGGGAGATTTGAAGATCTTCCCATCTTGTGGTTTGGATGGGAATAAGGAGGCCAGGACGATCTTTAGGGCATATGGACTTCCTCTTCCGGAGGCCATGAGTGGGAAGAAGTCGGCGGCTACATCTTCGGCGGCTCTGCCTGACCACGATACACCCATTGTCTGCACCCAGTTCGAGGACAACACAATCCACATTCCGAGCTCCAATGATGATAATCAGCCTTTGACACACTTTGGGCGGAAGAAGCCGTCTGAAGGACACGCAGTTTGTTTGAAGCGGACAGGTCAAGGGAGTGATGTGGACGGTCCGGGGAGCTCAGCACGAGTTCTGAAGCGTCCCACATTCACGAGGCCCCCGGCCACGACGTCCGATTCCAGTGACGCCTTCATGCTACCTTTACGCATTGGCCAAGCCCACTACTTCGACCACATCTACAGCGATCTTGGGTGACTTCCACGCGATCACACGGCAGTCTGGGAAGTTCTCCCCTTGGGCCAACTCAAGCGGTGGTTGGTCCTATTTGCCAGACCTCTTCCATGGCTGCAGTTGTTGCCGAGGACACTACGGAGAGTCCTTTGGGATGTGAAGACCCTCTTTTGGATCCTTTTGAGGGGCATGCTAATTTGGTCACTCCACCACATGGCCGTAGTAGCAGGGCGTTGATGTCACGTGCGGTGTCTAGTCTAGTTGTTGGAGAGGCATCTCTTCGGAGTCCAGCACCTCCGAACCACCCAGCCCCTCCAACCCCCCGCCCCCTCCTGAGAACCCAACACCTCCGACCCCCCGCCCCTCCTGAGAACCCAACACCTCCGCAGGGGACTCCTATGATTGCAGGTATGGATCTCCGGGCCCGACATCAAGCCAAGGCCATCGCGGAGGCAGCCGATAGATTTCTAGAGGTGGATCCAGCGTCCATGCCTGATAGGCCAGGACCCCCTCTTGGTTTATATCTTCTCGTGGAGCTCACTGAGGATGTCTTCCCCATCGACCTATCTCAGAAGCCCAATTCTGTTGCCTTAGTGATGGAGGCTCTACATGTAGGGGATCGTTTAGCAAAGAAGGTTTTTTGTGCGGGAGGTGCTATCCATTTTGATCTTGATATACAAGTGTGTGGCCTTCCTCCTTTCATGTGTCTCTCGTACTTGGAACCAACTGATGTATGTTTTAGACCACCATCTTTTTCACTTTAAGTCACTGTGGCTTCAGTTTTTTACTGTTGAGTTTTTTTAACATGTGTGGATTAAGAACTTTCTTTGACTTTTTGTTTGTAAGCATCCTACACCGCACGTGACTTGGAGGCCCTCAAAGGTGTTGTGAACGTATTCCAGACCAAGAATGAGCAGAAGATGTGCGAGGCGATCCAAACATTTGTTAAACATCACGAGTATGTTCAAGATTTTAGCGTTTGGGTCCAGGACTACAATTCCAAACTGGAGGAGGTGGCTGCTGCACGTGCCCAGTACGTTGCGCTTGCATTGGAGACCTTTGACCTAGGGGTGGCTATGGATGCAGAGGATGCAGCGTGGTTGTTGTCAAGCTTGTTTCGATCCATGTCCATGGCACCAATGCCACCGTGTCTACAACGACCTTTCCAACACACTGAGACTGAATTTAGAATCCTGGTGGCATGGATGTTGAAGGAGGAGCGGAAGAATGCACTGAAGTTTTATTGTCCACCACTTGCTAGGGCTTTGAAGTTCCTATGTGTTAATGCATACGGTTGCAAGGTCCCGTTGATATGTCCTATTACAGGTCTTGGGCTTGAGAGGTTGGATGCACGTACTCAGGAGGTGATACTTGCGATGGAGTCTATTTTGCGGTGGGGTTGGATCCTTTTCCCTGCTGTGGATACAGGTGATGTCCATTTCAGTACATTTCATGCAGTGTTAGAGTTTGGCCTAGGACCTGGGGAGCTTTTTCCAAAGTTTTTTCATTGGCGTCAGAACTGTCTTTGTTCACGCCTGCTGCAATATGCTCCATTTCAACATGGAGGATGAGCTGCAGGAGTTGTGGGTTACTCCAAGTGATGGTGTGGTCAAGGAGGTGGATAGCATACGATTTAGGAATGTTCTCCTCGCTAGAGAAAATGTTGCTTTGCATTATACTTATGGGAGTTTGGAGACCTTGGGAGTGTGGGTTCCTAGTGGCCAGATGCACATTCAGTTGGCAAAGAAGGTGGCAGCTGAGAGTGAGGCTGCTCTCCAATCGTTGTTGGAGAGCATCCTAGTGGACAGCTCACGAGCTGATTTCTCTAGCTTCCAGCAGTCTCCTCTGTCTTCTAACGTCCAAGAGGACATTTGTCCCTATGAAGCTGCTTTGGGAGAGTGTAGAGATGAAGGTTCTGTTGAGGTGGATATTGGAGAGGAGACAAGTATGGTGCGAGATGAAGGCCAATTGGTTCTACATGGAGGACAAGGCATGCCTTCAACTGGAGATGTTGATGACTAGGTTGGTTGAGTTGTTAGTATGGTTGACTTGAAGATGCCTTTAGGTATCCGTTTTTCAGACATTGACATGAGTTTTGTTCCCGGCATGTTTTGATTAGACTTTTATAGTAGCCTTTCAAAGACATTGACATGAGTTTTGTTTCAGACATGTTTTCATCAGGGTTTCGTGGTTTGAACACCATATTATGTGGTCAGGCTCATACATTTTTCTGTATACTATGCACTTTATGAAAAAATTTACATATTCGCTATGTATTTCTCACAGTTACATTACTTGTTCTTTAATACTGAATGTAATTGTCTTAGTATGATTTCAAATAGCATTTCCCCTAAAGACTATATCTTTTTTTCATCATAGTGTTGTTGGCTCTTCTTCAGTCATGATTATGCTAGTCTTTCTCCTTTGTTTCATTTATACATTCAAGTATTTAGTTTTTTGATATTTTGCCGTTTCAACCTGTTAATGTTTGTTTATCTTTTTTCGTTCAATTCCTTTCCAAATCATCCATTGTTCAAGGGCTTCTTTCATTTTATTTTTGTTTTTTTTTGCAATTTTGTGTTTCCTCATCTTCTTTGTTGTGTATGTTATAATTCCTTCATATATATTGTAGGTTCTTTTTTTTCATTAATATTTTCAAGTTCTTAGATTGTTTTCCTTTTTTGGATTCCAAAATTTCTGCCCTTTTTTGTTTCTCATAATGTCTACAATCCATAATGAAGATATTATCATTCATTTTTTTCATCATTGGTGAATGCCCGTATCTAAGGCCTGTTTGCCTGCCCTTGACCTTTCATGGATGCAGACCCTACCCGCCCTCTATCCAACGTGACTACAAGCCTTGAAACGCCTCAAATTCTTACTTCCCTCATTGACTTGAAACGAAGTTTGAGATGCCGGGTGTAGAAGCCCGGAGTCAGCCCGTACCTTCAAATTCAGAACATTCCGTTTTGCCTCTTGCACATTGGCAAGAATATGTGACCCCAATTCTTCAATAGCCAATTTCTCAATTTCTTGCAAGGCATGCTTAATGTCTGTAAGCATCTTTTGGAGATTAGCAGTGTTGTGAACACCGGAAACCCTGTCAAGAACATTAGCTTTCTGCTCTAAAGCACCGTTGTACACTAGGCTAAGACCCGCAGGACTACGAACAAGACCAATTGTACCCCATAGAGACCCGACATACCTAATTATTGTTGCGTCATGCACCCCTGCATGAATCATCTTGAATACCTTCACAAAATGTTTGCACATGTTTCCACGCATTCCCAATGGACATGAGCACTGCGCCCAATCTGTCCTCGCAATTGTCACCACCCAAATTGCTGGGAAGTTCGTTTGGCTCAAGACATACGCAATGTCGAATTCCCGGTCAATACAAACGTGGTCGTCAGGGATTTCGCGTGCCTGAATTACACCACTAGCAACCATGCCTTCTGCCTTGCCATTTTTTATAAATCCGAACAGCTTGCATTGTACAGCATACCAATAATGCGTGAAGACATCTTTGACTAGATGGTAGACCAACCAGTCGATCCAACGCCCGTCAAAGCGTGACCTAGAGCTTGTCAAGATGGACTTCAAGTTTTCGTGATAACTTTCCACTGCAGCCTTTGTATCTTGGTTAGCATGTGAAATATTTCTATACCCTGTAACCCACATATGGATTTTAGGAATCCAATGCTTCTCGAAGTAATTGAGGAAAGGAGGTTGTTCCCAGATACTTGGTTCGCAAGCCCTGAAACCGGTCAGAAGATGCTTGCATAGCTGCTTCCCCCTGTAATATGCCAGCACCGTACATGAGGTCAGCACATTCCTGCAACACTAACGTACGAACATAGTTGGCCTTAATCTTTTGTATGGCTTGTTCGAGCCAGGCCTTCCGAACATGCCAAAGGCATAGGTAGATTTTGACGGTTTCGTCCCCTTGTCCTTGGTGGCCATCTATAAGAGGCCAGACCTCCCTGTAAAACATCCGGTTTGAATGAGGACAAATTCGAAATGGAACTACCCTCGAGGTCACATCAATACTAGTGCAGGGGAGTTGCTTACGTGATGGCATTCAATTCTGCCTGGTCATTATCTGTTACTACAACATTCGGTCTCCAATCTGGCTTAATGGCCACACTGTAGACATTGGGCATTCAGTTTTTTCAGCCATACGACAACGTCTTGTTGGCGAGACTTCCCTTGTACTGTGAAGGCCACAGGGATACCTTGCTCCTAGTCGTCAAACACCATTACTGTATAGAGCGGGTACTATTGGACAGAACAAAATTAAGATCAGAAAAACGTTCACTTTTGTTCCATACCTTGCATCAATAGACAAAGCTCGTTTGTGGCCATGACGGACCATCATTTCTAATTGCCATTCTCTCTGGACGGCCAGACAAAACGGATCGTCATTAGGAGGGGGGTCGTTCAGATCTATGTTGTCAAACTCGTTGTAATGATAGAAAGACTCCGAGTTGTCGTCTTTCCACATACGTACACTTAGGGCGTCACGAGGATGCTTCTTCCATAATTCCTTTGCCAACCCCTTCGCGATGTTGTGGACATCTGCAGGCAACAAAAATGTATCTCTTGTGGCCGGCAAGTTCAATTTTGCACAACGAAGTACCTCAATCTTATGGTCAGCCATGACTTGTGCTGGAGATTTGTCACTCCTCAATGCCTTTAGAATCCAGTCCTTGGTGGTCTTCGATAGCCGCCTGAATAAACCGACTCTTTGGCCGCCAAATTCTATACCGTGGCATGGTCTCTCATCCTTGTTCACGTGGTCTATGCAATGGAAGTGGATAGTGCACAAGGATTCATCAAGTACAAGTTATTTGGCCACGAAATAACATAGACAACCGCTTTTGATAGACATACCGGTTTGAATTTTTCCAATACGATTGTTGCGTCTTGATGTTTTCGCCCCATCAATCAACTTTTGAGCCTCAAGAAGTCTAAGTTCGGCATCATGGGTAGTACTCATCTCATCAACGTCTTCTTCCACTACTTCAATGTTCAGGTATAGCTCTGTCGCTGTCCTCGACCGCTTTGTTGCCCTGGCAGCAAGCTTCGCTGACTTGTCGACCAACTTTTGTGCCCGTTGAAAAGCCTTTTTCCCATTTGTAGAATTGCGCTGCAACATCAAAGTGTGGGCAAATACCTTTTGTACCTCTACTTTGTACTGATTTGAACCGTCCTTTGGACCGTATTGGCACGAAAACCTTCAATAAAAAAATTCAAATGGTATTATTTCAAATCATATAACAGACTACAACCATAAATTACCATAAAGCATACAAAAGATAAGACAACTTACTTGATTTCCTGAAGGGCCGATTTAGTTCGCACTTTGTCCTCTCAATGCCCTCCCTGTCTTTCTTCAAATTGTTGTAGCTGTCCTCAACGAACGTACACGGAAATTGTCTTCTGGTCATTTCCTCTTCAACAAAATCTTGAAGTCAGTCCCAGTGTATTGTGGCCATCTGAATGGTTTTTTGTATTCCACCTCCATGATTTATCTTAGGCTTCCAGACCAGATCTTTTCGGTCGAAAGGTCCAGGTGGTGGGAACTGAACAATCCTATGAACCTTTTTGTAAATATTTCTCCACGAAGGTTTATTGATAACATCAGTAGGTGTTGTGCCATTTGTGTCTACTACGGGTGGAACATGACCAGGGAATGGAACTTCGTATGTTTTGAGAGCATGGCCAGGGTTAGGAACGCTCGAATGTGGCTAGGAACAGAAACTTCGTCCAGTCTTGGAACGAGGCCAGGGCTGAGAACGTGCCCACTCGGCTGTGCAATAGCGGGAATTTCAACGTTAACAGACAGGTTTGCAACATCAATAGAGGAAAACAGAACATGGGCTTTTGGCCTTTGGGGGTGTTCACTTGGAGGTTCAACGAGGCCAAGAGGCATTGAGGGGACACCACGAGGCTCTACGTTGTTTATGAATGGGTTTGGAATAGGGCTAGTCGGATCTGAAAGGAGGCCAGGGGGCTTTCGTATATCAAGAAATGAGTTCAAAGCAGGGATGGATAGATTTTGGATGGGGCAGTGAGGTTGTTCAGCGTGTCCACTGGTGTTTCGAACCAAACTACAAGAACGTGGTGTGTAGCCAGGGCTACGAATGTAAAGAGCGCTATGAAGGAAGCCAGATCTGAGGACAAGGTCAGGCCTTGGAACATGGGCAGGCCCAGGATCTATAGTTGGCCTAGGATCGAGAGGAGTATAGGCGAGGCTAGGCCCGTGAACAATAGCAAGCCATGGCACGTTTAGAAGCCTGGAATTAAGAGTAGGGCTTCTAAGGAGCCTGGGACTCTTGCCAATGTCAGGCGTGTGAATGCAGCCTGGCCTCACAAGAAGACCAGGCATAGAAACAGGACCTAACATATTATCATTCAAAGGTATATGCACGAGACCAGGCCTGTGAACGTCAACCGAACAGAGAGGGTGATGTGACGATTGCAAAGGACAGACATAGCTATTCTGATTTGGGTCGGAATACTCTGAAGAACACATGTGAGTTTCATCTCCACTCCCTAAATCCACAAATTCTGTATTCATTGACTACTGGCCTACAATGTGGACATTCAAACCTTGCCCATGGACATGTAATCTATGGATGGTGCTTTCCAATAGACTCTCATGTCCTACACACTTCAGATCTTCAATTTCTCAAACCTAGTTTTTTAAACACAGACTTGCCAATCCGTATCTCCAAACACGTAGCACATGAAGGTGCTCCAGTAAACTCCAAACATGCAAAAGAGGATGAGTAAACTTCTGAAATCACCCTAAACCCTATACAATCTCTCTTCAACGCACTATCCTACACCAAGGAGATCAAGGAAGAAGTTGAGAGGTCCTCAAAGCAATTTAAGGAGAGTACATCCTTGCAAAATCTAGGTTGATAAAGCATGAAAACGACATGAAGACATCACCCTAAACTCTCACAACCCTCTCAAAAACCATTTGTAAAGAAACATGAAAGAGAACATGTACGTGCACACACACAACTTCAACCATTCAAAACCAAACATACACATTGATGGGGTGGAGGCGTTGGAAGGTGGTTGCGAGCTCTGAGGGGCGGTTTACACTACAGACCAAGAACTCGTCCCATGACCCTCTTAAATCTGTGATTGGCTCCATCAACTCGTCCCGGGATAACTTGGGTTTACATTAGGAGGAAAAAAGAAAAGTGACTAAAGGAATTGAGGTCCTCAAAAAGCCTAGAAATAGGCCTAATTGATAATGTTGGAGGGTCCCCCGGATTTTGCGGCGAGAGAGGCTAAATGGGTTTTCTCGTTGCTGAAACGAGGAGACCCTAGGCCTGAAATGCTGTTTTATTATCTTGAAATTGAATTTTTATTTTCTTTTTTCTTTTTTGGGGAGGGGGCCCTACGTTACTGTAGATACAACGGCGGCCACCTTTTTTTTTTTTTTTTTTGTCTTTTTGGCTTTTTTTATTTTCTTTGTTATTTTAGGAAATACTGCCCTTTTCAGGCATTCATTAAAAAAATCAGCACGCCCACTTTTTAGTACATGGTCATTCCTCCCAGTCCAAGTTCGGTTTACACTTAGTGAGAGGCCCAAGGGCTTTAAAAAGTGTGACCATGGAAGTGTGACCATGAAGTGTGACCATGGAATTAATCTATTTTCCTTGCTCACGGCTCTTGGTCTATAGTGTAAACCGCCCCTGAATGTGGGGGGCCAAAAATGTGGCGGCGCCATCATGAGGAAACTGCCAAAAAAAAAACCACGGCGTTCTTCAACGTTGCACGACTTCGATCTTCTGGGAATTCGTAAGCAGGGTCCAACAGATTCCCTCGATCAAAGCGTAAGTCAACCTACCAACTATAGGATAATGTGGTATTATAACATACACATAGAGTAGTTTCGACTGATTCCACATTTAAAAAACAAACTCGATAGCTGGAATCATTGTACACGAGAAGCTCGTGTAGTAACTCTGACCTAGTTTCAAAAGCTCGTGTTATTTATCTCAAAAGCCTGACTTCCACGAGTCGAATCTTGGTTGCAGTCCTACAAGCTAAGCAATAAGGTGGTCAAAACGTGCCACAGCTACCTATGTCTACCTAAAGCACACGGGAATTGTATGGGAAGATTCGAGTGCAACATTACTTCCGAAGTGATGGGATTGCAGTTGCTCTAGAAGTGCTCTAGATACAGTCCATCACGTTAATCTCCTGCCCGTCACGGTACCGCTTATAAGAACCTATCGTCAGCGTCGGAGTACTTCATTTGAATTGACTGAGCTGCGTCGAGGTCCTTCAGTTGAGTTGACTGAGCTGCCCTGCGATTCAGCGAGTTTTGAGGTAGGCCGCTCTCGGATCAGCTCACTTGTTTGCGTTTAGAGTTTCTATTTTGTCGGAGATGGGATTTGTTGTTTTGGAGCAAGAGAAGTGGCTGGAGACCCAGTATGAACAGTGAACTTCTTGTATATGTTCTCATCAGTTTCTTTTTCATTATCTTAGCAGGCGTTGTAGGTAGAACAGTGCGATAAGTGACTTCAGAAACTGGGACCAGGAACTTTCAGCTTTTTGCCGTCGAGTACTCTATTTGTTCTCAACGATGGAGAACAAATACGAGAAGGGCTATTTGAAACGGGGATTGGCGTTACCAGTTTTCTCCTCAACGGCAACAACGACGTTTCCACAGGAAATCGGAATCCACTTGATGGATGAAGGACCCAAAGATGTAGGCAGCTTTATGGCGAAGCCTTCCCATGCTGCGACTAATGCCTCTTTCATCTCCGCTATCAATGGGTCAAATGCCAATGGGCACAGCAATGTGGATCATTCTGGACTATACGGCAACGTTGCGGACCATTCTGGACTGTACGGCAACGTTGCGGACCATTCTGGACTGTACGGCGACGTTGCGGACCATTCTGGACTGTACGGCAACGTTGCGGACCATTCTGGATTGTACGGCAACGTTGCGGACCGTGGATTTTTCGGCGACATTGCGGACCGTTATAAACCTCAGCAGCAGCCGCCGCATCATCGCAGCAGTATGTATTATCATGGTGAAGGGGTGCATAGCAACGTATCACCACAACCCGTCTTTGTGCAGGAGGATGGTGCAGGCCAGCATGTTAGCACGTCTTTGGTAGGGAAGCACTCTGAGCACTTTCACGAGTCCGGTTGCAAGTGCAACCTGTGCAGCAGGAATATCAATGTTGTCAGTAATGCGCGTGATGTGGTCATTAATGACTCCGAGACTTCTCATCATTCTCGAATCTTGAAACAGCACTTTGTAAGTGGACATACCAATGTTTTCCAGTTTCTTTGTTGAACAAATGAAGCAGTGGTTCATGCAAGTGTCTAGTGGAAAAGTACTGATGAGGTGGTTCGCTTGTGATCAATGTTCTGGTGCAGGTCAAGGACAAAATGTTCTATCGTACTCCTAGAGTGAATCAAGTTCAGGAGACAATCCTAGTGCCAGAATTGAGTCATGAGGAGTGCATCATTGTCTTGACGAAGAACAGAGTCGTCATGGTTGATGTGGAAGAAATTGAAATGGTGCCCTTCATCGAGGAGGTGAAAAAGACTAAAAAAATTGTAGTCCAGAAGTAAGCGCAGAATTTATATCCTTCCTACAGCACTCCGACCTTCGTGTTTCTGTATCAGCTTGCCCTGCTTGCCTGTTGGTTGTCGAGTTTAGTTCTCAACTGAAGTCTGTATTGTCGTATCCAGGATACATGAAGAACGTCGTAACATAAAATGCTCGGTGCCTGAAATTGAGTACGAATGGCGGGTTACGATGGTGAGGATTCCTCGATATTATATGGTGGAAGAAGATGTGGAGATTGAAGTACCTGTGATAAGAACAGTGCAAGAAAAAGTCAGAGTTCAGGTTCCCACTGGAGAGTAAGTACTTTCGAAAAGCTCTTGATGCGCTTTTTATTTAGTTCATTGTATTTTTCTGCATAAAATAGATTTTCGCTAATAACAATGTATATCATGGGATTGATCATAGTTGTGCGGAGCATCACTACATGTAGGTACACTGCTGTAAGAATACTAACACCCTTCAACGATGTGCTTCAGATGGATTGAGAATCCAACTGCAAAGGATAAGAATGTCAACAGCAAGATGGTGCTGAACTGTTCGAAGGAAAGTTTTGCCATAACGCCAAGTTTACATTGAAAGGTGTGTCTCCTTTATGTTTAAGAATTTGTCCCCACTGATAGTTGATTGTGAATGTACTGCAGGTGGAGGCAGTGCTCTTAAGGAGCAAATACGTGGACTTTGTCATGCTTCGCCTGGACTCGGTCTGTGGCCATAATGTTGCACTAATAGCAGCAAACCAGGCTGCAATGGAACGTTGGGCTAAGTACTCTGGTGTTCGTTACTCGGATTTTGCCGAGTTGTGTTCACTGCCAGAAGCATGCAAGGAGGTTCTCGGTTCCTTAATCCAGGTCAGTACTTAGCTCGTATCAATTCTGTAAAGTATTCTGGAATGCTGTTATCTGTTATGAAAATTTATTGTTTATACCACTACTATAAGGCACTTCTGACATTTCAGTTTACACCACTACTATAAGGCACTTCTGATATTACAGCTAACACCACTACCATTAGGCACTTCTGATATTACAGCTAACACCACTTTAAGGCACTTCTGAGTTTTGTTTTCCATATCTTCAACTGGTTTTATTTTGATTGGCAGGTCGGGAGAGAAGGCGGATTGGAAAGTTCTAAGATCCCGGCGGAGGTTAGACTTTATCGCCGTGATGTGCTTAATGCTTTTCTGACGGTCACAGAGAGGACCAACTTCAAACAGTTGTATACGCTTGCCACATATGAGGAAATTCGTGACGTGAAGTTTGACCAGGTAATGCTCTAGATCTCTCTCATAGTCCAGATTCAACCAAACTGTCGCTAAAACACATTTCCATGCAAGGTTCGCTCTTTTGTATATTATTTGATAATCTGCCGCGTCCCGACTGATAGTTGATTGTGAATGCACTACAGGTAGAGGCAGTGCTAGTAAATAGCCCATATGTGGACTTTGTCATCCTTCGCTGGGACACAATTCGTGACCATTGTGTTGCACTAATAGCAGCAAACCTGTCTGCACTGGAACGTTGGGCTAAGTACTCTGGTGTCACATACTCGGATTTTGCCGATTTGTGTTCAAAGCCAAAAGCACGCAAGGAGGTTCTCGGTTCCTTAATCCAGGTCAGTGGAACGCTTGTATGAATTTTAGTGAAGTATATCCGAAATGATGCCACCTGTCATGCAGCATCCAGACTGCGATACTGCAATCAAAGTTTAATCCACGACTAGAAGGCTCTCCTGATTTTTGTTTTACAAATCTTCTTATGGTTCGATTTCGATTGGCAGGTGGCGACGGAAGGAGCAGTGAAAGATTCCGAGATTCCAGCCAAGGTCAGGCTTTATCGAGGGGATGTGCTCAATGCTATTTTGACGATCGCAGAGACGACCAAATTAAATGTATATGCAAATGCGCCTGCCACTTATTGGGAAATTCGTGATGTGGAGGAGTTGGTAAAGTACCAGTCACGAATAGTTGGTGAATATGTCGAGCTTGGCAAGGTAATGCACTAGATTTCTCTTATAATACAAATTTCGTACCAAGTGTTTCAATAAAGCAATATGATGCAAGGTTGGCTCTTGTGATTAATTATTTTGGTACTATGTCTCGACTGAAAGTTGATTGTGAATGTGCTGCAGGTGGAGCCAGTGCTTCGAAAGAGCCCGTATGTGGATTTCATCGTGCTTAGCCTGGACTCGGTCCGTGGCCATAGTGTTGCACTAGTAGCTGCGAAGCAGGCTGCACTGGAACGTTGGGCTAAGGAGTCTGGTGTCGGTTACTCGGATTTTGCCGAGTTGTGTTCAAAGCCAGAATCACGCGAGGAGGTACTCGCTTCGTTGACAAAGGTCAGTACGAAGCTTGAATGAGTTCAAGTAAAGCATTCCAGAAATGCTGTCGCCAGTCATATCACTTCACAGTTCATACCACTTCTACAAGAAACTTGTGACCTCACTGTTCACACCTCTACTACAAGGCACTTCTGACGCTTGTCTTGCATATCTTCATATGCTTGGATATTGACTGGCAGGTAGGAAGGGAAGGAGCACTAGAAAGTTCCGAGATTCCAGCGAAGGTTTGGCTTCATCGCGGTCATGTGCTTAACACTTTTATGACGGTAACACAGACGATCAAATTAATTCCACATTGGAATAAACCTGTCCAACATGGGAAAATTGCTGAAGAGAAGCAGCTGGTAGAGAAGTCACCATCACTCGGAGCTGTCGTGGATGCCAAGCTTGGCAAGGTAGTGCTCTAAATCTCTCATGTTTCAGATACGCCCCAAGCGTCGTCAAAACGCATTTGCAAGTAAGGTTGGGTCTCGTGTATATTGTTTGGTTATTAGTGTGGACTGATAGTTGATTGTGAATATACTGCAGGTGGAGGCTGTGCTTCGTTGGAGCCCATATGTGAACTTTGTGATGCTTCGCCATGACTCGGTCCGTGGCCAACATGTTGCTCTAGTAGCTGCAAACGAAGGTGCACTGGAACGCTGGGCTAAAAACTCTGGTTTGGGTTATTCGGATTTTGATGACTTGTGCTCGAAGCAAGAAGCACGCACCGAAGTTCTCCATTCATTAAAACAGGTACGACGCTTGAAAAAGTTAATGTAGAGCACTTCAGATATGCTGTCGCCACTCATGCAACTTCACAGTTCATACCACCAATATTATGCGATTCGAACTGTACTTATACATATCATGATATGGTCGAATATTGATTGGCAGGTGGCGAGAGAAAGCGCAGTGCCAAGTTCCGAGATCCCAACTGTGGTTAGGCTTTATCGCCATGAGGTGCTGAATACTTTTCTGACGGTCACCCAGACGACCCCATTTCAGCCACATTCGAATACGCCTATCCCATATTGGAAAATTCCTGCAGTGAAGGAGCTGGTACAGAGGTTTCCTTCAGTGGGAGTTGTCGAGGATGCCAAGCTTGGCAAGGTAGTGCTCTAGATCTCTCATGATTCAGATTCGCCCCAGGTGTCTCCAAAACGCATTTCCATGTAAGCTTCGGTCTCATGTATATAGGTTGGTGATCTGTGTGGACTGATAGTTGACTGTGAATGCACTGCAGGTGGAGGGAGTGCTTCGTAGGAGCCCATATGTGGACATAGTAGCTCCGAAGCAGGCTGCACTGGAACGTTGGGCGAAGGAGTCTGGTTTGGGTTACTCGGATTTTGCCGACTTGAGGTCAAAGCCAGAAGCACTGAAGGAGGTTTCCGATTCGTTGACCAAGGTGAGTACGGAGCTTGATTGAGTTCAAGTGAAGCATTTCGGGAATGCTGTGGCCAGTCATTCGACTTCACATTTTTTAGCGGAACTCCGAGGCATATGTGACGCTGGTTTTTCGTATCTTGATATGGTCGGATATTGATTGGCAGGTGGCGGGAGAAGGCGCAGTGCCAAGTCCCGAAATCCCATCTGAGGTTAGGCTTTATCCCCGTGGGGTGCTGAATACATTCCTGACGGTCACCCAGACGATTACACCAAAGCCACCTTCGGAAACGCCTGCCCCACATGCGGAAATTCCTGCAGTGAAGGAGCTGATGGAGAGGTTCCCTTCCGTGGGAGGTGTCGAGGATGCCAAGCTTGGCAAGGTAGTGCTCTAGATCTCTCTCATGATTCAGATTCGCCCCAGGTGTCTCCAAAACGCATTTCCATGTAAGGTTGGGTCTCATGCACATTGGTTTGTGATTTGTGTGGACTGATAGTTGACTGTGAATGCACTGCAGGTGGAGGGAGTGCTTCGTAGGAGCCCATATGTGGACATAGTCATAGTTCGCCTGGACACGGTCCTTGGCCATAGTGTTGCACTAGTAGCTCCGAAGCAGGCTGCACTGGAACGTTGGGCGAAGGAGTCTGGTTTGGGTTACTCGGATTTTGCCGACTTGAGGTCGAAGCCAGAAGCACTGAAGGAGGTTTCCGATTCGTTGACCAAGGTGAGTACGGAGCTTGATTGAGTTCAATGGAAGCAGTATCAGGAATGCTTTGCCCAGTCCTGCGACTTCAGATTTTTTAGCAGAACTGCAAGGCACTTGTGACGCTGGTTTTTCGTATCTTGATATGGTCGGATATTGATTGGCAGGTGGCGAGAGAAGGCGCAGTGCCAAGTTCCGATATCCCAACTGTGGTTAGGCTTTATCGCCGTGATGTTCTTAATTCCTTTCTGACGGTCACACAGGATACAACATTGAATTCACAGTCGAGTAAGCTTGTTACAGATAGGGATATTCCTGATGTGGAGGAGCTGGTTGAGTTTCAGTTACTGAGAGGTGTGGGAGATCCCAAGCTTGGCAAGGTAGTGCTCTCGATTTTTATTTTCATGATTAATATCCCCCCATTGGTGGATACATCGTAAAGACTCTTAAGTTTTTGTCTGATGTGTCTTTTTTTTTTATTTGTTTGGTCTCATACTTGATTCGACTGATTTGCAGGTGGAGGTAGTGCTTCGTAAGAGCCAATTTGTGGACATAGTCATAGTTCGCCTGGACTCCGTCCTTGCCATAGTATTGCTCTTGTAGCCGCGAAGCAGGCTGCACTGGAACGTTGGGCTAAAAAGTTTGGTTTGGCTTACTCGGATTTTCTCGACTTGTGTTCGAAGACAGAAACGCACAAAGAGATTCTCGGTTCGTTGACCCAGGTTAGTACGAAGCTAGAGTTCAAGTAACGCATTTCAGGAATGTTGTCATCAGTCCTGTATCTTCACAGTTTTTACGAGTACTACCAAGTCCCTCTGTTGTTTGTTTTAAATTTTTTGATCCGATCGAATTTTGATTTGCAGGTGGCGAGAGAAGCCGCAGTGCCAAGTTCCGAGATCCCAACTGAGGTGAGGCTTTATCGTCGTGAGATGCTGAATACTTTCTGACGGGCACACAGACGACCACGTTGAAGACACATTCGAACAGGCTAGACACACATGGAGAGAGTCCTGATGCGAAGGAGTTGGCTGACGAAGATTAGCTAATGTTGATAACAAATACTTTTCTTTACGACTGGAGAGGATTTTTCTTTACGACTGGAGAGGTGCTTGACATGGTTATTGCGATTGATGTCTTTGTGACGTGCAATTGCTGGCTAGAGATGATGGTTCCAATCTTTGATGTAATGCTTTTGGTGATGACACATGTTCAGCTCACAACTGTAAAATGACTAAGAGCTTTCATGACTGTAAATCTGACGCAGACGGATGGGGACACTTTCGATATAAAGCGACATATACACGCCTTATCCTGAAAGTCAACACGGCTCCCACGCTGCACACACAGGCCATGACGAAGAACGTGAGGCGGAAGCAATGAGCCCCGCTGCAGACAACAGTGAAGTCCTTGGCCGCTTCTCTGTCGTACAGATACCCAGCTATCAATCCCGACAAGAGGAAGGAGTCGAGCGGATTGGCGATGGTGAAGAAGTTATAGATCAGGTCGAAGTGTTTCAAGCCGAAGAGCTCGAAGGCGGTGGGCACCATGATGGAGAAGTGGACGCCGTAGCAGAGGCCGAGCAGGACGGTGCCAACTTAGAGCGTCCCCGGCAGAGCGGAGGCGAACATTAGGTGCACCAAGGTAAGCAGCGTTTGCACTACTCCCATCCACACTGTCCTTGGAATTGAATCAGATCTGCATGCTAACATGACAGTTATCTATCAAGTCACTGGTGTATACTCAAATGATAACAAAGATAGAAAAAAAAACCAAACTCAATAATATCCACAAAGTATTCCAATAGAGAAACTTGATGAAAGTAACTAAAAACAAAAATCCATCAAAAAACCAAGAAAAGTAATTTCAAAATAAACAACAACCAGCAACCCCTCCGACAACTGAACCATGTGCACACAGTAACAATAAACCAGCAACGAACAGTTCAGCTGAAAGCTCGCAAAATATGAAGACTCAAACCAGTGACCTTAATAAAAACAACGAACGCAGAAAATCTAAACGCAAAGTACACCATCCACAACCAGACGCAAAACACAAAACAAAGGATGAAGTAGCCGGTACGAAGTAACCAAAAACGAAACAAAATTCAAATGCCGTCCAATAATAACAGGAGGAAACTGTAGACCAGCACAGCACAATTCAGCTAAAAGATCGCAAAATATGAAGACCTAAAGCAGTGACCTCAATACAAAAAAATGACGCTACACAATTACGCCCATCCACGAAAGAGAGTGAATCATACATCAACATATTCACCCTTGTGCATTTGACGGCGTCTGCTTCGATCCGTGTTCTCGTCTGGGCACCGCCCTCGACGACCGGCTGCGGATCACAAATGCTTCGATCCGGCAGAACGACGAGCGCCTCTGCATGCTCTTGGCATCCCTCAACATCTCCGCCCCCGACGGACCTTCCACATAACAAGACGCCGCCGAGATCAAACTCACCGCAGCTGGATTCTTCGTCGCCTCCACGCTCTCGGGACTGCCACCCACGCTGCGTCTGCTCACTCGCCCTTCTCCTCCTCGCCCAACGTCCAGATCCACGCCCCCGCAAACATGCCGCGAAACACCAGCTTCCATTCGATTGTCCAGATCTTGCCCCAACTCCACGACGACATTCCCTCTCCAGGCTTCCTGACCGTCACCATCCTCATCACCTGATTGCGAGCCACCACAAGAGCAACCCTCTTCGATCCAGGCGTCCACAGCAACCTGAATACCTGAAGTGCCATCAGTGCCCCAGCTGAAACCCTCCAACTCATCGCAGCCGCTGGGGCCATCGACCTGCGTACAATGCACGGCATCCACTTCTGAATCCACTTCCTTTCCTGGCCCGCTCTCGCCGTTGCTCAATACCAGCTCCGAGGCCACGTCCAAAGGGGACCCCGGCACAGCATGGGCCGATATCGCGCCAGACGGTCTCCCCGACCCGCCGGCCTTCCTCATGATCCCGGCAGGCATGTCCATCGCGGGCCGTCCTCCTGGCGGGACTGCACATGTGTTGATCTGCTCTAGCAACAGATCACACGCTTGCAAGTGCCGTCTCGCTCGCCCATATTGCAACCAGAACGACGACCTCTGCCAGTCCCGACCATCCCCCATCACACGGCTTCAGCCTAACATACACCTCCCCATGTCAGACCCACAGACAGACTCACCCTCCAAGCCCCCGCAATTCGTATCGGACCCAATCCACACAACACGTAACAACAAAGGACGCACTGGACGCATCCAGGACCCACAACCACACCCATCTAACCACAAACACCAAAAAAGCCCACATCACAAGGCAGACACCCACCACCACCCGCCCACGACGTCCCCCTCATGCACCACCAACCCCCGCCCACGCCGCACACGACACACCCATCCACCCACGAGAAGCGCTCACCGTACGCACAAACTGCCCCGGCCAAAGAAATGCGGAGGTGTCAAACCTCTTCCATATTCCCACCGACAAGGGAGACGTCCTAACATTTGCAAACTACGTCCCCGCTATCCACTAACTTCTCCCGCTCTGCACGACCAGCTCAAATTCACACCTTCCAACTCATATCAACGGGTGTCGCACACCCACCCACAATCAATTGAATCCTACTCTCGACTGCTCTATACATGCCCTTCCCTCCATCAAAATCGGAGCGCACCCGGCTCCTGCTTCCTTCATGGACACCCCACCCCACCAACACCACCATCCCTGCCCACCACGATGCTGCTGTACCCACCGTCGTCGACAGGACCCCGCATCCTCTTACAGGACGCGGGGTTCACCTCGACCGGACAAAACTAGTGCCCCGCCATGGCCCATAGCCCACCCACTTCGACACGACACCCTAGCCTAAGGGCAGGGAGGACAGAGATAGTCAGTCCACTTGATCCAGCCTCTCCGACGCCGACCGTTGTATCCTGTGCGCCTCCTGCGGAATTCGCAACTCGTCGTAATCTCCCGCCACAACCTGCATTTCACCCGCACCACACGCCACAAACCGTGTCACCATCCATCCCACACCCGCTCAGGGTCTCAGCCGACAACCCTGCCACTCCCTACCGCCTCCTCTGCCCCGCCCAACACAACACCTCCCCGCCTACTGCACTAGTCCAACAATGAGAACACACCGCACCATCATACCCGAGGATAGCCCTCGATCACACTCCAATCTCACGTACAAACCAACTTCCACGGCCTCTCAAAGCCATCGCATCCAATCCTCATCACGCCAGGCCACGCAACCACACACCACGTACCTCGTAAAGGTGCCCCAGGTAGCTGTACGACACCTTCAACTGCTTCGATTCACCCGGGCATGGATCGCAGAACCCCATCAGACCCGCCTTCTTCACTCCATCGTGCAGCTGTCCACACACACACACACACACGCAACATTCTGTCACAACGCCGCCTCTTCCCAACCCTCAGCACCCACACTCCGCTACTGTCGCATGTCAACATCCACAGCCACCACTCCACCCCACCACCCACCCAATACCACATCTCTCAGCTCGTCTCGGCACCTCCCACGCCACCCCATCCCTCACAAACCATCACAGCTCCCCAACACCCTCCTGTGCCAACCCATCAAACCATGCCCACCACCGACAACACCCCAACATTACCCGCAGCTGCCCGAAGTCATCCACCAAGAACTGTATCGGTATCCCAACGTCCAAGTACGGCGGAGGCAGGTCCGAATCATCGTCCTCCTCCGATGACTTGTCCTCTCCATTCGCTCCTCGCTCGTACGCCTTGATGTCACCGTACACGGCCGACAGAATCACTAGCCCCTGCCGCTGCGCTTGCTTCTGTTTCTTCCTCTCCGCCACATTCTTCAGCAACAACTGTGCCTTCTCCGAAGAAGCCCGAGCCTCCACCACCTGCACCCAACACAACCACCCTCAGCTTCCCCCTCACGTCATTCCACCTGCAATGCACCCGCGCGACCACCACCGGGCATCGCCAGCCGCACATTGCACCCACACTCGGAAAATTCCAACCACCTCCCACCACTCGGGTCCCACCACCGCCCCGCACGAACACCCACTTTACCTGCGCATACGTTGCCCGCCGGAGCTCCAGGCTCTTCCGTCTATTCCTCTTCAGATTGTAAGGCTTCAGAACAAAAGTCTGCGTTGCCCGACCACACATACCACCTCCATCAGTCCACACAAATCCACCACACCTCACACACACACACATCAACCCACCAACTCCCAAACCAAAGGACACGCACCGCTCCCAGCCTCTCCCGAAACAACCACAACCACATGCAACGACCACGGATCACATCCAACCCACGGAAACCGTGCCCGTCCAACTCATCGTACCTTCAAAACCGCGTACAAAGCCGATGGTATGATCAAAGCCCCCGTCGCTACAAAAGGGTTCAATGTTGTGCACAACACAATCTGCGCACCGCCATCACAACCACCACCTCCAAGTCAATGCCCCCTCAACTTCCTCCCTGCTTTCCCACCACACAACATGCTGCACCCCACCCATGTACCTCCAATCCTAACATGTCTCCCGACATACCACTCGGCAACCAAACAGGCAACACATGTATCCCCATCCAATCCATCATCCGCGCTTCCACAGGATAAGAAGCGAACACTCACTGGAATCACGAACTTTTGGCCTCCTCTAGTCAACCGAACTTTCCACGATACGCCCTGCAAACACCACAACCCATCACTTCCACATTGCACATGCCGACCGCTTGCATCAGACACCGCCACAAAAGCCTCTCAGAACCAACATCAACACCTCCCGCCAACCACTTCCCTACACGAACCCAATTTCCTACACCCCACCAACACCACCCATTCACACCACACAACATGGACCACCACACCCCTCAACTCTTCCCCACGGTTCCAGACTCTTCATGCTCGCAGTGGCACTGCGCATGTACCTACACCTGCAATCGACCAGCCCTCAGGGCGCAATCAACCCGTTCATACTGTCCTGTGCCACGCCATCACCACAGATAATACGCCGCTCTAAAACCACACCCACAACAACCCCGCCTCCTGCCCTCCATCCCGGAAATGCGGTCCTCATACCTGAAGTCCAACCACGCAGAACATCGCAGCCGAACTGTGCTCCGAAAGCCTCCTCTCCCCGCCCACCTCCATTTCCACTCCAGTGCTGCACCACCCACGCATCGCACTAAACACCACATTCTGCACACCCTCACAGATACTCGCACCAGACTACACCGCCCGCCAGTCCCAATCGCAATCCACACTACCGCATAACAACCCCTCGCAACAGCAGAGCACCCCAACACACTCATGCCGGACTCCATCAAACTCCAATCATTCCTCTCTTCATCACCAGATTTCTCAACATGTAATCAGGCCGCGCACTACGACCACCGTATCTACCCTTCGGCCCCATCCCACCACCGCGCCAAACCATCGCAAACTATGAGACTCGGATGCTCCACCCACCTGCCGATCTTGCCCGTCACTCTTCCTTGGGACTTGGCTGAAAAGTGCCGAATATACTGCCCCGATAACCCGAACATCGCAGGCCCGACCTTCACGATCACGATCGCAAGCACACACATACACACAAACACACATATAGCTCCCGGTCAGACCTCTATCCTCCAATCCAACCCGTCACTTGCCCCTCGCTCCTTCATCCACCCATTGCAAACTGCCCCCATCACAACCACATCCATGCCATCCCATGCCATGCCATGCCAATGCAATCCTCTCGCACTGCACTAGGCCTACTCCCTCACCCAACACTCTCCACCTCCACCCACTGCAAGTCACCCCAACTCGTACCTTCACGTCCGCTGACCCGCCATTCTTCTTCGCATGCCTCTGCCACCCAACCGACACTCCCGTATCCGGCCCGATCTCCAGCCCGATCTGTACAATTCCACCCCCTCCGCCGTCAGTCGTCACAGCAGTCCACCCACACCTTCGTACAAACCTCCCCCCACCACCAGCATCACCACTCCTCCCCCATCGCCCACCTCTCCGCCTAATCCAAACCAATCAAAGACACCCAACCCGTGTATCCCCCCTCCCGACTGCCCAACCCGGATGCCATTATTTCCCCTCCCAAGCCCCGCCACCCAACTTACCGTCCCCGTCGTGTCTTCCGACAGCTGCCGCGACCAGGTATTCGACAGCGTCACAGACCCGTCCCTCAGCGACACCGTCAGCCCCGACGTCCCCGTCGAGTGCGTCGAAAGCTGCCTGCGACCACCGCCAACCCCACCGTCACCGCCCATGCCCGACAACCAACCCCACACCTCACACACCCTTGCCCCTCGCTCCGCACCCTACCAACACCCATTCCACATCCCCATTCCCACAGAGAGGACATATACCTAGATGTATGCACGCTCAAAATCGAGCGCACCCCAGCCATGGCTAACAGTTCTACCGACGATATGGGCGACAGCTGACGCCTCACCACCATTGTCACAGACCCGCCGCCCACGCCCCTCCGCAGAGCCATGTTCCCACCCATCACCAACGTGTCCCGCTTCGACACCTGCGCCTGCACCTGCGTGCTCATCGCCATCCTGCAACAACAACCACACCGCAACACACCTTGTCATCGCCGTGCCGTCGATCAATCCCCGACACATAGAACGCTGCCCAAACCAGACTCGAACCGTATGTTCCCAGCCCTCGAAAAGCTCAGCGAAACGTTCACGCTTCACACGATAGCCACAACTATGCAAGCGAGAGCCCGAGCAGGGTGGTCAGGTTACGGAGCCGAACCCGCCCATCCTCGGCGCGTCGTACGATCTCAGAAACGGCACCAGCGACACGTTCATCTGCAGCGACCCGCGCTGGTGCACGTGCGCCGCCAGCTTCCGCTCCTCCTGCCGCTGCTGCAGCCGCTCGAACTCCGCCCTCACCTCCTCCCGCGACTTCAGCTTCGGCCCCAGCTCCAGCCCCGAGCTCAGCCCCTCCATCCCGTACAGGTCATATATCTGCCGCTTCCGCTCGTCGCTCAGAATCTCGTACGCCTCCCGGATCCTCTGGAAGTTCGAAGTCGCAATGTCTTGCATCTGATCACACCCACGCCCACGCCTATACAGTCAGTCGGTCCGTCCTTCGCCTCCACCACCCATGCGTCCTCCCACCTGCGCTCCCCGTCCCGGGGTCGCGCGATTCCGGTGCCACCGCAACGCACGATCGTCGCGGACCCGACCGCTCCTCCTCCCACACCCGCAATTCACCTCCTAACCTACGACGCCTCCTGCCACCGCACTGCGATCGACCGCGCCTCCCAGCCCCCTGCCAATGCCGCGACCGCCAACTCGCGGCCCAATTCCCCATGACCTAATTGCGCACAATTCGCACAACTGCGGCCTGGATGCCAACTCAGGGACGATTGCGCGGAGGAAGTGCGTACATACCTGCAGCGTCTGGTGCTTGTCCGGGTGGTACACCTGCGCCCACTGCCGGTACGCGCGCTTCACGTCGTCGTCGGACGCCTCGGGCGCCAGGTGCAGCAGCGCGTACAGCTCGCGGTCCGGCCGCCCGTCGCGCTCCCGCTCCAGCGTCTCCATGGCCGCTGCCGCGCCCTGCCGCCCCGCTCCCTCCCTCCCTCTCCCTCCCTCGCGCGCACTCCAATTCACGTCAATTCAGCGACGGCTCCCGGTGGCGGCCCTCCTGGCCAGAGAGCCCTCCGAGGGGGACATGGCGATCGGGGCCCGGGGGCCAAGGCCCGCTGGCTTATCTGGAGGGGAGCGCAATGTGGGGCGAATCGAAGATGGGGTGCGGAGTCCTGCTGCCGCTGCCGCCGCCCCGCGGAATCGGGCCAGGGCCGGACTGCATCGTCGTTCTCATTGTCCCTGTGCACTCCACTCCCCAATTCCCCCGCTTCGCTGCCAATGCATCCCTCTCCCTCGAGTCGCTTGAATCAGCGTGCCATTCTCCCGGGCTAGGGTTCGCCTCGCCCGGAGTCCACGTCACCCCCTCTTGCTGACTCGG
This sequence comes from Bryoerythrophyllum caledonicum, assembly GCA_963971425.1. Classification (NCBI taxonomy): domain Eukaryota; kingdom Viridiplantae; phylum Streptophyta; class Bryopsida; order Pottiales; family Pottiaceae; genus Bryoerythrophyllum; species Bryoerythrophyllum caledonicum. Next base: position 4,972,871 of record OZ020517.1, on the reverse strand, counting down.
ACGCCACGATGGACATCCGCCCTCGCCCTCGGTCCCACCTCAGACCAGCTGATGAACATGGGGATCCCACGATCCCTAAGTCGTAGGGGAAGAAGAACGCGGTCTCCAAAGGAGGCCGGCGTGAATTAAGTGTCTGTTCGTTCCACCACGAAGACTATTTGCTACGCCGTAGTACCTAGTCTCGTCTTTGCATCAATGAGCTTTCTCAATTGGAGCAAAGACACCTTCTAGCTTCACAGTTGGTTATGCATACGCATTTCATTTCTTGGCTTCTCTCACTAATAGTATTTCGTTCAATTGCTGTCGTTTCTCTTGTTTTTTATATTTTTGTTAGCCAGTTTTTCAGCATTATTGGTTGAGTTGCCCTTTAGTGCCCAGGAGACCTACAACGGGACTCTAGAGGTGTTATAACTTAATTTGCATGAAATCCATGGGAAATTAGGTCTTGTATTTTGAAGTTTAGAGTTGCGCACACATGACATGAACACTCGCTGAGAATGAGCTCATGATTTGGAGTTACAAAACTCATGGGAGAGCTAGAAATTCATCACAAAGTGCACCAAGTACCCTAAAATACAATGAATACCATGCGGCATACTATGTTGTATTTCATACACATGCAAAATGATTTTGGTCTGAAATTTTGATTGAATTTTGTCTCTTAAAGGTTCTTCATCGTTTTGTGATTGATGATCTCTCTTATCACATACAAAATTTATGATTTAATTTGTATTAGTTTGGGACATTTTCATATACAATCAAGTAAACAGAAGCAAAATAATGATCAATAATCATGACGTATAAATGCTCTCTTGACGTATAAATGTTTTCTTGATGTATGATATAACACGCAATTAAGCAATTATGCACTTGGCCAAGTGCTCTGGTTGCTGGTAGAAAGCCGCAAGTTATTTGCTCACAACTTTTTTTTAAATCAAAATTTGGCAAAAGTTTAGTATGTTTTTTATCAAATTTTTTTGGTGTTTGTCGTGTCATACCTTGGCATCTTCATGTTCATATCAGTAATATATTTTTTACATTTGCTACATTTTTTTAGAAAATATATGATATCTAATCTAGTTTACAAATCCTGCTACAAAATTATAATCATGTGCCCAAAGAGATTATAAATTTGTTATGAGTTATTATAGGATTTTAGAGTAGTGCACTACAAATACAATGTGTAAGAGATACAAAAATATATATGCAATTTCCTAAGACAGTGTAAAGTACCTCACTGTATTTTATAATGTAAAAACATACATAATCAAGCAATTCCACACTATTGCCGAGGAATTCTAAAATCAAACATATCATATGGACCACCCAATATATAAATATATACCACCCACCGAACGATAGACACATCTCAAACTACATTATACTAACGTACTTGTCACCTAAACTGCGTGCATGCTCTACTATAGTATATAGCTCCACGGCTCACAGCTCATCTTCTGGCGGAACAACTCCCTCCACGTGTCCAATGACGCTCTTATATCATAGCGGATAGTTCATGATCCTGCACTGGACGATCTCCCACACCTTCGATGCCAATGGACGCACTCTCAACATATCGATAATTGCCAGGAACACCCTCCCGCGTGTGCGTTACCCTATCATCATTGTAGAAAAAGCCATCCTCTCGATTGAAGGACATCTCTCGCTCTAACGAGAAGGCCCCCTGAAATGCAATGATGTCCTCGGATACGCTAGATCTTGGAACGGAAGGCAAACCTGGTCCGGTATCACTCTGAGTACCTCCGAACGTCTCTTGTGTCTCCGATACAGGCTCTGATTGAGAAGGCATCGAAGGCTGTGGAATCCGCCTCTGCACCGAAAAAAATTCCAATGAATGCAATTCTTCTTCCTCCATCTCCAGCTTAGGACCATCAAATGTACGCTCCCCTCCTGCCCGTGCTGCCAAACCAACATCAACTACACCGGTATCTTGCATCCTCTCTGTAGGTGTTGCAGACGTCTCCCCTGTAGTATCTCCCATCGCCCGTTGCGTTGATGGAATCCTCTCTCCTGGAGGAGACTGGTTCACTCCATCTTCATCGGCGTCTGAACCACTGCAAGATGAGAAATCTTCAGTGGTACCTGAACGTGGCAATCTCTCATGTAAACCACCTCCATCCTCATTGTCGTCTTCATTCCTCACTCCACCAACCGCCTCTTCGGTCTCAGGTACGATGTTGCAACCAATACTTGTTCCACCAGTCCTGACCAACAGTTGTCCTTGGAAATTGTCGGACAACTCATTGTACAGAAATGAAACTCTGTCTGTACAATCGTCAATGATGAAAACCTCAGATCCCTGGAAATCTCCTTCAAGGATCGTGGGAATGGCCGTAGATATATTACACGCCACTAAACCCCAACCACGGGGCAAGTATGAGCCCACTAGTCTTGCCAGCTCTGATGGAGATCTTTCAAGTGAATCTACTTCAGAGGGTTGGCGTGCCTCACTCCAGTGATCCAAGAAAACAAGAGGAAGTAAAACGTCTCCAGAAACATAGTTCGGGTTAGGAGATGTACCCACAGGGTGCTGCATACAATTCACAACATCGCCAATCGGTTGTACTACTTGCTCCATACGCCCATTCTCTGTAAAATCGAGAGCATAGGGATTAACCGAGTTCGGATCAAATGCCCAACATCCACGTCGCATAGTACATCCCTCTGGAAGCTTCACCTTCGTGAAAAACTTTTCGTTGACATACACGGCCGCTGGTAATAAGAAGATGACGTTCCATCGTTCAATATCTGCCATCTATAATGTCAGCTGTGCGAAAGCTGCAGATAACTGGGCGTCCCCCAATGACCATCTCCATGCCTCCCACCGCCACGTCGACAATCAATCACCCACAAACATGGTTTATCCAACTCTATGTAGTCGGTGCGAAATAACCCTCTTCTACACCGAACCGGAAGAAGATTCTCTGTGTCGCTCTGCCCTGGCCTCTTGACTTCCATCTGCCATTCCCAATTAGCAGTAGCCAATTCTCCCACATCCACGGACAGTCCAATGTATCCACGCCCCCCTGCTGCAATGTCACCATAATGAAACCTGATGGAAGGGGGGATGAGGTAGCCTATGTCTTCTAGTTTAGACACCTTCCCCCGCACAGGAGCAGTCCAAGCTTTTTTCGTGGCAGCATTCAAAAGCTTCCCAAAGGTATCAAGTTGTGCGTTACTCCTCGGAAAATATTTTCCAACACGGATACGAAAGAACTCCTCCATGGAATCAGGTGTACTTTCTTTATTCTCCACCATCAACCAACGGATGCAATTCATCACAGCTTCTCGTCTCTAATATCAGTCACAAACACCGGCAATCGTACGAGGATGTGGATTCTTGTCTTTTACACCGTCAAAGCTAATGCTTGACGTGGTCTTACTCCATCCTCCCCCATCGGCTTCGCTGTAGCAGACTTTGCCAACCGAAGATAATATGGATTCGGAACCCTACCTAATGGCCTCAACCAATTCTGGGTCATCTCCTTTCTTGTTGGTCGCACGTCCACATTTGGATCCAACTCTTTCTTCCTCGCCATGTCCTTCCACTTGTCGTCTTCCTCCTTGCTGTAAAAGAGAATGCCGGCTTCGTAGTCCTTGCAAACTTGAATGATAGCCTCGAAGCAATCATTGCTCGAATTCCACGCATGATTGGTCAGATCCTCCATGTTTTTGGCCAACCTCTTCACCGTGACAACTCCATCCCCCTTGGACAATTTATGCACTACACTAGCCGCACTCACCAAAGCAACAGCCCTACGTGCATCGTCCGCACGTATTGTGCTATCAGGCCTCCCATATAGATCCCAAATCTGACGGAGCTTCCTCAAATCCTCTTCCATGGTAGAATATGATTGTCTTTGAAACTCCGCCACGTTGATCCGTGCAGACTTCTCAATGTAGAATCGGCGTTCATCATATACCACAAAAGAGGCCTCCCGCCGCTCGAACGTGTCCAGGTACTCATTTAAAGGCATAGTACCATCTCTCCACTGCTGCTGTGCAAACTTACAAGCTGCTACTATGTGTTGCCCATCCACCGGTTCCCAAATGATATGATCTTGAAGCCAAGAATACTGGGATCCCATTGCACCCTCTGCAGAAGCACTCCCATGTGCAATGAACATGCGCTCAAACTCTCGTGCCGTTCCGACCAATGGAAATGACAACTCCTTCTCAACGACACCATCATCAGTGGTAGTATGCACGATATATCTGATCGGTTGAAGTACCAATCTACTCACCCGACTCGCGGATTCTGGGTCTCTTAAGCGGTTAAATACTTCTCTGACCTTCTTCTATGATAAAATCCGGTGGTTTGTTTCCGGATTCTCCACAGAGGCAATACGGTCTATGTGTGCCTTAAATACAAAATTCCCCCACATTGGTCATTTTGCAATCTCCTCCGCTGTAGGCACTGGTGCTCTTAAATACATTGAAGTTGGAACATCCTGCGGTATCTCCGTAGTGTCTTCAAAATCCTCTAGAACAGCGTCAGATAGGTTGTGAATTGTTTCTTCCTCTGGCCCCGTGGCTAACAAATCAGCTAAATCTCCCGCTGTAGATGTAGGAGTCCTACGATGACCATCAGACGTCCTCAGCCCCGACCTAGGAACCCTGCCACCCGATCTTATACTTCTCCCAATCAACCTCGTCCTGCTTGGATCGAAACTTGATGGGCCTTCTCTTGAACCAGAAGCTACATCACTCTCAATACGCCGTGGCCTCTTCGTAGGACGTCTACTCGTTAATGGCGGATTTGGTAATGTTTGTACCTCAGAAATTGTGGTGGGATGTTGGCCTTCACTTCCCCTCCCCCCCTCCAGTGGTTTCCAATCCAATTGCAACGGCTCAGCAAGAATTCGATAGACTTCTGTTTCTTCTGGTTCCGCTGGTGGGGCTGAAGTTGTCGCACGTGATGGGTCCCTCTTCCGAAATGCCTCATATCTGGTATGTTCCTCCATAATCTTCTTAGCCTTCAGCACCATCTCCGGTGATAACGCTAAACATGCTAAGACGTTATTGTGTCTAGCAATACGTACCGCAAGAGAGATGTTCAACCAAAACGTCTGCAATGATTTGAGGAACTTCACTTGACCTGGATTTTGAAGAAGATTCAAAGGGACAGGTGCAAGAAGCAACTTCTTCGAAAGAGAAATCTTCACCTCCGATTGACCTGCACCCATTGCGCAAGTAACGTATACCATATCATCACGTCGAAGAGTGATTACCTGAATTTTGCCAAAACTCTTCCCCAACGCCGATGTACGCTTCTCCAGCTCAAAGGGATAATCCGTCATCCACAAGAAGGCGTTCGACTCATCCACTTCCGCGATCCACCAGCCGTGGTTCTCCCAGATTTAGTCATTATTTGGTGGTGCCATAACGCAACACTCAAAAAACCTGTATATCATTACAAAACGATAGTCACTATTAGTATGGAATAAGTATTTTTGAACCACCACTCATTACACAATTTTTTTGAACATGCAACATCCCTTGTCTACCTCTAAAAACTTTTGCACTACAGAAGATCTAAATCCAATACCATCGTGTTAAGCATGTTGTTAGTTCTTTGGTGAAATAGCATATTAATCCCACTCAATTATTTTCACACATTGTCACACATTTTCGGGGAGAGTACTAGAAAACTTCTACCTTTCCACATAAAACTTTGAGAACTTCGTATGATTCACTTTTGATTTTGCCTACAGCAATGTGCGATGTAAAACTTCTTATTGACCATTTTGATTCTCATTTAAAACAATATCGAGGTCACCAAAAAACATAACGTGAATTGAGAATTTTTGAACCTCCACTCATTGCACATTTTTTTTAAAATATGCTACACCCCTTGTCTACCTCTCAAAAAATTTGCACTACAGAAGATCTAAATCCAATACCATCGTGTTAAGCATATTGTTAGTTCTTTGGTGAAATAGCATATTAATCCCACTCAATTATTTTCACACATTGTCACACATTTTCGGTCAAGGTACCAAAAAAACTTCTACCTTTCCACATAAATCTTTGAGATCTTCGTATGATTCACTTTTGATTTTTCCTATGGCATAATGTGATGTAAACCTTCTTATAGAACATTTGGATTCTCATTTTAAACAATATCGAGTTCACAAAAAAATATAACGTGAATTGAGAATTTTTGAACCTCCACTCATTGCACAATTTTTTTTGAATATGCTACACTCTTTGTCTACCTTTCAAAAAATTTGCACTACAGAAGATCTAAATCCAATACCATCGTGTTAAGCATGTTGTTAGTTCTTTGGTGAAATAGCATATTAATGATTAATCCCACTCAATTATTTTCACACATTGTCACAGATTTTCGGTCAAGGTACCAAAAAAACTTCTACCTTTCCACATAAATCTTTGAGATATTCGTATGATTCACTTTTGATTTTTCCTACGGCATTATGTGATGTACAACTTCTTATTGACCATTTGGATTCTCATTTAAAACAATATCGAGTTCCCCAAAAAATATAACGTGAATTGAGAATTTTTGAATCTCCACTCATTGCACAATTTTTTTGAATATGCTACGCTCCTTGTCTAGCTCTAAAAATTGGTATATAGCAAACTAACATCATGCTTAACATTATGGTAATTAATCGAGACCCTTTAAAATGCAAAAATTGGACACCAATTGCAGTCAAAGTCTGCTGATCCATAAAACGCAGGGATGAAAATGAGCCTTTTCTCAACTTCAAACATTATAATCTTTCAATCCGTGCGGTCAAACTTTATGAAATTTTGTGAGTACATTACTTTATAAGTCTTTATTGAGATCCTACGGTTAAAACTACAAACAAAACCTCATTTTTTCATGCAAGCTAATTGCACTATAACAAGCATTTTTAACGAGTTCTCGTTGAGATATTCTCTACACCATCTATGGACTATGGTACTTTGGGTATCAATAGGTCCGGGTATCACAACCAGGGTATGATTTCATGGGTACCAACTTCCGGTTATCAACATAGGTAATTGTTCAGGGTATCAATTAGGGTTTGAAAATTAGGGTTTTTGTTTAGAGGGTATCAACTACGGATATCAATCCTTGTGTAGTCCAAGGAGGGGTGTGCGCGCGCACACCCCTGTCATAGTTGTGAGGAGGCTGCCAGTGTGAGAGAGAGGATTTGGAGTAGGGTTTGGAGGCTTGTGGGTTCGTGAGAGAAAGGCTTGGGAGGAGAGAAGAGTTGTGAGGGAGACGAATCAAGGGGAGGTGTGTAGAGAGAAGAGTTGTGAGGGAGAGGAATGGAGGGGAGGTGTGAGGGAGATAAGTTTGGTTGCGGCTAGGGTTTGGGAGAGGAAAGAAGAGAAGTGAGGAATGGGAGAGAAGGGCGGACGCAGCGCCGGCGGGGAGGGAGCGCCTGCGGGGAGGCAACGCAACGCCGCGCCTGCCA
>OZ020517.1:4762965-4965220 GCA_963971425.1 Bryoerythrophyllum caledonicum | reverse complement strand
CTCCTTGATGTGCAAATTCCCTCCAATCTACATAGTACACAAAGTTGACAGAAATTAGTGAATGAAATAAAAATGCACATAGCCTCGAGGTTTCGATTGCAAGAGAGCTCACCTTAGAAACTGAGATGGGAAGAGACCTCTAGATTTGCATAGAAACCTTATATCCTTGTTGGAACCTTGTGCTCCAAGTTTACTAGTCAAAGTTTGACTTTAGAACTTTGGACCTTTTGCTTTGTTTCTCCTTTTGTTTAAGCTTTTTACATATTTTATTAAAAAAATTGGCTATAGCCTACATGTAATACAAAGATACTTGGGACTTTTTATCACATAGTTTACTATATAAATTTTATGCATGTGTTGCAGGTACAGTGGGAAGGGTTGGAAAACATGTTCAACAACAACGACAGAATGCTGAATTAATGTTGAACGCCATCAAGCATTAGTGAGTGTACCGCTAACACCTGCAACGTATCTTCAGGTAAACATTTATTTTTATACAAGTTTAAGATTGATTGTTGATTGATCTTCTATACTATGTAATTTATAGAATAACCTTTATGTGGATGTATAAACCCTTTCATTTATTAGCGATTGTAACAAGTTCCAATAGTGTCAGTAATAGCAAGTAGACAACATGGTTCATTTTCTTCCCTAGATTCAGTGGAATCCCTTCATTTTAGTTCACTTGGATTCAAAAGATTGCATCACACATGATCTAGATTCATTTTCATCATGTTAGAAATGATATAAGTTCCATTTTACACCAATGTTTAGGGATGCAGAAGAGGTGTAACATATTTAACCCCTAAAGGATCAATTGTCAAAAATGGGCTTTTTGAAAGTTCGGTCATGTTCCTATGGTGTCAATTTCCAACATTTCTCTTTGAAAATTTTATCATAGAAAGGCATTATGAAGACTGTAGTGGGAAAATAATTTTTACCTAAATTGGACATTTGATCAAAAAGTTGAAGGGTTTTGAATTTCAAATGGGGAGAGCGGGCAAGTCGGGCACGTTCAAAAACTTTTGCTATGACACTATGTTGAATGTGAGATTTTCGGTACTTACAACTAATACTATTTCCCTTGATGTTGTCAAAATAAGTTCTTGTCATTAGTGAAAAATAGCATATCAACCCAAGTCAAACATTTTCACACATTGTCAGTCAGTGTTGGGCAAGGTACCAAAAAAACTTTTTGTTTTCCAAATAAAACCTAGAATTTTTTTAATTTTTCACTTTTTATTTTTTCCACAACAATATGTGGTGTAAACCTTCTTATGACCATTTGGATTACCAATCTAAAACATATTAAGTTCACAAAAAATTATAGTGTGATTTAAGAAATTCCAAACTTCCACTCCTTGCACAATTGTTTTGAATATGCTACACCCGTTCTCTACCTCTAAAAATTGGTGTACAAAGAACTAACATCAAGCTTAACAAGATGGTTATGGATTTAGACCTTGTGTAGTGCAAAAATTTGACAGCAAGTGAAGTCAAAGTCTGCTGATCCACTGCACTCAGGGAAAAAAATGAACCATATGTTTGACTTCAAACACTATAATCTTTCAATCCATGCAGTCAAAGTTTATGAAATTTTGTTTATATATTACTTAATAAGCCTTAATTGAGATCCTACGGTCAAAATTAGAAATAAAAGTTTTTGTTTCCTTTTTTGTTCATTGCACTAGAATCCAAGAATTTTGAAGTGTTTTTGGTGTAAGACTGTCATTGTACCTTCGGGGTTAATGACTCTGTGCAAGGAGTTCATGCTCTACAAATTCTTGATTTTTTCATTTCAAAGTTGTTTTATCAAAAGGTCTAATATCATCATCATATTTTGAATAGTGAATATGTATTTAGAAATATATCTTTTATCAAATGAATGGTGCTTTGAAGGTTAACAATTAGTACATGTATTTTGACTAACGTGCAGCCATAATGTTCCTATTTTTTCAATAGTGATAATGGACAGCCGCACGATTCAGACTCCTTCGATACGGCCACACATCCAAATAGATAATATGCTCTCCAATAGCTGTGTGGGGGCTCGATTAGTACGAGCAACACGTACAAGGCAAATTCAACAGAGATCTGTTGGGATCAGAACATCTGAATTGGAGAGGGTAGTGGAATTGCTTTCAGAGAAAGGAGATGTGGTGGGCTTAGCAACCAGGGAGCATGCATTCAAAAGTGGCATGGAATTGAATGGGTCAAAGTTGTTCCCATTTTAGGTGGCAGTGTGTATCATTAGGGTAGATGATGCATTGCATTGGACTGGAGAGATTACAGGAGAACGCCTTGGCATGTGTGTGGGCTTGATCATTCGTTGGCATCGGTCTTTGCTACGTGTAGTGGCTGTAGAACCTGATATCACAGGTGTCCATGGTGACATTGGATCACAGATAGCGCCTACAGAAGTGATGGCCCCAAAATTTGATTTTCCTGAGTTCATCAACACACCAGGATCCACCCAGAGGTCTCGACGCAGTAGTCATGCTTCAAACGCCGAAGATGAAAATTCGCCGTTTTCCCAGCCTACTCCCTCAAACATCCAAGATTTGCCCCATGTAGATGGATTTGTATATGTTAGACCAGCACGTCGTACATATTCTATGCAAAATAGGAGAATGAGAGATTCTAGGGAGCCATCATTGACAGAAGCTGCACCATCTAAGGTATCGCTTAGAAGCGTGCAAATTGCAATGGCACAAGGAGGATGCAAACGCAATTGTTTGAGGGACGTTCCAGCAAGGTATCTATTGGGCATGCGATATAATGCATGGGATAATGAGTTTTCAGTTCGAAGTACGTGGATGAGACAGATGCTAGTTTCTTTTTACACAAGGACGGAAGGAACTCGTCGAGACAAGTTTGTAACAAAGTTAGATGGGAAACAAGTTTGCAATGCTTGCTACGCTCTTGGGGTTGGATATTCACAGAGGCGCTTTCAGCAATTGAAGAAGGACTGTCTAATATATGGAAGAGTGACATCGATTCACGGCAATACCCTTTCAGATCCGATAAGAGAGAGTACTAGAATGACTGCAGCAGAGGCTTGCTTTAAATCGTTTGTGGATGAAGCTGGTTGTCCTCAACCTCATCGCTGTATTCGCCGTAAGAGTGACAACGAAGTGGTGCCTCTCATTCTCCTTCCCATGAATACAGCCAAATTTGATGTATTCAATTACGTGAACGGGGAGGTCAAGAGAATTTGTAATGGAAAAACCATTTCTATGAGTTCGTTCCGGAGGATGTGGCGCATCAAGTATCCCTACGTTCAGGTACATCCATTCTCGAGATTCTCAAAGTGTTATCACTGTTGGGAGTATAATTGTGCCATGGAAGGAACCACCAATGCGGATGCAAGGATAAAGATAAAGGAGTTGTTTACGTTGCATCTGCGCAACCAGATGGAAGAACGTAGGCATTATTGGATATTCGAGAGGTCGTGTTATATTAGCCCTGAGTTGTACATGTGCATCATAGTGGATGGCATGGACCAAAATACGACCATGGTACCGAGGATGCGTCAGACTGTGAAAAACATTGAACACCGGTTTGTGAAGATCCATCTATGTGGTGCTCTTGTACATGGCATTGGTTTATATTGCGACGTGTGGTTTGGGGCTCACCACAAACACGATAGCAATCAAGTCGTGAGTACATTGTTGTACGTGATTCGAGATGTGCTGCGGATGTGGAAGTCTAAAACTCCTTCTTGGTCGCCCCTACCAAAAAAATTAGTTAAAATAGGGTTTTTAGTATTAGTTAACTAGAAAAATAGTTAGTATTGCGTGAAATTAGATTAGATAGCCAATAGAGAAAATAGAGAAATGCTTAAGTAGTTAATTAGGTTTATAGTGGTAATAAAACCGGGTCTTAAAATCACTAATTTATGTCCCGGGAAACAATTTCAAAAGAGTCCCGGGAGATATCCCGGGACGTAAGTCTAAAATCACCACTTAAATCTAAATTAACTAGTTGAGTTTAGAAGGTAGTTAGAAGTAGTTGAGTTCTTCTAGATGCTAATTCTTGTTTGAATTAGTAGTAGTGGTAGAGAAAAGAAAAGAAAAGACAAAAAAGATAAAGATAAAAGAAAAAGAAAAAGAAAAGAAAAAGATTCCAAAAAAAAATTAAAAAAATTAAAAAAAATACATACCCGGGTATCAACCCGGATATGAACTAGTTCGGCTACCAACCCGAGTATGGGCTAATACCCTGGCACCCGGGTATCACCCGAGTAGCTCCAGCCGCCTCCAACAGTGGCCTTCTCGAAATTCCCCTTCCCGAAATTTCTCTCCCACAGAAGTTTTCCTCTCCTCTCCAAGGACTCTCCTCTCCTCCCCTCCTTCTCTAAAAATCTCCCCCCCCCTCAAATTTTCTCCTCTATCTCCCTATCTAGTTTTCTCTCTCTCATAGGTTCTCTCTCTCTCTCTCTCTATTTTGTCTTTTTGGAGTTGGGGTTTGAAGAAGTAGTCAAAGGAGTGAAGAAGAGGTGGTGCAACAAGGAGGAAGAAGAAGGAGAGGAGGCTTTTCAAGTGTCTTGGAGGTGCACGGACTAGGGTTTGGTGGAAGAGGTGTGCGAACTAGGGTTTGGTGGAAGAGGTGTGCGAACTAGGGTTTGGTGGAAGAGGTGTGCGAACTAGGGTTTGGTGGAAGAGGTGCGCGAGCTACGGTTTGTTGGAAGAGGTGCGCGAGCTAGGGTTTGGTGGAGATTTTAGGGTTTTGTGGAAGTGGAGGAGATTTGTGGCCGAAGCGAGAAGATAAAAGAGACAAAGGAAGGAGGTTGCGGGTGCAACAACAAAGGTGACTCTTGCCCATGTTGGGTTTCTTTTGTTTGTGAGAATTTCTTGTTTGTGAGTCTTTTCCTCTCTTGTCTACCGGGGTGACTCCCCGGTAATATCCTCCCCGGTCTAGAGAAAAAGTCCTCCCCGAGGACTTCATCTAGACCTCATTGTGTTGTTTACATGTGTAGTTGTTGTCGATTGTCTTAGCCTTGTGGTAAGTTTTTATCTTGAGTTGTCTCCCTCCTCATATCATTTTAGATCTTGCCCACAATTCCTATCTTTTTCTCGGTCTTCCCGGTCAACCGGGAAGAACCTCTTTCTAAGTCCTTGTCTCCAAAGTCCTCTCCTCGTTACGATTATATGTGACCTTGTGTTGTTAGTATGTTGCTAGATGTGTGAGACATCCATATCCACATACTCTAGTAAAGTGTTCCGGAGTTGTCTACCGGCTGACCGGTAGACTTGTGTTTCCGGGCCGGACCGGAGTTTGTGACAAGTTAATAGGGAGATTGGTGGAAATACAGGCATTTTGAAGATTTTGTCTACCCGGGACAACATGACTCTCCGGTGAGTTAGGTGGATTCTCCATCCTCTAAAGGTGGGGCTTGAAGGTCTATGAGAGAAAAAGAAGCCTCCCGGTAACTTCTATCGGGAAGGAACCGGTAAACCTCCCTTCCTCAACCTCGGAGTCTTTGGTGGAGTCCTATGCGGCTATACTAATCGAGCTTAAAGAGACTCCGCATGTATCTATAGATACACCCAACCTTTCGGTGGACACCGCCACTCCACCGGTAGACCTCCCGGTGGATATTCCCAATCTACCGGTAGACCTCCCGGTGGATATTCCCAATCTACCAATAGACCTCCCGGTTGAGACATCCGACCTCCCGGGGGATTCTCTTGACCATGTTGGTACTTCCAGACATAGTGTCAATCCCTATATGTCTCAATCAGAAGAGTCTTCCGGTTGAGTCTTTGTTATATGTTATGTGTTGGTTTACCTCACCGGTTGGTGAGATGTTGTTTTAAGTTGCTAGAATTACACACTAGGGTGAGAGTAGTGATGTCGATGGGGCCCCATTGCGCACCCGGTCACTACCACTTGAGTGGTTTCTCCGGCTACTTATTTTTGTTAAGAAAAGGTTCACCGGTTCTGGGACCACCGGACTGGGAGTCTTCCGGTCTACCGGTCTTCCAGTTTACTGATCTACCGGTAATCCGCCGGTGACTAGGCTACCCTTGATTTTAGGATCTAGATGCCGTTTTGTCCAGTAGTGGAGCTACTTTTGGAGGGTAGCTATTGACTTTAGTGCACCTCCTAGATGCCGTTTCGTCCTTTTGCGGTCTAGTTTTGGAGCGTAGCTATTGACTTTAGTGCACTCTTTAGATGCCATTTCCACCTTTTGGGGATCTAGTTTTGGAGGGTAGCTAGTGGCCTTTGTGTACTTAAGGGCCTTGGGCTCTTGTATTATGTACTCTTCTCTTTGTTGATCTCCTCGTGTCTTGCCTTCATTGCTTGTGTCTAGAGTCTTTGTTGAGCTTGTGTGAGTAGACCGGGAGAGGGTTGAGTCCTCCTAGTGTATCTTTGCTAGGTGTGCAAGGTTGTGACTTGTTGTGTGTTAAGTGATTGAGTGTGAGTAGAGACATCTCGAGGGGCTAGGATATCCGGGTTAGATAGGTAGAGTGAGGTCCGGGACTTGTGCTCTAGACTTTTCACCGGTGGGACCGGAAAGAGTTGCTTTATCGAATGGGATCCGGGAAGCCCACGGCTATTTATGATAGCCTCCTTTAAGTGGGAAGTGTTCGGATTGGTGGGGAGTAGGGGGTGACATCCCCCTTCTCTCGGTACACCGGGAGACATCCCGGCTAAGCCTGAGTCCGGTGAATTCCGAGATTATTATCGTTGCAGTGGATGAGTTCCGACGATCCCCGTGAAGGTTGTTTTGCTCATATGATTTGCTTAGTACTAACTTGTTGTGAGTCTTGTATCTTCTTGCTTTGATTCATTGGGTGTGGTTGTAGTTGGAACCCGGGCTTGCGTGACGGTTTACCGGGACAAGTTCCCGGTAGATTGTGAAGACCGGTTAACCGGCTGCGACTTTTTTAACTCTTTCAAGGTGTAGGGTTAGATTGTGGATATTGTGGCCTCTGGACTGCGAGAACGGAGGGCAGTGACTTTCCGGGCACTGTAAAAACTTACCGGAAATCTACTCTGACGCTCAACAGAGTTTAACTCAAACACATTTGGTTACTTGTTATCGGTGACTAAGGTACCGGGGAAGCCATCCTCCGGGAGGTGCCGAGGTATTATGTGTGTGAATTATTGTTAAGATTTAAAGAGTTTGATGCACGATAAAAATCCCTGGAAACGATCTGGTAAGGTGAGCTTGCTTAAGGTTAATTTCGGTTAATTTTGAGAATAACGAACCACTAGACTACGACAGCGGAGGAGGGGCTTTTTGCCACCAACACTGTGAATTCAGGCCGACAATTGCACCCGTGAGAACAAAAACATTTATATGTTTGCTCTATGTGCTACATTGGTGGGATTGGGGTTTTTTCAGGAGGTGGAACTATCTTTTCTTATAGTGGGCCATACCCACGAAGATATTGATCAACGCTTCAGTTGAATATCAAATACGTTGAAGAGGTCGGACGTGGACTCGTTGAAGGAAATGATTGGTCTTATAGAACGAGGAACATTTCCTACGGAGGCATTTGTTAGAACCCGGCTACTAGAGAATGTATGGGATTGGAAATTATTCATAACTCCTCACTTACTGACAGGTCAGGATTCATTGGTGGGCATAACATTTCCGCACTACATGCGATTCTATATGGACAATCGAGAAGGGGCTCGTGAGGTTCGAGTACAACACAAGCATTATTGCAAGGATCCATGGGGACCGGAAGCAGGGACGAAAACTTTGAGGTCGTTGCCAAATAGGGATGAACGACCATCGTTTGCGGAAGTATTTGCAGTGGACGAACGAGAGTTGAAGGCGTTGGATGACTTCACTGCATGTAAACAAAGGTGCATTCAAAGGTTGCAGCATGAGGACTAGATCGTGAGGCAAAAGTAGAGGCTGAAAGATTGAAACTCTATTGAGCTCAATTTCCACACAAAGACCGTAGCAATGAGCATCGTACCACACCGTTTTGGCCTTCAGAGTTCTCCAACACCGGACCTACAGGGAGCGCATCTTTGGATGTAATGGATGGTGCAAGTGAAGAAAATCGTGAGATAAATGTCGTAGAGCAGGTAGTGGCGGTGCTTCCAAATGCCGAGGCTCGAGGATACTTTGGTCCTCGTAGAGGAAGACCCTCTAATCAAGCAGTGCGTAGGGCACAACAAACAGAGCGCAACTGTGTTGAGGAACGCACCGAAGAAGGAACAATGTATGAAGGTAATCATGACCCATTTCCACCATTTAATCCACAATCTGATATCCGTTGTGGACAATTTGTAGCCTTGAGTGTTGATCGAGCAGAGATAGAAGGCGGTGTACCATTCTATGTGGAGAAAGTGATTGAGGATGGAAAAAACCGATGGACACTTAAGATAAAGGTTTGTTGGTATTGGCCCATCATCCAAAGGGGGGTTGCTGATGGAGATGGGTCTTCTGCACAACAGTATGCAAATTGCATGGACTCAATCTGGGAGCCATCTGGGGAGAGCCATAGTTGGGTAGAGAAAGATGCATGCATTTTTTCATGGGTAGACTCTCCGGTAAGAACCATGTCCGGAGCCAACGGGTGGAGAAAGCGCATTGTATTTGGAGTGTAGGTTGAAAGCAGGATTCGCATTCTTCAATCGGCAAAGGCTCACATCCTACAATATATTGCAATGCAAACCGAAGCTATCGATGATGACCGTTTGCAAGCAGCCCTAAATTCTATGGAGTAGATAGTGTGCCTTTTTGAGAGTATACTAGTTGTGTATGGTAATTGATATATAGTGTATGTGTAAGAGTAGTATATTCTAAGGGTGATGTAAGACATTATGTCATTAATCCTTTAGAGTGAAGTTGTGTTTACTATTGGAGCTAAGTCCAATTGTTGAAGCACATATATTTAGTTTCCACCATCGTATGCATTATGTACTACGTAGAATATCTTTAATCAACTGCCAACCCTTGCATAAAGTATGTTTTTTTGTAAGTACGCCTGTTTATATACTACAATCCTTCAAATCTATCTTTGAAATATTGTGAAACTATATTAAATATATATTTATCTAGTATTAATGAGGGGCCACCACAAATTAGTTGAAAATGCCAAAAAATCGCTTCCAATATGAACAACCATGATTGTACGTAATATTGTTGCAGAAGCTCAATTTTTTTTCTTTGGAAAACATTTTTTTTCTTTGATATTTTTTTTTTTTTTCAATTTTGCCACTTTTGTTTTCAATGGCCGCCGTTGTACCCAAGTGCACTTTTATATGGCCAAGTGCATAATTGCTTAAATGCGTATTGATATGTGAGTGCAAGGCTATCAACCTCGTGCACATGTGAATTTCTATCATTCAAAGCACAAAACTTCTTGCAAGAATTTATTGATGGATAAAATAGTATACCCTCCAAAGTCCACAATTTTCAGAAGCAATATATGGTAACTGTAAACACTGTAATCTATTCCATCAACCGTTGGATGTTGTGCAATTGTTTTCCAAAGTTCAGGTCATGGATTGAGTTCAATTTTGTAAGGTTGGATATTGAAATTAGGCATTCTATCTCCATCAATGTTAATTCAAAAAAAAAATCAGCACATTCCTTGGTTTTGGAGAAAGATGATATGGGCACTAAAAGGATAGCAATGGATAGAATAGTAATAGCCAAAAATAGAACTTGTTGCAAAAATCTCATATCTGGAGTAGATTGATTTAAATTAGGGTTTGCAATGAAATTGCTAACTACTCTTAAAGAAATCACCTCAAGCCCTTTGCACCAAGAGGTAGGCTACAAGCACAATCAACGCACCAACTACCATGTGGCTAAAAAACCCAATTAAAGTTTACACGGCCATGTTGCAATTTAAATATTTTAAAACAATGTAGTGAAGTATCTATAGTAGTGTAGATGAGAATGTTCACATCAAGCATAGATACCCTACGAAAACTTATTACACTAAATATCACTTTTAGTGTAGTGCCCAGTAAATGACTAGTAAATGCTATAAGTTTTTACTTTAAGTGAATATTTTTACCAACTATGTTTATAATGATCCTTTTATTTGAATACTATAGAGAGTTGTGCTCTTGGTAAAAATTGGCATCAAGAGTAAAAAGTTATTGCATTTACAAGTCATTTACTGGGCACTACACTAAAAGTGATATTTAGTGTAGTGGAGTAGTTTAGCTTGTCTATATCTCTACCAAGAAGAAGAAGAACGCCAGTCTCCAAAGGGGGCCGGCATGAATAAAATGTCCGTTCATTCCACCACTAAGTCCATGCCCACCGGGCATGGGTAGTAGTATGGAACTACTTCCCCCTTTCGAGGGTGGACACTATGTACCCATTAACAAGTAGCCAAGAACAAAGGACCAAGGTCCCAAAAGTCTCCAAAAGAGGGAGGGCGTGTATAGTGAAATGCATATGTTAGTCTATGGAGGGGGGTTCGAAGCCTCAGGAAGGGGTTGGTTGTTTTCAAGTTTTCGTTTATGCAGGAGTATCAACATAGCATGTTGAATTGCAATAATGTTAATATTTGAAAAAGTGGTTTTGATTGAAGTGATGGGGATTTTAAATGTTTCTTCAAGGGTAGTCATTGAGGGAATGAAGGTGGTGGCTCTAGCACCCGCGGTGATGACAATGAGGGGGTCAACTTTCCATCCTAGTGCTTGAATATCGTCAAGTAGTGGTTGGTATTTGTTTATTTTGTTTGTAATAGTGACCGGAGAGAATCTATCATTGCAATATGTGAATTCAATAAACTGAATAGTGAGACTAGGGTCTATGTGGTTTGGTGGGGGTCTTTGTATGATAGTCCTCTAACACATAGTAGGTCCGGTTTGAATCTTGCATTACAGTGGCATCTTTGAGTGCAACTTATGCATGGTAATAGCCAAGGAGGGACCGTATTTTCTTGTGGGTTGTCATTAAAGGTTCCGGCATTCATGAGAATGAAGCACCGGGATTTGGTTGATGATACAAGTAGTTTACGAATAGCCCATACGGCTTTGTTGTGTCTTTTGACAATTAGTGAGTGTATATGGGGGTTTTGGCACTTGAGTAAGACATGTAGCCATGTGTCCGGGTCCGTGGTGTTGCAAATTGGACATGTTATTGTAGGAAATCTTTCTATTCCAAAGAAGAGTTGTTTGCGGGCATTTCCCATGTATTGTCCGGTGCGGAATTTGATTAGGCATGTGATTTGTGAGTCCGTAATTATGGGATTTTTCCAAAAATTGTTGGACAGTGCGTTGTGAATATTTGGATTGTCGGTCTATTTATCAATATTGGGGAAATTTTCTGTAAGATTTTCCAGGTTATTTACAAGATCATGTTTTATGAGGTATTTGTCCAAGAATCGTATGGGGCCTTTATCGGGAGTTTGGCCCATAGGTGGCCATTCATATCTATGAAAGTAATATGGGGTGGCATGGGCATGTTCATATGGGTGTTCGGCATTCTTGTGGGTTTTTTCTCTTCCTTCCTTTTGTCGTGTAAAGAAAGATCGATAACCACAACATATCGAGAGTCCTAACCAACATCAAATAAACGAAAAACATACACTAAAACAAGTATACGTAATACACCCTCAAGGAAAGATGTATGAATCACAAGTAGTCAAGCGTCTCGCACTCCACGAAGGAAGAATCAACGAGTGCGAGTGGAACTAGAGAATTTAGAGTCTTTACTAATGACAAACCATCACTAACAAGCAAGGACTCACTAATCACTCTCTAAACACACTCACAAAGCTTGACTTGACAAAGACGTCAAGTCAAGGACGTGTGCGGCGCTATACGCACACGCAAACAACCCTAAGTGGATGAAAATCATCCACGGATGAAAACGGTGCGCCGCCGTTCGTCCCTAAACACACGTAGATTAGTAACAAACTAATCTACGCTAAAATCTACAATACGGAGAGACCCTCGACGCCACGTCCCGTGACAGCTGTCGTGTAAAGAAAGATCGATAACCACAACATATCGAGAGTCCTAACCAACATCAAATAAACGAAAAACATACACTAAAACAAGTATACGTAATACACCCTCAAGTGCCCCCCCTAGCGGATAAAGAGACCCTCTATCCAGCTAGGACCAAACAACACTAATAAGACTAAACGCCAGGGTGATGTCGCTGCAACAACTGTACGCATCCAGCCAAAGATGTCGCCGTCATCGAATCAATAAGCATATGAAGAAGTAACAAAGAGATGGTAGGCCGGGTGCAATGTGAGCCCCATCTTTAATCGCCTTAGGCAATTTTATTGCCAATCCCTTGGTCAATCTCCACGTTGCCTATCCCTGAACCGAAACCAGGAACTCCAACTGGATGGCAACGCACAACACAATGACAAGTCTATGAGGAATTCAAGCCGTTTCATCGGGTGAAACGTGACTCGAAGACCTCCGACAACGAGGGCAAGTCTAATCCCCGGACGGTAGAGTAGAGAGAGGCGGCGTCAAGCAAGCCATATGCCAACCACGCTGGCAATGGTCACAAAGCAACATAGTAGCCGCACCCTTCTTCTCACCACACACAAAACACGGAAGACCCTGTGGCACATCGGCCAACTCAGGATGCACGGAGCCATCAATGGGCAAATGGCAGTGCGCGCAGTTCTTGGAGTGCTCCCGACACTCCCGGCCATCTTTGCCTTCCAGCAATAAGATGCCACTGGACAACACATCCTTCACACGAAGAATGGTGCGCCCGGCCTTGACGTCTAACGTCGTAGGCGCCTCACGTTGCAAATAAACGTAATCTCCAGTGGAGAAACGCCGCAACTGAGGTCGATAAGCACCGCTGCGAATGCGAGCATACCGTAATGTGTCGCGGTGCTGAGCGATGGATAAATTCTCCATGGCCATTGGCATGGCCCGCTTGAAGAACTCCGCTCGGTCACGCAGACACTGGATCCAGACCTCTGGATCATCCAAGTCCGCAACTGGGGCCAACTTCTCCCGTACAGAACTGGGTAGAATCGGCTCCCGTCCGTACAACAACTGATACGGACTGAAAGCGGCCAAAGAGGCCTGCCGGCTAAACCGGTATCCCATGGCGATCCATGGTATCATCAGATCCCAATCACGGTGGCCACCCTGAAGTAATCCATACTTCCGTAGTCCACGCTTGACGGTCTGAACCACACGCTCCGCCAAACCGTCCGCTTCTGGATGATCTCTAGAAGTCGTACGGTGGTCAATTAAAGCCTTGGTGCACAAAGCCTCGAAAGCTCCAAGGAACTCACGCCCTTGGTCAGTCAACACCATAGCTGGGGCTCCAAAACGAGCGAGCACAATGCCATGGCCGCCAACTCCGAGGAGTTCTGTGGTAATGCCACAAGCTCAATCCACTTGCTGAAGTGCTCCACCATCACCAACACGTATTTGGCTCCACGTGGGGTGACAACAAGTGGCCCAGCAAAATCCAGAGACCAACGGTAGCCCAAACCCATGATGGGCAAAAGTTGCAGCTGTGGTGACAATGTGTTGAAGCTGGATCTGACCCGATCACAGACTTCACACCGTGAAACGTACATGGCCACTTGCTGATACATGCCGGTCCACCAATATTGACTGCGCAACATCGAATGAGTCTGCCGCACACCAAAATGACCAAGGTCTTCGTGTACTTGCCGTACCAACGAAGCCCTCTGATCCGGTCTGGGAACTATGCGCCTAGTTCCATCCGGCCACAACCGAAATAGAAGGCCGTTCTCCCAACGGAACCTCGCTATCCGGTGTCCAACTCGATCGCGCTCCATGGCCGAAAGAGCGGGCGGAAGTGTGCCATGTTGCAGCTTGTACAAGATTGGAACGTCTTCCCACACGTCGCTAACAACCTAGGCCTTGTCTGATTCCTCATCCGCTGCCATATCAGGCAACGTCGATGTGGATCCAGACATCAATGTGAGGTAGGCTGCTGCATGCCACCCCGGGACTGACTCCCTGTCACAATCCCCATGCCACCTGGCACCAGTCAAATCCTCCTCCGATGGACTTGGATTGCGAGATAGACCATCCGCATCCAAGTTTGTGATGCCCGCCCGGTGTACAACCTCAAAATCATACTCCTGGAGCAACAAAGCCCACCTGGCAAGCTTGCCAGTAAGCTTGTCAGACTCCATGAGCCACTTCAAAGGCTGGTGGTCGGTCACCAAAGTAAAACGTTGCCCATACAAGTAGGGCCTAAAATGAGCTATGGCCCAAACCGCGGCCAAGGCCTCCCCCTCATAGGACGAATAGTTGGACTCCGCGTTGTTGTTGCTCCTAGAAGCAAACGCCACAACGTACTCCCGTCCCTCATCATCCTTTTGAGTCAACACGGCTCCCAATCCTACTGCACTCCAATCTGTGTGCAAGTGGAAAGGCCGTGTAGCATCTGGACGCCGCAGTACAGGCGCTGAACCGAGCTTCAGCTTCAAAGTAGCAAACGCCTGTTGTTGCTCCCGTCCCCAAGTCCATGGCTGATCCTTCCCCGTGAGAATAGTCAAAGGCTTAGCAATCAAGCTAAAGTTCTTGACAAACCGGCGATAGTAATTTGCCAAGCCAAGAAAAGCTCGAAGCCGTGACACGACGATTGGGGCTGGAATCTTCTGCAACGCATCCACCTTGGCCTGTTGTACGCCAAGACCCCCTGGAACAATCATATGCCCCAAATATGGTAACCGGTCGTGAAAGAACTTGCACTTGCCATGGTGCAAGCGCAATCCCCACTGTCGTAACCTCTCAAACACCGCCTGAAGATGCCTCACATGCTCCTGTGGGCTGCTACTAAAAATGATAACATCATCAATGTAGCATCGGGCAAACGGTAAACCGGTCAACACCCGGTCCATCACCCTCTGAAACTCAGCGGGTGCGTTCTTGAGGCCAAATGGAAGAAACTTCCAATGGTAGAGCTGATCTCTCCCATCCAGATCAACTCCCCAGAACGCGGTCTTCACCCGGTCGTCCACCATCAATGGTAATTGGTGGTAACCGGACCGTAAATCCAGAGTACTAAATACTCTGGCGTGTCCCACCGCATCAAACAACTCCTCTGGCGTGGGCATGGGATACCGATCCGACTTGGTCTTACGATTGACCGGCCTATAATCCCCACACATCCGCTTCTCCGTCCAGTTGCCAAAGATGTCCTTCTTCGATGGCATCACCGTGGCACAAGCGTACTCGCCGTTAGAGAGCTCAATCAAGCTGGCGTCCAACAACTCCTGACAACGAGTTTGAACCCCAACTTTCTCAGAGAGACTGAGCTTGTACGGTCGTCGGAAGATCGGGTGATCGTCCTCCAACTGAATGTAAATCGGTTTGCCTCTGTAGCCCTCCAAATCATGAAGACTAAAGGCAAAACAACTACGATACGAACGTATAAACGCTCGTACCCTTCGTGCCTCGGCACCGGTAAGATGTGGCCCCAAATCCAAAGGCCAATCATCAAACTCCGTGGTCTCCTTCTCCACTGTAGAAGACTCACCGCGTACCGGCACGGCCGGTGATTGCTACTTGGTAGCAGAGAGGGCATTAATGCCCCCAGACCCCTCACTCACAGAATCTACAGAAAATCCCGTATCGTGATGATAAAACTGGGAAAAGATATCTCGAGCATCCTCACGGCCAAAGTCCTCTGCCAAGGCTGCAAAGACACGCTGAGCACGAAGCTCCTCAGCTGCATGTCTCTTCAATCGAAAAAGCAACTCCGCTTCCTCGATCTCTGTGAGATGTGGCACCGCTGCCCCTTGACCATCAGAGTCTGCCCCCAGCACGCGTGGATGGTCACTTGAGCGGCGTTGAGCGGCGAAACAGAGGCCACATATCCAAACAAGGGTGTTGAGGTCAATGGCTTGACCTAACAAATAAAGGCGTTGGCCCTCAGAGATATCCGGTGCGGCGGTGGTGCCTGTCAAAAAGCCCATCGCCCGCTCCCTCTCATCGGCAGAAGGCTCCTCGAAAGTTTGGGAAGAAGAATCCCAAACCATGCCCGGACCGCGTGACCTGAAGGCAAAAGAGCCTGGATATCACATCAAAGTGGGAAATGCCCCTCGAGTGAAACCAACGCGGTTGACCACCGCCAATGGTGGCTCATCATCCTTCGTAACCTCCCTGGAAACACGGTGGTCGTCTAAAATGTCATCGACCTCACGGCGCACGGGCCGTTGCACTTGAGCAAGTGCAGAAGTGAGCGTCGTGGATGATGCCATGTTGGTCCAAATCCAACGTGGCCGATGGGCGTAAGATCCCAACGCTGCGGCATCAACAAACGTAGGGGGACCAAGAAGGTGATGGATGTACGCCCCATCCTCACGCACTTTCGTCCGTGTATCCCCCAATGGAGGTACATTCTCAAAAATGTACCCCGGTGGTGTCGATTGGTGGGTAATCCACCACTGGACGAGCCTAAGCAAATCCGCAAAGAGACCCGACCGTGGATCATCCAAGCCACGTCCACTTCCCGCCCGTGAATGGCCTTGGCAAGGCCATCCGGCAATCACCAAGTCCACGTGACCTAACCGGCGAAGATCATCCTCGCTGGTCAACGTCACATCACGTGGCAGCTTGCCAAAACATCCCCGAATGGCAGAAGGTGGTAACTGCTCCGGGTACAACGCCAGAAGACGCTGAATGTGGTGGTGAGCAACTCGATTGGCTGCAAAGCCACTATCGACGTGAATGTACCGGCG
Organism: Bryoerythrophyllum caledonicum; assembly: GCA_963971425.1. Taxonomy (NCBI): domain Eukaryota; kingdom Viridiplantae; phylum Streptophyta; class Bryopsida; order Pottiales; family Pottiaceae; genus Bryoerythrophyllum; species Bryoerythrophyllum caledonicum. Next base: position 4,948,571 of record OZ020517.1, on the reverse strand, counting down.
TACCTTGAGCCCAGCTTCTAACACAGCCGCGAGCCCCGTACCGATACCGGCAAATAGCTCCACGAGGGTAATACCCTCATCTGGTGGTCGCCACTGAATTGTACGAGCCAACAACGGAGTAGAAGAGTCCACTAAGAGATGTGGAGCATCCAAAGCATCCACAATCTCCCGACTCCGACGGGTAAGCTCCAACTGAGTTCCCCAAGGCAGAACTGGATCCTTGCAATGACGTGCAGGGATCTGTAGTGGTATGTACTCCCGTGATTCCGCTACCCCCGACATAAAAGCATATGTCTCCTCCAAAAGCGTAGAACCACATGGCAAATCAGAAGCCAACGCACTGCACCCAAACATAGCGTCCGCCGTGGAAGTCACCGCTCTAGCTGCGAAGACAACCGGAATGAGCTCATTTCTGCCATCACCGGCAGACCACCCAGGCCTAATCCAGGCCTCCTCCGTCCAATTATCCACTCCAAAACCGAGAGGATAAAGTGCTTGCTGACCCACCAGAATGTCATAGTTGGTGGCACCAGTCACAGCACACTGAAGGGATACGTGGGAGAACAATGGACCAGATCCGACACCGAACATCAACTGTAACGGATGTCGGGTGTACCCCATGGCCTTCTCCGTGCCTCCAACCGATGTAACAATCGTAAATGGGCAAGGCTCGAGGTCCGAAGCACCTAGACCCAAATCCAGGGCTAGCTGCTTGCCAATCATCACTGGCTGAGCTCCAGAGTCCAGCATAACACGCAAGGGGGTAGCTCGAGTGGGGTTGCCGTCCGTACGGCTAACCACCATGACTCCGTCGTCATTCACCAAACGTACAACCCCTGGACGCACACTACGGCGCTCTCGTGCCGACCGGGCTGCAATGTCAGATAAATAAGCCACTCCAGAGATCAATGACTGATCCCCGGAGGACTGCTCCGTAGGTGTGGAAGTGACATTGGCCTCAAACACGGAAATAGCCTCCGCCGCCAACTTGGCCCGCACTGCCACCAAATCCTCCTCGGTGGGTGGAGCCGTCACCGCCTACGACACCTCCAATGAAGGCATGGGCACCTTGCCCTCCAACATACTACCTGCCAAGTAGAATACACCAGATGGTCGAAAATCCGGTGTCAGAAAATCCACACCGGCAAACACGGGCAACTGCAACACCTTATACGCCAAGGTGTGTGCGGCATCCCCATGAGTGGAAGAAAGCGGTGGGACCGGGGGCGGAGTGGGAGAGGCAGTAGAAATAGCCGCATCCGCGATGCCAAAAGAAAGTGGTAGCCGGGACTGACCAATGTGGTCCGGCAAACCCGTGTGGCGTGGACGGCCACTACTAACCGGCATAGAGGATGAAGGTGCCACTGCTTGTACAATAGTCTGAGCACGAGTGGCCACTGCTGCCACCACCTCCCCTGAAGCGCCATACAAGTAGCGGTCTAGGGCTAAAGATGAGCCCTGACCCCTCGATGGAGGCCGTGTCTCTGCCACTTGCCCCAAAGAAGCCATCGCACTCATTTGCTTCTTCAGCTCCGCCAGTTCAGCCTGTAGTGTCTTCACCGCATCCGATCCAACAGCTGAAGACCCTGGGCGCTTCTCTGGATGAAGAGAAAAGCAGTTCTCATCAGTGTGGCCAGTCTTGCCACAGTGAAAACATGTCACAAGCTTGTTTCCCTTACCCCCAGCCTTCTCTGCAGGCTTGGCTGCCTCAGTCTTGGGCTTGGCCTTCACCGCCCCTGCCCCCTTCTTCTTGGAACAGTTGGGCTCCCCCTTGGTGTGACCAGCCTCCCCACAAGCCCAACAATGCACAACCTTTTCAGGTTGTGCCTCCGCCAAGCTACCGGTGGCGGTGGCAAGCTTCTTGGGCTTGGGAGCCTCTAATAGGGACGTCACTAAATCAGTGGCCTCGCTCACGCCCAGTGCTCTATCGAGCGCTTCCACCTCGGCGAACGCCTGAGCCAAAGTGGCGTTGCCATGATACCGAAAAAGAAGATGTGGACTAATCAATTCCACCATCCTCTTGTCCAACTTGGAGATGAAGATCTTCACCAGTTGGCGCTCCGTGAACACATCACCAGCCTCAGCTGACAACCGTGCCAACCGGGTATACATGGTGCGTGGGGTATCCTCCTTCTCCCGGCGGAAATCCTGGATGCGCTGCATCTGATCACGCCTGAAGCCCCCGTACTCCACCTCTAAATGCGCCATGAACTGCGCTAGAGGATCAAAGGCAGGCGGATCGCCAACCGCCATCAATGCCGCACGTGTGGCAACGGCCAAACGGGACATGGCCCCCATGCCAACCCGTTCGCCCACAATGGCAACACCCTTGCCCCTGGAGTCCTCCCCGAAGAGACTCTCTTCCACCTTAGGCTCCTCGGTGGAAGTCGGCAGTTGGGCAACTGCACTCTCCTTGAGCGCAGTCACCAACTCCACACGCTGGCGCCAGTACTCCTCAACCGGACGTAACTGTGCCTCGTGCTGCGTAGTCCACTTCCCGTACGATTGGAGCGCTTCTAGCTCCAAATGCTGGGGCAAAAGCTCGAACGCATACCAGTCGTTAAACGACGGCATCCGCTGGCGCTTCTCCTTCATCCAGGTTTGGAATCGGAGCCGCCAATCGGGCAGGGAGATGCCCCCAGCCCGTCCCGAGAACCTATCTCGCACGACATGACGGAGATCGTCCTCCATGTCGTCAAACGTGCCCACGCCCCAGACCCGAAGCCTACGGTCGGTATCCAACGCTGAAACAGGCTCAAAAGCCTCGTCGGTATCCGACCCTGGCCCAAAGTCTGTGGTGGAAGCACTCTTCGAGTGGTTTGGTGAGGGAGAGCGGTAATACCGACTCCGGGTACTCACCATAAACAAAAACCACCTCGGGATCTATCTATGGGTACTATCTAAAGGGTAAGGGTACGAACGGGCAACCTGCACCTGCAAAATCACCAAGCTGTGTGGATCACCGGTCATCACCTCCGGCTACCACAGGTCCAACCACATCCCCCCACATAGAAAGGTCTTGCCGGCCATAAATCCGACTTCACCCCTACGGTACCCTATCACAAACTGGAACAACAAGAAATGGGGCCACCGGAATAACACCGGCAACAAGCCCGCAACACGGGGGAGGTACCGCACAAGAATCCAGAAATCAGAACCAGATCCTCTCCCCCCAACAACATAAAAGCAAGAAAATGAAAGAGACAGCGCCACTGGCACACGCCTGCAGTGGATGCCTCAAAGTCGCAAAAACCTGCAAATCAAAGAGAAACACTAAAAAGTGTTCTCCCCTAACGTCTAAATCTAAGGGAGTAGTGGAGATTGACCGTGGTGTTTAAAAACACTATCCCTCCAATGAAATCACATACAGTGGTGGATAATCACGACAAACGCCAAACTAAAGCTAAAATTAGGTCAAATGGCGGAAACCCTAACTATAAGCATAAATGTCACTCACATCCGAGTAACAATGCCTTTGAAATCTACTCCCAAAGTTTAGCACTATCTTTTTTTTTTTTTTTTATAGATCACAAAACATGTGATTGTTTTCGTGACGTCCAAAAACTAGCCAAATATATTTTTTTTTGTAAACTAGAAAATTTTCACATCACTAGTCTTACAATTTCTTCACGAATCCAAATCCGTTGTCAGAATCGCAAAATATTGAAAATTGCAAAATCTAAAATTCTAACATCCAACTCCAGGGACTTCTGAAGTTTTGGACTCAAACTAACGGAATAGGGGTCCGCGGCACGCAATTGAGTACCTGCTGGAATTTGGAGCCTGGCGCAATTGGGCTCCCCCACGCCTCGGATGAAACCCCTCCCCTTGCTTGGGATGAAACCCGTCCCTCAATGAAGACTCGCTCGCAGCCACGTGTGGGCTTCGTCCCTCGCTCATCAGGTGGCCAGCCTCGAAACTCCACAAAATCGAGAAGTCAACTCTCGCTTCCTTCACGGCAGCCCTCGCGGCAGTCCTTTTTGAGGCCTGACCATTTTTCGGGCAAAGTTCAATTATCAGCTCCCACGTCCCCCGAATCCTCGCCCACAGACTCTCACAGTCTATCCACTCACGGGCGATCTTGTTTGGAGCCCTTCACCGTGCTTCAGTAAAATGTGCGTCCTAGATCCCGTCGCCGTAGATGAAACCCTGTTGGAGATGAACTCCCTACTGGATGAGAAATCGGGGTTTCACCAACCCTCGCATACGACCTTCTCCACAGAACATCTCCAGCACATGAGCTCCTTCACTCTTCACTCAAGACATAGCTCAAATGGCGAAGAGAACACACAAAATTTGTGCACAAACTAACGTGATATTAGTAACCCACTCTTTCTACTTATTACTTTCTACTACAAACTCTTTGAATGCAAAAATGGAAAGAAACCATGGAAAATAAGAGGGGGTCTTTGTCAAGTGAAAGATGTATGAATCACAAGTAGTCAAGCGTCTCGCACTCCACGAAGGAAGAATCAACGAGTGCGAGTGGAACTAGAGAATTTAGAGTCTTTACTAATGACAAACCATCACTAACAAGCAAGGACTCACTAATCACTCTCTAAACACACTCACAAAGCTTGACTTGACAAAGACGTCAAGTCAAGGACGTGTGCGGCGCTATACGCACACGCAAACAACCCTAAGTGGATGAAAATCATCCACGGATGAAAACGGTGTGCCGCCGTTCGTCCCTAAACACACGTAGATTAGTAACAAACTAATCTACGCTAAAATCTACGATACGGAGAGACCCTCGACGCCACGTCCCGTGACACTTTGCTAGTTTGTCGGCTTGTTCATTGCCGTCGATATTAGCATGAACTCAGACTTTGTGAAGTGTAGTAATTTGTGTGCGATTTTGGAGCATTTCAACCATAGATGTGAGGATAGTTTTGTCCGGGTGACTGTTGTATAAAGTGGGGTGTTTTATGTGTGTATTAAGGACATATAACACATTTATGCAATCTGTAAAAATGTGAGCCGGTTCGTTTGGGTATTCAGTGTTGATTATCTTAAGGGTTTTGTGTATAGCCATCATTTTGGCTCTTAGAATATTTTGGAGTCCATGTAGTCTTTTGCCTAATTTTATTTGTTTGGTTGAATTGTATACCCCATAACCGGCTTTTACTCGGTGCCAATGTCTCGGGCTTACTTCGGTTGGTTCTTTAAAGGAGCCGTCAGTATAGTAGCTAAAGTTGGGGTCAAATTTAAGGACGGTATTAATTTGGTAGTTGGGGAGTGGGAGGCCCAATTCGGTAATTGGTAGTGTGGAGATGTTTGTGTGGGGGGTTGTTGCAGTTTGTAGAGACGGTATCCCTCCGGAATGCCCCCAATTGTCACTAAGGGCTTTCCAAAGTAACCGCTCCGATTTCGTTCCCACAGAGACCTAATGTTCTTCTTTCCAATACTCCGGATTACTAAATTTAACACAACAATTTAGTTACGAGTTAGCTATAGTCTTTACTTACTTAGGTTAGACCCGGATCCTTCCGGCGTCCGGATTATGTACAATGGTTTCCAGAGAGCTGTTTCCGGAAATCTGGAGGGTGGTTTGATTTGTCTCTATTCCTCCTTAGAGAGTCTCCTGGAGTTTTTAAGCGAGTGGTCGAAGTCCACTAACCCTGTTTTGTGTAAGTGGCTGGATTTTCCACTGCCCTGTGACTTAAAGTGGCTAGGCACCCACTGTCCGGAACTTATAGTGACCGAACACCACTCTCCCTACTCTGCTAACTGGTAGTTTGATTGCTGCTGCCGGACGGCGGCTCTCACGACATCCGGATGCGGTCACACAAAGACTAATCCGGACTACAACAACATTCCAGTGGGTATGATTGCAATTCTCCGGAACAGAGACTCACTGTTCACTATAGTTATTCCATCTAGGTATTGGTATCAGGCTTTTTTCCTATCTTAAGGGAGAACTCCGGTAGTGACCGGAATCTAGTTTAGCACGGTTTTGTCCGTGAACTAGAGATTACCAGGAACAGCTCTGCAGTTCATCTCCTCCCCTCCTGGCTACTTCCGAACTCTGGAGACTACTAGGAACACCTCTGCAATAGTTCTCTCCAGCTTTCCCAGGCGATCTCCTGATACTGACCTCGATAGCATCCCCCTCCGGCAAAACAATTGAATTACCCTATTCCGGAAGAACTACTCACACAACCATACCCTTAAGAATGGATCCGTCACTCACAGGTTCCATATGTCACACCAAAACACAAGGTAGCAAGTCTAGTGTAAATGATAACATACATTTCCGAGTAAGAAGAACAAGATAAAAGAGTTTTGCCAAAAACCCTTACTACTAAGTACTAACTAAATTCTGCCTAAACTTAGCTTTTCTCCCAGCCGTCTACGGGGAGTCCACTAGATCTTATCTAAAAGATCCGAGAAATCCGGAAAAGTTCCAGATCGGATCTTAGATCCACAAATCACGGAACGGTTCCGTCTCCGGAATTCCTATTCAAACTTATCAAAACGGACAGTCGTCTCCGTCAGCAGTCGGGTGCACTTGGGGCCCCATCGTTAGTCGTTGCTGATCCGGACTCTTACCTTGATAAAAGAAGAAAAAGAAACCTACAACCTAACTAATCCTAAGTGGGAGCCCCGATTTCTCCCACTCCGGCGGGAGGAGGAGATCTCCACCGGAACACGCGACTTGCCCTTCGTCTTTTTCGACGTTGCAGGTGAAAGGTCGGTCTTCCAGGTCAATGGTCCTGCTGTTGGAGGGGCAGCCACCACCGGAGTACTGGCGTCCGGCGGTGGAGGGGGCTGTTCCGGTGATCCTTCCGGGACTGGGGGTGCTGGTGTTTCCATCGCGGAAGCTGACTTGGTCTCTTGGACCAGGTCTCTGAGCTTCCGGAGGGACTCCTCGGTCCGGACGCCAACCTCTGGGAGACGGACCTTGGTTAGATAGGGATGCCGTCTTCCGCCGGAGGATCTGGCAGACTCATGTTGGGTGGCGACAGGAGATCCGGAAGGGTCTTCAGGATCTCACTCGTACTTGGGTTGGGAAGTACGATGCCCTCCGCTGGCGTCTGGGGTGACAGGGTGTCCAAAGACTTCGAATTTGCTGAAGTGCCCGGAGCTGGAGTGGAGTTGGCCGGAGGTCCCGGAGAGGCTGTGGTCCGTGTTGGTGTCGTGGTGCTGTCCAGTCCAGGTGCTGTTGGGTCTTCCGGAGGTTCTTCGGTGATGTTGTCAACCAACATCTTCATCTGGTCCCAAGTCCGGCCCATCTTCTCTGCTTGGTCTAGGAGAAACCGGATGATGTTGGCCCTGGTGACCTTCTCCTTCTTCTCCACCAGTTCGGTGAAGAGCCGGCTCCAGTTGACCACGTCTACCGGAATTTGCAAGGCCGCCCGGACCTCTCTTAGGGCCGCTACGGAAGCAAGGGCCTTCGCCTTGGCTTCCTTCCGGGCCGTCACCGCCAGGGCTGCTTCGGCGAGGTAACGCTTCATCTCCATTTCCGTACTGGCCTTGTACATGGTGGAGATTTGGTTATGCAGTGCCTTCGCATCCGTCTCCCAGTTCCGGAGCTCCTCCACCCTGTTGATGGCGTCCTCCAGCCGGTCGACGTTCAGACTTCGGAACATTTGCTCCACGCTGGTGGTGATGATGTAATTGGTCTTCTTAAGGAGCCCAACTCTCCAGCCAATATCCCGGGTAAGCTCATCCATCAGTTTGAGCTGACCCTTGGAATCGTTCTTGTCGACCTTTCTCCTCTTCCGGCTGGTCCGGACTCGTCTTCTCCGGATGATGCAGAGGAGCTACGTATTCCCGGACTCTCCGTCTCGGTCTCCTTCCCCCGAGGTCTCTTGGGAGCCTTCCTGCCTTCCGGTGCGCCTGTGGGTGTTGCTTCCGGCACAGTCTCCTTTCCTCCGGACTCCTCTTCCTCCGACTCGTCCCCTCCATACTTCTGGAAGTTAAGGACTTCATCGTACTGCCGGATTTCTGTCTGGGTCAGCTGCTACTGGTGAGCGTAAAGGTGCACCACATACGAGGCCAGAGGTATTGCTGATTTCTTCACCTTCTTGAGATTGGCCACGAGCCGGTTGATCAGTTCGGTCATCAACGTTCCCCAGTCGACGACGATCTTCCCCCGGAGTCCTCCGAGGAAAGTGTAGGCCCACTTCGCCACCACCCGCTTAGGCTTTTCCGGATGGAAGATAGGGTTTAAAAACCCTAGCACGAGCTAGGCATCCAGGTGCCGAAGGTCTTAGAGGTTGTAGCCATCCTTCGGGTCGGCTGGTCCTCCGAATTCCTCTGCCAGGAATTCGTCCCGCCGTTCTACAACCTTGGTGCGGTCGGCTCGGAAGTCGTAGGCCTGAGACCACTCCGGGACTCCCCATACTTCCGGATGGGCTCTCATCAAACCCTGGTACTTCTCGTCCGGCGCCCCGACAAGTTCCCGGACGTAGACCTCTTCCCGGATGCCCCATGGAACCTCGAGCAAACCCTCACAACCCATGTACTTCAGGCTGTTCTTCAGCATGGTGAGTTCGTCCGGGTCTTCGGATATCTCCGGGAGAACACGGTTTAAAGGAGGCAGTGCACTTGCCGGCTCTTCGTCTCTCCGGCCGCGCCCATCTCTATCCGTCCTCTTCGTCTTTGCCATCGGCACAAACTTCATGAGACCTGCCTATCCCCTCATAGTCTCTCGAGGTTGTCCCTGTACGCACCAACCTCACAAAAACCCTCCCTAACGGACGCACGTCCGTTCTAACCGTCTACGTTCAAAACCCTAATGGCAAGAGGTTCGGAAAACCGTAAGAGTGAGAGAGGAAGCGAGAGCGAGAGAAAGAAAGAGAACCTAGACACGGGAAGACGAAGTGAGAAGAAAGAGTATCCCATCAAACCCCAGCCTTAAGTAGTCTCGCCGTTAGTACGGCATCATCATGGCGATTGATGGGGACAGTTTCGGCTGACAGTTTCGGATAATTGACTGCCCCGGAATTCCGGTAACTGCTTCGGTCCCGCTTTTAACATCTTTAGGCTTAATAAGGGTTGGCAATCAGGTTTATCCGACTTTATTCCTACCTAAAGACTATTGGCTATATCCTGGCACAATCTATCACAACTAATTAACTATTTTTTTTGTTTTGGCTGGAACTTAAGGTTAAATTCCGGCACCATGTGGGAACGGAATCCCACAGGGGTTTTAGACCATTTTTTGTTACGGTTTATACGGATTGAAATAGGTGTGGAAGGGGCAATTGCGGTGTATACCTTGTCAATGTTTAGATTTTTTGCTATCAAGGTGAGATGAGTGAGGTTTTCTAGAGTAGCTATCTCTCGAGTTTGGTGATGTATACATGGAATACGTAGGGTTGCTGGTTCAAGGTGGGGTGTTTGTATTTGCGGTGGTATAGTAGGTTCTTTGTATGTCATAGAGTCCGCTTCAAATAGAACTATGATGTAAGAGTCCAGGAATGGGCCTAAGTGTGGGTTAGAGTTGTGGTACCAATGAGTGTCGGGGGTAATAATAATGGTGATGTTATGGTTGGGATCATTGTTTGCCGCTAGGCGTGCCCAATGTGTTGCTTGTTGTGTTTCTTCTTCGTTGTGAGGGTGTGCAAGGCCTACTCCGCTCCACCTATAATCAAAAGCTTTACCAAGAGAACCAAAGATCTTATCACGTTCGAATGGAGAGTAGAATTTTGAAATTTTTGTGGAGCATATAACGGGGGATGAGAAGTATGAATGTGTGATATTCAGAGATATAATAAGGTAGTCTAAGATTGGATCGGATAATGTGTAGTGTGCATTTTTAAGGGGGTCATTTTTGGGTATTCGGTATTTATATCTTTGGTATAGCCAAACAATTTTGGTTTCAAATGTTTAGGGTATTGGTTTAATTAATGGGGGTTTGTAGTGCGTTGTGATATTGGTTCCACAACCATTGTAGTCTAGCGAGTGGTATGGTTATTAGGTGTCTACCATTACCTTCGTATATGTCGGCATTATCTTGTTGTATTTTGATTGTATTTGTTTGTGCGAGGATGTCAGTTTCGGGGTTGCATTCGGTTGTAAAGATGTTAAGGAGGGGGATAATAAGAGGTGGCATGACAAATATTCTATCTCGAGGTTGTGCTTGGGGGTGGTGTAATTGTATGATATTCAGGTAATAACTGTTTTGAGTTCTAAGGTAGTATTGTATGAGGATTTCGGTGTTATGTAAGGAAGCGTTTGGGTTGTGCCAAGGGAAAAGATTTCTTTGCGGGAGCCATTTGGTGTAGGTGGTGTTATTGTGGAGCCAATGGCATAGGTATGACGTATATTATTTGCTTATGTTGTTGGAGTCAATGTACTTTTTATATTTGTGCGCGGTTATGTTGTTTATTGGGTGCATGGAAGGATTTTTTAATATATGTGGTGGAGGGGCATATGGTCGTGAATGTGGTGGATTTGGAGAGATTACTGGGAGGTTGATTGAGGGCATGTATAGATGAAGAATGAGCCATGGTTGGAGGGGTCGGTTAGTAATTTCAATAATTTGAAGATATGGTGATATATTAGCCGAGGTAGGGATTTTAGTAATATTCCTGGGGAAGGCATATGATTGGTGTATGAGCATGAGTAGACCTCCTCTTGCCGGTGTATATGGCCTTCGTTGTTGGGTGCATCTTGTGAGAGAATGAGTGTTATTAAATATAAGTTTTTAATCGGGGAATGTTTTTTGGATGTATTTTGTGGATTTAGTAGCGGTTAGTTTAGTTTCTTGTATGGCAATTATGGCGGGTGGTGTGTTGGTGTGGGCGGTTAGATTGTGGATGCATGGTAAAGTAGTGTTTAACGTTGAGGCGTTCCATGTAGTTATATATGTGTTTCTATTGTCTATATTGTTGTGGTTACAAAGTGGAAGGGAGATGTGGGCGGGTGTCGGGGTGGGGTGCGTGTAAGCATGAATTGGTTCAAAGCATCTAAGAGCTTCAAGAATAAGATTGTGCGGGAAGTAGGGAAATTTTAGTTGTAGTTCAGCGGGGGAAGGGTATGTCTTTCAGGGGGATTATGTAGAGAGGATAGGGTGTTTAGTACTATATTCGTCCAGGGTGTTGGGTTTGTGTTGGCAAAATGTTGGTTGGTGATATTGTTGCATTCGTCTATTGAAGGGTGGAGGGTGGTAATTAGGGCGTATAAGATATGTGTTGATGGGTGGTTGTTTTTTTGATGTATGTAGGGGGAAATGTTGGGGTAGAGGGTGGAATAAGTTTAGTGAAGTATGTGATTATTTTTTAGAAGTGGTGCATAGGAAGATGTCAGGTGTTGATATTCGGGGTGGAGTTTTTTAGTATTCGATATGAAATATATTTTTGATAATCTTTTGTGTGTTTTTGGATGATTGTGGAAGATATTTGGCATTGGCCCAGGTTAGATTCTATGTCTCCACAAAGTATAATTAATAGTTTGCAGTGACTAATGTTTATGGTTACTAGTGGGAGGGGTGTGGAGTGTTGTTGTTGTTGTTGTTGTTGTTGTTGTTGTTGTTGTTGTTGTTGTTGTTGTTGTTGTTGTTGTTGTTGTTGTTTTGTTCTTTTATTGTTTTTGTATTTTCTTTTCTTTTTATATTTTCTTTTACTTTTGTTGTTGTTGTTGTTGTTGTTGTTGTTGTTGTTGTTGTTGATGTTGTTTTGTTCTTTTATTGTTTTTGTATTTTCTTTTCTTTTTATATTTTCTTTTACTTTTGTTGTTGTTGTTGTTGTTGTTGTTGTTGTTGTTGTTGTTGTTGTTGTTGTTGTTGTTGTTGTTGTTTATAAATACAACTATTTTGGCTTTGTGGTTATTATTTAGTGTTTTGTTAGTAATTGTGGTTTTTAGTATTATAGTATCTAGGGATACTTTATTTATTTTTGTTTTATGTTTTTTGTTTTTAGTATATATATATACTTTAAGTGGTGTTTTTCCCGCCGCTACATTGGTCAATGCTAGTTTGACATGTCCATATTGCCTTCGATTTCGAGTGTATCGGGATGGTCGGCTTGAAGGGTTTCCAAGGTAATTCTCATTTGTTTTTGAAGGAGGGCTATTTGGACTCTTGAGTTTCTATTCGATTCGGCTTGGACTTTGTACGCATATACTCTTGCTTCCTCCACAATCTCGTCTTTGAGCAAACTCATTTCTTTCCTTATTTCCCCCAATGTTATCACTGCACCTTTGTTTACAGCTTCCTCAACCATTTGGTTCAGGTCTGAAAAAATGAAGTTTTGTGCTGGTGCATTTTCCAAAGCTTGCACGGTATTGGCTACGGCGGTATTCACATTGGTGAAGCCAAGCCGTGCAAGCTCCTCGGATGTTGGTGCGTTTATTCCATCCAAACTTTTTGGATGGGGGCAAAACTCGACATATTTTCCTAATGTTTTTGCATTTTATTTGACAAACTTTTTGTATACAGCCGCGTAAAGACATTGGATATTGCAAGACCCTATATGCTTACTATTTTCCAACCGAAAGAAGACATCCACCACATTTCTTTCACCCATGTATGCTTTGATGCCCTCTTCTAGTGATGAAATGGATTTGGTTTTGTTCAAATTTTTGACAATTAGACTAGGGCGTTTTTCTTAGCCTTGTCATCTTCCGACATCTTTTCCTTGCTTGCAAATGATGCTTCTATAAGCTCATTGGAAAAAGAAATTTTGAGTGACCTTATCCTTTTAGCTTCTTCCGGTGACGGTGCTTTGATCCAAGCAAAGTCCGCCCCTTTATTTTTTTGGATATTGGTCACTTCAAAATCTAGACCTCTAGAAAAACCATCCATGACAACTTCCTCAAACATATTATACCACTTCTTTCCTTTTAGGTTTGCACTATTTACTCTTATAGAAAGTAAACTAGCAATGGCAATGGAGTCAAAGGATTTACACACTTTCCTCCTACAGATTTGTTCATCCAACTTAAGGATGAATGGACGGAGACCTTGTAAGAGCCCCGTCCCATCCGTTTTAGGATCTTTGAGGTGTATTTTGATTGCTCCACTCCATCTTTTTGACCCATGATAACACATGATTGCAATGGGTTTACCAAGTACATCTCCCACTTCAATGTTCATGTGTTTCAATCTTGCAACAACCATGGCCATTACATCATCTTTTAGTATCACAAGTTCCCCTAGCTCAAAGAAGATGGCAATATGATAATCAAGTGCAAACCCGTTTTCATCAATCTCAAGTTCATGGGGGAGTTGTGTTAGATTGTAATGATTTCCCCCTTCCCTATCATTTCTTTAGGAAGGCCATTCTTCCTGAACGACATATGGGAAGGCAGGGTTGGACACATTACATTCCAATGCTTCCTCATGACTTATACCCATTCTAACCATTTGACTCACGGAATGTTTTGGTCCCATAGGGAGGTTTTTGTCCATGGCAAGTGAGTTTAGTGCGTGAAATCCTAGCCAAAAGGGAGGTTGTTGAAATCCATGAATTTCTTTGCCCTTAACCTTCTTTTGGCTTGAAAGAATTTGAGCACCACTAGACCTTTTTTGACTCAAAACTTCTACTTCAATCATTTGACTATCAGAAAAAAGCTTTTTGGAGGCAGATGCAACACTTCGAGATGACGCCATTCTGTACATATCAAGAAAAAAGAATTGGTGGGGGGTGAGAGGAGGTTTTGACCTGATTGTCTGGATTTGACGTTTTGGAGGCACTGATTCGCCTTCTAGCAGGTCCTCGTAGCCTTCTTCCTCCTGCTTAGATCACTCTCTTGTATCTCCCAAACTATGCGAGCAATCCACCAAGTGTGTCTTGACTTTTGCCTTCTATTTTGGTTCAATGTCCGTTGCTGCCTCCCGCTTTTGCCCCTAGGCCACCAATGCTCGCAGGCGAATCTCGATTGCTCCTGCTGCTTGTATTCTGCCCGCCTATGGTCTCCTCCAGACTTCCAGCCCTCTAGCTCAGTCTTACGGTGCTCGCAGCCTTGTAGCTCTATCTGCCGGCGCTTGGAAGCAGGCTCGCTTCGCTCTTTCTTGTGCCCACTAAACCGAGCAGACCTTAAGTGTATCCTCCCGTTCCGCCGAGCAAACCCTAAGTGTGCACATCCACACTCATGCGCAGCCCACCCATGGTCTCCTCCAGAGCTCCAGCTGTCTGTAGCAATCTTCCTACACTCATAGTCTTTTGGCCTTGTCCACCGGCGCATTGGAACAGGCTTGTTCCGATCTGTCTCTTGTCCTTCCCACCATGGTGCTAAAACTAACCACGTGCTAAAACTAACCAAGTGCACAGCCCGTCGGTTTGGGTTTGCACTGCTGCTCCTATGCACTCTCAGACTCTCGTGCTCGTGTGCTGTATATGAGTGCACTTTTGCAGCCCTCCAAGTACGTCTGTACTCATGCGTTTTTATGTTGGGGTTTATGTTGCAAGGCAGCCTTCGACAACAACGTCGTTCGAGGGGGATGTAAGGGAGTCGCGGCGACTTGCTTCTTCTGCAGACACAATCTGTAGGGGAGGAGTCGACGGCTGCCTGGAGGTGCGATGGCGCTCCCCGATTCCACGAACTTGCTGCCTTCACAGATACGACTTGGGGTTTGGTAAGAACTTGCAGCCGTTTCTCAATGTCTGATGTGGAGTAACTCTCGTGCTGAACTAATATAAAGAGCGATCCGAGGTTAGAACTTGTACAACACACAAAAATAATAAGAAATTGCAGTGTTACGGACAAAGAGAGGAGTAGGGGAAGTTTGAGGTCTTCACTACTGTCGGTCAAGGTTAGTGTTGATAGGGACAATTGCTTGTGATCTCCACCGCGTCCTTCCTGCCGGGGCGACTATACCGACGTGACTCGTCCGTCAGCTTTGCAGGTATGTTGTGCGGGGTTGCTACTCAGAAGTACACATGTGTACTAGCAAGGAGGGGTGGTGCAGCAAAAAACATCAATGAAAGAGGGTTTTGACTGAGAGTAATAGCTTCTTTTATACTCTGTTGCTTGATAGGGTTTGGTGGATGTTTCAGTTGTTGATGCATGATTTTGCTGTTGTCGTTGTGGGCGGCTAGATTTTGCTTCTGCACGCCGCCGTGAAGGTCGCCTGATTGGAGTTCGGCCGTTGAGAGTACAACCTGTCGAATGTGGATTCGTTTCTTGGGGTGTTCTATTTTTTTGGTGGTGGCTAGGATTTCTTAGGAACCGTTGGTATGGACTCGTTTGTGGATGCGAACTCAGGTGGGAGCTCCACGTTTGCTTGTTTGCATTGGTGCTGTTTATTTGTATTGGTGCTTCACCTATATCATCTTTGAGTGCCGGCCCTCGGTCCTGGAGAGACGAACGCCAATGTAGTGAGAGTTTTTGTTTAGGGTTAGAAATACTTACCTATGAGTGCTCATGTCTTGTTTGGTTTTGATGTTGTGTAGTTTTGGCATGTTGTTTCCATCTCCCGTTCTTCTTTTGTTGTTGTTTGCTCCCTGTCGTTGCTGCAGAGTACCCTAATTTTGATGTCGTTTTGTTTCCTGCAGCAATCTCTTCCTCTAGATTGCAATACCCGTCGAACATGCATTGAGAGAAAGTTGAGTAGGGTTTAGGAATTCTTATCTGAGAATAGGCGTGCTTGGATGTAGGCTCCAAGAGCCTCTTGTGGTTGTCGCTTTGTTGCTGGTGACGTTTATTCTTCATGGCAGCTCTTTGTTGAGGTTCGCATCTTCTTGCGGTTTTGGTTCTTGTGTGTGGATTTTTTGGTTGGGCGGTCCTGTTGTTAGAATTCAAGATGCAGGCAGGAAATGAAGAGTGTTTGAGAGTACTTACCTGGATTGAAGACTTTGTGTATGTGCCTTGGTGTGGATTGTTGTTGAACGAGCTTGCGAAGGTTGGGCGATCCCTTGTAGTCCTGGTGTTTGCAGTTGAGCGTCGAGGGTTGTTCATTGTTCTTTGCGATCGCTTGTAGTCCTGGTTGGTACCTTGGTATTTCTGTAGGCAGCTGGGCAACATACATTGCATTGATAGGGGTTAGTGTGGAGTTCAGAATACTTACCTTATTTGTTGTGTGTTGCAGGTGGGTTGTCGATCGCTTTTTGCAAAGTGCGGTTCGGCTCTGGGTCCCAGTGGTTGCTGCCGATGGTTTTTGGTGCAGGCTGCTCCTGACTGGTTCGGGAGTTGGGGCTTGTGCATCGGAGGGTGGGTCAGGCATATGCCTCCGCCTGTCTGGACGAATGATGGCGGGTGAGGCCTTGGTGTGTAGTTTAGGGCTGTTGTTTTTGACTGGGCTTCTATACTGCCGTTTGATCATGCCAACAGTAGCTGATGAGGGGTAGAAGCCCGATCTGCATTTTCCTAAATCTAACTTGTGTGATATGCATTCTAGATCTAGTTCAAGAGCATGAGTTACAATGAGAATGATAATGAAAAAGATGGATAATGGCAAGAGCTTAGCTGAGATAGTTGTTTGCTTGCATTTCGATTGATGTTGGTGGTGAAGCGTCTCTTGTGTCCCTCGCTTGTTGCTGTTGTCTTGCATATTCTGTTGCTTTACCAGGCTAGAGAGGCGTTGGTTTCAATGTTTCTAGTCAGCTTCCAACACTAGATCTAGATCTAGAAGATCTCAATGTGCAAGTTTGAGTTGGATCAAGCAGATTATGGTCCAACACACGATGCTCGCCTCATATTTACCTTTCCTCCTCATGCTAGATCCAAATAACGTCTCTTTGTACAATTCATAATCTAGATCTGAATCTAAGCAATCCCTCTCCAACACGCAATGCCACTAGAAACATCATCATTCACAAAGCAAACATGTTCGGGGTTGGTGGTGAGGCCCAACAACTTTCACTACAAACAAGATGCAAATGTGACTAACACCAAGCCTCTCCTCACCAGGTTTTGCGGAGCTACTCCTCAGCCATCTCAATCAAATGTCTTTTGAATATCTCCACCACTACATACTTTTCTTTACTATACATGGCATGGAACAAAATCATGGATTGAACCTTCATCAACACTCCACCACCTCTTTACTAATGTACATAACTCACTTGCCAAGTAGGATGCCATATAGGATTGGTGGTTATCGCCTTTTTGTGGTGTGAATCATCATATACGAGCCACTATTTTACCTTCACCACAAGCTCCAACCAACCTCATAGTGAGAAGAGGGCATCAACAAGGATTCACTAAGACTAAACAGACCTCCAATTAACATCGAGACGATAGTGGGTCGGGAGGCGAGGCTTAGGGAGCGGTTGGCTCAGCGTCCAACCGTGCCCACCCAGCCTGCGGCCCGTCCCCGTCCTGCCACCGTGTCCCCTTCGCCACGTCATCCCCACCACATCAACACTTTGACACGGTGGCCTAGGAATTCCCATCATTGGTGGCTGCCAATAGGTTGTGAGCGACTTTAGAATTTCCAGGTTGTGAGCGGTGACGTTGTAAGGTTGTCGGAGGTGTGGGTGAGGTTGTGAGGTTGTGAGGTTGTGAAATGTTGGCGAGGTTGTGAGGTTGTGAGAGGTATTGGTGAGGTTGTGAGATTGTGAAAGGTGTAGGTAAAGTTGTGAGGAAGTTGTGGCGAGGTTACGAGGTTAAGAGAGGTGGTGCATTGAAGTGGTTGTGAGGTTTCAAATTTTTGTAGCCCCAACAAGTTTGATGAAATTTTGTATCTCTCTCATTAATTGGAAGTGACATTCCACAGCTTAAGTTGGAGGATTCACTATCCGGACAGGTTTTAGGAATAGATCCTCAACATCAAGGTCATCTTCGATCCCAGAGTCCTTCACCCACATCTCAATTGTCACTTTTGGTTAATGAGGTAGATAGAAGTAAGAAACGGAGAAAGGCTTTTTGTGAATTCAATGGGCGTAGGAAAAGGACCGTCTAAAAGCCTCAACTCTCTCGTGTTCATTGGTTCAATGGTGGAAAGAACGTACACTTAATTCACTCCAGCCTCCCTTTGAGGGCCAAAGTCCTTCCTCTCTAAAACCCTCAACGTCATCGAAGAATGAGGGCCAAACCACACGAGAAGAAAGGCAGTGAGTTGGATGACTCACATTGGTTCAAATTAGCAAGTGGTTGCCACATGAGAGGAAGTAGGGGGAGTGGCAAGAATGACATGGAGCAACTTTGTAGCTTTGGAATTTGCATTGGATGTTGCTTTGGAATCTACATGGCAATGACTTGGCACAATAACTGCCGTTGAAAACTACCAGGCACTAGTGCCTGGAAGTCCACAGGCACTAGTGCCATGTTGGAGGAAGTTGTGAAACTTCCTCCCCCTCCTGTGTGGTAAGGCCCTGATATTCCAAGTTCATCAGCTGGTCTGAGGTGGGACCGAGGGCGAGGGCGGATGTCCATCGTGGCGTCCGAGTCAGCAAGAGGGGGTGACGTGGACTCCGGGCGAGGCGAACCCTAGCCCGGGAGAATGGCACGCTGATTCAAGCGACTCGAGGGAGAGGGATGCATTGGCAGCGAAGCGGGGGAATTGGGGAGTGGAGTGCACAGGGACAATGAGAACGACGATGCAGTCCGGCCCTGGCCCGATTCCGCGGGGCGGCGGCAGCGGCAGCAGGACTCCGCACCCCATCTTCGATTCGCCCCACATTGCGCTCCCCTCCAGATAAGCCAGCGGGCCTTGGCCCCCGGGCCCCGATCGCCATGTCCCCCTCGGAGGGCTCTCTGGCCAGGAGGGCCGCCACCGGGAGCCGTCGCTGAATTGACGTGAATTGGAGTGCGCGCGAGGGAGGGAGAGGGAGGGAGGGAGCGGGGCGGCAGGGCGCGGCAGCGGCCATGGAGACGCTGGAGCGGGAGCGCGACGGGCGGCCGGACCGCGAGCTGTACGCGCTGCTGCACCTGGCGCCCGAGGCGTCCGACGACGACGTGAAGCGCGCGTACCGGCAGTGGGCGCAGGTGTACCACCCGGACAAGCACCAGACGCTGCAGGTATGTACGCACTTCCTCCGCGCAATCGTCCCTGAGTTGGCATCCAGGCCGCAGTTGTGCGAATTGTGCGCAATTAGGTCATGGGGAATTGGGCCGCGAGTTGGCGGTCGCGGCATTGGCAGGGGGCTGGGAGGCGCGGTCGATCGCAGTGCGGTGGCAGGAGGCGTCGTAGGTTAGGAGGTGAATTGCGGGTGTGGGAGGAGGAGCGGTCGGGTCCGCGACGATCGTGCGTTGCGGTGGCACCGGAATCGCGCGACCCCGGGACGGGGAGCGCAGGTGGGAGGACGCATGGGTGGTGGAGGCGAAGGACGGACCGACTGACTGTATAGGCGTGGGCGTGGGTGTGATCAGATGCAAGACATTGCGACTTCGAACTTCCAGAGGATCCGGGAGGCGTACGAGATTCTGAGCGACGAGCGGAAGCGGCAGATATATGACCTGTACGGGATGGAGGGGCTGAGCTCGGGGCTGGAGCTGGGGCCGAAGCTGAAGTCGCGGGAGGAGGTGAGGGCGGAGTTCGAGCGGCTGCAGCAGCGGCAGGAGGAGCGGAAGCTGGCGGCGCACGTGCACCAGCGCGGGTCGCTGCAGATGAACGTGTCGCTGGTGCCGTTTCTGAGATCGTACGACGCGCCGAGGATGGGCGGGTTCGGCTCCGTAACCTGACCACCCTGCTCGGGCTCTCGCTTGCATAGTTGTGGCTATCGTGTGAAGCGTGAACGTTTCGCTGAGCTTTTCGAGGGCTGGGAACATACGGTTCGAGTCTGGTTTGGGCAGCGTTCTATGTGTCGGGGATTGATCGACGGCACGGCGATGACAAGGTGTGTTGCGGTGTGGTTGTTGTTGCAGGATGGCGATGAGCACGCAGGTGCAGGCGCAGGTGTCGAAGCGGGACACGTTGGTGATGGGTGGGAACATGGCTCTGCGGAGGGGCGTGGGCGGCGGGTCTGTGACAATGGTGGTGAGGCGTCAGCTGTCGCCCATATCGTCGGTAGAACTGTTAGCCATGGCTGGGGTGCGCTCGATTTTGAGCGTGCATACATCTAGGTATATGTCCTCTCTGTGGGAATGGGGATGTGGAATGGGTGTTGGTAGGGTGCGGAGCGAGGGGCAAGGGTGTGTGAGGTGTGGGGTTGGTTGTCGGGCATGGGCGGTGACGGTGGGGTTGGCGGTGGTCGCAGGCAGCTTTCGACGCACTCGACGGGGACGTCGGGGCTGACGGTGTCGCTGAGGGACGGGTCTGTGACGCTGTCGAATACCTGGTCGCGGCAGCTGTCGGAAGACACGACGGGGACGGTAAGTTGGGTGGCGGGGCTTGGGAGGGGAAATAATGGCATCCGGGTTGGGCAGTCGGGAGGGGGGATACACGGGTTGGGTGTCTTTGATTGGTTTGGATTAGGCGGAGAGGTGGGCGATGGGGGAGGAGTGGTGATGCTGGTGGTGGGGGGAGGTTTGTACGAAGGTGTGGGTGGACTGCTGTGACGACTGACGGCGGAGGGGGTGGAATTGTACAGATCGGGCTGGAGATCGGGCCGGATACGGGAGTGTCGGTTGGGTGGCAGAGGCATGCGAAGAAGAATGGCGGGTCAGCGGACGTGAAGGTACGAGTTGGGGTGACTTGCAGTGGGTGGAGGTGGAGAGTGTTGGGTGAGGGAGTAGGCCTAGTGCAGTGCGAGAGGATTGCATTGGCATGGCATGGCATGGGATGGCATGGATGTGGTTGTGATGGGGGCAGTTTGCAATGGGTGGATGAAGGAGCGAGGGGCAAGTGACGGGTTGGATTGGAGGATAGAGGTCTGACCGGGAGCTATATGTGTGTTTGTGTGTATGTGTGTGCTTGCGATCGTGATCGTGAAGGTCGGGCCTGCGATGTTCGGGTTATCGGGGCAGTATATTCGGCACTTTTCAGCCAAGTCCCAAGGAAGAGTGACGGGCAAGATCGGCAGGTGGGTGGAGCATCCGAGTCTCATAGTTTGCGATGGTTTGGCGCGGTGGTGGGATGGGGCCGAAGGGTAGATACGGTGGTCGTAGTGCGCGGCCTGATTACATGTTGAGAAATCTGGTGATGAAGAGAGGAATGATTGGAGTTTGATGGAGTCCGGCATGAGTGTGTTGGGGTGCTCTGCTGTTGCGAGGGGTTGTTATGCGGTAGTGTGGATTGCGATTGGGACTGGCGGGCGGTGTAGTCTGGTGCGAGTATCTGTGAGGGTGTGCAGAATGTGGTGTTTAGTGCGATGCGTGGGTGGTGCAGCACTGGAGTGGAAATGGAGGTGGGCGGGGAGAGGAGGCTTTCGGAGCACAGTTCGGCTGCGATGTTCTGCGTGGTTGGACTTCAGGTATGAGGACCGCATTTCCGGGATGGAGGGCAGGAGGCGGGGTTGTTGTGGGTGTGGTTTTAGAGCGGCGTATTATCTGTGGTGATGGCGTGGCACAGGACAGTATGAACGGGTTGATTGCGCCCTGAGGGCTGGTCGATTGCAGGTGTAGGTACATGCGCAGTGCCACTGCGAGCATGAAGAGTCTGGAACCGTGGGGAAGAGTTGAGGGGTGTGGTGGTCCATGTTGTGTGGTGTGAATGGGTGGTGTTGGTGGGGTGTAGGAAATTGGGTTCGTGTAGGGAAGTGGTTGGCGGGAGGTGTTGATGTTGGTTCTGAGAGGCTTTTGTGGCGGTGTCTGATGCAAGCGGTCGGCATGTGCAATGTGGAAGTGATGGGTTGTGGTGTTTGCAGGGCGTATCGTGGAAAGTTCGGTTGACTAGAGGAGGCCAAAAGTTCGTGATTCCAGTGAGTGTTCGCTTCTTATCCTGTGGAAGCGCGGATGATGGATTGGATGGGGATACATGTGTTGCCTGTTTGGTTGCCGAGTGGTATGTCGGGAGACATGTTAGGATTGGAGGTACATGGGTGGGGTGCAGCATGTTGTGTGGTGGGAAAGCAGGGAGGAAGTTGAGGGGGCATTGACTTGGAGGTGGTGGTTGTGATGGCGGTGCGCAGATTGTGTTGTGCACAACATTGAACCCTTTTGTAGCGACGGGGGCTTTGATCATACCATCGGCTTTGTACGCGGTTTTGAAGGTACGATGAGTTGGACGGGCACGGTTTCCGTGGGTTGGATGTGATCCGTGGTCGTTGCATGTGGTTGTGGTTGTTTCGGGAGAGGCTGGGAGCGGTGCGTGTCCTTTGGTTTGGGAGTTGGTGGGTTGATGTGTGTGTGTGTGAGGTGTGGTGGATTTGTGTGGACTGATGGAGGTGGTATGTGTGGTCGGGCAACGCAGACTTTTGTTCTGAAGCCTTACAATCTGAAGAGGAATAGACGGAAGAGCCTGGAGCTCCGGCGGGCAACGTATGCGCAGGTAAAGTGGGTGTTCGTGCGGGGCGGTGGTGGGACCCGAGTGGTGGGAGGTGGTTGGAATTTTCCGAGTGTGGGTGCAATGTGCGGCTGGCGATGCCCGGTGGTGGTCGCGCGGGTGCATTGCAGGTGGAATGACGTGAGGGGGAAGCTGAGGGTGGTTGTGTTGGGTGCAGGTGGTGGAGGCTCGGGCTTCTTCGGAGAAGGCACAGTTGTTGCTGAAGAATGTGGCGGAGAGGAAGAAACAGAAGCAAGCGCAGCGGCAGGGGCTAGTGATTCTGTCGGCCGTGTACGGTGACATCAAGGCGTACGAGCGAGGAGCGAATGGAGAGGACAAGTCATCGGAGGAGGACGATGATTCGGACCTGCCTCCGCCGTACTTGGACGTTGGGATACCGATACAGTTCTTGGTGGATGACTTCGGGCAGCTGCGGGTAATGTTGGGGTGTTGTCGGTGGTGGGCATGGTTTGATGGGTTGGCACAGGAGGGTGTTGGGGAGCTGTGATGGTTTGTGAGGGATGGGGTGGCGTGGGAGGTGCCGAGACGAGCTGAGAGATGTGGTATTGGGTGGGTGGTGGGGTGGAGTGGTGGCTGTGGATGTTGACATGCGACAGTAGCGGAGTGTGGGTGCTGAGGGTTGGGAAGAGGCGGCGTTGTGACAGAATGTTGCGTGTGTGTGTGTGTGTGTGGACAGCTGCACGATGGAGTGAAGAAGGCGGGTCTGATGGGGTTCTGCGATCCATGCCCGGGTGAATCGAAGCAGTTGAAGGTGTCGTACAGCTACCTGGGGCACCTTTACGAGGTACGTGGTGTGTGGTTGCGTGGCCTGGCGTGATGAGGATTGGATGCGATGGCTTTGAGAGGCCGTGGAAGTTGGTTTGTACGTGAGATTGGAGTGTGATCGAGGGCTATCCTCGGGTATGATGGTGCGGTGTGTTCTCATTGTTGGACTAGTGCAGTAGGCGGGGAGGTGTTGTGTTGGGCGGGGCAGAGGAGGCGGTAGGGAGTGGCAGGGTTGTCGGCTGAGACCCTGAGCGGGTGTGGGATGGATGGTGACACGGTTTGTGGCGTGTGGTGCGGGTGAAATGCAGGTTGTGGCGGGAGATTACGACGAGTTGCGAATTCCGCAGGAGGCGCACAGGATACAACGGTCGGCGTCGGAGAGGCTGGATCAAGTGGACTGACTATCTCTGTCCTCCCTGCCCTTAGGCTAGGGTGTCGTGTCGAAGTGGGTGGGCTATGGGCCATGGCGGGGCACTAGTTTTGTCCGGTCGAGGTGAACCCCGCGTCCTGTAAGAGGATGCGGGGTCCTGTCGACGACGGTGGGTACAGCAGCATCGTGGTGGGCAGGGATGGTGGTGTTGGTGGGGTGGGGTGTCCATGAAGGAAGCAGGAGCCGGGTGCGCTCCGATTTTGATGGAGGGAAGGGCATGTATAGAGCAGTCGAGAGTAGGATTCAATTGATTGTGGGTGGGTGTGCGACACCCGTTGATATGAGTTGGAAGGTGTGAATTTGAGCTGGTCGTGCAGAGCGGGAGAAGTTAGTGGATAGCGGGGACGTAGTTTGCAAATGTTAGGACGTCTCCCTTGTCGGTGGGAATATGGAAGAGGTTTGACACCTCCGCATTTCTTTGGCCGGGGCAGTTTGTGCGTACGGTGAGCGCTTCTCGTGGGTGGATGGGTGTGTCGTGTGCGGCGTGGGCGGGGGTTGGTGGTGCATGAGGGGGACGTCGTGGGCGGGTGGTGGTGGGTGTCTGCCTTGTGATGTGGGCTTTTTTGGTGTTTGTGGTTAGATGGGTGTGGTTGTGGGTCCTGGATGCGTCCAGTGCGTCCTTTGTTGTTACGTGTTGTGTGGATTGGGTCCGATACGAATTGCGGGGGCTTGGAGGGTGAGTCTGTCTGTGGGTCTGACATGGGGAGGTGTATGTTAGGCTGAAGCCGTGTGATGGGGGATGGTCGGGACTGGCAGAGGTCGTCGTTCTGGTTGCAATATGGGCGAGCGAGACGGCACTTGCAAGCGTGTGATCTGTTGCTAGAGCAGATCAACACATGTGCAGTCCCGCCAGGAGGACGGCCCGCGATGGACATGCCTGCCGGGATCATGAGGAAGGCCGGCGGGTCGGGGAGACCGTCTGGCGCGATATCGGCCCATGCTGTGCCGGGGTCCCCTTTGGACGTGGCCTCGGAGCTGGTATTGAGCAACGGCGAGAGCGGGCCAGGAAAGGAAGTGGATTCAGAAGTGGATGCCGTGCATTGTACGCAGGTCGATGGCCCCAGCGGCTGCGATGAGTTGGAGGGTTTCAGCTGGGGCACTGATGGCACTTCAGGTATTCAGGTTGCTGTGGACGCCTGGATCGAAGAGGGTTGCTCTTGTGGTGGCTCGCAATCAGGTGATGAGGATGGTGACGGTCAGGAAGCCTGGAGAGGGAATGTCGTCGTGGAGTTGGGGCAAGATCTGGACAATCGAATGGAAGCTGGTGTTTCGCGGCATGTTTGCGGGGGCGTGGATCTGGACGTTGGGCGAGGAGGAGAAGGGCGAGTGAGCAGACGCAGCGTGGGTGGCAGTCCCGAGAGCGTGGAGGCGACGAAGAATCCAGCTGCGGTGAGTTTGATCTCGGCGGCGTCTTGTTATGTGGAAGGTCCGTCGGGGGCGGAGATGTTGAGGGATGCCAAGAGCATGCAGAGGCGCTCGTCGTTCTGCCGGATCGAAGCATTTGTGATCCGCAGCCGGTCGACGAGGGCGGTGCCCGGACGAGAACACGGATCGAAGCAGACGCCGTCAAATGCACAAGGGTGAATATGTTGATGTATGATTCACTCTCTTTCGTGGATGGGCGTAATTGTGTAGCCTTATTTTTTTGATGAAGGTCACTGCTTTTGGTCTCCATATTTTGCGATCTTTCAGCCGAAGTGTCCGTTGCTGGTTTATTGTTACTGTGTGCACATGGTTTAAAGTTGTCGGTGGGGTTGCTTGTGGTTGTTCATTTCGAAATTATTTTTCTTGGTTTTGTGAAGGATTTATGTTTTTAGTTTCTTTTATCAAGTTGCTCTATAGGAATGCTTTGTGGATGTCATTGAGTTTGGTTTTTTTTTCTATCTTTGTTATCATTTGAGTATATGTGTTGAATTTGATCTTGAACTTGAAGGTTATGTATCATTTTATCAATTTTTGTGCACAAAATGTAAAAAATTGCTATGATGGAACGTGCATGGGATGTGCAAAACGCATTTTGAAAAGTTTTGCCTTCAAAGTTAAGAAATACTTCAAAACTGAAAACTTATTATGTGCTACGAAAAACTTATTATTTATTCATGTATTGTTTCATGCAAGGTGCAGTCATATTTTTATGCTCTATTGGAGTTATTCTTGATTTTTATACTTAAACATCTTGAAGAAAGTTTTAAGCAATCAGCTAGCGTTGGTTGTCTATCAAAAGATGTGACTTACTTTATTTGTTTATCACATCTCTTTTCCATTTAGCGTCTAAGTGGCCAACTTAACGAGGGCTTGGGAGAGTCAAGGAGCAAGTAGGTTATGCAGAACATCATCTTCACTGCAAATACATTTCATCGTGACCCCACTTTACGTGTTTGTCAATGCATGCATCGATTGGAGATAAGGGAGAAATGTCAAAAATCTATCAACTTCTCCCAAATGCGTTCCGAAGACCGCAACAATAATGCCCAATTGTGGAAAAGATAAACACCAAGAACATGAAAATCAACCTTCCCAGGCCTTTATAGGCGGTAACAGGTTTAAGTCTAACACAAAAAAATTATCTGTTTTTTGTATGGTTAGTAACAAAGGTAGTGTATATGTTTCTATGATTTCTACCTGCATTATCAAGCTGCTGTTAAATGTGAGTTTCTGATGCCACTCAAGTACCATGTTTCATTTGTTCTACTACAATCACAAGAAAAGAGAATACGAAAATCAACATCGATTGATTGATTTAAGTGAATGATGAAAGGATGAGCTTACATGGCCAAAGAAAATCCCATTTATTCCCCATCCAAGAAGAAGACACAACTGTTGCTAAAACCTTTAACTGTGAAGATAAAGAGTGCACAAATTTGTTTTCACCACTTCTTCCATACATACATCTTAACCCTTTACCAACTACGTGGACCAGGAGAATCTACGAGCACAATAGAGTATGCAGAACATCATCTACCTAGCAAGTACATTTCATTGCAACCTCATTTCATTTGTAGTTTGTCAATGTGTGGAGACCAAGGAGTTGCATTGGAAAGCTATCACGAACACTAACATCCATTGTAATGACCGGTCAATTACAACACTGAGAGCACCAAAATCAACCCTCCCACGATCTCGTAGGCCTTGGAGCGTTGAATACATATTACGGAGTTTTTAACAGAATGTTCCTAAAAATAAGCTTCACTTTTCCTGAATATTGACATACAAATAATATTGCAAGCACATATATTCTCAGACGTCACCGAACCCAGACCTCCACACAAAAATGGTCCCGGAACCAGTGTACATACATCCATTCATGGAACTATTACCACATGATCACAACCTGGTTACACAGGAACCTCCACCAGCTCAAACTGATCAAGCTGGACATGACACTACAGAAGCGGAGCAATGCATGATTTGATCTCCAAAGTCTACAACCAGTAATTCAAGCAGGTCGTTTGGGAGAGGAGCTGGGTCCAGCCCCCTGCTGCCTGTTACTAGTATTATTGTTGTGTGATGGTCCTTGCTGCAGCAGCAACATTTGATCAGGGGTCAACTGCTGCTGCTGCCGCTGGTCGAGGGGACTGATGTTGAGGGCTCCTGCTGCTGTGGACAGGTTGTTGTATGGTTGCGCCGGGAGGGGTACAGTGAATGTGGCCGGGTCGGTCATCACCTTGGACGCCAGCTCCGTCAGCTCGGCGTGCGCGGCTTTCAGGTCCGGGGACGCAGACGTGTGCCCCGCCAGCGTCTCGCGCGCTTTCTCCAGGATCTGTTGCAGGTACTTCCCGTGCGCCTCTATTCGCAGCTGCAGTTGCCGTTGGTCCTGTTGGTACGCCAGGGGCAACATGGTACAACTCTTTACTTTCTAGACTTACGAACACCTCTAGACACATCAACTTGCGCACAGATCCAGTTGTGGACACCTGAACTGTGGACTTATGGACACATGAACTCGTGGACACGTGAACCTGTGGGCGCATTTTAGACTCATGGAAAACCGAGCACCCGTTCCTTGAAAATGAAAATAAAAATAGTACCAGAAATTCTCCTTTCTTCATGAATTTTCCTGGAAGTGCTAGTTTCTTTTTCAATACACTACAAGTCCCCTTCGCTGAGTTCTCTATGGTGAGAACAAGTCCCATCTTAGACTGTACATGTGCAGTCCAAGGTGACAGGCAACCATTGCTTAGAAAGGCCAAGGTTGTTCCGCAGAATGAAGGTTACGGTGCGCCT
Organism: Bryoerythrophyllum caledonicum; assembly: GCA_963971425.1. NCBI lineage: Eukaryota > Viridiplantae > Streptophyta > Bryopsida > Pottiales > Pottiaceae > Bryoerythrophyllum > Bryoerythrophyllum caledonicum. The sequence continues at coordinate 4,920,936 of OZ020517.1, read as the reverse complement.
TCTTTGTGTCGTGACCGGAACTGTTATGTTATGTCCAGACTGTAATCTGAAGGACCTGAATATGCATCGATCAATAATTTGCTAGCAAGCCATACAATTACCTCAAGTTGTTTCTGGAGTCGACGTTGGACTTCCATTTGTGAATGTAGAGCTTCGGTGATCTGTACGTTGCTGCAAATTAACAACATCAGCACAGCACTGTTCCTGTTAGGCAGCTCCCAGGGTCACATGCATGACGCCTCCCACTACGTTACTGCCCCTCTAAAATCAAAGTTGGTAACGTACTCTTGACGATTTTGTGACGTTGGAGTGTGGGGACCATCAGATGCGCCATTGCTTGTTCCCTGCATGTCTGAAGACCCTGCATACCGAGTGATTATCCAAGCTGCTTGAAAGTCAAATGATATGTAGCTGAAAATTCAAAAAACATGTGAAATTTGCTCTAGATTAATAGGCATGATGTTTGAATAATTACTCTGTTTACCATGACTGGGGTCCTTGTTTGCTTCGTGCACTCCCGAGTCCGATCTGTGAAGCTGTTTCCCCAGTCTGTACTTCTGCAAGCACAATACCAAACCCCTGAGCTTTCTATTCTCTGAATTTGAATCAAATTCTTAACAACACAGACTTCTCTAATGTTTGATCAATCTACTGCTATCCACACAATGAAGTGGAGATCAGACAAAAGTCAGACGGTCAAACTTGTTACAGATATATCTGGGCCCCTCACCTGCAGATGGCTTTTCAGATGGTAAAGCGTTAGTCCTCTCACTCCCATAACCCGCATCACAGTCTTGGGCGTAGCTTCTGCCAATTCATTCACAGATAACAAACTTCCAGAGTTAGAAGTTTCCACCACCAAGACCAATCCTAGCAGTAACTACTACCAGAAAAAACTGCCATCGCTACCGAACAGGTAAAAGCCAAGGGAGTAATCCAAGAGCAGAATGGTAGAGCGACAATCTCTGCACCAGTACTTATAAGTGAAAGCAGGTGGCTCCATCATCATACGCAAGATCGTGAGTCTGGATTCGGTGTACCGTCCTTCTCAGACGCGACGTTAAGTTGGGAGAAGTATGATTGATCTCACGAGTGAAGCGGTCGTGGTACTACTGACGACGTCTAACTACTTCCTTGCAGAAACATTATAATGCATGCCCTCTCCCTGACAGCGTTCGGATTTCCTGGTACACGCAGGAGCGTGTGTCCCAGGGAAAGAGGATTTGCCTCATCATTGACGTTGAAGGCCCTCCATTAATTCTCTGAAAGAGACTTCATTGACCCTAGCTACTACAACTCCAACTGGCAGATATCCGTCAAGGTTTAACGGCGAGAACATGATCAAAATTGCCTTACACACTCCAACAAAGGCTCTGCACTAATTGCAAGTAGGAGTACCTTCATGTGTAAGTGCCAAACTCACACATATCTATGACTAATCTAATTACTAGTAACTACCCAGGGTGAGATCAAAAATTGCCGGGATACAACATACGGTGAGATGATCTCCTACAGTGAAGGCTCACAAGCAGGAGCAGGTTCGGTGAGCAAGCAAATATCAGTTGCTTCACGGATGTCTAGCACTAATAGCTCCGACTAAGCTAATCACCAGTTAATTGTACAAACTAATCAAGTGTCGTCCTAGTGATAGGGCAACATTGAATTGGTTGCGTGTTAGTTAATCTAACCCTTGATGGAAGATCTACGGCACGTGCACAGACACAGGGATTCAGGAAAGAAAATCACTGGCTGGCACATGGGCCGGACTCAAGTAAAATCATTCATAAAGTTTACTATAATTTAAAGTTGTCATTGAAGTTAGCTAGTACTGGAACAAAGTAGTAGTAGTAGTTGTAGTAGTAGTAGGGAAGGAGATGAGCAACTCACTGTCAGCGCCTCCCAACTGCGTCACAGCGTCCACGAAGCGCTCGTGCAGCTCAGGCGTCCACCGCAGCCGCGGCTTGGGGTCCATAGGACTGAGGCTGCCAGCTGCTTCTCCGGATGATCCATAGCGCTGGTGGTCTGGATGTGGAGACGTCGCCATTTGGTGCTGCCTGTGGGGAATCATCTGGTACATTGTGCTAGCTTGGCCTTCTAGCGCTATTTGAATGCCCACTTGCTTTGCCTTGGAACGATCTTACCGGCTTAAGAGATCACCTCCCCGAAGTGCAGAAATGTCATAGGGCTTTTGTTGGAGGTTGCTATGGAGGGGTACTGGGGAGCTATGGTGGTGATGGCCTGGGAAACGGTGCAGCTAGGCCAGTTATAGTAGTGCTCAAGTAGCCTTCGGAGTAGGGAGGCAAGGACAAGAGTGATATAAAGACCATTACAGGGCCTGTAATGTACCATATGCTGTCACGAAAGCTCAACAAAACTGAACGGCTTGGAGGACTGATGATATGCTAGCTCTCTCTCTCTCTCTGATGCCAGGGTAAGAGGCGAAAATTGTTGCCAGCAGCTCCAAAAAAGTGGGAACCACCTCCGGACCGTAACTGAAAGACGGTGAACTGTAGTACTTGCCTCGCCTGCACACAATCTGCCACCCAGAGTACTCTGTCAGGAATTGACGCGGCATAGCCCTAGTTCAACCCTGGAATCGATCAGGTTCGCCAACTGATTGGATTGTCGCAAGGGTTACCGTAACTTGCTACTCATCGATCAGGCTCGACCTCAATAACTGCAAGCTTGAAGCCCAACGATCGATCAGATTGACCGACACACACAAAAGGCGTAGCAGTAATACTCCATAGCCACCCCATCGAACAACCAGATCTCTCTGAAACGACTACCGACACACGCGAATCGCACAACAAAAGTCTGGTGGTACTTTGACCTAGTACCACCTCCCCTAATTTCTCAAAGCGTAGCCTAGTCGGTAGCCACTAATTCCTCCGCCACCACCGCATCTATCTCTGGGAAAAATCCCAATTCAGGACGTCCACGACCGGGTAAGGTTATAAACAAGTTACCTGAATTCGCAGACCCGCAGCACACACACACGCACAATCCACAACCCGCAGCTTGCTAAGCTGGAAGTTCGCTTCTAGTTCGCTTCTTCCCCACGAGCGAGCCGGGTTGAAACTTTCAAACCTGGAGTCGCCAACAACCGCGCCGAGCGTCGCGTGGAAGGCGACGACGACGACGACGACGACCAAACCCGGGACCAAACCCCGAGAAATCCGTCCCACGCTCTTGGATAACAGGTCACCGCAGGGCCTCCAGTCGCAGCCAATCCCGCGCTGATTGATTACCGCAGACCGAATCGGCAACTCATGGACTGATTGCTAACTAACTGAATAAACTAGCTCGATGATGAGGGTGATGATGATGATGTGAATGTGAAATGTGGTGCTCTCGAAGCACTCGGTAGCGATGATCATGAGCAGGAATCCCTTGTTGGATGGCGAGGACGGGGAGCAAGATGCGGCACTGGCTCATCGTCTTTTCTTTTCTTTTTTCTATTGTTTTCGCCACTGTTATTATTGCTAGAATACTCGTGTCCATGGCTGACCCAGCTGGCGCTTGCTTCGTGCTATTGTTACACCTTCCTTGTGAGGTGTAGCTATGTCCGGAATGGGGTGTAAGGTAAGCCCCCCCACAACCAACAAGTTCAGGAATGTGCATATATGGAGAGAGGAGATAATTATACTATTATTTTTCGGTGATAGCCAATGGAATTGCAATTCCAACCCAAGTGATTTCGTATTTTTTCGATGAAAACTGAATTAGTTATGAATTTTCAAACTGTGCAGCCATGTTTAGTGGGTAGGTACCACCCATAACCAAGGACAAAAAGTAAGGGTCTTGACTACTAGCAAATCTCCATTTGGAGTTGAGTTGGTGGTAATGGGATGGAAGAGGGTTGGCTATACCCCAATTTTATAGGCGTTGGCCACGGGTTTTTGTTGGTTATGGGGGGGCTTACCTTAGTAGCTTCGTGGAAGGGGAGATGTGCTCATAAAGGTCCATGTGTTTGGAATTTTCCACTTTGACTGCAATTGTCTTTCTATCCTTATGATCAAAATTCACAAAATGTGTACCATATCATGCCATATAAGTTCAAAAGAGGATCCTACGGTTACAAAAACGCTTCAAAATTGTTGAATCTAGTCCAATGACTAAGGAAGGAAACCAAAAATGGTATTTTTAGTTTCAACCGTATGATCTAATTCAACGCTTAATAAATAACATACTCACAAAATTTCATCAACTTTGACCGCATGGATTAAAAGATTACAGTGTTTGAAGTTGAAAAAATGGTTCATTTTTTTATCCTTGAGTTGAGTGGATTGGCAGACTTTGACTTCACTTGGTGTCAAAGTTTTGCACTACACATTGTCTAAATTTTATATCATCATGTTGATTAAGATACAAAATCCTTGTACACCAATTTTTAGAGGTAGAAAAGGGGTGTAGCATGTTCCAAAAAATTGTGCAAAGAGTGGAGGTTCAAAAAGTGCCAATCCACGTTTTAATTTTTTTGGAACAAAATATGTTTTAAGTTGATCATCCAAATGGTCAATAAGAAGGTCTATACCACGTCCTGTAACAGAAAAAATAAAAAAGTGAAAAATATGAAGATCTCTAAATTTTATGTGGAAAAGAAGAAGTTTTTTTGGTTTCTTGCCTGACAATGTTTGGCAATGTGTAAAAATCTTTGACTGGGGATAAATTGCATTTTCTCACGAAAGACAAGAAATATTTTTTTGACAATACGAAATGAAACAATATTTACTTGTTGGTTCTAAAAATCTCAAAATTACTAAAGTGTCCTAGAAAAAGTTTTTGGGAGTTGTCCAACATGCCCGCACTTGACAGTTTTTTCTTTAAGATGGCATAACTTTACTTCTAGATGTCTGATGATGGTCAAAAAAAATGATATTCCTACATACCTCTTGTCTTCTTGCATCTGTGTACAAAATTTCAAGAATTGCAAATATAAATTGCAACCATGGGAATGTGCCCGAGATATGCAAAAGCCCACTTCAAGACTTTTTTCATTTAGGAGTTAATCAATGGAGTAGAAATTTGTCTAAAATGGAGTACACGAAAGATGGTCATTGGTGTTAACCACACTAATTTGTTTATAAATACTGTAAGTTTTTACTTCTTATGAATATTTTTATGAACCATGTTTGTGATGATCTCCCTCCTTAAGTAGTACAGATAGATGTGCTCTTAGTTAAAAAAAACTTCTAAAGTAAAAAGTTATGGCATTTCCAAAACAATTAGTCTAGTTACACTAATGACCATCTTTAGTGTAGTTCTTTGAGGGTTAATCCCTAATCAATTATGGGATTTTAGAGGGATCTCTATTCTATTCATTACATACTATCAAGATGAGATTTTTGAGAATGTAGCCGTAGAATCTTCTTCTAAACTTATATGAGATGATGTGGTACAAACTTTGTGAATTTGTCTCCCAAACCAGCACTTGGTCCTTTAGGGGTTAAAAAAGGGAGAAGCAATCAATAAGGGGTGAGATATTGAGTTGAATAGATGGCAAATAAACAAACAAAGAAGTAAGTGTAAATATATTTTAATCACATTTTATTTGTCTTGCAGAAGGAGAAGAACTCATGTCCCCGTAGGATGGGGCCGGAGTGAATAAAGTGTATGTTTGTTCCACCACTAAATCCATGTCCACCAGACATAGTTTTGTAGAATGGACCTACCCCCCTCCCTCTCAAGGATAGACAATTTGTCTTGCATACTTTTTGTATACACTCTACATTTTCTCGTTGACCTCACTCAACTAAGTATATAACTGTTAGGGACTAGATCTGCCCCCTATTGTTGGGAGTTCCACAACTTGTAGGAAATGGTAGTAAGGGCCACTATACACCAGGTTGAGTCGAAAGTCCGTCTGTCAAATTTTTTGCCCAAACTATGGTGAGTGTCCAAATTTTTGGATTAAAAAAAACATTAAAATATATATATATATATATATATATATATATATATATATATATATATATATTGAAGCCTTTTGGCGGCTATGGTGTGAAGCCCCAAAGCCCAAGTCCAAAGTCCAAATCCCATATCATTACGCCAAAAAAAATCAGCCCAGGAAAATAAGCCAATAAAAATCAGCCAAAAAATTCAGCCTCTTTCACCTAACGGTCCAAATCTTGTCAAATTTTGATTATTTTATTGAAAGAATTGACAAACTCTCAAAGGAAGTTTGGATTTGACTTAAAACGGGGACCCAAATTTGGCTCAAGAGTCTGTCGCCTTGGCGCCAAAACTCTCCAAAAGTACTGCCATGTAGGCACATTGGAAGACGACGACCTTTGGACTTTGGCCTTTGGTGTGAAGGCCGAGAGGCTGAACTTTGGCCATTCAAGCAATCTCATTGGTGGAAACCGACGGACTCTTGACTCGGGCGTTAGGTGTGAAGCGGCCCTAAGAGTGGTGAGTTATTTGTTTGAAAAAGATCACATTATATGTTTCGGAACAAAACTGACATATATCTCAATTTTATAATAGATAGTTTTGGAAAAAAAACATGTCATGTGAAACAAACAACTCTCCATCACTACTACAAATTCCACTTCCACTACTACATATTCCACTTCCACTACTAATACTACTCATACTCTCACAATTTGATGTACAATACCCTCACACAAGTATACGTACTTTTTTATTTTGTACGTTTCCACACTACACGGCTGCCAAATTTGGCACCCTCCTGGAGCTGAAAATTTGTCAATTTACCATGAAATTTTTGGCACAAGATCATCTTTATGTTGACAACATGTGTGCCAAATTTCAAGGCCCAAAGATGAATACAGAAAAAGATATTCAAAATCTACCAAGATGTGTAGTTGTGAGCCATTCACAACTAACCAACTTTGACACCCTCCCAAGGATTGAAAGAATTTTTTTTTCCCATGGAATTTTTAGCATGAGACCACCTCTATGTTTATAATAAGTGTGCCAAATTCCAAGGCCACATGATGAATAGAAAAAAGGATATTCAAAATTGTTTCTCGTAGCTACATTTTTTGGTAGATTTTGAAGATGGTTTTTTTATTCATCTTCTGGCCTTGAATTTGGGCACACTTGTTATCAACATGAAGGTGATCTTGTACCAAAAATTTCATGGTCAATTGACAATTTTTCAAACCTAGGGAGGGTGCCAAAGTTGACAATAGTGAAATGGTTTTGCTGATTGTTTCTCACAACTACACATGTTCAACTTGGTAGATTTAGATTTGTTTCTTTTACTTTTGTGGGTCTTTTGGACTTGAATTAAGCACATGTATAACCAACATAGATGTGGTCTTCTGTCCAGAATATCATGGGAAGAAATAAAAAATTGAATCCTTAGGAGGGTGTCAAAGTTGGCAGCAGTGAAATGTTTCTCACAACTATACATGTTGGTAGATTTCAAAAATCTTTTGATATGTAGAGATTTTGGCCTTCAAATTTGGCACGCATGCGATCAACATAGAGATAGTCTCATGTCAAAAATTTAATGGGAAAATACCAAATAATCCAATCCTTGAGAGTGTGTCAAAGTCGGCTAGGAGTGAAATGTTTCTCACAACTACACATGTTGCTAGCTTTTGATGTAGTTTTAATTGTGTGGATCATTTGGACTTGAAATTTTTCACACACATAATCAACATAGAGGTCGTCTCACGCTTAAAAAAATTCTTTCAATCCTTGGTAGGGTGTCAAAGTTGGCAACTGTGAAACTTTTCTTAGAGCTACCCCATGTTGGTAAATCTTGGATATCTTTCTTTGTATAAATCTTCTGACCTTGAAATTTGGCTCACATGTTTTCAACATAGAATTGATCTTGTGATAAAAATTTCATGGTAAATTGACAAATTTTTAGCCCTCAGGACGGTGCCAAAGTTGGCAGCAGTGTAGTGTGGAAACGTACAAAAGCAAAAAGTATGTATACTTGTGTGAGGGTACTGTACATTTCATCTAAACTAGTGTATTTTGGTACTACCTATAGCACCAAGTATTAGCAACAATAGCTAACAATGACACCGAGTCTTAGTGTTCAACAAATTAAACAAGGAAAACCAAGAAGACAAGAAGTGTGTAGAATGCTCTGAAAATGATTTGTGGTTGAAATTTTAGAGTCATTTCTAGAATCAGGCAAAGACACTAGTTTTGACCCCTTCCTCAATTTTAATAATAAGATCAATCCTAAATAACTCTATTTTTCTAGAATGAGCTTAAAGTGGGAAAAGGTGGCTAAGATTCATGGTGCAACATGACCTCTCTTTCTCCCATCACAAAGGGGCTAAAATTGTTTCTAAATTGGATATAGAGACCATCAAATTTTTCCACATCTAGTAACTATGAAGCGTGAGGAAAGAGTAGTATTTTAACCCCTGAAGGCCTGTGACAATTTCACACCAAAAACACTTCAAATTTGTTGATTGTGATTGTTGATTGTGCAATGAGTAAGGGAGGAAACATAAACTTATATTTGTAGTTTTGACCGTAGGATCTCAATTAAGACTTACAAAGTAACATTCTCAAGAAACTTCATAAACTTTGACTGCACGGATTGAAATATTATAGTGTTTTCAGTCAAGCAAATGATTCATTTTCTTCCCTCCGTTGAGTAGATCAGCAGACTTTGACTTCACTTGGTGTCAATTTTTTGCACTACACAAGGTCTAAATCTCTTACCATGATTGTGTTAAGCATGATGTTGTTTCCCTACACACCAACTTTTAGAGGTAAAAAAGGGGTGTAGCATATTCAAATCAAGTGTGCAAGGAGTAGAGGTTGAAAAATTGCCATCACCACATATTGTTGTTGAAAAAATAAAAAGAGAAAAATATGAAGATCTTTAGGTTTTATGTAGAAAAGATGAAGTTTTTTTCCCCACTTGCCCAAAATGTGTAAAAATGTTTGACTTGGGTTTAAATGATTTTTTACACTAAAGACAAGATCTTTTTTTTTGACCTCTTCAAAGAAGATAATATTCTCTATATGTATCAATGTCTATAGAAACTTCTAGCAAAATTTTGGGGCTACCCAGAGTCCCCATGTCCAGCTTTGAGTGATACTAACTTTCAAACCACGAATCCAAAAATAATAATAAAAATACCTTTCACAAAGCTCTTATCAGGAACAATCTAGTTTCAAAGTTTCAAAAAATAAAAATAAAAATAAAATTTTTAGGAACCTGCCCAAAATCAAAATCACTTGGTCCTTAAGGGGTTGAATCAAAACACTGATATCTTATGGATGATAGAGCCGTGCCGTCTAAACTCAAAGTGGTGCGTGCTGTGAGTCGTGGACACCCAGATTCCAAGGTCTGGTGGTGGATTTGTGGGGTTCTGTGGCACATGAGACCGGGATTGGAAATCCATGCTTTTCCTCCCTGGCATGCTCGCTCACTCATCATACATACGAGCACAAAAATTAATGCGACATTTCAGGCATTTTCCTCTTATGCAATAATCATTTGTTTCAAAGAAAAAATAAAAAAGAAAAGTGGAGTGTTGTACTTAAATGATATTGGATTGTGAGATACAATCAGCTATAGCCCTCTTTGTCAACCCCTTAAGTCATTTTTTTGGTCATTTTCAAAGTAATTTGTGAATAGCAAATCCGCGAATTTATCGCAGCCTAATCCGCGAAGTGAGATAACTTGCGTGGATGTGTTCGCTTCCGATGAATGCGGTGAGAATGTGCATTGGAGTCTAATGGGCGGACTACATTAATTTCTATGAGGTGAAGTTACAATTAAATGTACCCTCTATGAAATGGATGTTCAACATGATCTATTACACTCATAGATTCTCCTAGGCCTCGTGAGCTCATAGGCCTTAAAGGATTAAGACAACATGTGTTACAATAGCCTTGTTTGTAGAGGGAATTGATTGTTTGTAGAGGGATTTGGTTGTTGTAATAGTTGTTGATGTAAAGTTAGCTTACCATATTTGAACTGGGAGTTTCAATGAAGCAATGACAACATTGAAGTTTATGGGTGGGTGTCACCTCTTTTATCTCTTTTTTTTGCTATTTATTATCATATGTGGATATTAGCAATTTTTACACATTTTTTGTCACAATTTGAATTTAATAAATCATATGTAAACAAAGATTCACATATTTTACATTCCTCGCATATTATCATAGTGAATGTTTTTGGAATGTCCATGAGTTTGATTTGTCTTCCACTAGGTTGATTTACCTATAGAGCTAATACCTTAAAGGTCTAAAAAGCCATATTTGGGTTGCAACATGATGTTTACTCTGTATTTGACAACAAAGCGTAAGAAATGATGTGTACTGTAGTTACAATAGTTTGTATTTGTATTGAGCCGGATCCAATGACATATGGCAATCCAAATTTAGATCATTGTTGCACCTACTAATACATGTTTAACAAGTTGCAAAATGGTCATGTGTTCTACATTTATGGTGTTGTATTTGAACATGATAAGGTTCACATATTGAAATGACCTCCAATGAAAGATGTTAGTTGAACAATCTTCAATCCAACGGTGTATGTCTTGCTAAATTTCAATACATCTTTTCTGTACTAGGGGTCAAATACTTGACCATATAGCAAACTTGAGGGTCAGATTCCACACTCTTGTGCCAAATAATTAGTTATTTCTAAAAATAAAATTTTGACAAATTTTAAAAGGAATATACTTCATGTTCATTTTTTCTTCATGTTAAAAATTGATGTTTTTGAAGAAGATTTTCCAAAAAAATGGAAGCTATTTTTAGCATTATGAAAAGCCAAATTCAACCCTCGGGTTTTGTAGTACAAGCTTGTGTAATGCATTGGTTCACTAGGATGGTAATGCATTGGTTGCATGTGTGTACACAAGTGATTTTTGCACCAATTGTACAAGGTGTTGATATCCCCTAACCAAGGCTTGTCCAAGACAACCGGCAAGTGGCTATGATGTGGCACATCAATGATTGTAAATGTAACATGAATGCAAACACCTCCAACAAAGATGGATATGTTATGTAATAAACCAGTGGTGGCTACATTCATTTTTATTGGTCTCTCCTTGGATAAATGAGGGATAAATGACGGGTTAGCAGGAGATTATCGGCGGATTATCCTAGGGGATTAACCCTTAACCCCTAAGGGACCAAGTGTCAAAAATGGGCTTTTTGAAAGTTCGGTCAGGTTCCTATGGTGTCAATTTCCAACATTCTTCTTTGAAATTTTACTATAGAAAGACATTACCAAGACTTTAGTCGGAAAACAATTTTTTCCTAAATTGCAAGTGCTTTCGTCAATACATCCGCCACCATGTCTTATGTTGGACAATACTTCAAGCTTCTCTCGCCACTCTACAACTTCTTGTGAATGAAGTGATGTTGCACATCAATGTGCTTTGTGCGTGAGTGGTGTGTAGGGTTCTTTGCAAGAGCTATACACCCCTGGTTATCGCACATGATGATTCTTGCTCTTTCTTGAACAAATCCCACATCCGCCAAGAGCTTGCGAAGCCAAATGACCTCCTTCGTACATTGGCTAGTTGCCATGTGCTCTGCCTTCGTCGTGGACAAGGCAATGGTTGGTTGCCTCTTGCAATTCCACAAGATAGTACCAACTCCAACAAATAACACATACCCCGTTGTCGAAGGACGCTCGTTTGCATCTCCGGCCCAATCCGCATCGCAATATCCCCTCAAAGCAATGTCCTTACCACCAAGACATAATTTGTAGTCTATAGTACCTTGCAAGTACCACATGATGCGCTTCACGGCACTCCAATGTGTCGGATCAGCCCTAGGCATGAATTGACTTACCATGCTCACCGCAAAAGCAAGGTCAAGCCATGTGCCTACCATGACATACATCAAGGATCCAACTCCACTCTTGTATGGCATGCCTTTCATCTCACCTTGAATGGGTTGAAATTCTTCCTCCGAAAGCTTCAACAACTTGACATGCACATGAAGAGGGGTACCAACGGGCTTGCACTCCTCCATGTTGAAGCGCTTGAGCACCTCCTCAACATACTTGTTTTGGCTCATGGTGATGGTGAGTGCCTTGCGGTCCCTCACAAATTCCACACCAAGACAAACTTTAATACACTAAGACCGATCATCTCAAATTCGGTGTTGAGCTTACCTTTGAACCACTCTAACTTAGCCAAAAGGCTAGCCAAGATGATAAATTCATCCACATAGATGAACCCTATCAACAAGTACTCACCCGTTTGCTTGATGTACAAGGAATAATCCGTTTGGCTCCTTGTAAAACCTTCCTTGGTGAAGAAAACATCGATGCGTTGGTACCATGCTCTTGGTGATTTCTTGAGTCTATACAATGACTTTTTGAGTTTGCACACAAGATGATCAAAGTCTTCTTGTTCAAAACCTTGGGGTTGATCCATGGAAATATCCTCCTCTTCCAACTCACCATTTAAGAATGTAGTTTTCACATCCATTTGGTGGATCTCCAAGTCCAAGGCCGCCCCAAGTGTAAGAATGCACCGAATGGTGGTGAACTTGACAACGGGAGAAAACGTCTCAAGAAAGTCCACTCCCGCAACTTGAGAGTACCCCTTGGCAACTAATTTTGCCTTGTGGCGCCCCTCTCGACCCGAAGCATCTTTCTTTGTACGAAACACCCACTTGCATCCAACGCTTTTGCGATCCTTAATAAGAAGAGCCAACTTCCACGTGCCATTCGCCATGAGCAAGTCGTACTCCTCTTGGATGACCGACTACCACTTGCTTGCATCCTCCAATTGCATAGCCTCATACATGTTTAAAGGATCCTCCAATGACACCACATTGGCACGCTCTATCTCATAGTAAGGCAATATGTGACTCTTCCACCATTTGCCGGGCGGACGACGCTCTCTTCTTGGATACCACGGCTCTTGTAAGTTTCCAAGTCTTCATCGCTTGGTGGAGGTCTTGATGAAGATGCTACACCTTCTTCTTCGGCATCCAATCTCTCTTCTTTCTTGGTATCGCCATCGCAATCTTTGAAGGGTGGTGGTTTGGAAGATTTGTCCACCAAGGTAGGGGTCTCGCTTCTCCCACTTGGACTTATTTCCAAAACATCACCAACATTAGTAGTATCTTCAACAAATAGTACATCACGACTCTTAATGATCTTCTTCGTTTCAATGCACATGAGTCAATATGCATTAGTGCCCTGACAATAGCCAAGAGAAAAACACTTTGTGCCTTTTGCATCAAGCTTATCCCTCATTATATCCGGAACCATTACATATGCAATGCATCCAAACACACGCATGTGCGCAATGCATGGCTTGCAGCCACTCCAAGCTTCTTGGGGTGTGATGGTGACGAGAGCCCTCGTTGGACATCGATTGCCACCGCTTCCGTCCAAAATTCAAGTTTTTGACGTTGTGCATGGATCATGCTCCTTGCCATTTCTACTATGGTACAATTTGCACGTTCCACGACTCTATTTTCTTGTGGCGTCTAAGGTGTTGACGTGCGCGTCTTAATGCCATGCTTCTTCAAGAAACTTTGAAAGCCTTTGGATATAAACTTCCCACCATTGTCCGACCGAAACACCTTGATCTTGTGCTCCGATTGCTTCTCCGCAAGGGCCTTGAACTTCTCGAGGCATTCCCCTTTTGTCTTCAAAATGTACATCCACACCCTCCTCGAAAAGTCATCAATGAAGGTCACAAAATACCTCACACCACCTATGGAAGTTGTCCTCATAGGGCCGCACACATCTGAATGCACAATCTCCAAAGGTTTTTTTGCACGCGTCGCTCCATCCCTTAGAAATGGTGCCCTATGTTGCTTGCCTTGCACACACCCTTCACAAAATGACATTGATAATTCATCTTTGCCAAGAATCATGCCACAGTGCCACTTACCATGCTATCAAGTAAATGCACACTTCTCACGTTCAAATGACCAAGATGACCATGCCAAAGCTCCAATGCACCACACTTTCTTGATGATTGTGCTACATTTGCCGCATTTGCCTCAAACACTTTCATGAAAGTTGCTTGATACAAACTGCCTTCACGAAGTGCTACCACAAGAACATCTTTGTTTGGTGCTTTCAACACACATCCATCCACGTCAAATTGCACCTTCATTCCACTTGTCACAAGTTTGCTCACCGAGAGCAAGTTTGCTTGCAACTTGGGCACATAGAGAACGTCTTTCATTCCAAATCTCTTAGAGCAATCCCTCACAAATACTTCGACAACAATAGATCCAACGCCAACGGCCTCCACAACACTATCATCACTCAAATACACATTCCGTGGAGTAATTACCTCATACGTGTCAAATGCCGCCTAATGAGGTGTCATGTGTTTTGTGGCGCCCAAATCCATGATCTACTTGCACATGGACTTGGAATGTGGTCCACTTTGAGTTGTAAATGCGTAGTCATCATCCTCCTTCGCATGATTGGCATTCTCCTTCTCCTTTGCTTGGTTTGCTTTGTCACGCTGCCACTTCTATGGCTTGAAGCAATTTCGTCCAATGTGGCCCAATTTGCCACAATTGTAACATACCTTAGGCTAGCCACGTGTTGAAGAAGAGTCTCCCTATTTGATTTGTTTTAACACCAAGGTCACATCGTTGTCATTGGGCTCCTTCTCCTTGCGCTTGGATACTTCGTGCATCAACTGCGCCTTCACAAACTCCATGGTGAGCTCCTTCATTGCCAAGGTCTCCAAGACCGTGATCAAGTGTTCATATGAAGGCGGAAAATTCTCAAGCAAGGTCATGACCACATCTTCATCTCTCACCGAGACATCCAAGCAAATGAGGGAATCCGCAAGTGCCTTTACTTTGTTGACATGATTCAATAAATCATCTCCCTTTTGCATGTTAATTGTGAAGAACTTACGGCAAATGAAGAGGATGTTGGACAAGCTCCTTGTTTCGTGGATGTTGCCCAAAGTCTTCCATGCTTCCACGGGTCCTTTAGAACTCTTGATGTGGGCAAGTTGGTTGTCCACCAAGTTGAAGCCAATGATGGACATGGCCTTCTTCACACGCTGACTATAGTCCTTCATCTTTGGATCATCGTCTCCAGATGGAGGCTCCTTGAAGTCATCCACAATCTCCTGAAAGTCCATCAATGCCAACACCATCTTCATCTTCAACTTCCAAAGATTGAAATTCTCACCTTTGAACTTGTCAATGACTCTAGCACTCTCGCCATCATATGTTGCCATATTTGCACTCCAACACCGACTTCTAACTTCTAAGGTGCACTAGTGCACCTCAATCACTCAAATGAGCCCTTTTTAGGCTCCAATATGCACTAATGCACCTATAACACTCAAATTTCAGGGCTACCCATATGGATTATGTATTATGTGTATGGACGAAGTGCACACACACTCAAAACACTCAAATTTTAGGGCTACCCATATAGATTGCATACTATGTGGATGGACGAAGTGCAAAAGTGTGAAAGTGCAAAAGTGCAAAAATGCAAATGTAAACACTTACAAAGTCGACACCCTTGAATGTGCACCTCCAATGCTCGTAGAAACTCCTTGGATCGTCTTCAATCATCTCCAATGCTTCCAACGGCCTTGAATCAATACTTCTGCACCTCCAATGCTTCAACAACCTTGAGTCAACTCTTGTACACCTCCAATGCTCCAAATTGGATCTTGTGCACCTCTAACACTCAAAGACTCTCAAGATCTCCTCCTAACCAATTTGCACCAAAACTCTACACGCAACTCATATAAGTGGGCCCATTACTTCTTTTGAGATTCAAAAGAAGTAGAGAAATGATTGCACAAGCAAATGAAACACATAAGATATTACAAACAATGCTTGGAGTGAGATATAGCCTTCTTTTGAATTCCTTTACTTATAGTATCAATTGGTAACAACATTTGCCAATACATATGGGACTACTTTAAGTTCGTATCAACTCTCTCCATTTTCTCCCCTTTACTTTCCCTTCTAAATCTACCTCAACTATTTACAATATTATAATAATAACGAGCAACTCTAATCTCTAACAGTAAATATATTGTTTGTTCATCCTTTTCACTAACCAACTTAGATACATTGTTTGTTCATCATCTTCACTAAGAGTATAGCCAAAAGACATAGGTAATTGTAATAGAACTACTTCCACTTTTTGAGGATAAACACTTTTCTAATGTCATCCCCCCATAGGGCCTTGTAGATACCCATACAACAAGGTCTTGAGACCCCCAACCATATTTGGTTGGACTATGGTAGTAGACACCATGCCAACATTGAGACTTGAACTCACAACCACCTCACCGGTGGCCATGATCCAAACCACTACACCAAGGCCGTCGTGCCCTAAGTGAGATGTAAATTTGGCTTAGAATGGAGACGTCATCTAATTGAATTTGTATAAATAATTAATAAGTTATAGTGACTTATACATTAAGGTTGACCCTCTTTGATTGACCTTGAAATTGGGATTTGAAAGAGTTTAGAGTGGAGACTTGCCTTGGCTTGGCATTCTGCCAAATGAAGTTTTATGAGTGTGTTTTGAAAAGAGAAATCTCGTTTTTAAGATTTGCTTGTATGTGATGGTAAAGTCCCTTGTGTTCTTCTAACATTTGCACTATTGAGTTCTCTCATTATAGATAAAGAGATAGTTTGATTATCTATAGTAGTAATCTTGAATCATTTATTTGGCCAATGTCACACTTTATAATTATTGTGGGTACATATCTAATGTGCATATATGTCGGTTCAAATCCATGTATTTGATATAAAAGAAATCCTATTAATGATGTGTGATTAAATAATAAGAAATTGCATTCTTTGTTATGAATCTTCAAAAAAAATGATATCAAACTATAATACTACAAAAATTGTAACACATCATCAAGATAGAAAATGGTTATTAAATATGCAAAAGTGAATTGTGCACATATAAGGGTGTTCTAAATTCACTAGGAATACATTTTACAAACATATATTTAGACATGTGATAAGTATATGTGATTGCCGTATTGGTGTAAAAAAAATGCACGTTTGATATGTCTATGGTGCACTTTTCATTATCAATTTTGTAAAATTTTGATTATCAAAATGGTAAATTTTAATTCACTCTAGGTTGAATGAAATTTTCATTGTAGGTGATGGTTGCTAGATGTTTTATTGAAAAATCTAGTTTGTACCCTAAAATTTTCCTTTAAATAACACGTAGTCAAGACATATTTGGACAAAATGTGGCATGTGTCCAATTTTTGGCTATATAGTAAATAAATGGCACTAGGCCCAGATTCAAAAATAACACTAAGTCTAATCATAAGTCAATGACATCACTATTCAAACTATGGACAATTTACATTTGTTTAATGTCACAAATATAAAATTTGCATAACAATACAAAAACAAAAAAAACCGTAGGTCTTCTTGAAACTCATTTTTTATCTTCTAAACTGAATATGCATTGACATTTATAAGGTTGTGAAACATATTTGTCACATGTACTTATGGAATCTTAAATTTTATTGAGGGTGATTTCATTGCGACTTATCCTTATGACTCCTACAAGTTAAATCAAGCTCTATTGTATACACTAGTTATAGTATTTTAAAATAGTTTCCTATCTCAGCTATAGAACCTTATCCATATATAGTTTTAGCGTGCTCTTCCATGGCTTTTCATGGAAGTATGCCAACCATATTTTCACCCAATTTTGGCACTTCATTGTTGGTTGAAGTAAGATCGTGGTGATGCTTGTGAAATTGTGAATATTGATCATGAATTTTGATCATGAATTTTGCCTAATATTCTTTGGACAAGTAAAGTGGAGTATTGTGGCATGTATTACATTGTGACATATTTTTACCTTTTCAAATTTAATATGTATTGTGACACATTGGACAATGGCAAGTATGCCATTTTTTTTTTTAATCAAGCTTAATTTGTATCATGAGACAAGTGGTTTACAGATGTTCCATAGAATTTCCAAGCATCCTTGACAACCAAGCACTTATGTTGGATACATTGGAAACAAAGCATTGGATTCTATTGGTTTCTTTATATTGAAAACACTTCTATATCAAAAAATATTAGTTATATTATGTTTTTATATATATTTTAATTATTGATCATAAGAATCATTTTTGAAGTAATCCAAATGTAATCATCATACTTGTAATCTATTTATCTTGAAATATACCCAAAAAAACTTGATAGAATGAAAAAATCATCTATAGAGATGCCACAGACATAGACAAGGCATAAAGGCTTTATGGGATGTTAATTAATCTGTGCATCTAATTTTGTCAATGTTAATAAATAATTTCTTAACAAAAATAATTTGTTTAATTGAAATATGCATGTAGATATTTATCAAATCATAAAATCCCTTGCATATATTTCACCACATATATACTAGAACGTGATTTACTTATAAAGAAAACAATGAAATAGTAATACATACAAAATATTTACTATATTTTTTTCTCTATTGAAATTAATAGATTTTCACATAAAATTTGTACATTAAAATGCCTGAAGAACTTTTTTTAATAAAATTTGACACCTCATATCAAAAGGTTATGTTACTTGAACAAAATAATATATGTTTATGCATTCTTTTCAAGAAAGATCAATGAACTTTTAACTTCTTTTCATTTTAAAAAGTTGCACTATACAAGGTCTAATTTATTTGTATTATATCCTATATAATGTTACTGCTTTTCACACCAAATTCTTTAGGCACATATAAAAGTGTAGTATGTTGATAGAATTATTACATATAAATTTATAATTTATTATGATATATCAAGTGAATACAAATTTTTTATGAATATTTTCACATTCTATTTAAACTTCATGTATTTACAAATACAACACAAAGCAGTCAACGCCTAAGAATAACAATATAGTTTTATAATCTCAAACAAATTTTAAATTTAACTTCCTTAGTTTACAATTGAAGGTCCTATCCACATAAAAATTAAAACTTAGAGTTTTATAATTCAATAAATAAATTTGTTGATAAATGTTTCTCTAATGTAAATAAATCTAAAAGTTAAGTCTTTGGTTTAATCCTAAAGGGCCGTGACAATGTATCATCAAAGCACTCCAATATTGCCTCCTTCAAGATGAGATAATCTAAAAAAAATTAAAAAAATTCCAACCATAACACTTAAAATTTGAGTGCTACAAGAAGACACTCAAATTTGATGTAAAGTTTGACCCCGCAAATTTAGATACATGCATTTGAAGGGTGCAATTTAGTTCCTTTTCTACCTTGCACCAACAAGGTCACACATACCTTGGTTCAAAATGATAGCATTGTTTTGCAGTACACATTGCATGTATCTTAACCCCTAAAAGCTCTTGACAATTTCACACCAAAAACACTTCAAATTTGTTGATTCTAGTGCAATGAATAAGGAAGGAAATAAAATCTTATATTTTTCTTTTTGACCGTAGGATCTCCATGAAGACTTACTGAGTAACATACTCACAAAATTTCATACACTTTGACCACACGGATTGAAAGATTACAGTGTTTGAAGTCAAAAAAATGATTCACTTTCTTCCCTACCTAGAGTGGATCAGCACACTTTGACTTCACTTGGTATTAAATTTTGCACTACACAAGGTCTAAATCTCTTACTATTGTGTTGAGCATGATGTTAGTTTGGTATACAATAATTTTTAGAGGTAGAGAAGGGGTGTAGCATATTCAAAACAAGTGTGCAAGGAGTGGAGGTTCAAAAATTGTCAATTCACAAATTGTCAATTCAAAAATTGTCAGGTTCAAAAATTGTCAATTTTTGTGAATTTAATATGTTTTAGAATGATAATTTAAATAGTCAATGAGAAGTTTTTCACCACATTTTGTTGTAGAAAAAATAAAAAGTGAAAAATATGAAGATCTCTAGGTTTTAGTGGAAAAGATGAAGTTTTTTTCCCCGCTTGTCCAAAATGTGCAAAAAAGTTTTTTTACACTAAAGACAAGAATTTTTTTTGACATCTTCAAAGAAAGTAATATTACCAACATGTATGAAAAATCTCAATGTCAGTAGAGGCTTCTAGAAAAAATTTGGAGTTGCCCAGAGTCTCCATTTCGAGCTTTAAGTGATACTAACTTTCAAACCATGAATCCAAAAATAATAATAAAAACATTTCCATGGAACTCTTATGAGGGAAAATCAAGTACAAGAGTTTTTATTAAAAAGATTTATTTATTTTTGGAACCTACTCAAAATCCAAAACAAACATCCCACGTACACTTGGGCTCTTAGGGGTTAAAAAATTATATTCTACCAAATGTTAGGTCATTGCAAACCAAACATCATAATTAAGTGAGGGGTTTGGGATAAGGAATACATTATTGCAATGTCTAGGGATATATATCCTTAGAGTAGCAAATTTAGTTTTTGATTAAATAACTAATAGTTGGTTCTTGTATCCATATGAGAAATGGAATCATTGTGCCTTCTTTTGCTAGGGAAATAAATTTGGAAAAAATGAAATCCTTGATTTCAATGCATTTTATTTTCAAAAAGAATAAACATTGAGGGCTGCCAAGAACTTTCTTTTTTAGTGTTGCCTGCCTAGAAAAATTGCTCTATTAACTTTATTGTATTACTACTTAGCTCTAAAATACCATGCCAACCAATTGCTCCAAAGTCCAACTTTTGATGTTTGAAGCACAATAAATTTTTCCCTGCAAGATCCAAAAATATATATTCATTCAATAATATATCCTTGCAAAGTTAACCTAAATGCTTATTCTCAATAAAAAAAAATTAAGATCAATTTCAAAATTAAAATTTGAAGAACCTATCCAAACTCAAAATGTACCCCACAAATACAAAATGTACTTTAGGGATTAATTTAATATAGTGATAATAAAATTCTAAAATAATTCAATGAGTTATGAAAAATCATTATATTCTATTTTAGAATATAGAAGATTATTAATGAATTGATACATAGTTTCAACCCAATTTACAACTATATAAATAACACTTTGGATACTCACACTTCAAGTGTATATATTATTTATTCCACCTTAAGTTGCAATTAGTTAAAAGAATTTTAACCTTAAATTGTAGTATACATTATCAGCACGTTGCAAGAAATTCTAATAAATTTATATTGTACTTGATGTACAAATTTTGAAGATCTTGGCATGGAAATCACAAAAAAAACAATCAACTTTTGTAATCAACAAAACTTATAAACCTTGTTTTCCATTTACCTACAATCATTGTCTACTTTCAATGCAAAGAAGATATATCTAACAAAATAAATATTAATATTGTACTCTAAGTTTATTGCTACACAGATGTATAAAAGAAAATACAAAGTAGTTATTAGAAAATATTTTTCTATAATAATAAACATGATCCCTTGTTCTATCTTTATTAAAATCAATATGAAGCTAAGATAAAGTAGGATTCAATCAACGAAATCAAAATAAATTTTAATAGAAATCTTTCAATGTTAAATTAGGAAATATCAAATCATAAGTTCAAAAATTAAGGATATACAGATAAAATTTAACCTTTTATATCATCTTCTAGTATTCACGATCCTGTAATCATCAGTTGTTTTAATCTGATCATTATTTTTCTTTTGAACCTTCCTCCACTATCTTCAATATCATTGTCATATTTGCTTGGTTTGTCTTCTATGTTGTAAAAAACTTCCAATGGATGTGAAACTATAAAGCCTTTTTGTACTAGATATCTCCTTATATGTGATTGAATGACTATTGTCGCACCTACTTTAAATATTTTCCTTAATTGTTTTTCACGCTCTATTCGAAGTGCTAAAATGAGACCCTATTCATTTTCAATTTTGATTTTTGTTAAAATTTGAAGATGTGATTTTAATAATTATTTCATTATTTCCAATAGTTAACTATTAGTTAACTAATTAAACTTTCATTACAAATAACTTAATTCTTACTTGAGATCCAATTTTATATAATACAAGAGTCTCCAATAAATTTCGAAATGGGACACCTTTACTGTAAACATGGAAATTATAAACTTCGTATTGTATGAATCTAAACCTGCATGTATTCATGTATTTGATTTGTATTTTCTATAATTTAATAAATAATAAATAATTTTCAATCAAATATTCTTCATCAAACATTTATTTCTATATTTTTGGTTTTCTATTAAACAAGATATTGGTGGAATTATTAAAGATATTTTTGAAATATACAAATTTCTACATAAAATAAAATTTAAAAATCTATTTTTTGATGTAAAAACCTATGATTATATGCTTATTGAAGTCTAATACATAAAAACTGTAAGCATCTTGAAGTAGATTTTGAAATGGACTCAATTCAATTATTATTTATATCAAATTTTTGGGGTATTTTTACTATATCATATCTACGGCTTGGTTTAATTTGTTAAGTTATTAATTATTAAATATTTTTAATGAAATTTTAATTAATCTAAACATCTTGTAATGAATTTTATAAATTTTGAATTGTATAAAAATGATAGTGAAGATTTTATAATCATTTATCAAAATACAATTTTAGATTTTTAGTGAATATAATAATGAACTATCTAAATAAATATATGAAATGTATTTGAAAATAAAAATACAATCTACCATTTTGCTGGAGCGTTATGTCTACGACCAAGTGGTATTCCTAAATCATATACAAAACCTTGTAGTTTATGTAAACCAATATAACCATTGCATCTGTAATGTAATCATTTAATTTAGCTGAAAGTACCAAATGCTGAGATTTATTTTATGAACTTTTTGTATTGATATTTATTTTAATTTAAAATTTGTTATTTTATGATTATATGGTATTTGTTTATATTATATTTTTATCAATTATAATTTTCCGTTTCATAACTTATTTCCAAATAATCTTGTCTATAGTCTTCAACTTTTAAAATACCATTCTACTATCAATAATTTTGTATATACTATGTTATTGAATCTAATATAATTTACATACAATGGATCGTATTCACTTGAAGCCCAAAGTATTTGATAATTTGTTAAGTTTTTTGGTGACAACATTGCATCTTCATTTAATAATCCAAAAGTAATTGTGTCAATAATTTGAGCAATAAACAAATTTGTAATAATATGTGCCATCATGTATACAATCAAAATAAAATATGCAAGTGCACTTTCGGCAATACCACATGAACTCTCATGATATCCTTTGGATGCAATACAATAAGGTGGTCCAGCCATAAGTTCAAACATCACACAAGACCAATTATCAAGAGTTGTAGCCTATATAAATGAATAATATATGTATAATCAAAATGTGATATAATCAATCATAAACCATATATTTAAGAAATATTAAAATGTATTCTTAGAATTTAGAATATATAAAGAATCTATTTGTTGCCTTACTTATATTTTTCATAAATACATATCAAATTTATATATTGTATTTAATTACTTACAAATCAAGATTAGTCACCTGAAAACTAAATATAAAAGATGGAAGAAATCTTTCAAAATTCACATTTCTATTGATACATGTACCATAATTTACATATGGAAATGATTGATAAAAAATCATTCCAAACTCAATTAGCCAAATCACAAGTAATTCTACCACATATATCAATGATGGTAAACTAACTAATACTGTATGTACTAGTTCGCTTAAGTTTGAATTAAATCTAATTATACGAAATATGCGTAAGAGATAAAACATAGTTCCTAATTGATATGCCGTACTTTCATCTTTTGGATATAAAAAACATGTTGATCCTAGTACGAGTATAAATTCAGCTATATTCCACCAATCTTTGATCCAATCATGAAACTACATCAAAATAACAAAAATAGTTCCATCAATACATGTTAATTTTTTTTGGAACTTTTAGATACTATATAAAATTAGACATATAGGAATGAAATATTCTTAGATATTAAAGATGTTTAGATACTAAAAAGTATTACATATTGTGTTTATAAATCTAAATGATAATTAAAAATATTCCATTCTTTTAATTGCTAAATAATTGATATTTATATTACATATTATTCCTCATACATGATTTCCAAGAAATTTTAGGATTGCTTCTATCCAATATATAGCAACAAAAACTACTTCAGAGTTTTGCAAGATATATGAGGTATGGTCCTCATGACGTTGAGATGCCACCAAACAATAGTTTAAGAGGATTATTATAACCATCACATATCGAAATATTCTTGAATCATGTACTAATTTGAAACAAAATTTTCTTATTGGATTTGTTGGAATTCGAGGCAATTTTAAAGGTTTCAAACTTTGTGCAATTCTATTCATATCTCGCCATAATTTTTGACGTTCAGTTAATAATTTAGATCCCGAAATAATGCCAAATTGATCAATAAAAACTCCAATAAGAAGTCGAATCACTAGCCAATTGCTGATAATTATGAAAACAATGAAAAAAATAGAATTATAGACTTTATTTTTGGTGACGGGATTGTCATATAAAGTATTTGGAATATCTTCAGAAGGGTGAAGAAAGTAATTTATCCAAGCGTCTGTTGTCGAACAAACAAATAATGACAACATTCCCGCCCCAAAATGATCAAAGTGGAATGGTGGATTCATCCAAGTTCTTTGAGTTCTCAATCCCACTTCGTTTATATATGTGCCTACGCATTCTGCACGACTTTTTACGGTGCGATCTGTACAATAAGCAAATCTATTTCTAAACATTTGTACGCCTATAGTTGCAAATATGAAATATATAACAAGAATGAAGCCAAACATAGAACCCACTGCAGGCATAGTCTGTAACATTGTTGATACCAATATCCTTAGTCCTTGAATTCGATGAATAAACCGAGTTCCTCTAATTGTATTCATAATATGTACAATGCGACTGTAAGATTCTGAAGGAGGATTAAATCCAATCCATTGGAAAAACATATTAGCAACATCAATAATATTAAATGGATCACCTAAATATGCTTCAGGAGTAAATATTACCCCATATGCTATGCTTTTAATTAGAACGTCCCATGTCCATATCTACAAGGCATTTAAAATATTAAGATATATACATGATTTAATCTTTGAAATAGATTTTTTAGTATATTTTTTTTTGTAGTTAATTTTATCATGAACATATCATATTTCAAGATTTATTTATAAAATAAAAGACTACAAGTTCTTACAAATAAAAGGAACCGATCCATCAAATCAACATACACACTATCAATAAAGCCTGCTGGATTTAATTGAGTTACAATATATACAGCAACAATTGCACATATCATAATGAAACGGTTGTACCAAATGTTCTCAACAAAAATAATAAGAAATTTACGGGTTGGACCATTACTTCTAAAAATAAAAAGAGATTTATCTGAGAAATACCAAGGGACATCCCTATATTTCATATTCAACCCTTCATAATCTTCCAAGTTAAAGGACATTCTTTTACTTGAGCCCCGCACTGACAATGAATGATATAAATCTGGTTTTGGTTTAGAAGAAATAGTTCTTTGAATTTTTTCTTCTCCTTGTTTTCTTATATTATCTTCATCAATTGTATTCAAGTAAGATGTATTTATTGCAGTTTGGGGTTCTTGTAAATGATCAAATTTTTCTTCTTGTAGACCAATTGGTGAACTCAAATTATGAGCTAATGCTAACATAGCACTTTGAAGAGCTGTTTTTTCTTCAGCAAAATCTTGATGGGAAGTAGTATTTGCAAATCCAGCACCTACAAATACTTGGGTTGCGGTATTGCTAAGACGTTTTGGTCGGTTTGTATATGAACTACGTTGAGGTTGACTTGGCATAGACAATGAATTATAGCTACTTCGACGCAAAATTATTTCTCTAGTTGAAGCATCAAATGTTGGAATATTTGTAGGAGGCCGAGATAATAAGTGTGGGTCAAGAGATGATCGCTTTCTACGAAATGGCTCATTGTTATTTGTTGTTTCAAAAATTGAATGCAATATAGAATTAGAACGTGGTCTATTAGGTCGAGCTGGTTGGAAGCCTTGATTATCATTTTGATTTATACTATTCTTTGAATAGGTCTTTTTTTCTACATCATTTGTATTTGAAACATTTTTTTTATTTACATCTTCTATTGTTTTCATTTTATAGTCTTCTAGGTTTTCACTGTCTTCTGATAAGATATTAACACGTTTTACACTTTTTGAAACAGGTACCATAACACTAAGGTTTTTACGAATCCTATGTACATTTGCTTGTGTACCTTCAACTGCATTAATTAACCACTCACCCGTTCGTAATGATTTTGAGTGAGTATGTGTTGATCTCAAGTATTTCAAATATTCTCGCTGTTAAGTATCGGCCATAATAAATTATTAATAGATTTGATAAATTTACATTATTATAAAAATTGTAGGTGTATTAAATTTTCATTCAAATATTAAAAAAAAATAGATTTATTTTAAAACAAAACATCCATGATATTTTTAACCATCATTTGAAATAATTACAAAAATAATTCAGATACAATTCTAATTTTTTTTCTTTATGAATTTTATAATTCATCACAAATAGATTATAACAAGCTATAACAAACCAAAATAATCATACTAGTATTATTTTCATATTTATTTTTCAAATAAACAACTATACAATTTACTATATTTATTTTGATGCCATATGCTTCAATTTACTTGGAGTTTAAATTGTATTTTAGAAAAAATCAAATGTTATAATTAACTCCAAATCCATTTAACATTGCTAGTAATATCCAAATAAAATTTAAATTTGAATTTGAATGTTAATATCATTTTCAATAGTCCTTATCACATTATAGACATGTATTATATTGCACCTTTTGAATTTGTTTCTTTTGATTATCTGTAAGCTCGGTATTTTCAAGAATTACGGCAATGATTAAGTTGATTAAAACATATGATGTTATGATAAAATAAGCGCAAAATAAATATGGTGAAACCCACCTGACAAATATTAATTTTTTCTTTTCAATCAATGTTATGAATATATTAGTCTTTAATATGATTCAACAAAAAAACCATGAAATTGTGTAATTTAGACTCTATAACATTTCAAAGAACATCTAAGAGGAACAAGATAAATAAATAAATATTATAATTATTGTTTAAAAAGAACCTATAGCGAACACTCGGATTCATGGCATTCCAAAGTTGATTGATCCAACTCTCTCCAGTTGAAATAGTGAACCATGTTAATATTGCATCTGTGAAAGTATCGTGGTTCTCACGAGGATTGCCACCTTCAAATGAAGCAAATTCTCCACTGTATAGTTCCATACTAATTATACTAAATACAACTACAACAACTATATAAAAAAATGCTAAACTTCCCAAGATGTTAAAGCTCCTCAAACATAATGCCTATAAATTCAATCATGAGATTTTGTTTGCTTAGATTATATATATATATATATATATACATTATTTGAAATATGTGTGTATATATATATATATATATATATATATATGTTTATATGCATATATATTTGACAAATTTATACAAAACAAACTATACCAAAGGAGATGGTGTTTCATCCGATTTTCCAAACTTTTGTTCTCTAGGATTATGAAAAAACCTCAATAATCTAATGGCTGAAATATTTGCCCACTTTCCAGTTGAAACACCTAGAAATGAAACAACTACGACAATGATGTCTAAAATATTCATTGCTGTTGCATACATAAATTTTGTATTAATTTTTATTTTGTTACTATCCATCAATTCAAATAAGATAAAGGTATCTTCATTTATGTTTTTGAACATGTAAAAAAATAGGTAATAATAAAATATTTGATATAAAATCAAAGTGTGGATTTTAATTAAAATCTAATGAACTACCATCACGAAGATATCTCATCCAACCATGTGCCAAAGCTCGAAGACTCATTTCAATAATAAAAGCAATTTGTAAAGCACTTGATGCAACACCTTATTACCATATTAAGCTGAAAACTACTATGTCTGTATTATCAAATGCATAAATGGATGTGTATATATATATATATATATATATATATATATATATATTCATTTTTTTGGTGTATGTATATACGTGTGTGTCTCTATATATACATATATATTGGTGGATACAAATAATAGTTTCTGATTTCTTAGACATATCAGCTGTAATGCAACATAGAATCACAAAATTAATAGTGATAAGGAGGAGTTCAACATGTCTAAATAATCTACTTCGAACAAGGCCCACTAGCGTAGAATTAAAATGATGAGCTGCACGACGTGTATTTCTTGACATAGATCTTTTGAAACTCTTTGTATTAGTGCTTAAGCTTCGACTTAAGCTACGCGAATTTTTTTTATTAGATTTTAAACCTTTTTGCCTTTTAAACAATCCATAGTCATCTTCTTTGTCATCATCAAGTTCTGAGTCATAGTCTCTTTCTCCAAATGAAGCTCCTGAACTAAATTGTCTTTTTAAAGATTTGCTTTTAAATGACATTGAAGATATTTTTTTGGTACCTTGTCGGATATATTTTGATACATTGCGTCGAAATAATCCTGTTTTTCTTTGCATTGCACCAAACCATGATAGTTGTGCATCATCTTTTTTTATTACATCCTTTAAAACATTAGCCAATTTAATAGCATTGTGGAATGTAAATGATTGCTCTCTTTTGTGTTTTTTGAGAAGGACCTTAAAAACAAAACTTAATTATCATCAATTGACCCAATGACTTACACTATTGTATTTTACTTTTGAATATGTTTATAATAAAATATAATTGTTTGATATCTATGAAAAAAATTGAATTAATAGATTGAATAGTAATATTTTATATGCATATGGAATATAAATCTGATTTCATCCATCATTTATTGATATTTTTATGAGGAGAAGTTATAAAATCTCTAATATTATACATAGAATGGTATTCCATTTAACCTATAGATAATAACTATAAAAAAAACATTTGAAGTTACTTAAAACTCTAAATGTTATTAGAAATTAATCCATATTAAGTAATAACATGCAATCCAATATAAAATATGATTGAATTTTACAATTGAAATAATGAATTTGTTCCAACATTTGAAAAGTGATAAATAATAAAAAACCTTAGCCATCTAATTTCTGATTATTTCCAAGTTTCACAATCACCAAGTAACATGGAAGAATTTGATTTTTAATATAGACAAGATAAATAGATAACAAATATGAATTTAAAAAATATATATCTTTAGCCAAAAGAGCTTCAATAGCACTTAAATATTTTGGCTAATTGAATCATCAATACAAATTGATTTCAAATAAACTTTGCACCCACATTTTCATGATTTTCAATGACTAAATAGCATAATATATTTTCAATAAGCTTGATATATATGCATTACTCTCATATACAAGTGTCATACATGTGCATTTTTAATGTATTCTCTTAGTAAAAGACGAGGTGGATTAGTTGTTGAATCATTTTTGTGGATTTTAAAATTATTGTTTGGTTGCAATCTTCTTTTTAAATACGGGTTTATTATGTGTTCAAATATGTAGTAGATTTTATTAAAACCAAATCATCTTAGACTATATAATTGATAAAAAGTTGGAGGACATAGAGATAACCGCAATTAATTTCAAAATAGTTTAGATATTAAAATCAAACATTCATCTATTTTATATGATAAAATTTGCATATGAAGATATATACACTCTACATATCATTTCTTGTAAAAAATCATACTCTCTAATGAATGAAAATAAATATATATACATCAATGTTTAGAACAATAGATACATCTTTGATAAAAATACCAATAACACTACAACTCAAGTCATGAAGATTAAATAATAATCAGTTTTGGTAAAACATTATTTAAATTTATTATTTTGTTAATTTTATGCCTTGAATTTTTTTAATAAAAGAATCATTCCAAATTTTGATATATTACTTTAAAAATTTGGGATCAATCCATAATATTAACCTTGAAAAGACCAAGTCTCTATCTTTTGGACAAATGAGATTTAGGCAAGTTCCTAGAAATATGATTTTCTAACTTTTATTCTTAATTTTCTAATGTAAATAGAAATTCAACAAGCTTCACAGGGTTATGTTTATCTTATTTTTTGGATTTATAATAAAAAAATAAAGCACTTTGAACATAAAAATCAGACTGTTTTTTATATATATATATGTCTTTACAACTCTTTTCAGAGCATTTTCTAACATAACTTCACTTTGCAATACTACATCCTTCATTTTGAAATTGATGAATCAGACTAGAGTAATGCATCAATATTTCAAGAAGCAACTTAGTAGAACAGAAGGTGCAAATTAGTATGCACAAAATATTTATATAGAATATATACTTTAGCTCATACTATTTTGTATGTGACCTTTTGAATTAACATAATGTTACTTTGCATTTTTGCATTCTTCTTTGCAAAATTGATGCTACCAGTTAGATTTACGCATCATAAATCAAGAAGCAATGAGTAGGAATACTAGGTGCTGAAATTAATCACATAGAATTTACAAGGTGTATGTATTGTTATGAATGTATTATTGTGTTTATCACATCTTAACATATTGTAATGAGAAATTACAACATGATTGAAGTATCTCACCAACAACACTGAAAGACATGCAAAATGCACGTAGTACAAACAAGTTTATGAAAGAAAATAAATTATCTTCATCTAGGGAATCCCGCCTCACATGCGTCCATGACAACCAACAGAAAAGCAATTTGTCAGAAGTTCTACGGGAGGTGCCGGCAACAAT
Organism: Bryoerythrophyllum caledonicum; assembly: GCA_963971425.1. Classification (NCBI taxonomy): domain Eukaryota; kingdom Viridiplantae; phylum Streptophyta; class Bryopsida; order Pottiales; family Pottiaceae; genus Bryoerythrophyllum; species Bryoerythrophyllum caledonicum. Next base: position 4,890,270 of record OZ020517.1, on the reverse strand, counting down.
GATTCTTCTTGTTATGGATGTCATAAGGTAAAACAAGAATTATTTTCATCAATGAATTATCATTGTGAGGTCATCATGAGAGGTTCACAAAACAATGTATACCAATAAAATCACACAATGAAAAATAGAAAACGTTTATAACATCTGAGATGTAAATATTGTTTCCATTATTCTGCTCTCTCACCACTTTGACAATCTTGGTGGAACGAAGTCCAGTGTTCTGGTGTATGTCGAGTCCAATTGGACAGTTGTTAATTCCACAAAACACCACTTTGTAATCTGATCATGCTAAGCCAACCAGAGAGATGACTATCATTACAAATAGATAGTAATGTAGCTCAAGCTCGATCGGCAAGATCAAAATGACGAGAAAGTGGTGACATAAAGAAACTAGCAAGGTGTTTGTATTCACGGATCCATGTTTGTACAAACATTATGGCGACGTAAGGTGTTGGTCATGCCATCTATCATAACTGTGTGCTATACACAAATGATGTAAGTAGGGTTTGCCATGTGTCACTGTACAATCATTTGATTATGAATTGCAAGTATGGAAGAATATAGGTGTATGATTAAGTTTGTTGGACAAAATCATGAACCATTAAGCTTTGACCTTCTAGGGCTGTTCCATAATTTGTTTGTATACATCTTTTCTTCTCATGTATAGGTGAAAAAGACCAAGATGAATTTATACATATATAGATAGATTGTTTCTAGAATTGTAAATCTGTATCTGTTTGAGTTCAAACCGCAACTAGGATAGAACAAAACGTTCTGATGTTCATAAAATATAAAGTTTCCAAGGCTTGGCCAGTTGTTTGCTTTAAACAAAATATCTTGACATGGCCACATATTGAAAAAAATAAAATTAGTGTGGTACATAATTTAAATTGCAGACTAGAAAAAGAGAGAGAGAGAGAGAGAGAGAGAGAGAGAGAGAGAGAGAGAGAGAGAGAGAGAGAGAGAGAGAGAGAGAGAGAGAGAGAGAGAGAGAGAGAGAGAGAGAGAGAGAGAGAGAGAGAGAGAGAGAGAGAGAGAGAGAGAGAGAGAGAGAGAGAGAGAGAGAGAGAGAGAGAGAGAGGAAGATAGAGAGACAAAGAGAGATAGAGAGACAAAGAGAGATAGAGAGAGTGAGACAGAGAAGCAGAGAGAGATAGAGAGACACAATGAGACAAAGAGACACAAAGTTACAATGAGACCCGTCACCACCCTTGGGTAGCTTTGATCTGTCTGAAGAACTTGACGTGATATGTCAACATTTTTAGGCAGAGGTGCATACCAGGCTTAGCTTCCAACTCATCAAAAATAAAGATGGAGTGTATCTCTTCTCTAGCTATTGTGGTCATGAGGCAAGAATTGCACCTAGAGTAAGTGTATACATTGCTATGGAAGTGTGCTTGTTGCGATCCAAACTTACAGTAAGAGGTTCTGCGACGTGGTTGATTTTATGAGGAACGCAACTACTTATTGCAAGTCAAGTTTGCAGGTTGGAAGATGGCCACCTGATAACCAGTCCATGATCTTGGTAGTGATGCGTTTGGACTTAAATTTGTTATCACGTAGGGTGAAAACCAACATCAAAATCTCTTGTAATGCTGATGCAAGGTCATTGAAGATGTATAAGATGGGCAACACTTGTGAGATGACGATGTTGTATGCTTGTCAAACTGGTTTGTTTGATTGGAACTTGATGAATTGGGTATAAGTATATGGTAATGCTAGCCTTTTGTCAAACTTGCGGATGCAATAGTTTGACAAAATGTTCACATTGACATTGATTTGTACATTCATAAAATGTGCAGCAATGCCACTTTGAGACTCTTTGGGTACATAAATATCAACTTCATGTTTGATCTCTAATGTGTGCAACGAGTAAATCCAATATGAATTTGTTGCTAATCGTGGTTGGCTTGGACATAGAAAATCTTTCGAATTTCCAACAGTTACCCAACATATATCTTTGATGTATCTGAAAGCATGTTGAAACTTTGTCATGAGGTCAGGACAACCAAGCAAGGCTAGTGGTTGAATGAAGCGGACCTCATAGTCAACTAAGGTAGAGGCACCCAATTCCGATCGGCCACCCAATTCCAATCAGTAGAGTATGCATGGAATGGTGCATGAAAATGGTATATGCATGAAATGGTGCATGAAAATGGTACATGCATGAAATGGTGCATGAAGCAACCCAAAACTTATAACTTAAAATCTGAAAACTCTAGTCATTATTGGCATTGGGTCATGAAGCGTGCAATTTTGGGTTGCTCCACCTCAATTGAGCTCTCATTGGTCGCCTTGCCTCAAAAGTTGAACAAGGCCGATCGGCATTGGGTACCTCCATGAGTTGGTTATCTATAGCATGTCTTCTCTCTTTTTACTCACTGTCACTTATTGGCATTAGGCAAAGTAGGGCACCAAATCTCACCTACTTTGTAGTTTGATTATAGGCTCCGGTGGTTTTTGGGCTTCTAAATTCTATATCGATTGCAAATCTTTGAGATTAAATTTGAAAAAATATTTGTTGAATTTCATTTCTAATTTTGCACATTTCCACATAAATGTTTTTGAGTCTCCAACTGGCTTAAGTGATCAAAATTTAGGTGCCTCTACCTTAGATACAAGTTACACCATAATAGAGAGCAACTGAATTCCATTGAGATTCCATTGCATTGCCTCCACACACAATCACCAAGTGTTGTATGGTAGTTCTCCATGAGCCACTTACGTAATGCCAAAAGTCTCACAAATGAACCATGTGCGGTAGTGTGGTTTTATTGTGGCCCATCGAGCTTTGAAGGGAGTGTTGTCATTGAATATTTTCTCCAGAGGATATTTGCGGCTTTTGGATGGATTGAATGTGATTGCTTGAAGCCAATCTTGAATATAAATGTGATGGCATCGTGTAGATTGTTGGGTCCCTGAAGTAGGATAGACTCAAAACACTTAGTGATATCCGCTACAAATATGTCATGCATCTTAGAAGGTAGGTTCAAGGTGAGTTGGATAACAGAGTCAGTTATCTAGAAGATTGATGTTTGGGTGTGCGATATCCGGCAACTTTCTCTTTGGCCTATCTTCAAAAGTGGTTTAGTATCGACATTGTAGAAATAGTTAGCAAGGAAGCTGTATTAGCGTATATAGTCATGAATGTATTTGTGATCCATATGTAGGATTGTTTGTGCTGCTTGTAAGACACCATGATGAAAGGGAGAGCTGCAAACTGTGGTGGCAATTTGGGGAGGATGCTACAGAGGTTGGCTTTCTAACTGTCAAAAAATGGCAGTGGAAAGTGTCCAATATAGGTGCTCTTTGCATGGAAAGAAATCAATGCTTTGTAGACGTTGTAGGGCTTGCTGATGTATATGGCGAATGCATAAGAAGCTTGCATTATTTTTGCTTTGTCCAAGCCGAATATATATAAGTGAAAAATGAGCCATTGAGATCGTTTTTGCCACCTTATCCTTGAATATATGTCGGCCAAAGAAACTGAAGCCAAACTTATTAATGCATGTAGCTGTAGCAATCTTAGTGACGCATGGTTCACGTAGGAAGTGTACTGCGTTGTCAAGGTCCAATTCTCGGGAACAAAGATTCAGTATGTGGAATAGTTTAATGAAGGTGTCAATAGCAACCTTCACAATCTAGTGTGACTTAGTGGAGGCTAAAGGAATGTGGTTCAACCCCATTCTGAAAGTTTCACAAAGTTTGGGGTTCTGTATGATTCTAAAATCCATGGTCCGGACGTGTGGAGCAGATTGAGAGTAGTGGAATTTTTCATCACATGTGCGAGGATCAAGAAACATTTGGAAGGAAGAGATGGATGCACATATACATGTCTCATTTGGATCAAGAAGGTGGATAAAGGAAAACCGTTTAAACACATCAGATGGCTTATAAACTTTAAATGCAAGGTTACAATCATAAGTCCAAGGAAAAACAATAGAGTCTAGTGAAACCTGCTCATTAAGTCCATAATGAGATAGAAGTTGCAGAAAAATTTGTCAAAGATTCAACCATTCCAATGTTGTGCTAGAGTAGAAAATCGGAAAATATCGTAAGGTTTGGGAATTAGAGCAGCGGCTTAGCAGGGTACGTCCACATACGTCCTTGGTAAGAACTTGTGATGGTGGTTCTACATAGAATAAGACAATTATTGAGACTACATATTATCCCAACTTCCCAAGCAAAAAATTGTGCCTTTATAGGCTGTTGATTTGAACGTCGTCCAAGGCGGGTGCGTGCTGGTTCACTATGGATGTGGGTAGCTAGGGCGAGTGATAGGCGCGGGCCGTTTTTTGAAGTGCGCATGGGTGGCTGGTTGGACGGACCATTGGTGTAAAAAATGAATGCGTCGTTGTCACCAACGGTATTGGGTTTGTTGCATCGGGCACGAGTAGTATGCTATGGCATTGCATGAGTAGAGCCTAGAGTTGGCATGAACTTCTTGTTGTATGAACCGGGACCCCCAGAACTTGGAGGGCAACATGCGTTGCGGTGGGATGAGGGTGGAGTGGAGTGACGTCCTATATCCGGAGATATTTTACAGCTGATTGATGCTCTTGGTTGCTTGTTGGTTGCAACAATATCCCTGATTGTACAAGTCTGATTTTGTATGGTGTTCTCATGAAAAAGAAAATTGTATGAAAGAGGGCCTATAACTATGTGTATACGCACAAACAGATGAGTTGTGTGTGGACCAAAACCATCACGATCACATGATAATACTCTGGAAAGCAGATCAAAATGATCATCACCTTGGCAGAATCAACTAAATTACGTAGTGAATAGTTGTATATGTGGAAAGTTGTTTTGCAATAAACCATTAAACATTTTATCATTCTTGTGACTACCTAGACAAGACATAAACAGAATATAGCTGACAGTAAAGACATGGAAAGCAAGAATGAAAAGTTTTCTTTGAAAAGATTTCTAAACAGATTGGCAGTGGCAAGGTAGCGCAAGAGACAAAACGTCCTGCATGCCATATCAAAGGCGACTTTCTAAGTATGCACAGTGCAATCACGGGTTCAATATGTAGAATTTCAGCAAATATGCTTACTAACCCAGCTCAATTGGTTCGCACCTTCTCACAAGCATTATGGATTTTAAAGCATGAGAAAAAGATGCAGCTATAGAAACCAACTGATGACACATACTTTGCCTCATAGAATTTTATCAAACCAATTATATCCAAGGTGATAGATTGATATAATGTTATTTGTTGTTCAAATCAAAACCAAGGTAAACAACAATAAGCAAAAAAAACCCTTCACATTCAATCATGTAAGAAGAAAAAGAAAGTAATAAATTAAGGAATTGATCACCTTTTGTGAACAATATATTATAGCGTATAACATGCATGTGATGTAAGCAATTATGTCGATGAATTTAAGCCAAAGTATGTAACTCTATTACAAATACTTTCAAAACTTGTTTTAACCAACAACTTCAAGACATCAAAAACCAAAATCTACTGAAAACACATACAAGTGATGTTTTCAAATTCCAAAACCAAGGAAGTGACCTCACCTACACCCATGGAAAAAGACAAACACGTAGTTAGAATTAACCCGCATGTGAGGTGTCTTAAGTCACAACCAGTTGTTATCCATGTCATGAAAAGAACAAAAACTAATCTCTTGTATTACAAACGTGTTGCACCCGTCGTAAAATACATGTCAGATACAAACCAAATAATAAGTATGAGCTCATGTAATCATACGACTGGATGCAAAAAAAGAAAAACGTGAGAAGAATATGTCATGGTGAACAGAAACTGAAGGTTCCTTGCGGTACATGCATGCACAACCAACACCGCGTCAAATAATTTAAACTCCATAGTTGAAAAGCGCTCACACCAACGCCAAAAAGCACTCACACCCATGCCAAAAACATAATGTTAAATTGGCAGAAGGTCTAGCTTTTCATACTCTTCTGAGTTGGAAACCAACGAGGTGATTAAAGGTTCCACCTGTGCAAAGTAGGTAGACAACCAGGCATATGCAATGTAGTCGGAACAGAGTAAAACAAATAGGAAAAAAACCCTGGACCTTGCCCCTTCATGTTCCAGCTTTGAAATTTGAAAGATAAGTTGCAGTAAATGGATAACTTGTTGGTATCCAACACAACCAAGGGAACCAAACAAAACAACAAGGGAATTGTTGATGTCATCATGATGTTTTTAGTATGGAGAATATTCACAACATTGGAATCTTTCCCAAGCTTGAAGCAGTTGAGTAAGTGTAGGCAATGAAGCATGACACCTAGCTAGTAAAAGTACAATGATGACTGTCATACGACAATATCCAAGCTATGACATGCACAAAATTGTTAACCCTAGAAATTACAAAAATTGTATCGAATGAAGCTTGTCAGCAATTATTCTCAAAAGACAAATTTCCAAAGAGAGAGAGAGAGAGTTGATGTCACCCCACTACAAGGTGATTTTCTAAATTCAACTGTACATGTATGTGTCATACAAGACGAAAACAAAGGCAATAATAGTTCAAATAGTCACATAAAAAGAGTAAGTAGGGGTAGAATTAGCATGGATTGAGCGATCCAGTAGAGCCAAAAAGTCATGATTAAACCAAATAAATAGGGGCAAGATCAAAATAGACGAAACAACTCTGAGGGGAAGGGTAGGGACTGTGAAAGACATCAAATGTAAAAGTGGGCCGCAGCAAGCAGAGTACCACAAGCGTTGGCATAGAGGCGCAACGCAATTTCATGAGCTGAACAAAAAAAAGTGCTATAGCACGAAAAGGAAAATGTAGCAAGATTGGTAAAAATGATAGATTGGTTAAGTTAAAATCTCAGGTCGTTACGCCTGACTTGCACTTATAGAATCAAACAAATAGATAGTTGGTTTAATTTTGTATGGGAGGTGTCTTCAACATGGCTATAGCTTGTTATCGCATAAAAATTTGCATGCAAGGTGACCAGTCTCGCTAGAAGCAATAACTCTCTAATCCAAGTACCTATTGAGACATTAGAGTGCGGCGACCTTTGTTGTTTGCCATGCTTTTTTGCATGTGTAGCGTGTGTACAGCCAAAGTTACTCCATCAACAACCTAGAGAACATGGTCAATCAAAATCGGAGCCATGATCATAATCATAAAAAATCCTCAAGGCGTTAGGTGCCAAGCAAAATAATTTTGTAGCGCCGTGCTCCATTTGTTTAACGTAGTAGTTAGAGATATATCTAAGCATGAAAAAAAGACGTAGTGGTTGTCAACAGGTTTGCTATGAAGAAGTCTATATGTGGAGACTTACGTGGAAGGCTGTAAAATGACAATTCGAATGGGTTGGCAATGATGGAGAGCTACCAACGAGGATGAATTGAGCACAAGTTTAGAGGGTATAGAACTCTAAAAAAATAACAAAAGGTCATGATGAAAGTAGGTGAGATAGGGCGGTGAAAGTGAGCCGAGAGGAGCAGTGAGGGAGAATTGTGACCGAGTGTCGTGTGAGACTATTTGTAATAGTGTGATGAGTATAGAAGAGGAAAGTGAATGGGGTTATAGTTAATAACTAATCATGGGATTTAGCAAAATCAGTTAGTAGAATCTAACTGTGGTATGATTATTGGAACACGTTAACACTCAGTTTAACCGTGTGAGCTCGTAGTGGTGTAGTGGGGAGAGTGGTGCATATGGGAGTAGGGTAGCCCGTTGATTCTACTTGTCTGTATGTATGAGGTGAGTACCATGTACTCAGCTAGCAGGCATTATGAAGAAAAAATCCTAATCCACGATTACATAGATAGTAGATGGAATGAACAAAGTGAGTGGATGATCAACCAAGTAGGAAGCTTGGAACCAAATCAGATGTACTTAGTCAATTTATCACAAATTTAGGGTCAAACGAGGTAATCTTTAAGGAGAGAGAGAGAGAGAGAGCGTTACTTTTACATTGTCACCCTAAGACTCGGCAGATTTTATTCGTGGCTAAGCACAATAAGTGACGAGTGGCTAGAGAACTTTATTTAGTGGTAGGCACCACCTTTTTAGTTCAAGGCAGGCCTAGAACAAGGGTGCTACATGATGTTGATCCACATATTGTGACATGTATGATGATCATGTACAAACTGTAGAGAAATCTAACCTCCTTAGAACAAATTAAAACGTGTAGTATAAGGGAAGAAATAGTGCCACGTGGTATGTGTAAAGGACGGAAGGGTGGGCGGAAATAGTAATGTCAACAAGAAAGTGGCCAATTAACAAAGCAAAAAAGGCTGAAAATAATTTTTTGCTTGTGTAAACAAAACAATACGGTGGAAAAGGAGCGAGCTACAAAGAAGAACAATTTATAAGAAGAAACTTGAACAAGCACAATGGAAAGGGAAAACAAGGTGGAAGTCTAGGAGGTAAATATAAATCCAAATATGAGGATGCCGCGCCTCACCTGCGCCCATGAAAACCAAGAGACAAGTAGTGTGTTAGTAATTGCAGGCAAGGTATAAGCAACATTGCAACATCTTGTTATTGAAATCATAGATTAAGATTCAAAGAAACAAACAACAACACACAACCAAGTATAATTCCAAAAGACTCTCTGAGAGTGTGGCTACTCAAGAACATGTTCTGGCATTGCGCAACCGTTGTTGGTGCTCATGGTAGTGGGAGCGAGAGCTTGTAGAGAGTGAAGAGGCGCATGGCTAGTCTCAATTTACACATGTAGTTGTGTATACTTAATATACATGCAGTCATAAACATGTCATTACAAGACCAAATAATAAGTCCAACCGTCCAATTATAACGTGTACTAGTAGTAGAGATTGGTAAGAGCACACTAGGCTACAAAATAAAGCAAAAGAGAGAAGCCACGAGATAGTGTATGCGAGGCATCCATTTTTTTTTGCAGTTTTTGAAGTCTTGGAAGTGTGGCTATGCATACATTAAAACAATATGGGATGTGGAAAATAAAATTATGCTTAAAAAATTAGCAAGTGCGACAATATCATGTATAATTGTAGGTGTTTGGCACTTGGCTTGTAGGAGTGGATGCAAAACTTGGCGACTAGCCTATGCAAAGTCTAAGTATTCTTGGCTATACATGATTTAATCTGTCTCTAAAAGTTGGCACCTACTGTCAATAAAACTTCTATAATTGTCATCTAAAGGTGATAATATCCTAAGTTTAAGGGTGTTTTTGGCTACATGAGCTTGGAACTTGTGACTTTTGTGGCGACAATGGTTTAAGCCCAATCTATGAATATGGTTTATCATAAAAACCTGCGGTCTTGCTCATTCAAAATTTCAAATATGACATATATGTTGTATCAAGAGCTCCAGATTCTCTCAGCCCTATCCATTATTGTTCACAGGTTTGCGGACCTAAAAACCAAACCAATCTACCAAAAACCGAAACAGGATTAAAGAGCAAGACAATAGAGACCTAAGCATGCTAGAATGATTGACCAAAACAGGCAAGCACCATAAGAAGTGTGACAACTACAATCATGGCATGCTACAACAACCATTGAACATAGCAAACAACCACCACAAAAAAAAACAAGACATACGTACTATCACATGCAAATCTGTGAACTCGGCATGGCCTTGAATCATCATCGAGAATTGTAGCGGCGGTTTAGGATCCAAACTTGCGCTTTTTGTCTGACCTCCACGCATCATATGTGTTTTGAAAGGGAAAATTCTCCAACGTGTAGTATCTCTGTGAATACACCCCAACTGCACATTTGAGTTGCTCATCAAGTTGATTTCGCAATTTGCCCTGGGAGAAGGCAACTGATGAGAAGATACATTCGTCTTCAACCGACCTCAAAACCTGAACAACAGCTATCTCGACCATTTTTATCCATTCCGACATTGTTGCTCTCAACCACGCAGAAGTGGCTTTGTTCTTCCATAGTCTCATCAACACGTCAAGAATTACGAACGGTGTCTCCATGGCCTCTGTTGCATTGGCCTTCATGGTTGACTTCTAGACGCTATACTGATGGTTCAGCTTCTCCTTGCTCACTAGCGCAGGATGCACAACTTCTCCACTTCGGCAAAAGTGCTCCTTAATCACTGAGAATTAACGGTCAAAGAGCGCATCCGCATGTGGTTGAAGCCAGTATTGCGAATATACCACACCAAGAGAGTCCATGATGTTTGATGCAGGGAATCGAGTTGACATCTCCTTGATGAGTTTCTCTGTTGCAAGTGCAGAGAGTGACCACAAAGAAAATGTGAGAAGTCTCATCATTGTAAGCACACATGAAACATGCTCAGAAAAATCGCAGCCCATAGAAAAGAATGAACCTACCGGTCCAAATCGATTTTACACATGCAATGACATCTGCAAAGGTCTCACTCGTCACACACTCAGCCACACCACACTCATTTCCAGCCAGAGCATTAATGGTAAGTTGCCCGCAGGTAAATTGGATATGCTCCACCTCTGTGCAATTCATGTCCTATCTTGAAGTGGTCCACATCCACGGCATACTATGGTGGTGACCACTTAGAAATTCAGTAAACTCACGGAAGGCATCAAAAATAAAGGACGTCTTTGGATCACAATGGAGCTCGTAAAGTCGTACTTGAGACACTCTGATGGCTGCAACATAATCACACACATAAATGCCTCTTTGTTGAGAAAATGTGATCAGATCATGAACGGTTCCTAGTAGAGGCAGGAAACATGTCAAAGCGCAGGAAGCGGATATGTCACAAAGTAGCTTAAAGTTCTTCCTCGCAGCCTCCCTTGCATTCGGCTTAGATTCCTTGTCTTTCCGGTCCTCCGCCATCTTTGCAATAAGGGTCTTATATTCCCCCAACACCCTTTTCAGTGGAGACAACATACTTAACCACCTCGTCTGCACCTGAAAATCAACAAACGCTAGTAAGAGATCTCTTTTAGTATCATCATCCTGAAAGAGAGAGCATGCTAGACCCAAAATATGACGAGCCTGCATTGGAGTTCCAATCGACTGCACATGCACACAACAACAACACATGTCGGAGAGCCACGTCCATCTGGAAACAAAAATATTTTCAATCTAGTATTAAAGAATTTTGAGGCTGGGCAGCAGAGCGGAAGAACTCTGGAGCATCATGAGGCGCACCAACTGGGCTGCCGTGAGACGTATATAATTACAAGATTGTTAACATCACTCATAGTTAGACATTCTCAAAATCAAAGCATATGTAGCACCTCACACTTAAACCATATGATTCTAACACCAAAAAAACTTATGAGGAAACAAAAACACAAAATACAAGTTATGATCTAATGCTGAAAACAACTTATGAACAAACACGTAGAACAACTCATGAGCAAACACTGAAAAGAACTCATGAGCAACTTCTAAGAAAACATGAACCAACTTACTTAAGACAACAACTTCAAGCCCTTGGTTTTCATTAACTCGGCTAATTTGATGAACTTCAAATGGTGCTTTGGAGAAGCTGAAAAGTACGCGTGTAGTGTCTATAGCAGAGTCTCAATTTTGGCTATCACTGGCAAATGAGAAAGGGTTTTGACAACTAGATTCGTCCGCTGACTAAAGCAATGGACACCGTCCATATGAGGCGCAACTCTCTTTTGCAGTATTTTGTAACACCTCATCTAGATCCCTGTACACAACAGGTGCTACTAATGAAATACAATGAAAAAGAACATTCAATTAAAGATAGCAAACATAGTGTAGCAACAACCTTAAAGATAGCAGACAACAATCAAAAAAATTGCTCACCTAGGACACCGCAGCGCCGTCCGCATCAAATGAGATCCACTTTGATTGCATGTCCTATGGCATTATGCCGCCCTTGCCTTCAATAGCGTCAATGATACACATGGCCAATTTTGGCGCCATTGCCTCCTCTATAATCCTCTCCAAAGACAACAACATGATAATTTAGGCAAAATCATGCACAACGTAAGCATGAATGGAAATCCACAAAACATTGTCTACAGTAGTTACTTCGTCACATTTGATAGCAAAATAGTTGCAACTCCTCATGTTCTCCTTTGTCTTCTAAACTATCTCCTTGTGCAGGTATTCAGCCATCGTCCACGCAGCGGAGTCGCTCCACTGCTTTTGCGACAAGTGCGGCATCTTCAAGAACGCGAACAGCTCGCACATGCTCTCATACTCAAGCATTGGGCAGCAAGTGAAAAACTCTGGCAAACTACTACAATTTCCCCGCCTTCTCTCCTCAAAGCTCGACGTTGACTTATTCCGCCACAGGTGGACAATTCAACATTTGGGCCTTATACTGCCTTGCATTGACCGCATGGCGACAGTTCTTTGTAGTATAAACCTCGCCTTTTTTCTTCCCTAGAAGCGGTAGATCTCTGTTAGCAATCCGCTTCCCCACATGCTTTTCAAGAGTGTTTGTCTTTGCACCCATTGTGACACGGTTGCCTCTGATTGCTGTGTAGATCCGACACAAAATTCTATGGACAATAGTATCTCGATCCTCGCGAATCATCTCAGCCCAAGGATGTTGGATAGCTGAAGTGTCTTGGCACTTCCTCGACATGTCGTAGATCTTCTACTTCGCCTTTTTGGCCTTTATTGCATCAACATCGGCGGTATCGACGTCAATCACCTCCACCACATTGTCCTCTTTGTCTCCGGCAGATCAGGGAGCCCCGCTAAGCAGATCAACTTCACGACACGGTTTGCATGTCCATCAAGTTGTGATGTCCCTGACGCCTCGCTCTCCGCAACGTCTCCGAAAATAGACATTGACAGGGCTACTCTTGCTCGCTTGGGCGCAGGTTCTGGTAGCATAATCAAAGATCCGTCTTCTGAATTACCGCTATTGCAGAAGTACAATTTGAGCACGCTAGTCTTCTTGATTCTCTGCACCATAGATATTTTCTTTGCCATCCAAGCAACTCCTTCCCCACCAATCACAACCACAGAGTGCTTGCAAACTTGTTAGAACCCCCTAAATCCTAAATTTCCAAATCACTTCAGATCCAAAAAATCTTTACTTTGCAAAGAAATAAGCAACAAGCAAGTGAGTAATGTCACAAAGAGAGTGAAGCAGCAAATCCAAATCAGGACACGTCAAAAGGCGGCACTCAAAGGGGGAGCGTTAAGCCTCCTTGACTCTAATCCACTTCAGATAACTTCACAGATCCACCTCACAGATCGGCAAAAGAGAAAATTGTTGAGCCTCACCAATCCGCACTTTGCCTCCACGTTCGTGTTGAGCCTGATCTGTACTTTGCCTCGCCTTACAAATCCGCACTAGACTAGATCCGCACTTCGCCTCACAAATTTGTAGACACGCACCTCGCTTCACAGATCCCTACTGAGCTCTTTGCTTCACAAACACAAAGAGCTCTTTGCTTCACTAAGCGCTTACAAACTTGTTAGAACCTCCTATATCCCAAATATCCAAATTAGCTCACATCCAAAAAAATCCTAAATATGTGAAGAAATAAACAACAAGCCAGTGGTTGATGTCACAAAGACAGAAAAGCAACAAACCCAAATTGGAACACAAAAGACGGCACTCAATGACGCAGAGCTAAGCCGCTTTAACTCCAATCACTTCAAATCACCTCACAAACCCACCTCACAAATCGGCAAAAGACCAAAGTGTTGCAAAATCCTAAACTTGTCCACGACATAGAAGGCGAGTTTCCAGCGCTGAACTTCACACATCCGCGCTTAGCCTCATCAATCCGCACTTCACCTCACAGTTCCGCGCTGAGCTTGATCCTCAGCGACGCACTTTGCTCCAAGTTTCAATCGACTGCACATGAGCTCTTCACTAGAATTGTAATATGAATGAAGCTGAGTGCAAAAGAAGTTTGTTTCCTACCAGTTTGTAAGGTTCCCTTCAAGCGTGAGCACACGGTCCACACCTTCTTACAGATAACCCACAAAGAGAGTAGAGAGGACAAATCCATAATGAGAGTAATACCAAGCTATTATGGAGTTCAAATCTGGCGAGTACGCTCAACGGCAAGCATTCATAAGGGCCAAGGCGATACAACACTCTTTAGTTAGAACCTAAGACAAGAAGCAAAATTGCTCTCACATGACAGAGAATCATAGATAACCAACAAAGAGAGTGGCGAGGAAGAACTGTTAATGAGAGTAAAGTGGGGCAACACACCACTCCTCCATATCAGCATCTGGCGATTGCCCACGTTCATCTCAGAAATGAGTCTTGGCAAAAGAGGTGCTCATCATGTCGTGATCTGGCCCATTTTATTTTTAAGTGAGCTAATCTAATAAGACACATGGCGGTTTGACAGGGTGGCCTTAAACCAAAGTGTAGCATCTTGGCATCTACTCATCCCACATGGATGGTGATGTGGCGAAACATGACTCCCTAAACCTGTTATTTTCCTTTGTATTTTTCAATGCCCTTGTTTTAAAATTGCAAATTAACTATTTATAGCCCGTTAAAAAAGGCTGATGCAAGGTATGCCATGCAGAACAAAGATAGTGCATTGTAGTCATTAGTGAAATAAAATAGGTTGTCGCACTTCGAGGAATACAATGTTGTGTAATACACATTCAGCAAAGTGTGCACATCAACTAGAGCATGAGAAAAAGCACTAATTGGTTAGTCTCCTTAGTAAGGTAGGGGCCTGTAGATTAGATACACAATGGCATTATCACGATGATAGTGCTTGTATAAAACCTTGCAACCTGCAATGATGATAGAGAGTGCCACTTCTGCATTAAGTTGTGGATGTTGGTTGTATAGGTACCATATGCAGAGGAATAACTCATAACCGTAAAGACAATCCATTGCAGGTTAAGACCGCAAGTAGTGACGGAGGTAGAGTAGCGTAAGTACAAATAGAGTGTACATATGTACATACTATGTGGTAGTAGGCATATTGAATACAACCATTTAGAGGATGAAAGTAATAAATGATCGTGAAAAAGAAACCCTAGGATAGATAGGGATAAACCATGAAGGAGCATGATGACTGCATTGCAAAAAGATGAGGATACAGGTAAGAAGGTTCAAATAAAAATCCCATATAGTGACCTCATATGGTGATAAGTAAAAGGAAGTGTGGATGTCATCACTTTTCCTTTGACTCTAGAAAAAGAGAGAGAGAGAGAGAGAAACAGAGAGAGCCAAAGAGACAGAAAAAAATATTTTTTGAGACGTACCATTCCATGGCTGGGCAAGATCTAAACTAATTGAAAATGAAGTGGCACATGTCAAACAAAATAGTGTTTATATACATGCAGTCGATCAAAATTTGTAAGAATGTTTATTATATTAGTTTGATCCCTTCTAGTTAAAAGGTAATCCAACACTATATAGAAAGTAGCAATGTACACATGTGCATGTCATAAAAAATGCAGTAACGATCAGTTGCAAGAATGGAAGTGCAGTGCTTGGCAGATGATCGACGATTCTATAATCTATATGTCTCGGTAACATGAAAGCATGTAAAGAAGAAACCATAGCAGTATTTTTATACTCATAAAAGGGAGGGTGGGAGGGAACATAGATTGACAACCAAGGTCATGATCAAGGCTTGAGCAAGGAGTCCACACCAAATAGCATAATACATAAAACATACTGCCATTGGAGTTGCAACATAGAAACTCAAAAAGCAAAAGAATAGAAAAATAGCACCAGATTGGAGTAGTGTAGGATTTATAAAATCCTATTCTAAGGACGCCACTCCTCACTTGCACCCATAGAATCAAACAAACACAAGTTAGTTCAAGTCCACATGCGAAGTGCCAGCAGCAAGGCGTCAACTTTTTATCGTAGTCACAAAAGTAGATTCTAAAATTAAACGTAAAACAAGTGCTATTGGACAAGACCTCTCAATATTTGAAACAAAAGAACATGTTCAGTTGTGACGCCATCGTTGATGGAACTCATGGCTGTTGAGTTGGGAAGAAAAGTGAGTTGCATAAGCAAACCCTTGTGTCCCATGGCTTGGCTTTGATAAAGGTTCTATTACCTCTAGGGTGTGTTGTAGAGCCTCTACGGTAGAGAGTGCAGGTTTTTGCAACATCATTACAATCGCAGGTGGTCACGCTAGTAATACTAATGCTCAAGGAGCATTTCTAGTGTAGTGTAGAGAGAGGTCATCGTAATTTTGGCACATACAAGTAAATAAAGCGCCTAAAATAATGGCATTGTGGACATCCTATTGATATTATGGGACTAAATGACAGCGGTTAATGGTATTAATACAACTTCATGATAGTGAGTAAGCTCATTGATGAGTTTACATAGTTATTGACAAGTACTACTTTTGTGGCATAGGCCAAGGCATGGTGGTGATTCTGTAGAAGACTGAAGTCAGTTCCTTACCATGGTATTATGGTATTGGTGTTTACATCCAAGGACCAGAGATTGTAGGTTTGATGATACTAGGTGTATTGAAAAAATGTATATTCTATTATAGTGCATAAAACCTCTCAACAAAAAAAGGAGAGAAAGAGAGAGAATCATGTACAATGGGGTAACACCCAAATTGGCGCCTTGTGCAATTCCAGGGATAGTGTCCACACTGCTGCCAACTTTGACACCCTCCCGAGGGCTAAAAATTTGTTATTTTACCATGAAATTGTAAACACAAAATCACCTTATTTCAAGGAAATATGTGCACTATATTTCAAGGCTAGGAGATTTATACAAAAAAAGATATTCAAGGTTTACCAAGAGGTGATAGCTGTAAGAAAAGTTTCAGAGGTGCCAACTTTGACACCCTCCCAGGATTGAAGAATTTTTTTTTTCCCATGAAATTTTGGGAATGGAAATAGATTTATATTAATTACACGTGCAAAAAATTCATGTCCAAAAGACCCACCAAAAAAATGATATTCCAAACCTACCAACAGATGTAGTCGTGAGAAAGTTGAAACAAAGGGAGAAATCGTTATTGCCTCCCTAGGGCTGAGAATTTGTTATTTGAGCATGAAATTTTGTCACATGATCATTGTTATGTTGATAACATGTCTGAATTTTCAAGGCCAAAAGATACACACAAAAATAGTTATTCAAAATCACCATTTTCCCCTTTGTTTCTCACAACTACATTCGTTAGTAGACTTGGTATATCATTTTATTGGTGGGTCTTTTGGACTTGAATTTTTTCACACTTGTAATTCACATAAAGAAATTTCTATTTTCCAAATTTCAATGGGAAAAAAAAAATCCTCAATCCTGGGAGGGTGTCGAAGTTGGCACCTCTGAAACTTTTCTTACCGCTATCCCTTGTTGGTAAACCTTGAATATCTTTTTTTGTATAAATCTCTTGGCCTTGAAATATGGTGCACATGTTGCCAATATAAAGGTGATTTTGTATCTAAGATTCCATGGTAAAATAACAATTTTTCAGCCCTCAGGAGGATGTCAAAGTTGGCTGCGGTGTGGACACTATCCTTGGAATTGCACAAGGCGCCAATTTGGGTGTCACCCCACTGCACAATGGTTGTTGCAAAAAATTTACATGTTGAAATGTGATCTCGTAATGCATGAGATTAATAGTCACATAGTAATAAAGAATTCTTTTAAACATCTTTCAAGATGAGTCGTTAAACCAAAATCGTATTTTATGTGGTATGAGACACCACATAGACTGTATTCAAAGATTTCAATCATTTCAGGTTGTGATTTAGGATTTCTCATGTACAATAGAAATCCTAAATCTATTGTACATCCAAATCTACACTTTAGATTTTTAATTCTAGTTCATTGACAATTTAAAGTAAATTGAAATAGTATGGACTCAAATTTTCATGTCCATAATGTGGATTTTTGGCTCAGGATTAAAAAGAAAGGTCTGTTGGCTTCATGGAAATATAAAATTTGATTCCACATCAAACTTCTAGAATAAAAGTTATGCAAATTGTTGGATTTTTTTTCATGGGAGCTCCAAAAATGCTACAACCTTCCATAGACATTGAGACCTTTTGATATAATATTATTTTCTTCGAGATTGCCAAAAAAATCCTCAATGTAGTGTAAAAAATATGTTATAACACAAGTCAAACATTTTCACACATTATCAAGCAAAGAACCACAAGACCTCCTTTCTACATTTGAATTAGAGATTTTGATATTTCATTATTTAATTTTTATTATGACAGATGCGGTATTAAACTTATGATTTATCTTCTCTTTGAGTATTCTCATTCCATCTCAAATTTCATTTACATAAAATTACAAATTGTACTGGAAATGCTTGAACTAATGCTCCTTGCAAAATTATTTTGAATATGCTACACCTATTGACAACCTCTAAAAACTGGTGCACAAGCAATTGACATTATGTTCAACACAATGGTATAAAATTTGGGCCCTATATATTACAAAAATTTGACATCAAAGGAAATCAAAGTCTATTGATCCTCTCAGCAAGGAAGACAAAAAAAACTTTATTTCACTTCAAATTGTATAATCTTCAAATTGGTAGGCTCAAAGTTTATGACATTTTTTATGCATGTTGATTTATTAGTTAAAATCAAGACCTTTCAATCGCATACTAATTTTTTCCCATTTCCACTCAATTCAC
Organism: Bryoerythrophyllum caledonicum; assembly: GCA_963971425.1. Classification (NCBI taxonomy): domain Eukaryota; kingdom Viridiplantae; phylum Streptophyta; class Bryopsida; order Pottiales; family Pottiaceae; genus Bryoerythrophyllum; species Bryoerythrophyllum caledonicum. Next base: position 4,871,784 of record OZ020517.1, on the reverse strand, counting down.
TAAAATAAGTATTTTTGGAGTGTTTTGGTGTGAAATAGACAAGGACCTTAGGACTTAATATATGAATATATATTTTTTTTTAATGTATAAATATTACTATAAATAAAAACTTGTACTCATTTTATTTGAATTTATAAATAATATCCTTAATTAGATCATATAGTATTTTTAGTTTTTGTTTTAAATCCATTTGGCTGCAAATTTCATTAAGATTGTTGCTTATATTTTAATCAATAAAGTATAAATTTGATAGATCATTTGGATGTATCATAAAGTGCACTCAAGAACATGAGTTATATTAGTACATCATTGAACATGCAACAAGTTGCTTATTGAAACATGAAAAATTTACTACAAAATGTACTTAACCCCCAAATTACCAAGAGTCCTCTCAGAGACTCTTGAAGGTTTGGGCAAGTACCTCCTGCATCAATTTATAACATTATTTTTTGAAATTTTTATCGTACACGGAAATTACTAAATGCTTTGTGTGAGTCCAATTTTTTCCTCAATCCAACATTTCATGAAAAAGTTATAGGGTTTTGAAGTTCAAATGGGGAGAGCGGGCACGTCGGGCAACTCCAAATTTTTTTGCTAGGACTCTCTATTGGATGTGAGATTTTTAGTCATTGCAAATAATGTTATTTCCTTTCACATTGTCAAAAAAAATCTCTTGTCTTTGGTGAAAAATAGCATATCATCCCAAGTCGAACATTTTTACACATTGTTGCACATTGTCGGGCAAGGTACCAAAAAATCTTCTTCCTTTTACATAAAACTTAGGGATCTTCATTTTTTTTACATTTTAATTTCCCCCTTGCATTATGTGGTGTAAACCTCCTTATTGACCATTCAGACTCTCATTCTAAAACACATTGATTCACAAAAAAATATAACTTGAATTGACAATTTTGAAACGTCCACTCCTTGTACATTTGTTTTGAATATGCTACACCCTTTCTTTACCTCTAAAAAAATGGTGTACAAGGAGCTAATATCATGCTTAAGATGGTGTTTATGAATTTAGACCTTGTGTCGTGCAAAAATTTGACACCAAGTGAAGTCAAAGTCTGCTAATGCACTAAATGCAGGGAAGAAATTGAACCGTTTTCTTGACTTCAAACACTGTAATCTTTCAATCCGTGCGGTCAAAGTTTATGAAATTTTGTGAGTATGTTACCTAATAAGTTTTGATTGAGATTCTAAGGTTCAAACTAGAAATAAAAGTTTTGGTTTCCTTACTCATTACATTGAAACGAGTAGTTTTGAAGTGTTTTTGGTTTCCTTACTCATTGCATTGAAACGAGTAGTTTTGAAGTGTTTTTAGTTTGAAATTGGCTTGATAATTTAGATGTTATGATGGGATTTACCATGCTTTGTCACTATCAACAATTCATTATTATATTTACATTCAAATAAAGTCTTTGAATATCATTTCTACCTGATGTTCATGTCTTACTCGTACAAATACTCCACTAATGGCAGCAACACACACATTCACAAGGAAATAACTGGCGATGATTACCATAACAATATAATATATTTCTACAAATTTTAATTTTAAATTGATTTCATTATATTTTTGAACGAATCATTAATATTGCACAAAGTAATTAGTAAGCTTTCATGTATTGAAATAAGTATTTTATATGATTACAACTTTAATAAACAAATATACTATAGATATATGCCTACAATTTTTTTAATTAAATAATATATCCTATAACCTACAAAAATATCCATCATTACCTGCATTTAGCCCACTACTATTTTGTGTATTATACATTTGTAATGCCCAACCTTCAAATGACATTATCTGCAAGTTGATCACATTATTTTTAATTGACTATAAAAAGAACCTTCAAATAAAATGCATGAGGTCCATTGTTAAAATTGTTTATATAATAATTAAATATATTAATTGAAAATCATTTTTTTGGGTATAAGATGAATTAACCTGAAAAAGCATCAATATAGCTTGTGGAAAGGCATCATAATTACTCACTCCAAAGTTTGGATTTCCATATGTCTAGAGATAATTTATATCATTTTAAGAGGTACATGCAACATTACATTGAATATATAATGCTTTAAAATATTTTATTGTTGTCTTATAGAATATAGTCATAGTATGTTATAAAGAAATATGATACCCTATAATTTAATATTAGAGTATATGTACATTATTACATAATTTCTTTAATATAAAATTTTGTATAGTCAACTTTGAATATAATTTTGAAAGTCTTTCGGTTTCTAAAGCTACTGAACCCATAAGTGTAGTATTATTTTTGTTGTATTGATTATAAAACAATCAAAATATATCTACTTGTAAGGCTTCATACAAATCAAAAGTGTAGTATAATTAAATACATGATAAAAGAATTGTAGTAGAGTACTTAAATGAGGCCATTCTTATCAACCAAAGTCAATATTAATTATTTAAGTTCATTACTTTTTGCAAAATGAAATTGTTGTACATTTATATTGATATTATTCAATTCATCTACTACATAATTTTGTAATTATTCAAGAATGTGCTATAAATATTTGTTTACTATTTTTACACAATATATTTAAAGATTTTTGTTGATATATTTTGGAAAGAAACCTAGAACTTGGTAATGGAGTTTTCCTGAAAGTACTCAGGGTTTAAACCCTGACTGTCACCCCAACACGCTGATAGGGATTGTGCACCTGAGTCCTCTAAGTCCACTTGCTTTTTAGAAACATGGTGGTTTGGTTAACTTTGGGGTTTATTCCATAAATTATGGTCCTTTGCCAGCCAACCAACATGCTACAGGGTTAATCATCTAGGCACAGTCACCGTCCAAACATAGATGCAAGGTGGCATTGGTCACTCCAAATTACTAATTTGGTTACATTAGCTTGTTCCATGCGCGTGGCCCATAAAATATGCAGGGTGAGAATTTTCACCCTGCAAATATTGTCAAATTTAAATCTCACCCTGCTTTGGTGAATAGAGAAAGAAACAAGGTCCTTAGAGGATGATGCCTCGGGTCTTTCTAGTTAATACAAGGTAGCCACCCTTTAAAAACTCAGAATTTCAGGAAAACTCTAATATATTACCATACTAGTCAATCTATAGTGTAGTATATATATACATATATGAATTCTAATAATGATTTTTTTCAATGTTTCATCTATCTATTGAATTGTTTTGTATCGATAGAATTTGAATGAATTTATACTAATTCATTAGAACTATCATTTTTAAATATATCAAATAGTGTATTTTTATGCATTTATATCAATGTTTCAATCAAATTATGCTAAAGCAATGTTAAAAACAAATGGCTGCTTAATATCGATCCATTCATACATTGAAATAACATTTGAAAGAAAGACGTAAATCTATGGATAATTAGTTTTGTAATATTTTATTTTTCTTCATAAATCAAATATATCTTAAATATATTAATTTAGCTAATTATTTGGATATATTGATATATTGATATTGATGTGTCATTTTTGTTAGTTAAAACTAGAAAGATATCTTCAATTTATTTTTCAACTTAAAATATTCAAATATTTTCTTTGCCTTGCCTAAATTTTAAAAAAAAATTTTCTAATATATTATGGTATTGTAGAATTATATCTTCTTTTGCAAGCTCAAGCCGGAATAATCTATAAAATCATACTAATTACAGAGTGATGTGGCAAATCAATCATTATAGATAAAGTTAATTAGAATACCCAATTACAATAAAAATAAATATATAAGGCAACATTCTTGGTTGTTTCATCAGTTTGTTATTAAATTATAATTCTATAATTGTATTTTTAAAATCAATTTGATACGAAAAAATCAATTTATTACTAAAGAACAGTAATGAATATCATTACATTGGAATGACTTAAGTTTATCTAACCTTATGTGATACGTTACCTTATCTTTTAACTTTATAAGTTATCTTTTCTTATATCATCTTTTATATGTTAAACTACTCACTGAGTTACATATTTGAGCTCCCATGGATCCATTATAAATTGTAGCATTGCCTTCACACGCAAGACCTTTGACACAAAAAGTACTCATGTACGAAGCAATAGTACTATTATCATCACAACCTGATCCACCTTTACCACAAAATTCTTCAATGTATGGTAGTTGTCCATCAGTTCCTCTTGTACACCTATGTGTCCATACCAAATACAAATATATATTTACAAAAAGATACAATTTAAGGAAATTTAGAGTTCTTCCGAAATTAAAAAAATTAAAATATTAGAAATCATGTCATTAGCTCATTCAAAAAAAAAACTAAATTCACTTAAAATTCAAACAATAAGTATTATAATGTTTCAACATTTTAATCAATTTTATTGCCACCTAGTAAACAATTTCAAATTAGTATTATTATGATTTATGATTTTATTGAAATAAGTGTGGTGATCTACATTGATTTATTTCTTTGATTGAATCTGTTATTGATAACTTACCTTGATGTTAATCTACCACCATAGAAATGAACACCTACTAAAGCATAAAATGAAAATATCATAAGAGCAAAAATGAACACATTTCCAAGTGGAGCAAGACTTCCTTGGCAAGCATCCATGACAGCCTGTAAAATTTGTTTGATTTACTTTTTATTGATAAAAATATCCAAATAACATATATATTGTACATTTAAATAAATGAAATCTTAAAAGAGAAGAAGATTACTATACAAAATAAAGATGAAATTGAAATGAACCAAGTTTTAAAGAAATTATTATACGATATTATGAATAATAATTTAATAATGAAATATAAGAAAATAAAATTTCACAATTCCAAGTAAAAAAAAAATGATTTTAGAGATTACATATATGCAAAAAAAATAAAAAAAATCGTGAATACAAGCATGACCCTTTTTTTGTTGCATTAGGAATTTTTCAAAGAACTCTTTTTAAAATCATGAACTAAATATTTTCCTAAAGACACCAAATGTTTCAATCAAAGATATTTTGTATTAAAATTTGATGGAGCTTTGAGGATCACAACTCACTACGAAGAAAAATTGTCAATTGATATAATCAATATACCTTAAGAACTCTTTTATCATGATTAAAAGCAAATAAACCAATCTGGTCATGTCTTGGAAGACAATCAAGTTCTATTATATTAAATAAAGATTCTATTGAGCTAGTAAAGGTCTTTTCTATAAATATGAGTTATTTTGATTAAAAACTCTAGTGTATTTAATCATTATGTAGTTATCAATAAAATTCTAAGTGTACCAATAAACAATTCTTATAACTTGCATCTTACTTTGATACCGTTAAGAAAATATCCATCAATCATTATTGGTCAAATAAATATTAGAAAATTTTAAAACCTCCAATTTTTAGATTAATCAAACATAGCATAAGAATTGGACGTTTAAAAGTTCAAGGTAAATTATCTTAAATTTCACTAATTCTATTGACTACTTTAAAAATGAAAATATTTGATATGTAAGCTACATGAGTGCATTCAAATTTCCCCCTTTACAAATTAGAACTTACTAATAAATTGAATAAAGAAATAAATGAACATGAGATATTGAAGTTGAAAGATAGAATAGAAGGTGAAACTCCAAAGAGTTGCTTAGATGTTATTTCCATCATATCATCAAGATAATCCACTTTTAAAAATTGTAAGGAGACAAACTATTACTATATTCTTAGATAATTATGATATATACATGTAGTATTTATGAAATTGTAAAGCTTAATAAAATCATTCTTACAATGACATTAGCAAAGAATGAAAATTGACGTAAAGCCAATAATGCACGAAAAGCTCGCAATGTAGCAAATCGAAAAAATCCACCTTTATTTTGATGATCCATATAAATGTGAACCCTGTGAAAATGTCATTGAACCAAATAACAAACAAGAAAATTCTATTTTTAACCATCATTAAAAAAAAGCTTACATATACATTTATACAACTATTATTGACATTTATATTTAAAAATATGTATATCATAATAATCATATATAACATAAAAAATAAATTTTAGTTTATGAGTTTGTATTGTTTATAATAAATTTGGTGATATTCAAAATTACCATGAATCAAGTATTATAATAAAATCAAGTTTGTTGTAGTTGCTTTTTAAATATGAATGAGGTCCTTTTATAAAGCCTAAAGAAAAAATACGCAAAGCGCATTCAAAACTGTGCATTCAATAAAAGGAGGTTGTTATTTTCAAAATATTGATTTTCTATCATCTATCAAATGGATTCATTCGGTTTTTTTGACAAAATTAAATCACAATTAAAATTACACTGTTGTATGTAACATGTAATAATATATGTTCTAGTGTAATATATAATAATTTTTGCTAAACATACATACTTACGTGTATAGACCAGTTATAATAATATCTAGCATAACAAATTTATTTTTGAAATCTTCAGAAGACGAAGAGCTTGCTTTCAAAATAAGAACCACTAGATGAAAAACAATCAACAAGAAAAGGACATATTCGGCATTTGTAATAAATTGTCAAGGATATTTATCATTTGGAAATATTATTGTTTGTATTATAATCCAATTATTCTAAATATATATACTAAATATATCATTATTTTGAAATACATATAAATTAAGGGAAGAATACATACAAAATGAAGGTGATGGTAAAACATTAATTGATGTACTTCTTAGGATAATTAAGATGAAGGATTAAGTGGAATTATCACGTGTTTCCATTATCATGTGTTTCTTTGAAAATAATAATCAAATATTAACAAGTCCATTAAAAATTCAAGAAAATTGTAATAAAAAATAAAACAAATACATGTATATACATACATACATATACATATATGTATACATATATATATGTGTACAAATATATATGGCTACACATATACACATATATACTAATATACATGTATATGTACTATTTGACTAATATTTGTTCATATTTGACTAATATACATGTATATATGTGTACACATATACACTAATATACACTAATTGTATATGTGTACAAATATTAGTCAAATAGAACAAATATGAAAAATAAATAATAAAAATGACAAAGTAACATGAGATGTTGACAACTTTCAAAACATATATCATTTTAAAAAAAAAATTAGAAGCAAACCAACATATACATACATTTGTACACATATATATATATATATATATATATATATATATATATATGTGTGTGTATACATACATATATACATGTATATTAGTGTATATAATATATTTTTTATATATTTGTACACATAATATATTTTTTCATATTAGTTCATATTTGACTAATATTTGTACACATATATACATGTAAACATATACACATATATTCTAATATTTGTACAAATATAAAAGGCAAATATTAGTCAAATAGAAAAAATATGAAAAAAAAAAATATTAAAAATGACAAAGTAACATGAGATGTTGACAACTTTCAAAACATATATCATATTTTTTTTTCAAATTAGAAGCAAACCAACATCAACTTTAAATCTCAAATTTGCCTATTATGAATGATTTACATAATTGAACTTAATTACTAAATGAATTCTCATCAAATGTAAATTTTGAACCAAGTATTTTATGAGTTACTTTTATCTTACATGTACTTTGATTGGCTATTGGATTGTATTTTTGTATGGAAAATAAAGAAACTAGTTTCTTTGAATTCTATATCAAAAATATATTATTTGATTTAAAGAAAAATATTTGAAATGACATTGAAATGTAGGTTCATACATTTGAGATTGGTATATTTAACACATTAATATTGATATGATAAAATTTGCATGAATCATGTTAATATTACAAAGATATCTGTAATGTATAATTGTAAATTATACATATACATTCTTTGATATTATGATTATATCAAATATTTTATTTGATTATAATTTTGTAAATGCAATAGAAATTTAGGATATTGACAAAACAAATATTTGAATACAAACTTTCGAACTGGATGTTTTGGTGAAAACATTCCCAATGAATGTCCATCAAGTTCTGCTCCTGGTCCAACTCTACTTGTTCGTTCTAATTTTCGAAGAGCCTGATTGGTAACAAAGATAATATATTAGTTTATTTGGTTTACTAAAAATATTAATATATTTTGTGTATGTGTATGTACACGTATGTAATGATGTATTTATTATGATATTTCTGGTATGATTCAAAATATGTAGTATTTAAATTACATATTAATCAATCATATTTTTTAATAAAATTTAAATTTCAAACAATTTCTACATTCAGATACCAAAAGTCGCTTTAGTGTTAAATACGCATTTTTCCATCTCCTTTGAGCAATACTATGATGTATGCCAACAAACACACCTCCATCAGCATTTGCCATTGCTTCAAAAGCTTTTTGTAATTTTCCATGCTCTGTTTCTTGTTCTTCTTTAATTGTTTCACCAATGTTAATGGGTTCTAATGTATCTTCCCATGTCGGATTTCTGTCTAAAAAACCCGGTTCATCTTCTGGATCTTTTGTACTAATTTTTGAAACAAGATTTTCATTATTAGTAAAGTCTAATAGAAATATTTAATTTTACTCTACTTTATCAAAATTATTAAAATATCTTGAAAACATGATATGTGTACATTGTCATTTCTTTTATCATTTCAATCACCGATAATGATCCACGTCTACTTGGAGTTTTTTCATCTCCAATATTGGATTTCCTTGCAGATCTAAGCATATTGATTTGAGTATCAATAATATTAGATGTTGAGTAGCGTGGTGTTGTTGTAATGTTTATAACTCGATCGTTTTGTAATAATCCATTCTCACTTGAACTTGCTACATGAATTTTTTTATCCTCAGGAAGATCAGGGTATTCACTATCTAAAAATGACCAATCAAGTACTCCTGTTTCAGAAGGTGAATTTCCTTCTAAGCTATCAATAATAACAGGACTTGTTGGCCACCATGATTCATCTTTTTGAACATCTGTTGTTGTTGACATTTTTATTTTCAAAACATCATTATTATATGCAATTTTGAATGTAAACTAATCATTATAAAATTATGCACAATTATATTTATATTCAACAAACAACATTTATGGAAAAAGTTGCAATCTCTTTCTAATTTAAGTTCTACATTTTTTTATTCAACGTTGTCATAATCTTTTAGGATGAAGAATTGATAAATTTTTATAATTTATGCGCAATTTTGATCAATTTTGAAAGATGAAATCATTGTATGTTTAAATTATTGGTCATAACTTCATATCACATTAAACATAAAAATTTATGAAATTTAGTCACATATAGAGACATGGCTCAATATACTTATTCAATTAAAAAGTACTAGACATAGTTTCTTCAAGTCTTTGCATATAAGAGTATGATTCTTCAAATTCTTTCAAACAAGAAGTTGTTAATCCAATTTCAACTCAATTTCCTTTCTTGATGCAAATTTTTCTGTAAATAAGTAATATTTTCATCTACTAAATCTTTTGACAAAGTGGCATTTGATTCAATAAACTTTTAATCTCAAGGTGTATTTTGTATTATATTTACACTTTTTTCATTTTGCAAGAGATGTAATTGAGTTGAAGTTGGAACAATTAGCTCTTGCATAAAAAAATGTGATGAATAAAACTCTTGTAAGCAAAGACTTGAAAAGACCAATTCTGATTTATGATGATTAGAACTACCATATTCAACATCATCTTGTTCATGAGCTTTTGAAATTATAGTACTAGGTTTAGGCGCTTCTCCAACATCTTGTATTTCATTTTTTGGAGATGTTTCTTGTTTTCCTTCTATAACATCATTTGAAGTTGTTTCTTTGTTGTTATCACTAGTATTTGATGCCATTTTCAATATACTGTTTATAATATTTCTAATTGATTTATTAATAGTATTAAAAATGTCTAAAGGAACTCCACTTTTAAAATTTCTTTTGCATCATTTATATCTCTATCATCATTTATATGTATAACACCATTGTGAGGAATTTATATGATTTCTTCATTGATCATGGTTCTTTGTATTGATGGGTTAGTTCAAAGTCCTAATTGTTTATTAGTCAACCTAGAGCCATTGTCATTAGTTGTCATTTTGTATATACACGTTACGTAATTGTTGTAATTGTACAATGGTTGATGTAGATCCTACACCTTTTTCATTATCATATTTATCATGTGCAATATTTTCCATTGTTTTTCTCATGTTTAACTTACCTATTTGAAACAATTTAATGGTTTTTTTTAGATTTCATACTCCAATAGAGACTTTTAATGATTAGATGTTAAATTATTTCAATTTTAATTGAATAACATTATTTTATTTGACATAATAATGTATCACATAGTATCAATATTTTTAACAGATTATTCTATTTTAGACAATAATAAATATTGAAAGAATTTGGATTTTTGAACTTATATAGAAATTGAACACCATTTATTGTTGATTTGTATAATATAGGGAAAGTGTGAAATTGAAAAATTATATTAGTTCTTTAATATATGTTAGGAAAAAAAAATACTCTATTGGATAAAATTGTTGTATCTATTTAAACTTGTTCTATTAAAACAAATTCTTCAGCTTTTGGTTAGAATGAAGAATAATTTTAGATTGTCTTTTGATAGAACATTAAATATGAAGCTTAGTATCTCATACATGCATTATAATAAAACCTTAAATTTGTTCCTTCTATATTTTCAATTTTGTATAATAATTTTGAGTTTTTTTTTCATAGTATCCTTTTCACAAGTGGATATGAGTTTATAAATTCAGTATTGCATAGTGCAAGGTTTGAGAATCCATATTAAATAGAATTATTGAAAATATTGATACAAAATAATTTAAAATATATAAAAAAGATATCCAACGTAAAATAATGTTGAAAATATATTGCAAATGAATTTATGGATACTTTTAAGATTTATGAAGTAATCAATGATTTTAGTTTAACTAACATTTAAATGAAATCATATTAAAAAATCTAACATTATGTCTTTGATTTTTAATACAAAATACTTCTTAATAACAAGCCTTCCATATCATAACATGCAAAGGAATGTAAAATATTAGTTATAGGTTGAAAATATTTGATTATGTTTTTCCTACATGTAATTTTGGTTTGAAGTGCACATAATTTTTTAAAAAGCTTAATAAAGAATCTTAGGAATTATGATCTAATGTTATTTCAGTCAATCAATCAACTTTTTTCAATCAATTGTATTTATAACTAGTTGACCCCTCTTGTCCCCAAGAGGGCATAGGCAATCCCTAGTTAAGTCCCTATCCTCCTTGGGAACACCGCACAATATCTTCTAGTAAACTCCCAGTAAAGTCCCCGTCTTGTATGTATCATGCGTCTTCACCGGGCTTCACCATTGTTCTTTTATATAAAGGGATTTGAACATCATGGATTGACTTTTTAATCCAAAATATCATGTTTGCACATTATATGAATTCCATGTACTTTGGGTGGTGAAAATATGTATCTACATGGTTTAACCTCTACAGGCCCAAAAGTTCCCCAAGGGAACTGTTACAGTCTTCGAAGGGGAATTTTGGGCCTTTAGAGGTTAAACATCAAGTATATTGCACAAATATTTGATCTACTACATCAAACACTATATTTGTGAAAACGTCACATGATATATTTGAAAATGTCATAAATGAAGTTTTTACAGACGATTACAATGCCAATCAGAAAACCACAACCATTGTGCATGATGGTGGCCAAAGACAAGCTTCAAAATTCATCATAGATGAGCTATCAGTATGAGTAGCCAAGCACAATTCCATCCTGCTGAATAATTCCAAGGTCACAAATTTGATATAGGCTACAAGGATGATCCTCACCACGAGTCCTAGCAAGGTATGCCACAAGTTCTCCACTCACAATGTTCCAAATTTGGAAGCCACTAGGATTTTCAAAGAGATTTCCAAGTAATATTCATTCCCATCACCAACTTGGGTTGAAGGCATGAATAGGGCTAATATATTAGTATCATATATTTAAAGATGTCACATGAAAATGTGATGTTTTCACAAATAATGCGTTATCATTATCAATTTAGTTATATGAAATTTGAGCTAAACATTGTTTTGTTAAACAATGCCTATGTGGTATTTAATGTGCGCATAAAAAAAAATTAAAAAAATTAGAACATTGATAGGAAGAAAGGAAGTCGCCAACCAATTTTTTGTACATTCTTAACAATTTGAAGTTGTTGATTGCAAACATTAGGCAATTGTCATTCCTACGAGGCAGAGTTTTATGATTATCTTGCCTGAAGTATAAAATTAATGTACACATTGCATTTGTGCATCTAGTGAAAATAATTTCATGGATTGTGAAAATCATCTGTATATGAATTATAGGTACAAAATTATTATTGGAGATGAAATTGCAGTTGATGACCTATGATTTACTATCGATGTAGTACAAGAATGAATAAATTACACATTCAACAAAGTTATACCTCACATTCTTATCGTATTGTTAAGCTCCTTCCTTAATTTGTATTGATAAAACTCATGGGTTTACCAAATCTTCACAACAATTCAACAAATACATCGTGAGTTAGAAGAATAAGATTTGTCAAAATAAATACCATAATACTTACAGAAACTAATATTCAAATCATTTCAAATTTTCATGTGTATTTCAACAAAAATGAAGTCCTAATTTACATCAATTAAAAATAGAATTTCACTTTTTCGAAAAAAATGAATAGATTATACAATTCAAGTCTCAACATTATTCATCTCTATATACATATTTATTATTTATAACGATATAAACATTGGTATTACTGAAATTGATATGTTTCCTTAATCTTGCATCCCTTGAATGAATTAAAGATGAACAAACTTCACTGAGTAATCTAAAAGGGATTGTTTATCTACCTACACAAGAAACGTGCAATTTCAAAGTTACTGTAATGAACTGGAAAGAGGTAACAAGCTCAATACTTGATCCAGATTGAACAATCTTAATTTTAATTAAGAAATCATAAAATAATGAACAGAAAATCATTGGAAGAATTATGCGGTTTTAAAGTCATATCATTCATTCATATTTGGAATGATACATCTGATTGTTAATATTTTTTGGTGAAAGCGGAGACGCAAGAGAAGTTTGACCTAAATTGTATTCTTAAAGAAAATTTAATGTATAGGATCTTTGGCGTGTCTATTTGTAAGGTCAAATTACTCTTTGACTACTACAAGAATACCTGAAGAACCTTTGACAAATATGAATATAATTTATACCATACTAGTAGATCCCATGTTTGTCATTCAATGTATCTAAATGCAAAAATCAAATTTACCAATTACACGCGTTATGTACTTTATATATATTATTTACTCTAAATATCCATTATTTATTTTATATAAGTGTTATTTCCTTTAGATACTTGTCATTTATTTTACATACATGGAGTAGTATGTTGTGTAGTTTCAATATGTAGAAAATCATGGTTTTAGAATTCTATGTGTAGCACTTTTTTAAAAATTGTTTTTGATACATAAATGCAATTCTAAAACTCAATAAGCCACATCTTAATAAAAGGGCACACATAAAGGATTCCTCCAAAGGGCACATATGGAGGATTCCTTCAAAGTGCACATTCAATTAAAAAAGGCACATCCAAAGGGTTAAAATTGTCGGATGAAACTCTCCGGTGTAGAATTGGCGGATGTTCCGGCAATTGTTTTTTGTTATATATATAGACGAGTGGAACCCTGGTCATAACCAACGGGCCAAGGAAGGATTAAACTAAAAAGGAAAGCCTATCACTTCTTTTTTGCTTCATTTCTATGTACAGTACATGCATTTTTGGCAGTGATGATTGCAATCATTTTTTTTGATAAATACAAGTTGAATTAAAATTCACCTGGAATCTCCTACAACTATAAGAAAAGTACAAATTTTTTAATAAAAAAATAAATCACAAATGAATACAAATATATATTTTTATAATATATATTTGTATTCATGGTACATCCGACGGTTCTATGCTAGAGAGTTTTCATCTCATTGTTACAAGGTGACATCCTTTAGAACAAAACCTTTTGGAGGAATCACTTTGTCTTTTAAACATTGTGACTTATAAATCTCTACATTTAGTAGAAAACAATTTGTCATGTGTCTATCCGGAACATCCGCCGGTTTGGCATAGAGAGTTTTCTTGTGAGTGTTCCAAGGTGACATCCTTTTGAAGAAAACCTTTTGTAGGAATCACTTTGCCTTCTGAATTTAATCCTAAAGGACCACAACCACTTTCGCTCTAAAACCAGTCCAAAACTGCCACTGTCAAAAAGAGACATGAAAATCACATTTTATAGTGAATTTCGGATTTTTCAACCGTAAGATCTTGAAATAGACTTCTATATAAACATGCCATAAAAATTTGGTTGCAATCCACCGCACGGATTGATAGATTTTGGTGTTTGAAGTCAAAACAATGGTTCATCTTGCGTTGAGTAGATCAGCAGACTTTGACTTCACTTTGTATCAAATTTTTGCATTGTATAGGGTCTAAATCTTTTACCATTGTCTTAAGCATGATGTTATTTCCCAACATACCAATTTTTAGAGGTAAAAAAGGGGTGTAGCATATTCAAAACAAGTGTGCAATGAGTGGAGGTTCAAAAATTGCCATTTCACGTTTTATTTTTTTGTGAACTACGTATGTATTCGAATGATAATCCAATCGGTCAGTATGAAGGTTTTCACCACATATTGTTGTTGAAAAAATAAAAAGTGAAAAATATGAAGATCTCTAGGTTTTATGTAGAAAAGATGAATTTTTTCCCCCGTTGCCCGACAATGTGTGAACATGTTTGACTTGGAATAAAATGCCTTTTTACACTAAAGACAAGATTTTTTTTTGAAAATTTCTAAATAGGGAAATATTATTTATATGTAAGAAAAATCTCAATGTCAATAGAAAATTTTGTCAAAAATTTTGGAGGTGCCCGAAGTCCCCACTTTTGGCTTTAAGTGGTACTAACTTTCAAACCACAAATCCAAAAAATAAAATAAAAATATCTCCACGAAGCTCTTATTAGAGGGCCAGAGGCTATCTTGTATAAAATTTTCAATACAAAAGGTTTTTTTTCGAATTGTAGGTGCATGCCCAAAATCCAATTTGATCTAGGGGGGACATTTGGTCCTTTAGGGGTTAAATCAAATGTGCCCTTTGGAGGAGTTATTTAAATGCACCCGTTCATTAAGATTTTGATAGCAATTTCATTATTATTAAACTAGGTGATATTTAGATGAACTTTTTAAACTCCTAAAGGACCAAGTGTCAAAAATGGGCTCTTTGAAAGTTCATTCAGGTTCCTACAATGTCAATTTGCAACATTCCTCTTTGAATTTTTTTATTATAAAAGGGCATTACTAAGACCAGAGTGGAATGTAGTTAGATTTTCCAATGCTCTAAAAGTAGAAGCTTTGTTTATTCTTTGATAATAAATATTTTTAATGATTTGTATAGCCTTTTATTCTTTGAAGTTTATTGGTGGAACTTTATGAGAGAGTTTAAATTTATATGTGGGCTTAGTATTATATAAAAACTAAACCATCATTATGAAATTGGAGAAGGATTCCTAGGAGGGATCCTAGGAAAAATGTTTATTTATAAAATCATATATAATCAAATTAACAAAAAGGAAAACAAAATTTTAAACTACGTGTCCTATGTCATGTAGGATAGATGTGCATTCTAATTTTATTTCCATTTCCATTTTCAGAATAAATTCTACATTTTACAATTAGATTAGAACAATTAATGGAGGAGGAAGACAAATCATAAAACTAAAGAAGAAATCTGAAGAGGGAATCCAAGAAGATTTTTTAAATTAAAAAATAAATAAATAAATAGAGAAAAGGAAGAAAGGGACAATCAAGATTAAAATTTTCAATTAGAATAGAAGTAAAGGAGAGGGAGGGAGAGGAGGAGAATAAAATTATAAATTAAAAAAGAGACAAAGAGGGAGGAATGACGAATAGTGGGACAAATAAAAAACCTGGAATGAGATTTAGAATAAAGACAAAGAGGGAATGAGTTGGAGGGAGAAGGAATGGATGAGAGAGGGAGGGGCTGATAGACAATCTTTATTAACCTCTAAAATTCCAAAAGTCCCTTGGGAAGGCTTTTGAAGGTTTGGGCATGTTCATGTGGTGACAATTTATAATATTCTTCTTTGAAATTTTTACAATAGATGGACATTATTTTGAGTTTTGTGTGGATAATTTTTTTCTTCAATGTTTGCTTCATAAAAAAATTGTGCCCATAATTTGTCCAATTCGTTTTGTTTTTCAAGTTGGTAAGCCTTCGGGAAGCTTTGTTGGCATATAAATCTTGGCAACAATGATACTGCTTGGCCTAGAGAATTTGTAGATTGTGTGTTTTCCTCATTTCGGGTTTCCAAGGCACTACCTAGTTGGATCGATTGGCTAGAACAAGGTTTTGTGGAACATGTTGCTCGTGCACTAGGAAGGTCAACAATCTCCGCCTTGGTCATCCTAGTAGGAATAATATTCTTGCATCTTTTGAAACGGGTCTTTACCAAAAGTAATAGAATTTTGAAAATGTGTGCTAATTGAAAATGTGGGCCCAAAGGTCATTCAAAAACTTGTAGATTCATGCAAGGAGCCCAATAAAGAGTTCTAGGACACAAAGCCAAAGATGAGAGGGGGGACAAGCACATTGCATATGGTTCTTTTATATTGTTGGTGCAGGAGTGTACGGGCGTGTACAGTTAGGGTCTCTCGCAGAATCGCATACATGGGGCGTGCGCATGCTGGAGCCCTTGAGAGTACAAGACTAACGGGCATGCATGGGGGCTAGGCGCACTTGCTAGGGGGCAGTTTCAAAAAGAAGTATTTGAGTACAAAATTATAAAACTTTAAAGGTTAAAGTTAAATAGGAACATAATGTCAAGTCCAAACTTGCAAGCACCGCATCATGCAATCACAATAATGAGAATTCAAATACCCGTTGAAAAAAGTAGCTTATTTCATTTCCAATATACAGTGGCAGTTACCAAATTGCCGAAGGCTCTATTTCCAAAATGTTTCAAAATTGCCATCTGTACATTTCTATCAAATTAAAGTTCTAAGACAACCAAATTGCAATCAACCAGTCCTTTTCCAAAACTTGTTCCTTGAGTTCTTGAATTTCCTCAAGGCATTTTTGAACTTCATTTCCCTTTTCTCGAAATTCTTCTGCTATATCCTCGATTATCTTCAAATTCTGCTCAAGTTGATCAAGAAGTCGAAGATAATTGTCACGGTTTACCGAGTCACCCTCCGTGGATTTTTGGTTTGTATCCACGCCCTTGTCACATACCGCATCCTTCTCCGAGGCATCCCCTTCTTTGCCATCTTTATCTAAAACTGACGGCTCTTCGTTCAATGTAGCTTAATCAAAGCTAGATTTGAAGGATAACTTTTTATGCCTACACACGCATGGATCACATCCAGTATTTGAGTTGTCGCTAGAAGTCTTAGACCACTCGACTTTGTCATTCGGAAGTTCAACCTCGCTTGTTTTTTTTTTCTGAGACCTTCTCCCAGAAACTTCCGCACATACAATATTGTCAATCCAATGACTGGCGCCATCTTGGAGTTTGTTTGAACTTCCATTGTCCTCCAATCAACCGGTACTCCAAGTACCACCTCCGCATGAACCATCCCTAAAATAGATATATTTATTGAGTTGCGGCACACCTTGGTCTGGTCATAGATATATTGGCACACTTGATGCAACGCTCCTTGAAGACTTCATTGGTGCAAAAATTTAATTTGGCCCTATTTGTACGCCGCAGTTGTGAACACCGCGAGTACGGCTACATGTGTCCCACATGACACCATCCAATATACTTTGCACATCGTGCAAATGTCCACAATTTTGGAACAACCTCCCAACTAGAAAATGCCTTCAGCTCATGATCAATCAATATGTAAAGGCACTTATTTTTCTTGTTGCGTACTTGCCGCGTATCACGTTGTCATTTTTTGGATATCTTGCGAGTGGTAGAAGGGTCTCCAGAAGCCATGGTTTGAATTGGCATGAAGGGGTGGAGAAAAGAAAAGGGTGTCAATAGACATCATAAAACACTTCTAAAAAGTGCCAAGTAAGCAGCCGCCAAGTGGTAGTTGTGGGCCAAAGCGCCTACGAAGTGGAGATAAAATGGAGGTAAACGCATATTTATAGTAAGGCGCGAATATTGGCCGACGCATACAATCTAAAAGCGCGCATACGAGAGCAGGTTGGGCGTGTATGGATTCCGGGTTGGGAGCATGCTAAGAGGGTCAGGCGCATACGTGCGCGCACGCCATGGGGTTGGGCGCACAACAAGTAGGATCGGGCGCACAACAAGTAGGATCGGGCGCGTAACAATCTGAATTGGGCATGCACATTTCAGGGTTGAAGGTGCAGGTACGTGCGCGTATCTAGTGGGAAGAGCATGGACATGTACTAAATTCAAAAATTTCATTTTCATCACGTAGTATGCCAATGTTAACAGTCAAGTTTACATGATAGGTCATTAAAATTTTAGAACTAATTTGCAATATTTATGAATTCTATAACAGTTAGCACAACTACATGTATGCCAAAATGGCTCACACCCACAATGCGCACCTTCCGAACCTTTCCATATCCACCAATGGCATCAAATCTAAAAAGTCCATAGACTCCGACATCTTCTGGAAGGAATTGTATGCTGCGCAACATATGCATCTCCATGGCCGACTTCATTGTTTGTTCATTCCAAGGCATGCCCCTCGTACGAGAGGATGAAAACCTACCGACTAAAGTCTTCACACCCTCGAGGAACTTGCGGAGTTCCAAGTCTTGAGGTAGATGTTGGCCCTCTCGAGGTTTTTTCACCTCGCAATCAAATACGTGCGATGCATTCCTTGTGCATTGAGTGATCACTTCCTCCATGAATGAGGCATAGTGGTACATGGCGTATGCGTCCTTGTACAAGTGAGAACTCTCCAAAGCGCGCTCAAATTGTGACTGGAGGTTGGCTTGTAGGCACATGATTTTGGGTCATCCCTTCTTCAAGTACACTTGCCCAAATTGCACCGCGTCAGTTTCACCCCACCGATGATAATATTGTATTGCCACACCTCAAAAAAATGCAGTATACTTCTTTGGTGGATACCCCGCATCCTTCTCATGCGCAGACATTTTCTGCTTTGCCCTCCTGGACGATGCCTTTGGTTCATTGGAGGGATGAAAGCTCCATGGTGCAACACTTGTAGGAGAAACTCACATGCATCTGGAGCATCTAAATCAAAATACGCAAAGGCGCATTCCAGCATTACGATCTGAGGCCATTGCAATAATCTTCAACCTACACAAAAAAGATTTTAAAAAAAGAAGCCAAATTTTTCCCTCCCGAATGTGTGGAAGCCCTCCCCTTAGTCCAAGCAAAGAACAAATAGTACTAGAAGAGGCGCCTATTGAACAGAGAAAATATTCACTCTCCATGAAGCCCGAACGTGCCCGCCCTTAGGTGCAACGTACCTGGCCTGGATTGACACGCGCCCGGCCCCACAGAGCGCGCGCACCCTCCCTATCTACACGCCCGTCCCCGGAATCCGTATGCGCTCAACCCCTAAAGCCCGTACGCGCCGCCCCTTAGCCAAGCGCGCCAGCCCCCAGACGCCAACGCGCCACGGAACGCGCGTACCCTCCCTAAGTCTATGTCCACACGCAAGACCGCCCGCTATGCGCGTGCTGCCTCCAAACGCCACGCCCCTAACCCCTATTTGTACGTGCGCGACCACTAGATGTTCACGCCCAGCCCTCCTGCGAATGCTCCTGGTCCCCCTAAGGCATGCGTCCAATCCACCATGTCGTGTGCCCGCCCATCCCTCCAGCAAATACGCCCGGTCTCCCTACAGTATGTGCCCAATCCACCATGCCGCGTGCGGGCCCGCCTGCTAGGATAAATGTTAGCGTCGCGCCCGGCCCATCTCACATTACTCCACTAGAAAACTGTGGCCTTCAATTATCCTTTTTAGGTGGTTGACTGCGTGATCTTCAAGTCGAGCTCCATACTTGCACACTAACAACGTATTGCACCTCATCTTAACTACCTTGGTTTAGGGTTCGTATTAAATAATATCACTAACTTGGATTATTTTGCAATCCAATGTGGTAATTATACCACTGTGCTACTCAAATGTATTTGTGGAACAACTCTAATATATCAATTGTTCCACACTTAGTCTAGAGCTCTAATTTTCTTTTTCACATTTTGAGCTAGAACTTAGCGCAGTTTTAGGATATTTTGGTAGATTTTTAGAATTTCCGCACAATGGAAAGTGAGAGTAAGCCAAAAGCCCGCAACAACCACCAATGGCTAGCACAGAGAGGAAGAGAGAGAAAGACAAGAATAGGCTGAGGCATGGGAAACTCCAGAAGAAACGGATGTACGTATTCAACAATCCAACGAAGGTTGCATTCTAGGGTTGGAAAGATGGTCTCTCCTCACTTGCAAAGATTACATTGAGTGGTGCCACTTGTCAAAATTATTTGCTCCACACCGCCATTTGATCAATCGTCGCACAAACAAGGCAAATTTGAAATATTACACCAACGAGTAGTTCCAAAATCGTGCCCACCAAGCACACCAATACTTATACGACCTTGAATTCATGCCGCACAATGATTGTCCCTTCTATCTTGCCCGCATGGTATATGTTGAGGTCATTTTCAATAAGCGAGTGGATTGAAAGACTATGTGGGAAACTTCAAAAATGCTAAGGGTATGGATGCAAATGGATATCCCTAAGAGCAGCATCCAATGTTTCCATTTGCAGCACTAGGTCTATAGAAAGCGGATGGCCTAGAAGGTGCACGTTCAATAGAATGAGATCCATCACCTGATTCGGACTCAGATGAAAAGTGAGGTCGGCGTCCATCAATGACTCCAGTGGCAAGTGCTTCACAAAAAAAGAGCAGCAAGTAAAGCTCTAGCAAGCAAATGCTACCATGGTTCAAGTAGGCGACCACGAAGAATTGACAGGTGCCAATGCTATTGGCAATGATGAACCCATAGCACATGTTGGGGGTGTTGGAGGTGAAGAATACATCCCTGCTATGGACAAAGTGCCAATTTTGGATGTTCTAGTCATCTCTTCCAACTTTGGGCATCAAGCATAAGGATCCGGAAGTACTGCCATGGATGCTCACCGAGAATTGTTGGACAATATGCACTTGAAAGTTGAAGGGCAAGACAATTGAACGTCTCTAAGAAGAGATTTGTAACCTCAAGCTAAAATTGAGTCAAGAGAAGGACGAGACGATTAAAAAACTCAACAAAGAAATTCTAGACCTCAAGCTGGAATCTAGACAAAAGAGTGGCATTATCACCAAGCAAGGAGCCGTGATAGAAGAGCTTCGTCATTGTGATCACCACACTTTTTTTGAAAAAAACTTTGAACGAGTTGCAGATGTTTGTGACCATTCACACGTTGTTGCAAGCCAGACAAATGTTGGCGGTGATGCTGTAAGTCTAAATGACTTGATTAATGACAATCTTATTGGCAACATTACTAGATGCGTACTAGATACCACCCCAAGACCACACTGTGATCGCATTGCACGTCGTCCATCTGTGTTCTTACCACCCGTGAATATAACAGCGTAGCCTTTTGTAGATGCCGTTAGCACTAAGGATTCTTTGTCATTTCCCTTGTTGAATCCAAGCATGGAACTAGTACAGCTTCACAGTGCAAACAAAATCCTAAGAAAATGATTGTATCATTGAGCAAGCAGTACAGCCTAAGGAAAACGGCATGCATCTTAAATATTGACCGTGCAAGGCAATTGGCAGTAGAGTTCAAGAAGATTGACAATGAATACACGTTGTTCAATATGCATTGTGACTTTGGCCTCACATCTTGGGCACACATTGATGAGATGTTTCCAAATGAATTGTCAGTGTGATGGTAGATCTATTGACTAGGCAAAGTTGGGGTGGAACCACGCGGAGGCTATATTTGCTCATGCCCTTTGTCCAAGCGAAGACGTGGAGGCACGCAAGTTATGGCCAACTCCAGCGACCTTCACGCAAAACAAAGACGATTGCTCAGTTTGCTTAAATCCATTTGGCCCGGAAGGTGCATATGTCGTTGGCACATGCCGGTGCTTATACCACCTAATGTGCCTCCTAATCAGTCTCTTGACACGTAGATTTTGCGCAAAGTATAGAGCACCAATTCATGAGCGCTTGTATGATTTGTTTGGCCTCACCATCTACATGCCACCTAGTTGGAAGTTGAATCCGGAGATTGCACCACCAGGGACGGTGCATACTCATAGGTGGAAAATAATTTGGTGTGGAGTTGGCATGCATCACTGCACCAGCTAGAGAAGTCCAATGTAAGCTTGCAACTCGGTTGGAAAAATGACCATAAAGAAATCATGCGAGTTTGCGAGAAGCTCATATTGGGAACCATTGCAGCGGATGTTGGTAGACAAAACTTCTTCTACCATGTCACGGGCGGATATTAGAATGCTATACGCGAGCGATTTTAATTCGGACCACATCCATATGGTTTACTCTGGAATAATTTGGGGCGCATGGTGTCAGATTTGGGAGATGGCACCGACCTTGACCTTTGCAATTCTTTGCAATGGAAAGAACCGCAATAGGTGGCCTAGAAGTAGGAAGAAATTGACTTTCTTCTTGATGAATATAGTTCGGAGACTATGAGGACACTCAAAGCACTTCGGAACTCCAAAATGTTACGTGCTCTGATAAACTCAGATGGGCCTTAGCGGAGGACGCGAGTGGCACGTAGATTGTTTGGTGATGGAGCTCGAACAAGTGCAAGTGGTGATCCAAGTACAAGCCGTACCAGTGGAGCCAAAGGAAGTAGAGCTGATGAGGCGAGCGGTAGTGCGATTCGAGAACGAAGTGGGGCACGACGTGCATATGCAATTAGAGTGCAAGATAAAGGCGTAGCATTTATAAACATACTATGTATTGTGGCATCGTCAAAAGCAGTCCACAAGGACATCTAAAAAGCTTGGAATCCATTTACTACAGCTCCTTTGGAACACCGTAAAGTCTTTGTTTCTTTACTTGTCTTTTAATTCCCTCAATTTTTTAGAACTCAATATTTCAAATAATTTGAGTCGCCAACATGCAACGCGCACGGCCCTTACGAGCGCGCCGTGCAACCAATGCTGGATATGTCGCGCAAGATCGTGGAGCCCGCGCATACGTGTGCATCCAACTTCTACGTGGAAATCCGTGGACTTGGCCAACGAAACCCATCTTATCATTGAGAATTTGTATTTTCACTCAAGACTCAAGCTTGCGCTTCTTGGCCTTTGTGCACTCAAATTGTACGGTGTAGGATCTACACCCACGTGAGCGGTGGCGAGGTGTTGATCAGCCCTAAAATTGACACCTTGGAAAAGCATGCCGGCAAGCGCCTCCCAGAGAAAGACATGCCGGATATGGGAGTGAAGGAGGGCAAAGTGTTTGTGAGAAAGGGACGTTGTCGCCACCTTGCGGCTGTGAAAACTTACAACAAGCAGATGCTCAATTGGCCATCAATTTTGTTCGGGTTCTTGAAGATTCCGCACCTCAGCCGCAAGCATTGGAGCGACTTAGGTAGTTGGATTATGGCTCAGTAAATCCTTAAAGAGATCACAAGCAGGACAAAGCAGAACATGGCGGACCGTGGCTACCTTGCCATCACGTGCAATGAAGTCATGACTGTCAATAATGTGGCTTGGATATCCATCCATGCTTACGCCGCCCACAATTTTGTGAGAGTGTCAATGTTGTTGTCCCTGGAGAAGGTTATTGAGAGGGCCACGGCGCCAAAGCTTGGAGTATGCATCATTGACGCGATTGAAGGGAAGAGAGGTGTGGCACGGGATGCCATGCGGGGCAAGTGGATATCTTTCGGAGTAAATGGTCAGTAATATTCCAGGTAATACTTCTGTTTTTTTGGTGTCTATAATTGGTTGCATGCATTGGTTTAGGGCGTTCTTTGAATGGATTACTGTGTCAAATAGCTTCTTATTCAAAAAACCATTGTTGAGCCTTTGTGCATAGGGATCAAGAGGAGGTGTCACGAAGCTCGTTCAGGATATGGTCGCCCCCCACATGGAGGATGTTCACTCTTTTAGTCATCGAACGAACGTGGTGGTGAAGGCCCTATCCCATCTTCCTATTATTGCAAAGATTGAGACGTTGCTCCAAACATGGCATGGCTTTGAGGCCAAGCCGAAACACCACCTTGAGTCCACAAAACCAGCCGAGTTGATGCACACCAAGGGACTGAAGATAATCCTCCAGGTGCAAGTTTTTCCCTGTAGAATTCTTTTACTTTATTGCTTGTTTCATAGAAGGTGCGCATGTAGACAATATCTTGTTCTCCTTTGATCTTGACTAGACCTATTTGATTTTTCAAATGTTTGTGAGGTAGGTGAAAACACGTTGGTTGAGTATGTTGTCGTCGTTGAAGAGAGTCATGGGAGAGTACAAGAAGCTATTGCTGAAGATGTTGGAGGATCGCTCGGACAAGGACTCCAAGGTTGTTGGGCAAGAAGCAGCCATGTAGAATTTTGAGCTATTTTCAAACATATTTGTTCTTCGTACCTTGGCTTGTTTTTTTTCTATTGTTAGAGACTCTGCATGATTTGATTAAGTTTTTTGAGCAGCGCAATGTGTTTGTATGTGATTATGTTGTTGCGGTTAAGGTCATCCAAAGGTAGCTCCATGAGCTCTACTTTAACCCGGCTACACGCTTTATATCTGATGTATTCCTTGAGTTCTACCATTAATTGTAGGACGTCACTCCAACATGTTCATCTGTTGGACACCGTTGAGCCTAGACCTGAACTCCAAAGACGTGCAACAAGTCCAATGGAGCTGTGGCGTGGTGAATTTTGATGTTGTCATGGGTAACAAATTCGGGGTAGCGGAGTGTGTAGAGAAGGAGAACTTTGAAGAAGTCATAGCATGAAGAAGTCCCTCTATACAAATACAACACAAAAATTCATCAATGAGTTGAGCGGTAGATTTCCTGCTTCCAATATCATGGACTCGCTGGGGGTGATATACCCCCAGGACTGGTTGCAAACTAACGCGGAAATTCTTTTCGAACGGCACTTCTCGGTGCTCAAAGGATATTTTTGTCACAAGATGAAGGCCAGCGATGCCAAGAGTGCGGCGCTTTTGAGTGCTCATACACTAAGCTAGCAATGCAGCGTGTTTAAAAGTACAATCAAGGCCAATGTCGTCAATGCAATGAAGAAGCCGATCATGGCAAATCCGTTGACGCATTTGTGGAGGAATGTGGCAACCTCCGCATGGTTGAGGGCGGCGATTTGGAGTGGATAAAGCTGGTTGAAATTATACTTGTGCAAGTCTTGGGATTAGTTGAAGACGAGCGGATCTTTTTGTTCCTTGCCTTCTCAAAGAGCAAGCTGAGGAATTGACTCAATGAGCGCTTGTAGTGTGCCGTGGGAGTCTATTCACAAAAATACTACAGCTTGAACGACTTCCCATTCAACAATGCTTACAAAGCTTGGCGAAAAGCCAAGAAGTGCAAGCTTGAGTCTTGAGTGAAAATACAAATTCTCAATGATAAGATGGATTTCGTTGGCCAAGTCCACGGACTCCCACGTAGAATTTGTGTGTGAATTATGTTGTCTTTGTTGTTGCTTATGTCATGCTCCTTCATTCTTCATTGCTTGATTGCATTTTGTGCTTATGTGGTTGAATAGGGTTGTCCTGGATTGCATGTTGTCGTTGGCATAGTCGTGTCTTATTTGCAGTTTTTGTTTTGAGAGTCGTGGAATTCGTGTACAGTGACAAGCATCTGAGAGAATTATGCTCTTGTTGATTCTCACTTGCGGAGTCATGGTAAACCTATGGGGGTGAGTGTTTCATTGAATTGTTGTTCACACTCATCCTATAATCCTTCTATTTTGAGTGCTTTATTTATATCTTTGAATTGTTTATTTCAATTGTTTGATACAGTTCCCTAATTTTTTCTTAAAAAATCCAAATAATTTGCACTTGTGATGAGTTGCATGAGGTGGAAGTTGACGTCATGGTACACTTCTTGGTGCAAGAGGTAGTGCAAAGAAAACTCTCTCCTCTGCTAATTATTCTCGTGTTATAAGAGCCTCACCATTGATTTGCTTCTTGTTGGTGTACAGGGCATCATCAAGGCGCCGTGATGCGGATCACGTCCTTCTTTCCAAATAAGCTTTCAAACAATAACGTACCCAATGCGACCTCGACAATATATGGTACTACATGTGATCACATGGAAATAACCCTCTATCTCCAACAGAGATCGTCATGTTGCTCCCTTCTTGCCTCCAGAGTTGTAATTGGGAGGTGGAATTGGAAGAACTTAGCTTATGAGCATATCAATTTTGGCAAAGAAGAAGGTGGCCAAGTGGAGCGGTACTTCACCCATAGATAGACAACGGCGCCAGCTCAATCACGTACTCATCATAACGTGGTTATTGGCTAGCTGCAAGAAAGTACATTTTGTTGCAAGTTTTGAATTGATCATTGTATTCAAGAATTGCCTCAAGATCCGAGATACACTAAAGTCCTACATGAGTGCGTCCAATGCCTTAATGGTGACTCCCCAACCCTGAACTATGTCGCCAAAAATATATCCTTTCTTGGTATGTATAGCCATTTTCAAAAAGTTTTTCTACTATCGATGCCAATTTTAGAAATAGACCTACGCATGAGTAGTGAAGCCAAACTCAACAACTCCTACAATATTAGCTAGAGAATGCTACAACTCTAATTTGGCCAGGTGCCAATCTGCTAAGAATGTCGGTGGCACTTTCTACAGATAAATTTCTAGGCAAATACAATTTTGCCACATGCTCTACTGACTATGTATAATTGTAGCCTCACTATTGACACTCGAGAAATTCCAAAAAAATGGTTGGTGTGTGTGCTCCATTCTATACTATGCCACCTTGGGCAAATGGATCTTATCTATTTTTAGCTCCTTGCTTTGGTTCATTGATTAGTTCTTTTAAAAACATTCAATCGTACCAGATGCAATAAAGCTCCATCTTTAACATGACCGTCTAACCACACGTGTTACTCCAGTTCGATCCTTCAACAACACATTAGTTCTTCCAAAACCACACAAGTTAATGGAACTCAATCAATTCTCCAATTGAATCATAACCATTTAACTTCCACACAAATAAGTAAGTCCACTTTTTAGGCTATTTCCTCTTAATATCTGAACCTAACTTCAATTACTTGTATGCATATGCTACCACATGCATTGCATTAAGTATGCCACTCTTAATGCTTTAATAATGTAATTGTTTTAATACAAATGTTTAATTCTCACTCTTAATCTTATATCTTTTAAGTATCTTCCACTTGTACTCAAAGATTCCAACTTATGCTCACACTTCCACTTAAGTATCCATCAAGTTTCTTTAATCACAATCATTCTCTCAATGTAGGAATATATTCTTTTAAGTTCATTTGTTAAACACACAAGGTCATCTTGACCTATTTAGGGTTTTGCCCTAATTTATCATGAAGACCTAATATGCATAGACTCATACATAGACATATGCTTAAACAATACAAATACAAATTACAGTAACAAACAAATATATTAAATAAACCACAACTCTTTCATAACGAAGAAAAGCTCCTTTACTACCTTCTCTTTAAGCTATGACTCACTCCATCTTCAATGTGTGTAATGGTAAATAAGGCCTAAATGGCTAGCTATTTATACTATCTATTTTCTAAGACTCATGTCCTTTGATAATATTATAATGTTATTCCTAAAACTTCTACCAATCTTGAATTCCATTTAAAGCCTTGCCTTTTGTCAAAGAACATGTCTCTTCTAAAGATCACCATAATATCACTTTTCATACTATCCCTGGACCCTTATATTTCTATCACTCACATAATTCCCCTTAAAGCTTCAAGTTTTTTTATCAAGGGTTGTGCCTTTACAAAATGCCACCAATTTAACCTTTTTCTTATTATTTCCTAATCATTGGATGTGAAGAGGAACTTTTTAATTAATTAGCTATCTAATGTGAACTTAATCCTTACATAACTAATTTTCAATATATCTACAACCTTTTTATACTATAAAAATTGAAAAAACTATATTTGACATTTTGGCTCTACATGATGATTTAGTCAAATTTAGGTGTTGAAAGTTAGAATGATGAGAACCAACTTTGATGCAAGAAATTAGGAAAAAATAGTGAAATTGAGTTAACTCCAAGGATGAATAATTTAGAGTTAGGGGGGAATAGTTCTATTACATGAATCGAGAGGGGGGAGTAGTTCTACTACATGAATCGAGAGGGGGGAGTAGGATATAATAATTAATTAACTGATAAAGTAATTAATAAATTAAATAATAAAGTGATTTAATTAAATAATAATTAAAAAATAAAGTAATTAATTAATTTAGTGAGTAATCAATTAAGTAAGTAATCAATTAATTAAGTAATTAATTACATAAATAAGTAAGTTAATCATTAATTAAGTAAGTAAATAAAAAAATAATTATTATCATAATTACCTTAAATACTAAATCCTATCTCATGAATGTAATATGAAGTATATCATGTACATGAATCGAGAGGGGGGAGTAGTTCTATTACACTAGCCTATGTCCCGTGGCCATAAGCTTAGTGAAGAGAATGAACAAATACTATATTCGCGGGGATCTCCTTTGGAGACCGAAGTTATTTTTCAACAACGACGTCCAAGGGTGCTTGCATGGCTTGCGCATGCTGGACAACGGCGGAAGTACAGAAGGGTGACATTCAAATTGGCGTTTGGGCAATTCCAGGGATGGTGTCCCACACTGCTGCCAACTTTGACGCCCTCCATAGGGCTGAAAAATTGTTCTTTTACCCTGAAATTTTGGGAACAGCATCACCTCTATGTTCAAAACATGCATACCAAATTTCAAGTCCAGAGGACTTATAAAACAAAAGATATTAAAAATTAACCACCATGGGGTAGCTGTGAGAAAAGTTTCTCAACCGCCAACTTTGACACCATCCCAAGGATTGAGGAAATTTTTTTTGCCCATGGAATTTTTGGAGTGAGAACACCTTTATGTTGATTACATGTGTGGAAATTTTCAAGTCCAAAAAATGCACCAAAAAAATCACATCCCAAATCTACCAACATGTGTAATTGTGAGAAAAAAAGGGAAAAACCATTTTACTACTTCCAACTTTGACACCCTCCCTAGGATTGAGGGTTTGTTATTTCAACATGAAATTTTTGACACATGGTAACCTTTATGTTGATAACATGTGGGAAAATTTTCAAGGCCAAAAAATGTATTCAAAAGAAGATATTCAAAATCTACTAACATGGGGGTTAGTTGTGAGAAAAGTTTCACAGCTGCCCACTTTGACACCCTCCCAAGAATTCAATTTTTTTTTTTTTTCCATGAAATTTTGGGTATGAAGTCACCTTCACGTCAAATACAAGTGTGGAAAATTTTAAAATCCAAAAGATTTACACAAAAAAACATATACCAAGTCTACCAACATGTATTGTTGTGACAAACAAAGGGGAAAGTTTACCACTACTTCCAACTTCAACACCCTTCCTGGGATTGAGTTTTTGTTGATACATAATGAAATTTTGGCCACAAGATCATCTCTATATTGGTAACATATGAGATAGATTTCAAAGCCAAAAGATGTATATACAAAAAAAATTATTCCATATCTACCAATGTTTGTAACAATGAGAAACTATATTGAAGGGGCATATTGAGAATGTCAAATTATCTTTGACACCTCGTACTCTTCATTGATTTTATTCATGTGACTAAGCTACCAAACATAAATGCATCTTGAAAAGATCAATGAAATCTATATGTAGAATTGTAGAGTTGTTTTGTGTAGAAGAATCCACTTGTCATAAGGTTTGGTGTGCATTATGCACATATGACGAGTTTTCTCCTCCAAATATCTGTTGAGCACTATGTAAAGGAAATGTTGTGTGTATTTTGTCATGTGATTTGTAATAGAGTGAATGTTGAGATGGTATTGAGTGGACATATTAGATATGGGCTGAGTGTTGTTGACTGATTGAGTAGACAAATCACATATGGGCTGATCCATTGAGTGGGCATATCACATATGGGCTGATTTATTGAGTGGATATATTTTTATTTTTTGTTGAGTGTTGTTGACTAGTTTACTGAGTGTTGATAAATCACATGTGGCATGAGTATGTCCAAGAGTCTTTTTTGGTTCACTCAATTGATGCACATGCCATGGTTATCATCTAATGCACATGCCATGGTTATCACCTAATGCACATGCCAATGTGAGTGTTATGTTGTTGATTGATTTATTTAGTGCACATGCCATAAGCTGAGTCCTTTGTGTTTACTGAATTATATAATCCAATTGCCATAGGTTGAGTGTTATATTGATTACTTAATGAAGAGCATTTAGTATTGTATCAACATCATAAAAAATAGTCTATAATGGCAATTTCAGATGAAATCCGTGCTCGTATTATAGGTTTGAGTGAGGGAGGAAATACAAGAGTTCAAATTGCAGCCATTACTGGAGTTTCTGTTAGAACAGTTCAGAGGTTAGTAAAAACGTTTAAAGAAGATGGAACTTATAAGCGCAAACCTTGCGGTGGAAGTCACGCTAAAAAACTTAGTGAGAGAGATGTGAATAATAATGTGCATTATGCAAAAACTCATCGTCGTTCCTCGGTCTCAGAGATTACAAAAATGTGCCGTACTCAAGTGTGTAGACGTACTATTCAAAGGGTATTACATAAAAGTGGTATTTTTAATCGAATTGCAGTCAAAAAACCTTTCTTGACATTCCATCACATGTCTCAACGGTTAGCTTTTGCTCAGAAGTACCATGGATGGAGTCCAAAAGTGTGGGAGCGTATTGTTTGGACAGATGAATCTACTTTTGAGATTGGAAAAAGTTCTCGGCAAATTCATGTTTGGAGAAGTGCATATGAGCGTTATTCATCAAGTTGTATAGTTCCTACTTTTAAAAGTGGACGGACATCTTTGATGATTTGGGGTGCATTTGCTGGAGGACAAAAGTCACAACTTGTCTTTATGCCAAAAACTCAACGTTCTGCTAAAGATTTTGTTGAAGTGGTCTACGATGGCTAATTGATTCATTTCTTGAGTAGACTTCCAAAAGGAGTGCTAATGGAAGATGGTGCACCTGTTCATCGTAGCAAAACATGTGAAGAATGGAGACAAACCCACCAACTCAAAAAGCTCAATTGGCCTACAAACTCTCCCGATCTCAATCCAATCGAGAATGTCTGGAGGATGCTAAAAGATGTTGTGCAACATGGCAAGGAATGCCCTAGAAACTTAGAAGTGATGAAGGTAGTTCTTGAAAAAGAGTGGAATTTGGTTAGTGGTACAAAGCTCCTTCAACTATGTCATTCTATGCCCTCAAGGTTACAAGCGGTGATTGATGCTAATGGAGGACATACACGTTGGTAGATATGGAATAATTTTTTTTTGTATATACATCTTTTGGCTTTGAAATCTATCTCATATGTTACCAATATAGAGATGATCTTGTGGCCAAAATTTCATTATGTATCAACAAAAACTCAATCCCAGGAAGGGTGTTGAAGTTGGAAGTAGTGGTAAACTTTCCCCTTTGTTTGTCACAACAATACATGTTGGTAGACTTGGTATATGTTTTTTTGTGTAAATCTTTTGGATTTTGAAATTTTCCACACTTGTATTTGACGTGAAGGTGACTTCATACCCAAAATTTCATGGAAAAAAAAAAAAAATTGAATTCTTGGGAGGGTGTCAAAGTGGGCAGCTGTGAAACTTTTCTCACAACTAACCCCCATGTTAGTAGATTTTGAATATCTTCTTTTGAATACATTTTTTGGCCTTGAAAATTTTCCCACATGTTATCAACATAAAGGTTACCATGTGTCAAAAATTTCATGTTGAAATAACAAACCCTCAATCCTAGGGAGGGTGTCAAAGTTGGAAGTAGTAAAATGGTTTTTCCCTTTTTTTCTCACAATTACACATGTTGGTAGATTTGGGATGTGATTTTTTTGGTGCATTTTTTGGACTTGAAAATTTCCACACATGTAATCAACATAAAGGTGTTCTCACTCCAAAAATTCCATGGGCAAAAAAAATTTCCTCAATCCTTGGGATGGTGTCAAAGTTGGCGGTTGAGAAACTTTTCTCACAGCTACCCCATGGTGGTTAATTTTTAATATCTTTTGTTTTATAAGTCCTCTGGACTTGAAATTTGGTATGCATGTTTTGAACATAGAGGTGATGCTGTTCCCAAAATTTCAGGGTAAAAGAACAATTTTTCAGCCCTATGGAGGGCGTCAAAGTTGGCAGCAGTGTGGGACACCATCCCTGGAATTGCCCAAACGCCAATTTGAATGTCACCCTACTGTACAAGTCCTTTTATTGCACTATTGTTTCTACACCATATGTATTCCATGTACACAACACATTCCTACCATATCTATTTACTTGTCCACATGTCAAATACACAAGGACCATATTATGTGCTAAATTTTGCATAAAGTCCTTTAGAACTAACCCATTATCGCCGTCAAGGCCTTAGGAGTGGTAATTTTGGTGCTTTGGGTTTTACAACTTCTTTTAAGATTGGTTGTTGTCGTCGCGGTCTTGAGAATGCGCTTTGAGCTCCAACACATCTCCTTAATCTCTAATCGCTACAAGCATAAACAAACTACAATGATTTTTGTGAAGTAGGGTCGTGATGCAATGTATTTGTTGTGATATTCTATAATTCACAACACTTGTAGCTTCTCCCAGGGCCTTGTGGTCCTTTTAGGCATTAACCCTTTAAGTTAGAAGATGCCATTGGTGGCCACAATATTCAACATGTATGGTGTCGTATTTGTACATGGACAGTAAAGTCAAGATATGGAAATGATCTCCAAATGGATGATATTAGTTGAAGAATCTTCAATCTAAATGTGCACTAAGTCTTGCATAACTTTAAAACATCCATTGTATTCTATAGAGTAAAATACGTGACTGTATATATAGTTCCCAACTGACGTTTAACCCTTAAACATCATAAGGTGCCATTGGTGACCACAATATTTTCCATGATGGTGTTGTATCTAAACATGATAAGGTTCACATAATATTGAATTGATCTTCAAATGAAAGATGTTAGCTGAAGAATCTATACTAAGTCTTGCAAAACTTTAATACATCTATTTTATACTTGTAAAATATGTGACTATACATACGGTTCCCAGCTGACGTTGAAGGGTCAAAGGGCCACTACTCATCAAACTCAACACATGAAAACCCCCACATACTAAGGTAAGTCCCTCCATAAGCAACAAAAACCCATAGCCAACACCCATAAAATTGGGATATATCCAACCCTCTTCCTCCCATTACCACCAACTCAACTACAAATGGAGGTTTGCTATTAGTCAAGACCCTTACTTTTGGTCATTGGTTATGGGAGGTACCTACTGCTAGCCAGCCACTAAACATGGCTGCACACTTTAAAAATTCACAACTAATTCAGTTTTCATCAAAAGCAAAAAAAAAAACAAGAAAAACAAAAAAACTCTTCGGTTCGATTTGTCGGTTTTAGGGGGGCTTACCTTACATAGCACATACTACATGTGCAGTACATACAAAAATGAAGCATAAAGAGCACACAACCATAGTTGGTGACGGTTGTGAAATGGTAAACTTTATTTTGGCATATTTAAGTGAAAATAGTTTGAAGTTAAGATTGAGATTTCAGTAGGTAGTACAACATGCAGTCAAGTAGAATACGCCACTGAGTGAGGCGTCCCAGGTGAGTTACCAATAAGTTGAAAGAAGAGAGTGTCCAGGCCCGCTCCATCATTGTGACGTTGCTATTGTAGACGGCGGTGCAGCAGCTCGTGAGAGAGAGTTTGCGTGTCTGTAGTAGGACATGGATGAGAAGGAACACAACCGAACTGCACATATGCCGAGCAACACAGTTTTGACATCAGGTGCAGACACGGAGGGTGGCGCTGATGGCATGGATGCCATGGCAGTCCAGCGTGGGCAGCAGCGGCAGGCTGTCGAGCTCAGGGGCCTCCAACAGGTCGATGTTCTCAATGTCGGAGTCAGGCGTGTCGCGCTGCTGTCGCCACTCGGGGCTCTTGGTGGCCGGAGTCCGGGTGCGTCCGTCTTCGTGCTCCGTCTTCACCTTCGAGCGCACGTCGTGGGGCGAGTCCTCACGCAGCTGCAGCAGCTGGCCCACTTGCTCCGTTTTCACTTCCATGAAGTCTTGCTTGAGAACGATGCTTGGCAACGCAGGCTTTGCAAATGGGTCCACCGCAAGCTCGACAACTGTGGAAGCACATCACTAACATTAGGTCAAGGTTTCTATTAGTCGCCGACTCCTAGAGCGCGTTGAGAATGTCTTACGAATGGGTGGGACGATGGTGAGAGGAGGCAGCTTCGATTTCCGTGGCTCGGGGGTTGTGAGCGTCAGCGCGTCTTCGTCATGCTTGAGACATTGATTGGGTTGCGCTTCTGTTTGATCGGCAGACTTCTCGTGATCGGGAGTGTTGTTGTCCACCATCGCCGACTCCCCGGCGCCATCTGGTTCCTGGTCCTGTGAGAAAGTTATGCACACTGTTTCGAGAATGAAGTTGAGGATATGCATCTTTCTCTCTCGGTCGATGGGGCTAGGATGCGAAACAGCCCTTTGTCTAGAGCTGCAAAGCATCCTCGACTTGGATGGTTTTGCAGAACCGACACTTTCTGAGAGGTGAGAGCACAGATTCCTTGACGTAATTCGTGTCAGATTCTTACGCACAGACATGGGTTTGCTTGGAAATGCAATAGCATGAAATGCATGCGTTCTGAACCTGGCTTATAATCCTTAACGAAGGTCTTAGAACGCAAGAGCAGCTTACGTCCAGGTCGATGATCTCCGCCTTCCGCAGAGTGGGCTCCCAACGAACGGGCTCCGGCCCTGAGATCACTGCCACATGACCAACCTGCACCAAGAGCAGCATCGATAGCAATACAGAGTCGGACGACAGGTAACCCTAGATTCTCTACACATCATAAATTGATGACACAACCCGCATTCATAGCTACAACACCTTAGATGTCGCTATTACTGCATCTGGGACAGTTAACACCATGATATGAAAAGATAGGTTGAGTTACAGTACCCTAGTCGAGAAGTCAGCACCAAGGGTTTGTTGTGTGATCACAGGGCCGGTGCTCAACAGGGCTTGGAGGATGGCCGGCTGGGACGCCAACATTCCAAGCGCACAGCATTCGTCACTCTGCTCTGCAATCAACCCGGCAGACAAGATGGCCTCCAGCCGCGGATCCCCAACCTCGGTCTTTTCTGTCGCAGTTTTCCCACCGCTCAAAGCAGCTAAGGCCGTCGTTAGGCACGGGTCGGTGTCACCCTCTTCGATGATGCTCCTCGGCTTGGCACGAATGTCGAAGCTGTGGAGGAGTAACTCCTCATCGTCATCCTCGTCATCGTCCTCATCGCTAGTGGACAGGGGTCCCGGAGTGTGGATGAAGGCCGAAGGTGCATTAAGCACGCCAGAGGACTTGTTGTACAACGAGCATATGCAATCACTGGTGAGATCGATGGGTTTCGCTTCACCAGCTTCCGTGTCTATTCGTCGCAGGATGTCACGGCCATTAGGAGGAGGTTGCATGCACCGGGGCTCCACAATGTTATCTTTGGATGCCCCACATCCCATGACGATCGAACAAATAGTAGTAATCTAAAACTCTTCGAACTTCAAACTCTTCCCGTAATCTAAAACTGTTCAACTTCAGACTCTTCGCCGTTGAAGCACACAGATCAATTGGGCTCTGAGAAGTGACAGTCCAGGCTCCTTCGGATCATGATGAATTCTGGTATATGCCTGCCTTCACCTGTCGCTGATGAATCTCCGAGATACTAGCTTTCTGCTCTCAGACAGGTTCACAATTACAGATCTTTGCTTCCGAATCCATCCATGTGGTCACGGATTGCAGAGGGGACCCTAAGCCGATGATGCCGACGTTTCATCACATTGGACTTCACAGCACGTCCAAG
The DNA here is from genome assembly GCA_963971425.1 of Bryoerythrophyllum caledonicum. Taxonomy (NCBI): domain Eukaryota; kingdom Viridiplantae; phylum Streptophyta; class Bryopsida; order Pottiales; family Pottiaceae; genus Bryoerythrophyllum; species Bryoerythrophyllum caledonicum. The sequence goes on along the minus strand of OZ020517.1, from coordinate 4,835,664 downwards.
ATCGGCACTGGCGGTGGCTTCTGGCGATTATGCTGGACCCACGGAGCATCAAATGGGAAGCAGTTTCGAGAGGGTCGGAAGAGACGGGAGGGGAGGCCTGAGAGGCATGTGTGGTGAAACCGCCTCATCTCCCTTCTGGTGATCAAGGGGTCAATTTCTTTACCAGGCTGTAAAGGTTTGTCAGCTGAAGGTTGCCAAACGGCACTTGTGGGCGTTCCTCAGGGTCACAAGTGCATTACCATGCACTGGGTCAAGGGTTGCAAGAAACCCATACTACCCACGATGAAACCGACATCCATCCTTCGCCTCGGAGACACAAGTCCGCACCCCAGCCTATCACATTGATCCCACGCCAACCCTAGTAAAGATTCGAATGCAAAGAGAACAATACATTATACTCCGCCCAAGTTAGTTCACGTTCGTGTGGACGAGATCTTCTCACCTCGTCGGGAAAGGGCAGGCCGGCTGACCTGGTGGTGCGTCCCGCCTGTCAGCCACATTCCAGATGTACGTACACCAAACGCTGGTGCTCGGAGCTGAGTACCGTACCTGGTTCACAATCCTCTTTTCACGTATGCCCACACTCACAGTGCATATGCTAGTTGACATGTCAATATAATAGAGAAATTAAAAAGTCAGATCATCAAATTGTACAATCGTCAATATACATTAGAGATAATAATAGCGCCGGATGACATAAAAGAATAGTACCAAATTATGATACGAATGAGTTGGTAGCTGTAACCAATCTTGTTCCCAGAGGCACCTAGACTCTTTGGAGCTTTACCTTCATTGTGCTGTCCTAAGGATAATGTAGATTCTAACGCCAAGATCATGTCTGTGGGACGTCCAGTAATGCAGAAAGTATTTCACCCATAGTGCGAGCATCGCCGTCGTTGTTCTCGGAGGATGATTCTTTTCCTTCTAGCACTGCAGCATCAAGGACCAGCTTCTGCTGAGCAATCTTGTATATACTTTCATCTACTGTATTTTTTGTCACAAGTCTGCACAAAGAAATACAAACTTGCTTAAGAAATGTAGGCATTAGGTTTAAGTGCAGACTACATTATTAGAAAACAAGCTCGGTAACCCAGAGAAAAACTGAAAGTGGTAGAAACTCAAAGGAGCAAGACACAAACCGGTAAATAGTAACAGGCTTCGACTGGCCAATACGATGACACCGATCCTCAGCCTGACGATCCATTTGTGGATTAAAGTCTAAATCGTGTAATATGACTGTATCCGCCCCTGTTAAATTAAGACCTTGACCTCCAGCTCGTGTTGACAGAAGGAACACAAATATACTGGGGTCATTGTTGAACTCGTCCACCAGAGTCTGTCGTTCGCTCACGAGTGTACTGGCAGAGACAGAACGCAACAAACTGAATTAATTCAACCCGCCTCACGAATTTTTCACAGTAAATTGGGAAGGAAAACATTCAAATTTGGAATTTTGGATATTGAAGCAAAGTGCACAGAATAGTACCTGCCATCCAAGCGGGTGTAGGTGAATCCCATAACATCAAGAGCCCACTCTAGAATATCCAGCATATTTGTCCATTGACTGAATATCAAGGGCCGATGTCCACCCTTCTGTAACATGGGAAGGAGTCGTGCTAGGGCCTGCAGTACATCAGGTTTGTAAACAATGTCCATCTTCTCTGTATACGGGGCAAATGACCACACTTACAAGCAAATTCACAAACACACAAGCTACAGTAGCCCTCATGTGCTGCAACCTATCCTAGAACTCAGGCATGCGCAGTAAACTCAACAAATGACTCAGTGATCCACTCAATATATGATGAACCTTAGTAAACTAGCGACTTAAGCCATGAGTAGGAAGCCAGAAGATTAAGCGCACCTGGCACTTTGCAGAAGCTAGGACGTGATCATCTTCAAGCTTCCCCTGCCCTCCCCGAACACCACCATATGCAATACACAACTACAACACAGCAGAATAACAAATCGTCAGCAATTGCGTAAAAGTATTGGGGTACATAGCACAGCCATTTAGAGCATGTTGGTCCAACTAAAGCTGAGGTCGATGAGAGATGACCTTATGAAGAGCGAAGTCGCTGTAACCACGCAATTCATCTTCTACACGCTGCAGCTCGCACTCATCTCCAAAAACTCCAAGTGGATGAAATTTCTTCGCCAGTTTCGTAACGGTCTCATCAGAATACAGGCGACGGATCAATAGGGGATGATTTCCCAGCTGTAACCAAAAATATCAGATGTCAAAAAAAAATTCTGATTTCATTCCTTTATTGCGTTGAAGGAAATCAGAAAATAGGTGAATTGAGAAATGTATCGTTCGAAACTCCAAACACTAGACACCCGAAGGGAGCATCTCAGATTCAGCACTGTAAAGCGTATATGAATAACCGGGTATTATCTTCTCGAGCAATATTCCACCAGCACTGTTCTGGTTTCAAGTAGTGTCTTACGATTGAAGGGAACTCAGCATAAAAATCTTACTCCAAATTTCTAATAAACCCTGTGTAATTATAGCACAGCAAAGCACATCAAGTCCGGCAAATCCCTGACAATAATCCGCAATAGCAAGCGACCACGTCACTCACCTTTCTTAATTGAGTAAAGATGTTGGTCACTTGTCGACGAGGAAGGGCATCCACTAAGCTTATTGTGATTTTCTTTGACGCTCTAGCTGCACGAGCCGCCTCTGCAAGAGCTCTATACTCATTAACTGCTTGCTTGTAGGCCGCTGCTTGCTCCTCTAGCATTTCCACAATCTCGACCTGCAGATGCCAGAATAAAATCCTTAAATCTAGAATTCTCTCGTAATACAGAAATCCACATCGCAGAGGCGCCAAACATAGGAAATGATTCCATGACAGTCGAAACCAATTGCGGAACGAACCTCCTGAATCTTTGATACAAGTTGGCGCATTACATCAGTTTTCATTCTCCGTAATACAAAAGGTCCTAGTATCCCTTTAATTCGAGTCATCAAATTCGTGTCCTGCACAACAATGCCTGTGGTGGCATTTCTGGTCCCCAGATATTGGTCTAAATCAACACCATTTGTATTGAAAACATCCGGCATCATGAACTCCAGAAGTGACCACAGCTCCTGCCATCCACAGCTCCAAATAATCATGTTGCAAATTTGCTAAGCTTGTGATTGTAGACAAACATATCATGATGAGACTAGCAAGTGGTATAAAACAATGACTAGGGTGCAAACACCTTTGTGTTTACTTCATCTATGTGCCTAAAAAGAAATTGCTCGTCCATTCAACGTCAAGTACATGTTTAATATCTGAAAGATGATTCAATACCTGCAAGTCGTTCTGAAGTGGAGTACCGGTCAGCATAAGTCTCATCTTTGCCTTGTGAGCTATATCTCGCAACTTTTTGCTACGAAAGCTGGTTCTGTCCTTCAAGAGATGAGCCTCATCCATGACCACACAGCTCCAATTCCACTTCTTCAGAAATTTGCGGTCATCCTTTGTCTGAGCACTGCGTAGAGTCCACAATGACAAACAAAGTGAGACCTAGAGAAAATTTGCAGATAGCAATCTGGATTCAACCAAACAAAAGTGAAGTGAACTAATTATCAACTAAACTTAAGTTTCTTTGAAACACTGCAGAATGGAAGATTCAGTATGTGCACTGTCACCCTGTCGTTTCAATTGCAAACTAAAGATGAAGATCGAGTAAGTCGGCATCAGATGGACAAACCTCTGCCTTTCAAAAAGAGAATAGCAAGTCAGCATTACGTTGAATGGTGCAGGTCCCTTGGATTTGGCAATATACTGAAGCTTCCTGTTCAAGGCAGCCCTTCCTGGCCCATGATAAAGCTCGACCTTAAATGCCGGACACCACATCTTGAGTTCTCTTTGCCAGTTTTCTAAGAGAGAAGCAGGTGCTACTAGAAGATGAGGACCAGGATTCCCGTCAAGATGTTGTAAAAGAGCTAGAAACGTAACTGCCTGCAGACATATAGATAACATCTGTGAGTAACACTGCTTGGAGATACATATCAACCTTAACTTTGAACACAAGACAAGAAGTTGCAGACTAACACATTAAAAAATTTGAGGATGAAATCGTATAAGCAATACGATAGGATTGATGAGATGTATCACACGATGTGCAATACATGCACATACTTCCGACTCTAATTAGAACCAGTCCAAGAACAACTATATCTAAGGTAGAGGCACCCAATTCCGATCACAAAACATTTATGTAAAAACGTGTGGAATTAAGAAAGATGTGGAATTAAGAATGAAACTCAACAAATATTTTTTCAAATTGAATCTCAGAGATTTGGCATTGATACAGAATGTAAAAGCCCAAAAATCACCAGAGCCCATTTGGTGCCCTCCTTTGCCCAATGCCAATAAGTGAGAGTGAGCCCAATGCCAATAAGTGAGAGTGAGCAAAAGAGAGAAGGCATGCCATGGATAACCAACTCATGAAGGATACCCAATGCCGATTGTTCAACTTTCAAGGCAAGGCAAAATTGCATACTTCATGAACCAATGCCGATAATGACTGGGTTTTTAGATTTTGAGTTATCGGTTCAGGGTCACTTCATACACCATTTCATGCATTTTCCATTTTCATGGACCATTGCATGCATACTCTACTGATCGGAATTGGGTGCCTCTACATTACTCCTGAAAGACAGAGTTGTGGAGGTGTACCTGTACAGTCTTTCCAAGACCCATTTCATCGGCAAGAATAGCTGTTACACCACAAACCCTGCATCAGCAGACTGCACGAACTAAATTCTGAGTTCGAAAACGAAAGCTCTAAACGGAAACCTGTGTGCGCCATCTTCGTTGACATTTTTACTTACTTCCAACAAAAGTAACCATTCAAACGAAGTGACTAGTGTGCAACTGTGCACCTACTAGCCAATATCAGGAGTTAGATTGAGTAAATACTACCACCCCCAACATGCTTGCGATGTAGTAGCAACATGAAGTTGACCCCAACCAGCTGATACGGTTTAAGCATTCGCTTGGTATCATGCTCAGGAATACCACAGGCTGCACATACGTCTCCCTAATATACATGCACAAAATGGCGTCAGAAATTGCTACCGCTTTAGCAGCTCGTACTTGAAAGAATGTAAACGAACGTAGTGTTAAATACCTGGCTCACAATTTTCACAGCTGCTACATCAACTTCAGCATACCGATCTTCATTCACAGCATTTTCACTTGAGCTGCTGGTTTGCAACTCCTCTCGCAACGACGCTGCAATTTGGTCACATCTCTGAAGGGTGATTGTTATAGGATTAACTTCCACTTCTTCCTCCTCATCAGAATCCGACAAAAGCTGGACCTGACGGCTCCGGCCCGATACAGCACGGTACTCCGAGTCCTGTAACCTTTCGGCCAGCGCTGCATCATCAGCACATTGAAGATTACCTCCCGGTACTTCCTTCACGTCAGAATCTTCCTCGTCGCTGTCATCAATGGTTTGGTAACGTCGCCGCTTCTTGTTCGGTTGAACGTATGCCGCCTGCAAGATTCTAGTCATCATTCCCATGAACGAGTACACCAACACGTAGTTACAAACAAATGAAAATGCAGCCGAAACCTTATAAAAAAATCACACCGCATCGTCAAGCATTCACCGATCGTACCTTTGCAGCAGCTCCAACAATCAAATCATCGTCGTCGTCTTCCGGAAGCTCAATGGGTCTCTTCAAAGCGCCACTAGACTTCCCGTTGAAAGCGAACGACTCCAATTCCCCCACCGGCTTCTTGCTCTCGTCAGAATCCTCTGCCACCACCGAGCTCGAAACCCCGGCGACCGCTCTCCCATTCCCATTACCAAACGCCTTGTCCTTATTAAAATACCGTGACGGATTCACAAACACTAACCCCTCCTCGTCGGAAAGCTCCTCCACTCCCGTCATTGTCATCTGTAACACCTACAAATAGAAGAAATCGCAAAAGCTCCAAAAACGAAGGAAAACAAAATCGCAGCTCCAAAACTCCTCACACACTTATCATCCACATCAAAACGTACACAAAAAATCTCAAATCCAATCACCAGCTGAGATTCAGATTCAAAAAAAAAAAGTAGGAAAACAAAAATTAATAAAAAAAAAATCACACCTGCGGTCACGGCAACAAAGCGCTCCAAAACTCCTCACACGACGAAGGGAAAATTCAATCACCAGCTGCAACTCGCATTCAACGATCACTCCACGACTAGATGGCAACCTACGGCAAAACGCGAGTACATGATGCGATGTGAAGTGACGAAGCAGCTGACGATCGGAGATACACTAAGACAAAACTCCGGAGCTACACTAAGACCACTCCCCGGGGTTCGAGGCGTGGATTGGCGGGCGACATGGAGCGCACCATCGCTAGGGTTCCGGCGCCATGGCTCGCGATCGGAGCCTGAGAGGGCGAGGGAGACGACGAGCCCTAATTCAGGAGGGACGGAGGTGGCGGGAGATGCGGGGAGTGGTGGGTTCCCGTGGCGGGAGGTGCGGGGAGTGGTTGATTTCGGAGGAGGGCGAATGGCGGGAGTTGCGAGGAGTGGGTGAATACTGCCTGGCCCGGACCGGGCGGAGCAATAGATCGGGAACCCTAATCGGTAGGCGACCCCGGGTTTCTGCGCGGGTGCCGTTCCCGGGCAGGCCGTGCTTTTTGACCCGGCCCGCAATTTTGACCGCTTGTAGGAGCACGGTTTCAGGAGCTCGGTTCCTCGGGGGGGGAGCACGGTTATGAGATCACGGTTTTAGGGTCACGGTCGCAGGAGCGCGGTCAAAGGGTCTCGATTTCAGGAGCACGGTAAGAGGAGCACGGTTTTAGGAGCACGCTTATAGGATCACGGTTTTAGGAGCACGGATGTGTATGGTACATTTTATATGATTTTTTGAACTAGTGAAAACTTCTATTTATATACCAATTATTATATTTTTGCTTTAATACTACTACTTTTACTTTGCTAATTTTATTTTAAATAATTTAATACTTTTACTTTCTTAATAAATAGAATTGAAATAAAAGTATTAAGGTAGAAGAGCTAAAATATCCAAAAGTGAAGGGACAGAGCTAGACCACACTCATGCAAACTTACAATCATGCTATTTTACTATATATATTCATAGCGTGCTTCTAAAATTGTGTTCCTTAAATCGTGCTACTAAAAGCACAATTTTAGGACCACGGTTATGTATATGTTCAGAGAAGAGATGTAGTTACGTACTATTGATTCTTTGTCTGGTAGGTATCAACTTAGCGGTGGAACAAGTAGACACTCTATTCACGCCGCCCTCTATTGGTGACTGGAGTTCTTCTTCTTCTAGATACCTTATATTTTGGCTTCATAGGGTATTAGTACACTTCACCACACATACACATGGAAACCAATTCGATGAAATATATGAAAGATTTCATTTTAATCAATTTATTGTATTTCTTACATTGTATACGTAATAATATATTTGATATGAAATCCATCTTCTCTCTAAACCTAAAATTTACTTATTATTGATATACTCTTTTAGATTTGGTTGTAGAGCGTCTTTTTGGATTGAAGAAACACTATATGAGCTACATTATTTAGTATTATACGAGCTATATTATTTAGTGTTATATGAGCTATAATATTTAGTGTGTTTTAAATTAATAACAATGACTCCTAGTACTTTTGTAATTGGAATAAGTGTGAAGCACACTAATTTAAAAAATCCTTGACTAATGTGAAATGTTACCATAATTAATATGAGAGTGAGCATATGGTCATCGCATCAAATATGAGTCTTGCAATGAATGTGATAATTGGTGTAGAGATTAATTCCAATTTGATGGATTAGATTCATTCCTTGAGTGAAACACGTCAATGTCCTTCTTTTAATGGGCACATGCTTTCATTTGAGAATACTTGAACCTAGATGTCATATTGTTTGGTGTGGTGATTTTATGGAGTGGTGATTTTAGGAAATCATGTAATAGTATATGCTTGATGTATTTGATCAGATGCTTATGCTCGATAATCACATCAAATTTTGCATTACTAACCAAATGTCATTTTAATATAGATTTAATACCAATATTTAACTTGAACATAGTCAATATGAAAAAAACTCACTTTCAAAACAAAGTTTACATTATTCAAATGTGTTTTTCAACATTATATATTATGGTTTTCTTAAAAAGTTGCGTATAGTACATTTGTACAAGACATCTATAACAAAAAAGTGGATAAATTACTTTCATAAAAGGTTTTCAAATGTCAAAAAATAATACTTACATTCTTATTGTCAAAAACGGATATTTAACAAAATCTGGACAAAATCACCATTTGTGGACCGAATAGACTCTGAATTCTTGTCGGCTGACAGCCGATGCTTCTCTTCGTATGAAAATTTCAAACGGTCATAACTTACTCAAATTTTGTCCAAATCAAGCTTATGAGGTGTTTTTTGACATCTACGGAAAATGTAGATGCCAAAAAACATCTCATATGCTCCATTTGGATAGAAAATGAGTGAGTTAGGCACTTTAGAAGATTATTCATATGACGCTTTGGCAGCTCTCGGCTGGCAGCCGACCACTATTTCTGGACTTTCATTTGTCCATATTTTGTTAAATATCCGTTCAAATCTCTTGCTGGAGTTAATTATTGAAACACATCACTTGTTTATGCTTAGCTAGCCAAACACTCATTTTTAAATATCTCCTTTGTCTGGTGGACATTGGTTTTGTGGTGGAATGAACAGACACTTTATTCACTCCGGTCCTCTAGCATGGACTGGACTTCTTCTTATTCTTTAAATATTTTTGTTTCATGTGGTCAAAGTAAGATATTTTAAAAACATGGTATTAAATTTTTAGCAATAATGAAGGGAAAAATGCCACATGAAAGTAGCATGGATACTTTAAATTTCCTCTCAAGGTCTCAAATTAGTAAATCTTAAGCTACAAAATACATGCTTTTATAACAACTTTTTTATATGAGAGGCTTGATATCAAAAAACACTTGAAGATTATTTATACAATATTGGAAAGCATTCTTTTATCCCTAAAAGAATGGCAAATGGCTTCCACATGTGCACTTTATTTTATACATTCTCAATTTACAAAACAAAGCCTTTGTTTTGTCCATTGTAAGCATATGAAATTGATGGTCTATGGACTAGAATTTCAATTTTTATGTATTATTGGATAAAGGGAGGACAAAAACAAGGCAATTGGTCTACTACAATTATGATTTCTAAGTAAAAAAAACGAGTTTCAAGCAAAATTGTATTTGTCTCCAAAATTGCTTTTTGAATTACTTGATAAATATGAGATATCACATATGTCCTATGTCAATTTCTTATTTAATAGGGGAAGTTTTCCTAGAAGATGGTGCCAATAAACAAGATATATTTGTATATTAATGCACTTACCATCTTTATAGTTTTTATTGTTGATTTTATCTCCCTAGGATATGATAAAGTGGTTGGAAGTGAATTTAATGAATGATAGAAGACCTCACCATCTAGATTATTTGATGCCTTTGATGCAAGAATTAGTAGAAAGGTGTTGACATAGGGCGCTTTCATATAGGTTTTGGTTGGACATCCGTCTAGCCAAATCGGAAAGTATTCCATCCATCTAGTATTAGACAAACAAATGCTTCAATTTTACATCCCAAATTAACCTCAAAAGTCCCTAGGTGGGATTTTGCATATTTAGGGCCTATTCCCATGATTACAATTTGTATTTCTAATTCTTGAAATTTTATACAAGGATGCAAGAAGGTGAGAACTACGTAGGGGTATAATCTTCACTGGACCAATAGAAGAAAGGTTATGCCATCTTAACCCCTAACTTTCTAAGAGTCCCCTCGGGGGACTCTAGAAGGTTCAGGCATGTTCATGTGGTGGCAATTTACAACATTTTTAATTGAAATTTGTACTAAAGATGGACAATATTAAAATCTTTCTGTGGGTTCAATTTTTCTTTATTCCAAAATTTAATGAGAAAGTTATAGGGTTTTGAAGTTCAAATGGGAGAGTGGGCACCTTCAAAAACTTTTGCTAGGACACTCTATTGAATGTGAGATTTTCAATACTGGAGAATAGTATTATTTCCTTTCATACTGCCAAAACAAAGTTCTTGTCTTTGGTGAAAAATAGCATATTAACCCAAGTCAAACATTTTCACACGTTGTTACACATTGTTGGGCACGATACAAAGGAAACTTCTTCTTTTCCACATTAATCTTAGAGATCTTATTTTTCACTTTTTATTTTTTCCACAACATTATGACGTGTGAACCTTCGCATCAACTCTTCGGATTATCATTCTAAAACATATTAAGTTCACAGTAAAATATAGCGTGAATTGACAATTATTGAACCTACACAACTTGCACAATTTTTTTGAATATGCTACATCCCTCCTCTACCTCTAAAAATTGGTGTACAGTGGGGTACCAATCAAAATGTCGTTTTTGAATTCGCACTGAGAAAAATTTCAGTACTGCCAACTTTGAAAGCCTCGTGAGAGCTCAAAAATTTGTATTTTACCACCAAATTTTTATCAAAGAATCATCTTTAAGTTAATTACATGTATGCCAAATTTCAAGGCCAAATGATTCACCGAAAAAAAGTTATTCAAAATCTACCAACATTTGTAGCTGAGGAAATTTTTTCACTGCTGCCAACTTTGACAGCCTCCCAAAGATTAGATTTTTTTTTTTTTGCCATGAAATTCTTGGAACAAAAACCTCTTTATGTTAATAACATATGACAAAAGTTTCAAGGCCAAAAGATTGATTCAGAAAAAGAAATCCACAATCTACCAACATGTGTAGTTGTGGGAAACAATGGGGGAAACCATTTCATTGCTACCAACTTTGACACCCTCCCAACGGTTAAGAAATTGTCTATTTACCATGAAATTTTTGGCACTACATGATCTTTATGATAACAACATTCATGCCAAATTTCAAGGTCAAAAAATTTATTCCAAATAAAATATTTACAATCTATCAACGTGTATGTCCTATATTTGCCTCAATCACTACTTGTAACCTAGAGGGCATAGAATGACATAGTTGAAGGAGCTTTGAACCATTGATTAACCTCCACTCTCTTTTAATAACTACCTTCAAGTCATCTAAATTTTTGGACATATTGGACCATGTTGCACAGCATCTTTCAAAATCTTCCAAAGGTTCTCAATTGGATTGAGATCGGGAGAATTTGCAGGCCAATCGAGCTTCTCCAAAAGGTGTGTTTGTCTCCATTCTTCACATACTTTGCTACGATGGACATGTGCGCCATCTTCCATGAGCAATCCTTGTGGCACTCTACTCATAAAATGAAGCAACTCGACATTGTAGACCACTTCAACAAAATCCTTAGCAGAACGTCTATCTTTGGGTATAAAAACAAGTTGTGACTTTTGCCCTCTAGCAAATGCACCCCAAATCATCAAAGAAGTTCTTCCACTCTTAAAAGTTGGAACTATACAACTTAATGAATAGCGCTCGTATGCATTTCTCCAAACATGAACTTGTTTAGAATTTTTTCCAACTTCAAAGGTAGACTCATCTGTCCAAACAACTCTATCCCATTCTTTTATAGTCCACCCACAATACTTTTGAGCAAATGCCAATCGTTTAGACATGTGACGATGTGTCAATAAAGGTTTTTTAACAACAATTTGACTAAAAATGCCACTCTCATGTAAGGCCCTTCGAATTGTCGATCTAGACACTTGAGTAGAACATATATTAGTGATCTCAGAGAGTGTCGAGCGACGATGAGTTTTTGAGACACGTCTAATAGCACGGACATCTCTATCACTAAGCTTTTTAACATGACTTCCACCACAAGGTTTGCACTTATAGGTTCCATCTTCTCAAAATTTCTTCACTACCCTCTGAACTGTTCTAACATGGACTCTAACAATAGCTACAATGTCAACTCCTGTCTTCCCTCCCTCACTCAAACCTACTATGCAAGCATGAGTTTCATATGAAATAGCCATCACTCAGTGACCATGATCTAGCCTTCACTTAATCACCATGATCCAGCCTCACTCACTCAGCACATATATAACCTCATTCAGTCATCAGAAAAAAATCTCACATACCCTCAATCACTCACCATCATCTTGCCTCACAGCCTTCACTCATTCACCAGACCTCACCAATCACCACATGAAAGTTATAACCTCACTCACTCTTAAAGGAAATCTCACATACCTCCATATATCCTTAGACACTCATTCCATGCCTCATCCACTCAGTTATCACATAGCCTAGACTTACTCAATTAACTCATCTTTCATGCACTCAATCACTCATGTTCACAAAGTTTCAATCCTGTGCTTAGAAAAGAATCACCCATCACTTGCTTCTCTCATCATCCCACATCCCACCTCCTATAATGCTCTATTGTAAATGCAAGCATTCTTATTGAGAGGAAAAAGCTTCTTCATGCATATATGGTCTCCAATTTTAAAACAAGTGCAGTCTTTGAGATGTGACAAGTGCACACAACTAAATTTGGCTATCCTTGATATTTTTGAGAAGCATTTATGATTAGAGATTGCATCATCTGGAGAATTTCAATCTAGAAGCATGATTGTCTGACATACTTCAACAATTTCAATGTCTTTAATAAAAGGTATCTCACAACTACACACATTGGTAGATTGTAAATGTTTTTTTTGTATAAATTTTTTGACCTTGAAATTTGGCATGAATTTTGTTATTATAAAGATCATGTTGTGCCAAAAAATTTCATGGTAAATAGACAATTTCTCAACCGTTGGGAGGGTGTCAAAGTTGGTAGCAATGAAATGGTTTCCCCCATTGTTTCCCACAACTACACATGTTGGTAGATTGTGGATTTCTTTTTCTGTATCAATCTTTTGGCCTTGAAATTTTTATCATATGTTATTAACATAAAGAGGTTTTTGTTCCAAGAATTTCATGGCAAAAAAAAAAAATTCAATCTTTGGGAGGCTGTCAAAGTTGGCAGCAGTGAAAAAATTTCCACAGCTACCTATGTTGGTAGATTTTGAATAACTTTTTTTCGGTGAATCATTTGGCCTTGAAATTTGGCATACATGTAATTAACTTAAAGATGATTCTTTGATAAAAATTTGGTGGTAAAATACAAATTTTTGAGCTCTCACAAGGCTTTCAAAGTTGGTAGTACTGAAATTTTTCTCAGTGCAAATTCAAAAACGACATTTTGATTGGTACCCCACTGTACAAGGAACAATATCATCCTCAACATGGTGGAAATTAATTTAGACCTTGTGTAGTGCAAACATTTGACACCAAGTGAAGTCAAAGTCTGTTGATCCACTAAACCCAAGGAAGAAATGAGTCCTATTCTCTACTTCAAACACTATAATCTTACAATCCATGCAGTCAAAGTTTATGAAATTTGGTGAGTATGTTATTTAAGAAGTTTTAATTGAGATCCTATGGTTCATAATAGGAATAAGAGTTTTACGATTCTTCCTTACTCATCGCACTAATACCAACAATTTTGAAATGTTTTTGGTGTGAAGTTGTCACAGAAATTTAGGGCTTAAGAAATATTTGTCTAAGGTTGGGCATGTTGAGCAACTTCAAAACCTTTAGTACAACATTCCATTATGTATTAAATGTACTGTACGTAACATAACCTTCCATTCTATAAAAGTTTCACTCTTTAGCCCTTTAACGTCTAAGTGGACCACATGAGCTCAAAGAATCTAGGAATGGAGTCGATTAGGTAGAACATCATTTGCACAATGTTTACATTTCAGCATAACCCCACTTCATTGAAATCATTGTAGTTTGCTAATGCTTGTATCGATTAGAGATTGGAGAGATCAGTTGGAAAGCTAACAAGGAGCTCGAAATGCATTCACTAGACATGAGAGGCAATGGCCAATTATGGAAAGAGTTAGAAGAGCAAAAATACCAAAAGTGACCCTATTAGGGCCTCGTAGGCGTTAAAAGGTTAAGATGAGTAAAAACTTTTCACCTCTTTAACCCTTTCAGGACAATGTTCAGTTCTAGTCAAGACAAAATCTACAAGTGTCATAGAATTTGTTAGAAAATCCTACAACCCTCGTAGATTTGACCATCATCCTTAAAGGGTTAAGCAAGATGCAAAAACAAATATTTTTTCATAAAAATTAGAGAGCTTGAGTTTTCCAACTTCAAGGAGAAGAAGCATGAAACTTCATTTTGACTCGATTTACACAAAAGATGAAGTTATCAAAAATAGAAATGTGTTTTAGCAATCTTTGAACGTTTTCATAGTTTTTCTAGAAAATGCTTTACTTCTCTAAAAATTGGCGCCCAAGGAACTAACATAACGTACTATCATAGTGGTAACAAAATTCAACACCAAGTGAAGTCAAAGAAAGGTAGAACATCCTAAGAGTTTAGCTACAAGCAACAGGACTGTTACCTCCATCTCCAAAGAGAACCAAAGGCACTAACGGAAAAAAAAAAATGCACATTGTGGACTAACTTAAGGACATTATCCACCCCTAATTACTACTTTTCAATACACTCAGCCCATGTTTCACTATAGTATAGGCAAGATCTAGACTACATCTCAGTTGACCCCATCATGATTTTTGACTTCAGTGAGTGCACAAGGCGCTGCAAGTGCTTCATACTCCGACCCACCCTATCCTGTAACACAAAATCAGACCAGCTTGTCAAGGCTATGAAAATTAGATGTCCACACATGAAGGATTTTCTAGCATATAACTTTACCTCATTCAAACATTCGAGCCTCTCGAACACTGGAAGCAGCTTTCCAGTTAGGAACTGTAGATCTTCTTTTCGCCCCCAACTCGTCTCCAGATTAATCTCCATTCTACCTTGCCTGCTCTGCGGCTTTGTTAATCTGCCGAGACAACGCGATCGACCGTTAAACCCTTTGCCAGCAACATGACATGTTGAGCTCGAACATGCAACAGAGAATCATCTCGTTCTGATTTTGTACAGTACTCCAGACAAGGTAATGGATATGATGAACCGAACGAATCTTGTGCTTCATTTTCTTGCCTGCAGCTAGAGAGAGCTAACCTAGGTGATGACTAGGTTTGAAAACGTACTTCTCAAAGTGAAGATAGAGAATCTCCAAGGCATGCTCCACGAGAAAAAGAAGAGATGAAACTTGGCATTCGCGGCTCCCGGCAGCACTACACATCTCCACCATGGCTACGTATCTCCTGCATAACATAAGGACAATTGTATGAGTAAGTGAACACACAGTGATCCGCAACAGATACAGACCAATGGATATTCTTGCAAAATAGAATTACCTTTTCCGGATACTATCCGCAGGATCTGAGTTCTCTTGTCGACCATATGCCTTGATTATCTCATCCACCTCATGACGTGAGAGTTCATTCACGTCTTGCAGCTGAAAACCAAGGGAAAATTAGTGACATGCCCTATTTCGTCACCCACTACTCGAAAAGAAACTGGTAACTCCAGCACATTAGAGGGACCTGAATCAGGATTATTTAAATAAGTACCACAAAGAAATAAAAGAACAAATTTAACACAGGTGCAATCAACAACACTGAGACGAGACTACATAAAAATCAACTCAGGAAAGATCACAAAAACCCCAATGGTCAAGCATACCCTAGCAAGGAGCAGAGCTTTCTCCTCCAACGCTGACTCGAGGTCCAGAGATGCCTGTTGCAAAAGATCAGCGACTAGCTTCAGTGTTGGTTGTCTTTGGCGTCCCAAATTGTATGCTCCCATAGCCGCAGAGTCTCCAATCTGAAGAGAATACCGCAAGATGAAATTCATGAAGGGACGAAGCTTTGGAACAATTGCATACAAAGGTAATTCCCTCTACGTCCTTAATGGTACTGAAGCGACAGCAAAAAACTGTCAAGTGATACTTCCGAGCACAAATTGCTTCAAGCGGTATCCAAAGACGTTTTTTTAGATACTTATGCTGCGTTATAATTACATTGCTGAAGCTAAATGACAAAAATAATTAGAAACCTAGTATTCATGTTCTCGAAAGCATTAGATTCTTGAAACATCACAAGACAAAAATACGTCGTTAGATAATGTTACCAAACAAGAGATACAAATGAAAGTTACAGGGAACGCACATCGGGCTTGAATATGTGAAGACGCAAGTTGTGCTTCGTGACTAAGGCGTACAAATAAGCTATCAAATTGCACCGCACACGGGCTACTTGTAGCTCCATCTTCCTGATCGTCTGCCACGTCAAAAATCATAGATTAGTTATGCTTGCCCACAATGAACAAAATAATTGAACGCAAAACCACCAGGGACCAAAATCTGAGTGTAACACTGAATCTGAGGCACAAACTCACATCAAGGCTCATCAGCAGACAAACATGTAGAAACTCACATCCAAAGAATTGCACAGTATTCCACGTCTATGTAACTTACCTCTCGAGCTGTACCAGATGCGTCGGATAGTTTCTCTGCTTCCCGAATATGTTGTACGAACCGACTGCGAGACTCCGCATCTAGGCAGAAGTATACATAAGCGAGGTTGAACATTGCTTGCGTGTACCCAAATTCAGAAGATTCCTCCACAGGCCAAACCTGCAGAGAAACATGGATACCGCTTGAGTTTAGTAATTCTCTTATAACTGGTATTTGAACTGTAGGATGTGCAAAGGTGACAAATTATTTACCTTACTGAGGATCGCAGTAGCCAGCTGGAGTTCATCCAAATCTGCAAGGTTCACACCTGGGGTGTCATCCCTCAAAATTCTATCCAATAGACCTTGATGGGACTTGATAAACTCCAGAACTTCAAGAGCAACTTCATCTCGGCCCTGCACAACATCAGGCATAAGAACTATGGCGATTAACATAGAATCAAGGGGAGATAAAAGTAATCAGATCAAACCCAACATATACAAGGCATCTATTCTCTACTTTCCCAATAATAGTTCATTAACAAAGACGAACACTATTGTATCAAATTATTTTTCCATCTATGCTATCAAAGCTAATGGTGGTGATGGGCACGAAACCGAGCGACACTGAACACTTCCACAAAAGAGTATGCCTACCCCATCAGTTGCTTCGGTGGTGTCAATTAAGGAAGTGAAACAAAGAACCAGGCGGAGAACAGGTGATACAAGTTGATGCTGACGATCATGCTGATTAGGCATCCCAACACCAATCTTCACTTGCTCCCACTTGGCGTCATCCTACAAAAAAAATTGTTTCAATGAAAAAGAGTGCTGGTTCAAAAATATTAAAGAAGGCGTTAAATATGTTAATCGAAACTTCAATAAAAGAAATTCAATTGAAATTCTGGTATGTGGGACTGTCTTACAGTTAGGTGGGCATCGATGGCTCGGCAAGAGGACAAATGACGAAGAGCTCCCATAGCATATAATGTCTGTGCCCCACGTTTTCTGTTGTGGTACCCCACTCGAAGAAGTAGAGCGAGCTCTGATTCCAATGTATATAGTCGACGCAATGACTCGGCTGAGGGAAGTAATATAGCCTGCAAAAAAATTCCCCAAAAAGTTCTCAATGACGGCATTCAAGGAATAAACATATCAACATGCGATCATGTAAGCTTGGAACCACGCATCTGTATATATTGTCACACACAAGAGAATCCGTGTCTTACCTGATAAGAATTGCTGCTGATTTCAGCTAAGCATGAATGAAGGAGTCCCCGACTTTGTAACTGGCTGAGAAAAACCTGGTGATGATCAACTGCAAGCAATGCGTCCAGCACATAGTACGCCATTGCCTTTCCTATCTCGCTACCGTTCGTAGCATCTCTAGCCACCTGTAGCGCAACAGACAAAACATAAAAACTAAGAAAACAATAAATCACAAGAGAAACATTTATGAAGGAAATTAAGGTTCACAACATAATGAAAAACAGTCGATCAATGAACAACTCAGAAAACATTGGAAAGGCATAAAATAGTGAAATAGATAAGAAATTGTACCACATCCACAAGAGCTGTCGCATCTCGCTTGAGCAGGGAGAAATTCATTTGCGCAAGTTCTGCCTGATCTCTATCCAGCTATGAAACAGGAAAATTTTGTTGTTATTCAGAGATTAATCACAAGCGCCATGACGCAGTACTCTAAATGACTGTTTTACGCGTCATTTGCATAATTCCATAAATTGCCACATTCCAATATCAAGGCCGTCAATCATGACAAAACCTCAGATGATTAAGGCAATAATCAATCCTGCAAGCAAGATGTTAAACTGAAACCGCGTGCACACCAGCTCCCATTTTATAGGAACCAAAAAATCACAGAATTTCAAGCTACTGACATTAGGGATGCAGATGTAATACCTTTTCGATTTCCATGTCCTCCTCACCATCACGGCCTTCGACCAGAAGAGCTCGCATGACAGAAAGAGGTAAATCTCGGTTCACCATCCCTTGGCAGTAATGAAAATAACTAAGAAGTGTAGCATATTGCCTGCATCATAGTCAAAAGCCTCCCCCCTTTGAGTATCATAGTGAACAAAACCGCCCCTCTTCAATCAAGACTATAGTACACACTAACTCGGATGACTCTATCTATTACACAGCCATCCATCAAACTACTTGAGCATGGACAAGATAGAGATATTTCACAGGAGTGATATTCGTACCTGCGCCGCAAACTCTCTGAAGATTCGTGTCTCAAAGTGGAGGCCAGTAACTTGGACAAAATCGTATGGCATGCACTGTTGGATAACCGCACTGTGGACAGTACATCGAGGTAGGTGACATCATCTGTACTATCGCCTTCGCCTGGTGACACAATGCTTTGTTCTTGCAGTTTTGCCATGGTTGTCAAGGCCACCTGCAAACATGCAAGATTATTCTTAGAAAACAATGTGACTTAAAAAGTTTACTTAACTCTAATTAAGCCCTAACTCAAAAACTAGCAGTATTTCCACATTGAGAATCTGAAGCTTTCAATCGACAATTCAGTACTTACTTGACTGAGCAAAAAGGCCATGCGTAGAGAGCAATCTTGAGAGACGGTAGCACTTATTGAAGCATCCAGAATCCTGTCCCACATCAGAATAAAAAAATTATCTCTCTGAAAGTGTAGTTATCGTCTGTGAAAAATACATATAAAACAATGTGAACATGGATGAACAGAAGATTTCTCCCTCAAACCAGGAAGAAACAAGATAGAAATGAGTTGTATCCATTCCTCCTTGCCTAATACATTTGACGTTATAACACGAATGCCAAGTTGAACTGATCTACTCTAGACGACTTTGATAGCATCTCAAGTTTCTAATAACTTCGAAATCCTTGAGAACACATCAAAATTGAAACGTCGAATCACATCATGACAACTGCCTACAAAGCATCTGAAGTTGAGACTATGCAGTACTTACTCAAAAAGTACATGCGTGCGGCTGCCTAGAAAATGGAACCTTCTTGAGATCGCAATCTGTGCAGATATCCACAACGCTGTGAGAATACCAAACATCCCAAATCTCAACAAACACCTGTAAGATGTTTTGCCAAATTTACAAAAATCTTTGATCTTTAGAGACAACCTGAATGCCGAATGCATAATGGTGGTGATAATATTCTTCTGAAGAAACTAAAACATGAGAGGAACAAAATTGTCAAATCCTATGGATCATCAGCATAATTGAAGGCTGAAAATGTCCAACAGCACAAGAATTAGGTAATGGAAGTACAAAATTGATACAAACCTCTACAAGCTGAGACCACCCCACAAGCATGTGTAATTGGGCAGCTTGTTCCTCCAAATTTTTGTTTCGCTTCCACGCCCAGCGTAACAGCTGTTGCAGTGCTTCACGAAGTTCAGACTGCTTCTGACCATTCACAAGCAAGTTATACTGAACCTCCAACCTCTTGTATTCCTGCACCGAATTACCCCAATGCAATCATCACATATTAAATAAACCCTCAAAGGCAGTTCTAGATCTGAGGTAGTAAGCTCAAATGCATACTAATGTTACCAAACAGTTTACCTGGAACATCTAACTAAGTGGGAGTACCCTTTCAAATATTAACTATTTGTATTCAGTCCAGTCAGAAATACGCGAAGGTATGAGATAGATAAAATTTGCTTCTATACCTGCCAAAGCAGATCTCTAAACGCCGCGAGGTCAATAAGACGATCCCCACGTTCTGAGATATGGTAAACTCCACCTTGATCAACTGTAGCAGAGCTGCCAAGAATATCATCAACCTGCACATTGCAATCGTCAACATAAAATGCCTGATGCAAACATGATAAGAAGATCCTTTTAAAAATCTCATTCCAACCAAAGCCTTTCAAATTGAGCAGTCATACCTTGAAATCAACTTTGATATTAAATAAAATCATTCTGATATTCTCCAAAAGCATCAACTTGGAACAAGAAGAAAACACAAACCTTGAGCTCTTCTCTGAGAGCATGCAACTCTGGTGGGAACTCGCTGTGAGATTCAGGAAGCTGAAATTGGAGAATTTCAAGGAGCTCCAATACCTTCATACCAAACCACCACAGAAACATTAGTGCACTTCTAACATAATGGATCATCTCACAAAATACAACAGACGCCTGACAAAGGCACCAATCTCACACCTTGATTTTGTGGATATTTTTGTCAGTAGTAGTCAAGGTCAACCGAGCTGGCATAAGGTTGGACGGCATCCCTGTTTCCCAACCAGGAGGTTCCCTTAAAAACAAGCGAGAAAGAAGTCGACGGCAACTATCGCGATGAAGAACGACATCCATATCGCCCAAATGCAGTTCCAAAGCGACCAACTTCAGCAGCCAAGCTCTCTGCAATTCATGACATTGTCTATCAGCGCAAGCTTCAATGAATTGAATATTATTTGATACACAGAACAACATCAAGGTGTGCAGGGTCTGCGAGAAAGAGGACCTGTTGTAGGCTGCTCACACGCAGTTGCTGGTTTGTGCTGCGCTTCGGAAGAGGTTCACACACAAAAGTATCCAAATGCTGCAAAACGCAGTTCATATACAATCAGAAAACAAAAATGGGGATACAGTTTAAGGTCATGCCAACTTGAACTTTTAGAAGTACTGAAGGATGAAGTCCAAGTAAAATTTCGAGCACGATCATATTTATTGACAGCCGTTCAGAAAAGAAATGGAGAAGACTACGCCATCTACTCCTGCCGAGTGCAAATGAAACAAACCTTGGAGAAAAATTCGTATTTTTCACCTCTGAGAAGTTCCACAACCGGACCACAAGTGATAGGATCCACACAAAGTTCATACATCAACTGCAATCAAATCGCACATCAAAGGTCAGCTACGTGGAATAAACAGCTGCACCCATCAAACCATATAAACAGATACAACTGTTCTCGGAATCTTCCCTTCCTCCGCTGACAGAATCTCTTGGTAACATGATAAGTGCAGACTACTGGTACTATATAAGGGGGCACACAGCATTCCAGATGATAGATTTTGGACAATATATGGAGCTCAAAATTTCCAGAAAGTACACTACTCACAGACAGCAACAATACCGGAGGAAGGTCAGAAAGAGAAGTACTAACTTTTAATCAAAACTAGGTCTCTCATCACACAAGGAAAGAGCAATATAATCATGACAAAAACCTCAAGATTGCTAACGGACCTGGAAACCAAGTTCATGAAGTCCAGCATTCAATTCTGGCCTTGCAAGCGTATCCAACATATCTAGTATCACTCGCAGACAGCTGCATGACAGAAAACTCAGTCAATCACAAAGACCCAGTTAAGTTCTGCAAGTCCTGACTGATGCCAGACGCAGAGAAAGAAGATCAGTGCTATAGAAGACCAAACTCTTGCCTGAAATGACGTTTCGGCTGGAGCATTGTTCTCTCTACGAGTTGATTAACGTCGAATTTTAGCAGAAGATGCGTCACGTTTGGAGCAGGTTGATCCAGATTGGCCAAAAGGAGCTGCACCGGACACCAGACAGGTGAATGCCATTAGACGATTCCATCAGTGACACAATTTTTTTTGTGAAGCACCACACTTGCCAGATCATTGAAGGAACACATACTAGTCTCTGAAATGTCATAATGTTGAGGATATTTTTAACAGAGGTTATATAAGATTGGTGCACTTACACGTAAAATCAGCGAGCCAATATCGTCATCTGGAAATTCAGGGGCTTGGGACTCTTCTGCACGAGTCTCAAGGCAAGCAGCATAGTCTTCTATAAGGTTTGATGCAGCTCCTGCCTCTAAGATGATAGAAACCAATTGTGGCATTCGTGCACTGAGAGCAACAAAAGAGTTAGAGGTTACAATATGCAGGTCGGTTTCCTGGGCCCAACACATAGGCTGCTGACATTCAAATATTACTGGCGGCTTTAATTTGTGATCACACAAGTCTGGAAATAGAGATACTCAATAGCACAGACTTGCGACATGTTTTACCTGAGAAGCTTCATAATTTGCACAGAGCTTCGCTGAATAAGTGGTGACGAATCGTATCTCACGAATTCCAGCACAGTCACAATTTGTCTTATATCGTGGGACAAAATTATGTCTATTGGCTGTAAATAAAATATCAGGAACAAAATGAGAACTCAAATTACTAGGCATTCTTAAATCCAAGATCGATGAAAAGTTCCTGCAACAAAACTCGGATTGGATCACAGTTACTAGGAATCAAGAGACTCCAATTTTAAAATTTCTAGGCTGACATTGAATTTCTAGATTGAATGTACCGAATTTGACACTGAAAGCGACATTGACCAGACAATTAGAATGACGTGAGGTAGAGATTTGCCTGATATACAGGGCGCCAATTCTCTGCAAATAAGTTGTCCTTTGATAGACCAATATGTAAGATTCGAAGGCAGAGGGATATCGATTCCTCCAAAGCTGGACCATAAAGTTGGCTGGTACGTTGCTCCATTACAGAATTGACACCCATCGTCAAAATACTCATCATATTTCGGTAAACAACTTTTCCGCTCATCAAATCCTGCAGGACACAACCTAATTGTAAGAGCCAAAATGTCACAAAAAAGGCCAGGAAAGCAGTTCCGTAATGAGGGAGAGAAATTCCTAAGAGTCTGGTCGAACACATTCAATGCTGATATAAATTAAATGGTCAGCCCAAATAATGGTGGAAGGGAATAAACCGACAAGGTCATACTTTTGATTTAGTTCATAACAAGCAGAGATGTATTTAGATCATCATATACCTTCATCAACTCCATTATTGGCAATCGGTTCGACACTCCAGGAGGACCTGCTGCTGTCATCCCTGGTAGAGAATTTTCTGGAGGCAAGAGATGATCTGAACTATTCCTCACATCGTCCCCAGTAAGCTGATATGTAGTCAACATCCTACAAAATAATGAAGCAAACAATCAACAACAATGAAATTTCATCACATCAACAACATAATACGACATTAAAAAGCAATTGAACATCAAAGAATCAAGAAAAAGAGAAATAAATATTTCCTCAAATGCAGATCATGGGCTAAAACACAACCATACAAAAGATGGTCAAACTGGGGTAGTCACAAGAATGTAGTGAAGGGGATGCTTATCTTCTATAACACAACCACATACGCGCCGTAATTCGCATAAAACCTTTCACAACTGAGAGGATAGAATAATTCTTACAACTCAAAATGGCGAAGTGCAGCAGCAACAAGCTCCCATTTCTCCACAGTATTTGCATATGCTCTTTGAGCATAAGGAGCAAACACCTGATCGCGTACAAATCGGAAGATGCCGATGAATCTAATACCCAACAAACATTCGAAAATCTGTTATAAAAGGAGACGAGCATTTGGCGAAATAAATAACTAATTGACACTACGTGTACAGCAAGTTAACTAAAGGTTCAAATACATCCAAGTTATTCCCCGTACCTTCCACCTTTGTCAGGAGCGTCTAACTCCTGCTCAATCAGAACATTGAGCAACTTCAAGTAGGAGAGGGTAGAAGGATACTCTTCCTGCCTAGCCTCTACCTCGTTCAGCTCAAAAGTCATGTCGTAAACCTGAAATAAAGAAAAACGTTAGAGTTTGATAAGCAGATGATGCAGCCTCCTGACACAGTTTCTGCAAGCTACTTCGTTCAAAGCTATGAACTCACCGTTATCACCAATAACATGAAATGAGAAACGATAGAACTCAAGGGTCTGTACCTGAGAGGAAACTGCACCATCATTAAGGAGCGGTGTGGCCACCACTGGTAAGTCATACTGTTCTAGCAAGCTCCACACCTTATTCTTCATAACTGGTGATACAGGAACGAAAGTTGCAATAGCGTTCCGCAAGGCACCCTGGGATTAACAAACAAACAAAAATTCAGCACTACTGAATTCTGTTTCTTGCGCCCTGACTTGTGCTTCAAGCTGGAAGCAAATAACCAAAAATGGACCAGGGTACATAGAATATACATACAAGTACATTCCATTTCTAATCCAAGAGCCACATCTTTTTTCGACTAACCTTCAAGTAAGGAGGCACATTCTCATACGACAACAGCTTAAAGAGAGGCTCAATATCCAAGAACCACTGAGAACGTTCCATTTCATTGCCTTTCTCCATAACCTGTCATCAAAAACCACATAGAAGCTTCAGGTGGTGTACGAAGGTCGCTGAACAAATATGTTTCGAACTTGGTACCCCAGGCGAAGGAATTTTCATACCCGTCTTAATACTTTAAGGTAGGCCTCTAGTGCACGTGCATCACCTTCTTGCAAAGGTGGAAGAAAGGATCCTGCAGTTTGAAGGCATTGCCTGAATCGTTGATCGTAGACAACTAAAGAATTAAAAAGCGTTTGCCATCCAAGTGTGCGAATGGCCTTGTTTTGGAGCATTTGGTACACTTTCTTTGCTCCTTCTTCGCTAGAAGCCTACAAAAGCACAAGATTAGTATCACTCTCAATTAGATTACACTGTTGAATACAATAGCATTTGGAGAGAATCATTCAGTGGATCTGCAGGTAGACACCATGAATAAGAACGGCCTAAAGTCGTGCTATCTGTAATCACGCCTAATTTCAGACAGAAATCTTACCAGTGATGTGAGCATATTGAGAAAGGCAACCAATGTGCGATATGTGTTGTGGTCCTCCCCTGCAAATCGAACAAAATTCCAAAGATCTTCGTTGTCCACGATGAGCTCTGGTTCTCTCTGCGTTGCACGAACAAATAAACAGCACAAATCATAGGCAATTCAGTGCAAAGTCATGGTACTAAGATGCTGAATTTGATTGCTAGATTCCAGAGTCTGACAGCAGGTATCTGTCAGTTAACAGTTGCGGCATTCATAATGAAAATATAGATGGTATATGTACGGCAAACAAGAAATTTAGTAACACTGCTGGAAAACCACACTGGTTGAGTACAAAATTCAGTAATAAAGAGAACTTAGGATCACCATGTCAACTTGCTCTGACCTATGATCTCAGAGTAATGAGCACAAAAGCACGAGGTCACATTGGTGAAGCCCATGGCAAATCAAAATTGCAAAACCACTGGAACAACGTGTTTAGTCGGCATCGTGCACTCACCTGGTAGATCTCACCGATTAGGTTAAGCAATGAAATGAACGGCTTGGCTTGAAGCTCCACCGCTAGCTGTTGAGCTCTACCATCGACATCGGACATAGTATCTTTCATATCTACAACATACGGGTCCACTGCCATCATAGCTGCATCCTTCATTTCTTTGATCTGCACCACGCCAACTAGATAAATTAAGGTCCCATACACATCCATTTGTGTTCTTGATACCTCCAAACGTTGCACGAGAGGGCGATAGAACTACAACAATGATAGTGGGTGCGTTTGAGATGAACCCCCATCATTCTACTGTGTCGCTCATTGATTGACTGACTAGTGTAAAATGGCCCCTCAATAATCTTCAGAAAAGCAGCTAGTAAACTAAGACTTGCCTTTTCACGGCCAGCTGGTTGAGAAAGAAAGCTTGTCATTAACTTATGCATATACGCGTTATACATAAATACCAGATCTTCATCATCATTCTGCAAAAAAAGTAACAAGCATTTCAGGATCAATAGTTTAATCCCTGGCACTATACACTATGTCATGTTTAAGCTCAAGCAAATCGGAGATTCCAACATCATCAGAACATTAGAAAACGGTGCATTTAGTCAACCTGAAAAGTGGCGGTTTGCAGAACACGAGTGGTGATAAACTCAAAAACGTCATGCTCACATGCGCGGGCCAGGGACGAGCGAGAGAAATTATCATCTTCAGAGAAAGATCCAGAGAGGCTATATTCAGAAGCTCCCCTTGTAATCATCAGATAAACAGCCCACACGAACCGAATAACACCGGTAAACCCCTCTGCAGTCGCACTTAATTCACCTGTATCCATTATCTGCGAAATGACGATTTCCCAAGTGTTACACTGTAACTAGAAGAAAAATAGACAAGAAGAACACTGCATAGCTATCTCATTATTCCACAAACAATTACCATTCCACAGAGATATGATGTCATCCACCTCAGTACCCCCACATCAATCACAAGCAAAAGTTTTATTGGGGCATTGGAATCACCAGCTGATAAAACTCCTTCCGAAATCCAGCATTTTGAGCCAGCACTGAGTTCATCTCTTGGGATCCTCCTAATGCATCCGACGTTAGTGAATTAGTGAGAGCGAACATAATTGTATATGTAATCTGCGTTCACAATGCACAAAACCAATTAGTACTAGGCGCTATTAAACACAAGTCAACAGGCTGTTGTGACGATACTTGATCCAAAATTTACCTGGAGTTTGACAACATCCTGTAATAAGCTTTCGTCAGAGGCGCAGTCTTTGAGCAGATTATACAGATCCTTAGCCTCTTGTGCGTCTGCAAACCATAATGACATTTCAGACTCGTCAATGACATATTTCATATTGACACCCAAATCAGGAGTGAAACATGACTACAAAGAGTGCTTTTCTCGTTTGACATAAAAACTTACTTATGCGGACAATTAGACATGTGAGCACAAGGCAATGACAAAGGCTTAGCCGCTCCTTTTGAATCACATTACGGCGTTGGACCAGTGCACCACGTGAATCCATCACGTAGGGCTCCACGCCAGGTCCTCCCAATCCAGCTGGCTCCTCTCGATTTAATTCCTGCATCAATGTCCATTAACCGCTTAGTATCCACCCAACACCAAAGCATTACGTGAGTTCTCATTAGAGAGATTTTTCGTGTAACGTATTTGTCTCATTCTCCGTATACCTGAAGCACCTTGGTCATCAAAACAAAACCATCTCCCAAAACTCAATACCTTTCCCAAGAGTGTTTAGATTGTGCGCGAATAAACAAATTATGTCATATTGCTTATTTCAAGTCAACAGTACCTTAATCAAGGTGATAAGCCTTGCTCGGAGACCCCCTTCAATTAACCTTTCAATGTACAATCGAATGTCCGCAACAAGGTCAAGGTCCAGCTCATCGTCCAACACTACAGCCTGAAGACCACAGAATTTAGCAGTAAGAGATGGCAATTTCTACATCTTGGAATCGCCTTAGCAATAACAATAGAAATCAGCATTCAGCATAACTACTTCATAATCTGAAAGCCGCTTTACACTTGGATATGTGTGAACGATGGAGCACATACTCGAAGTAAGAGTTGCAAAGAGGTTATTAAAGCTCTTCGCTCTGTAAACCACAGGCCAGCTGATAATCGAAGTATTTCCACGGGTTCCCGGCCTAAAAGATTCCACTGCAAAATCACAACTCAAAATCATGTCAAGAACAAGCTCAAAGAAAATGAAAGTCCACAGAGATGCGCTTGAACACTTCACACTCGCAAGGACTTCCAGAAGTACATATCAATACTTTCTTTCGTTCGGAATAAGAGATGAAAACACTCGACAGCCACCACTGGTATTTCTAAGTTGCAGTGGTCGTATGAAGAAAAGCAAGTGTCATGCACTAGCAGACCCACCTCTTGATGTGCAGACACTATTAAGCCCACACAGTGCACTTCGTTTAGATTATAATCCTCACTCAATTTGAGCGCCTGTCCAACAACCAAAGCATGGTGAATATTTATACCGAGAAAGCTACAGAAGAAAATCATACTAATTTAACTCTCTTCTCCAAAGCCGGAACGTTGACATATTAAAATGCGTCACCAGTGCTAGAGTACAAGAACAAGAATAACCAGAGGTGAAGTTTATGATTGCACTTTTGAAAGTACATCCAATATATGTCAATCAGTAAGACAGGGCAGAACAAAAATCTTACAATTTGTGCATCCTGATTATCAAGTGATGTTGGTGTCGAATTAGGCATTAAAACATTCTTTGATGCAACTTGTGCTCGGTCCTCTGCTTTGGGGCCCTGTCAAAAGGAGATACACTTACTAAAACCACACGTACAACTCCATTGAAGTTACGGACAGAAATAGGATAGGAGGAGACAGGCTCATAGCACACTTCCTAGTGCGGAATTTTATCAGCCTTGATGATTGATGAGTATAATACTTCTTAAACTTACGCCTGTACTCAATAAGAAGACACCTAGCTCTACAGTTTAGATACGAATCTATAAAACACCAGCTCAGATGTGAGAACTCATGTCTGAGACAGTAGGGCTGCTAATCAATGGGATGGATACGGTGTATCATCCAACCATTTCACATAAAGTTGCCTCTTTCTCCTTCTAGAACCCGCATTCCAACCCCTCTAAAAGTAATTGCTCCAGAAGTAAAAAATTTCAGGACCGACACTGATTTCCTGCCGGGTTCTCAATTTCCATGCCCCCGTCATTGATCTCAGCGCTTTCGCAAAGAGGATACCAAGAATAAAAATAACCTCAAACCCTGGTTTGTCAAGCCATAGCTGAAGAGTCCAGGGTTTAGGGTTTAAGAAAATCCGCCAAGAATTTAAATGCTCCAAAAACGCCGCTCTGATACCGAAGCCCTCCGCACTTAAAAAGATGGATATAAATTCAAAGCCCGCCGTGAGACGACCAGCCTCTACCAAAGAAACCGATCGTCCCTGAGGCCTTGCACTCCTCGTGAAACCATTCGCCCTTTTCCAGATCCCCTAGAAAACGCCATCAGGCGCTTTCTAAATGCTCACATCCTCACTCTTCAACGAAATTTAAACTCCACGCAAGTTACTCTCCAATCCTCGTCCTCAATTCCCCATGCATTATCAAACCTAGCGGAAGTGGAGGGAGGCAAGAAAGACCGGCTGCACTTACAGGATAGGAGAGGACGTGCTGCAAGTCAGGCAGGCAGACGTGCAAGGCGTGCGAGAGATCAGCTCGGTGATGAGGCGCGGGATTCGGCGTGAGCAGCGCCGCCTCCACAGCGGCCAGCAGACGCCGGTACGACACCATGACGACTAACCAAAAAAAACCTCCTCAATCCGCCGGCTCCCCAAACCCTACCTCTGTCTCCTCTACAAAAATGCAAACTTAGGAGCGGAAACAGGCGACATGGCTGCGATTAAGAGTCGTGAGAGTAGGGTTCCGTGCATCGAGAGCTCCCTCGCTCAATGTCTGGACGTTACATGGCAGCCATCGCTGCTGTTTGTCTGTCAGTCTTGGATGTTGCGTTCTGGGGGCGGGCTCCCCGTTCAAATGGAAGCCTCTGCGTCCATCGTCCGTCGGGTGGGGCCCATATGGCGGGTATCAATCCAATTCTGCGTTCGATTCGGGTATCAACCTAGGCTTGTGGGTGTCAATCCAATCGCGGGTATCAATCACGTTCGGTTGAGTTCGCGGAACGACAAGTTCCAACTCAGTGGTGTTGAAATTTATTTAAACTTTTTTGGGAATGATTAAATGTTTTCAAAATATTTAGTGCTGTTTTTTTTCTGTGAGCTAAACTTGATGTAAATAGAATTTCTAATTGTAGTATTCACCCATTACAAATTGAACTCGTACCATGACCTAAACTTCCTCATAATTTGCACACCATGCGACGGTTGATGGAATATAATATAGTGTTTAGAGTTATTGTATATTGGACATGAAAATTGTGGGCTTTTGAGCCTGTATACTACTTTATCCATCAAGAGATTCTTGCAAGAAATCTTAAACTTAGAATACAACAGGTTCACATGTGTGCTAAGTCCATAGCTTCACATTGACATAACATATTGTGTGATGACAACAGTTGTGCATGATTATTGGCATAAAGATAAACCTCTACAGATCTCTAAAAGTAAAAGTCCAAAAGTAACACAACTTGATATGAACTTAATGTATGTATGGTAAAGTACAAGGGGAAACATCATGTTACATGATAATTTTTGCTCCAAACTTCTCCCGGGGGGACTCTAGGGGCGGAGAAAAAATTACTTAACATAGATCAAATTCCATCTAACTCCTACAAAAAAATTGCACTTACATTGGAAAAAGAATTGTAAAATATTTTTCTTATAATTTATCTTTCTTATTCACTTTATACTATTCTCAAACATGGTCTCTTAAAACATAAAACTTGAAGAGGATATGATCCAGAATAAGCTCATGCCTATGTAGTAATAACATAAACTTTTATTTTCTTGAATGGAGTATGTATATTAATATTCACACAATGAATTCAACAAATTAAGCAGGTGTCTTCTCATTACATAAGATAGTGGATTTTAAAAACATGAGCTCTGCTTAAGATTTGTACTCTTAGGAGGGAGCTTACAGTTGAGGTTGTTCACATTAGATTCTAGTAGCTGAGTATGGTCTCGTAAGTGAAATGCATAAACATTTTAGATTTCCCTTGGCCTCCAATACAAGAAATTATTCCTCTCACCGTGTACAACTATAAAGGTTAAACTACCTACAGACTCAAGAAAATCAAAATCAAACTCAATTTTGAAAGTGAATCACGGAAGAGCAAAGCTTAAAAGAAGTCTTGAACAACTTGTAAAAGGCGTTGGCCTCCATCCACGACGGCAAAATAGTAGCTCAACTCCTATATGTATATGAGTATATGTGAACATATATATGAGAATGTCATACAATATGGGCAACCTCCATAGCAATACGTTATGTCACATCGTCAAATGAGCACTTACACGTTTTTCCCTTTTTTATTCAATATTAAGACTTATGCCTAAATCCATAGTAATTAAATCATTTTCTAGTTTTTTATTCACTATTTTCAATTTTGCCTAAACCCTAAACCACTTGACAATTTTCCAATTTTTGTCATTCATTCTTGCAATTTTGAGAATAGCCCAAGACCACTTCATCCATTTGCATTTTTTTGTTTTTAACCTTCTAAGTTTCCAAACACCCAAAGAGCACTTCAAGCTTTCCCGTTTTTTGCAATCTATTCAGAAATAAAAAAACCGAAAAGCACAAACACATATTCCAAAAATCAATCTTAAGATTTCTAAAACACCCAAAGACCACTTCAACCATTTTCCATGTTTTTGATTTGGTCCTTTGAATTTTGATACAACCAAACAACACATGTTTATTTTCAAATTTTTTTAATTCATTTTTGCAATTTTGAAAACAACCAAAGAAGTACACATTCCCCATATCCATTTTTTTCTTCCAAAGTTTTGAAACACCCCAAGATCACTTCAACCTTATCCATTTTTTTTTGAATTTGGTCTAAAAACCCTGAAGACAACTTTAGACTTTTCCTGTTTTTTTCTTCAAACATGGGGCAATTTTAAAAGTCTCAGAAAACACTTACATATTTCCCAAAAGAATTTCGATATTCAAAATTTTAAAACCCTTCAACATCACTTCACCCATTTTCCATTTTTTCTATTCACTTTATTCAATTCTCACTTAACAAAAGACCATTGTTTAGTTTCTCAATTTTTTCCAATCACTCTTGCAATTTCTCTAAGAGCCCAAGACCACTCATGCATTCCCATTTTATTTTTCTTTTACCTTGCAAGTTTCTAAACACCTAATGAGCACTTTAGCATTTTCCCAATTATTTTTCAATGGGTTTCAATTTTAACACTTAAGAGCCACTCACACATTTTATTTTTCTTACAATCTTGGGATGTTTGAAATACTTTATGACAAATTCAACCATTCCTTATGTTTTTTCAGTTTGCCTAAACTCTAAGACCACTTTCAACTTTGCTATTTTTTTTAATCACTCTTTTAGAACAATTTTACACTAGCTTCTCCATTCCAAATTTTTGTTAGTCACCCCAAGACCATTCACACCCTCCATTTTTTTTCCACTTTTGCAATTTTTTAACAACCACTCAAATATTTGCCACTGAAAAAATGATTTTAAAGAATGAATCACTGGAACACCTATATTATCAAGCATGTTGTGTGATCTAATTTAAATCAATGAGCAAATAATCTCATATTTAATCAACTTTAAAATATTTTGTAAACAAAATATATGTAACATGTGCATTTAAGTTGAGCCATTAACATATTTTTAGTTTCATATGTTCCTGTAAGTCCATCAAATTAATTTATTCCTTGTAAGCAAAACCATTGTTTCCACACAAACAAGTTTTGCCTATCTCTATAGGAGAGCTGTCCATTTTCTCATTTATTTGCTTTCACGCAGCGGTCTGCAATCATACTTCAATAAAATGAACGTTGTGGCTGACGTGGACGTCCCGCGTCTTCTATGATGTTGTACACAGACATGACCATGGTGTTTTTGACGTCTTTAAAAACGTGTTCGTCCACGGTGACATCCGCGCGCTTCGTCTTTGACATGAACACCTTTGACGCATTGTCAATCTAAATTTGACTGACGTTGGCCGTTGTCAGACAAACACTTGATGTCTCAAAAAACACGGCACGTTGTAGCCTTGACGACCCCTAAAATGCAGTTTTCTCATCGTGGAAGTTGATAAGGATTTTGATATTCTAATCACCTTTTTAAAAGCTAGCTTCCACCTCCACAACATCCTTGTACTTGTCTTTCAAAACTCCCTTGCAAATAAACCATGTATATAGAGAGAGAGTCTTTAGACAATTTGTCATATACACTTGATGTCTCTCCACGTTCTTTGTGCATTGCTCTTAAGTATTGCAATGTACTGTTTAAGTTTTTATGACATTTTATTGCAGCATAGATAGGATCCCATAGTGATGGTTGAAACCAATTTGTGTAAGAACCTCTAACCTTGCATTTCTTTGCTGTAATCTGCTCATCTTTCTCCTCCTTTGATTGAAGTAGGACAACTTGTATGTCCGTTGTCATTGGCCTTCTAATTGTCCACTTTGCAATGTCTTCTTTTACTCCTTCCTCTTCCATCTTCCTCTTCAACTTTGCAAACGGCTAGAGAAACTAGCAAATCATGGAAAACAATGAATGTCAAATATAGTTGTAAGTGTGGATGAATATGAAACTACTATACCTTTTTTGTTATCACACAAGTTACGGTTATTACGAAGGCAAATTTCAAATGTTTACCTTTTCTTTTTTGCCGGATTTTTTCTACTTGAAAAATATGTCTTACCTAGTTTTTGAAAAATAATTAATCATTTGGTAGCCAAGTGCCAAATCGGACTCTTGGGTACGGTATCTCTAAGAGTGTATACTTCATACTCTTTCATATCTTTTATACTCAGATTCTTCTCATGTGAATGCAACATTTTTTTAACATTTTTATGAATGTTGCTGGTGTGGCTACATTGAAAATTTTAATAGCAAGTGTTTGGAAAAATTTGGAAAAAGTTAATAGAACCATGTTGGCGACCATGTGTCTTTCTGTTCTTGATTCCTGGCCACAGAGAGGGAAAAAAATTGATACCCTACGACGACACCGCTGTAAATTCTGTGGCACTTCTAAAAATTTACTAGCAAGAAAGCGATATGAGAGGAGGAAAGGTGGTGACAATGCACCAAAACCATGTTCAACCTAGGTTACACTATTTACAACACACATGTCCAACAGAAGAGTAGAGGAAGAGACTTGAAGGAAAGCAAACAAGCAATTGATCTGAATGCAACAAAAACACACAAGAGCTAAATATCCTGAAGCACGAGGAAAGCTTCTTATTAGAGTGAAAACGTCACTTGAGTGCATGCAGAATTAGTTAAAGAGACACAACAGTACTGCTAGCCGATTTGCATCATGAAAAAATCTTCTAAAACACAAATATAAGCCATGTACTTATGAAGAAAATTAGATTTGCATGAAGATTATTGTAAAAATAAAAAAAGCATATTAGAACTTAGTACCCGTAAGTAGTGCCTCACGCGGGTTCTCCTCCCCACTTCTTTATTGCGCTTTGAGTCTTTGACCACTGAAAACCTAGCCCTCTAAAACATGAAATCTTCCCTTCTAAAACATGAAGAGAACCATCTAAGGCAAGAACCACGCCTTCAAAAATATGAACCAAGCATGTTATATATAAACTAAGTAGACTGCATTGAAATTGAATTAGCACAAGCACCCTACATTCAAAGCGAAATCAAAAATAAAATACCCTGAAGCACTAGAGGAGGGGATTTGGTTCAGGATCTAGTTCTAGCAGACGTTGGAAGCTAGAACCTTCTTCATCATTGACAAGAGTAAACCTGTAGGTCCACAGTCATAAGTAGTTAATAAAAAACCATAGGTTAGTCTTCCTTTCGATTATGCTTTCTCCATTCCTCGTATGTTGCATCATACAGAAAGCTGGCCAAATCGTAGAATTCTTGAGCATGCATGCCAACCACAAGCGGCAGGTGATTGGACAATCGATTCTTGAGCTTGTTCTTCATAAAAGACATAGTGCTAAAAGTGCGCTCATCTTCTACAGACCCCAACACCGTGACCACTGCAAGCTCAACTATCGTCATGAACTCCAAGAGTTTGTGTCTCAAGAGCCATGAGGCCTGAAGTCGTCGCCACAGACGAGGAAAGGGATTCACTGGCACATCATCACTATTCATTGCCACTTGACAGGTACCCTTCATCGTGATCTTGAAGAATTGCTTTTGTTCATTGAGCTTGGCATTGGAGAGTAATGCATCGGCCACCCTCTGAAGGGATTTGTCCGTCTCTACGAAGACCTCGGATGATGCTGGTTTATCCTCCTTGAATTTTTTAGTGTGACCGTAGTGGTCTTTGATGACATCAAGGTGTTTTTCAAAGCTCTGCACTGCACCTGCTTGGAGCCAGTATTAGGGGTACACAAATCCAAAGGCATCCATAAGCGTGGAGGCTGGAAACCGCTATTGTAGTTGTCTGATCAGCTTTTCTGCGGCTCCTCAAAAATAGATTAAACCAACATGAGTACAACAAATTACCGAGTTAAACTTAAAAAAGATTACTTGAATCAATATACGAGCAAAACATGGGAAAATAAGGATTTGGCTACGCTTATCTTTGCATAGGTCTTTTACGTCATTACAGATTGACACAAAAATTGGTCAAGTGACAACATAAGCCTCTCCAGACGATGTATGGCGGTGTAGAGCTTGCATGCTATAGCCATTTGTCGTGAAGTAAAGGGTCTCCAGGCCTACTTCATTTAAATCCAGTGCACTACCACCCAAGACATAAGGATGTGGCCATGTCTAACCTCCACGAGCACTTTGAAATCCCAGAATACGTCTTGGGAGAAGGCCTTCTCTTCATCAATGTAGAATGCATGAACTTCGGCCATGCATATATGGATTGCACCTACATAGTCACAAACAAACAAGTCCCTGGCTTGTGCAAACTGCATCAAAGAGTGCACAGATTGCAACATGGGGAGCAAGCCACTCAACCCTAATAATATTTGGATATCCTGTAGATAAGCCAAATTAGCTTATGCAAGCTTTTGCAACTTTTTCTCTTTTACCACTTATGTTCCGCCCTCACTCATCTGTGGTTGTGAATCTCTTTGCATCTTTACTAGCAAAACCTTGTATTTGTTCATGAGTGTTACTGCCGGAGCCATCATGCTGATCCACCGGGTCTTGATGTTTTTGAGGATCTTTTCCCTTAAATTGCATGACCTCAGCCAACTTCTGAAACTCTAAGTGCCGCTTGGAAGAATGGGTAGAGAATTGATGTAGTTTTGTCAACATTTCTTCAATTCGAGAGACCACAGGGAGGTCGCTAAAAGCTTTGACAACCGGATTTGTTTTGTGGGCGTGCAACAAGAAAAACATGAGCTAAGTAATCTAAACTTCAACAAGAACTCCACTCATTCAAAACAGGAAGTAAAAGTGCAAGATAAAGAACTTACCATGCACTGTATTCCTACAAGCCGAGGTGCCTACTTTTATCGCAATTGCTTTACAACTCCTATTCGCTTCCCTTGGAATGTGTTGACCCCAGCTATATGCATGAAGTTCACAAGTTTTGGTGAAATATCAATTTTAGTGTAGTGAGTTTTAGATGACACGCAGTCTCATTTGTTCACTTGCCATATGTACGCACACATGCGCTGCATGGACCCTCTCATTTCTTGGAGCTTCCACCTTTCCCCAACTTACGAAGACTCACGCTTCATCTCTCTTCTCTACGAAGAATGTTCTTGCTGAGCTCTATTTCATGCGTGTTTTCATTCTCTCCTACCAATGTTCATGTGAATGTTGATGTTCTCAAGCCAATGATGTTCCTAGTCCTAACTTGTGAGCTATATGCTTGCAACAGGACATGCAACTAGTCACAGTATGTGCACAACTCTTTTTTATGCCGAAATTGTCACGACTTAAACAATTTACAAAGGATAATCGCCAACTTAGTGGTACCGAGTCACATATTCAATCACTCAATCACATCACTCGTTGGTTTGTTGAGATCTAAGAGCGCGCTTCCCATATGGTGATGCAGGTTCAGGTTACGCCGGCGTTCACAGCTCATGCACAAGTTGGGAATTGTCACATGTTGAAGGTAGGCATGAGACCATCAGATTTGTTGGGTTTTTACAGACTTGTGTGTGCTCTATCGCTTAATCAACTGAGCCCCAGGCATGTAGCTCTAAAAAAATAAGACTAAACTTTGAACATGGTCCAACTACCAGTGCACAGTAATATACAAGGCAATGGGGCATGCTATAGAACATACAAGTAATTATAAATGGAATGGCGTAGAGCAAACAACATGACATAAAAACACAACATGCAGGAGGTGGCTTACTTGCCCCAAACAATGCCATTGTGGAAGCAAAATCAGGAGGTTCAATGCCTCCGCAACTTTGCACAACATCAACAATATCCTTTGTCAAGTTGCTTGATTTTGATCCGTCTACAACTCGCTCCAGAGACAAGAGTAGTGGCTGCCGTTGCTAGTTGTTGGAGATGTAGCCGTGAATAGAGATCCAACTTTGTGTGTCAAGCATTGTCACTTTTTCGCACGTGATGGAAAAGAACCGAGCCGTTTTCATAACTTGCTTTGTCTTTAACTGAATCTGGGCATGCAAACATTCTGCCAACTCCCACCTAACTCCATCTAACCTGTGACGTTGGGGTACCTTTGGCACACCAAGGAAGGTGAACAACGAGTACAACATTGAGTATTCCAACATCAATTGATTTTCACAAACGTCACTTACAGATTAGAACCCATAACAATGTAGCAATGAACAAGGCGCAATATACAACACTCCAAACTTCAAGGCTGCGACATCACAAAATAAAAGAAAGGAATTAGGAGATGGCTTACCTTCATGAAGCAAATGGAGCATTGTTGCAAATTGAATACGTTTGCCCGCGTGCTCTTCTTTCACCATCGCCACCTGCTGTGCCACCGTTACCTGACTTTGAGCTGCGTAAAGTTTCTCGTTTCGGGAGTTTTTGCAAATCTTTGCCACATACCTATTGCCCTTCCTAATGGAGTTTCCCATACCTTGCTTTGCCTTTCTCGTTCCTATATGCTTCAGTAGTGTATTTCATTTTGTCCAGAGGATTTTCTCACTTCCGTCAACTTTTGAGCACACAGTGCACTTCATTGTCTGTATGAGCCCATCGGCCCCTCGATGCAGCTCGACCCATGGCATACCTGGTGCCCAAGTGTCTTGGAATTTTTGGAAGGCTTCATAGGACTTCTTGGATTTCTTCGTGGCTAGCCTAGAAGATGGTGGCTCCTCATCATCATCGTCCGACTCCTCTTACTCAACGCTCTTGCCTTTGTCTTCTGACGTCAAGGAAATTGGCGCAGCAACAGATACATTTGTAGAGAGTGCGACAACCTCAACCACTTCAATAGAAACAATACTTTTTGTTTCAAACTAGTGGTGTCATTGGTGTGCCGCCTTCATTGCATTCAATAAGATGAACTGCAAGGTTTGATCTACGGCGTTTGACATCAGTTTAGGCCTTTTTTTTCTGTGGATTGTTGTAGACTGACATGCCACTGCTTTAAGCACTCGAAGGAATTGCAGACACAGAAGAACACGGCACAACAGACACGGAACTTGAGGCAATTGAACTCAATGCACATTCACTCCGCAACGCACTAAACAACGTGTTGGATCTTATACTAGAGATTCTTGCATAGTTGCGATGTAAAGCAGACCATGGGAACATCGTGACGCAATTGACCAGAGGAAGAAAAACACACCAAACTCAAATGGAATAGTGAAATGGAATGCAGACAAGTGACTCGGCCACGCACAAATCCTAAAGCATTCAATCTCAGTGAAACATGAGCCAACAGCAAATGGACACAACAAATAAAAAACAACAATTGCGATGGAGGAGAGCGCAAAAAACGACCATAAATGAAAGCAAGCAAATAAAGAAAAAGGAACAAGCAACAATTGCAATGTGCGAGAAAAGAATGTGTGTTGAATCCGGAACGAGGAGCAAAGTGCGAGCTACACAACAAAAGGGCGAGCACCAATTTCAATTTTGACCCTGTGATTTCCATGTAGCAATCTCCACCGCCCAATTTGAAGCACCCTCCTCCATGATCCAAGCAAGGATAGACGTGTAGTACAAAATCTTCAACTATGCAGCAACATTCAGTGACTAGCAAAAGCGGGGCAATGTGTCCAAAATTTTTATTTTTTTAAAATTTCAACTATGATAATTGGACAATGGTTCAATTTTTTTTACAAACAATAATGTGTCATATTAACTCTCCATTGAACATTGTCACATTCACATAGAATTCGTAATCTCAAAGTTTAAAATTGAAATGTCAAACAAGTACATTGCCCCACTTTTGAGGGTGTCTAATCAAAGCATAAAAAATTGAATTTTCTAATATTTTGTATGGCCCCCTTTTGCTTTTGTAACTGCTGACAAGCGTCAAGGCATGCTTTCTATGAGATTGATGCAAACTTCAGGATGAATGTTCTCCCACTCAATGGCTACCCGCTTCCAAAGTTGATGTATGCTAGAGGCTTCTGTCTCATAGTACTTGTTGAGTTGCCGTTTGAGATGCTCCCAAAGATGTTCGATTGGATTGAGATCTGGTGACTATGAAGGCCATTGCAACATCTCAACTTGATGTTCAATAAACCACTTTCGTGCCGCCAAAGACGTGTGCTTTGGATCATTGTCTTGTTGGAATATGATGTCCCGCTTGCTCAATTGATAGAAATTGAGTGAATCAAAAAATTCGTTGCCCAAAATGTCACAATACTGTGTAGCATTCATCTTCCCCTTTATTTGACAACAATAACCAAGGCCTTGACTAGTCATGCAACCCCATATCATGAGAGAACCACCACCAAATTTTACAGTAGCTTGGACACATGGATCATCGAGTAGAGTATTTGGCTTCTTCCACACCCACTTGCGTCCATCAGAGTCCAGTCAATTGATCTTGGTCTCATCCGACCACACTACACGCTTCCAATCTTCAATGGTCCAATGTTGATGACAAATAGCGAATTCTAGTCGCTTGCGTCTATGTGCACTTGAAAGACGTGATTTTTTAACCCTTAAAGGACTAGAGTCTCTTTCGGGAGGATTCCTTGATTTTTGGGCAGGTTCCTAAAATTCGAAAAAAAATCAATTTTCTCTGAAATTTTTATTCTAGATTGCCTTTGATAATAGCTTTGTGGACATATTTTTATTTTATTTTTTGGATTTGTGGTTTGAAAGTTAGTACCACTTATAGTTTTTGAGGGAAATTGTCAAGGAACTTTAGGGGTTAATCTTTGAGATAGACTTCAAACCGGCCTCTCGCAAGGTGCGACGGATTGTGTCCACACTAACCTCAATCCCTACAACAACTGAGGATCGCCGTGCCAATTCAGCTGCAGTTTCAACCATTCCAAATGAAATGTGCCACACCAATTGCCTCTTTGCTGTCGCATTCAACTTTGGTGGTCGGCCACCAAGATTCTTTTGAGCGTGAGGACGAGTAACAGTACGCACTCTATCAATAGTACAATGATCCAAATTCAATCTTGAAGCAATTTGGCGTGAAGAAAGGCCGGCATCTATGAGTGATGAGATGTCGCTTTGAACTTGCTCAGAAAGACGTTTCATATTTGCTCACACAAAAAAACAATGGTTGAAATGCCACAAAGAATTGAGTTGAGTTGTGCCGCTTAAGCACCGTCTCTTATACCTTCTGAGAATCAATAAATGTGTGATAATGTAGTCAAAAGTGCGTGAAGATCATATGTTGAGACTCACCAAGCATATTTGGGGTAGTGAAGTCCATACAAGGAAACAAAGTTTTCTTCCTTGACTATTGACATTCCCATGCCAACTTGCACCATCTTGTCTACAAGGAAATTTCACACGAGATGGAAGTCCAAGTTTGACCCTATTCAACCTAGTAATGCTTTAGATCACAAAGTATTTATTAATTAATAAGCATTGCCCATGTTTTGCATGTCACTGTATCTGGCGATCTGTTGGGAAATAATGATGAAGGACAAAGAAATCGACTAGCGATAACTACTGTAGGCGGGAGAGAAGGTGATGATGACGATTAAAATTTTCCTGGCGATCCGATGGGATCAAGCAAAAACGCCACCGATGGCGGTGATGGAAGCTATAAACCTAGTGGCGACTTGTCGACCATGATGAGCAAACTTGGCGAATCAACTTTTGTGCCTGGTCATTTCCTGGCGAAATGACAAGCCCGACTTTACTGCCCAGGGCAAATTGACCCACTCGTTGGGATTACCAAGGTGGCCACGAGGTGGTGAGGCCAAATCTGGCCCCTATTTTGTTTTTGGCTGGGGCCCTATTTACACCAAGGGAGGGCCTAGAAGAGTAAACGATGGCCGTGGGCCCTGAAATTTGTCCAAATAGAATCCAAAAAAAGCCTCTAGACCCCCCAAAATAAGAGGGCCAGAAAAAGACCCCATGCAATATAGACGGGCCCCACCTCAGGTCAATTTGCCCAACGAGGGGTCAATTTGCCCTGGGCCCACTTTACCCTGTTCCCAACTTTTTCACACGCCCTCTCCGTCTTTTTCGCTTTCTGGCACTTTTTCGCCAGCTGGAAAAACGCTGTGTGAATGCATCCGGCGAGAATTTAAATCTGTTTTCCCGCCTGCACGGAAACGCTGTTTTCCAGTTAGCACATCAAACCAGGTGATAACCAGGTAATACCTAGGATATACTCCTGCCATACCCGCTAATCGATACCCAGGCATAGGTCGATTTGTGGCAACGGAGACGTCAGCCAAAACCGTTACAGAACCCAAACCCAATTCTAATGTGCATGAATCGTAGACTTCAGAAAACACACACCACACAATTACCGCAAATAGCTAGATTTGGGTCAAGTAACGGCTTCGGGTGAGGATCTTGATGTGTATGTGAGTAGAAGTTGGCGTTGGCGGAGTTGCTCTCAGAGCTTGGCTATGGCGGTGCCAAGGGTTTAACCAAAGAGCGGCCGCTACGCTCTTCCGTTTCTCCCACAGAATGCACTCGCAATTGGCGAAGGTAATTTGATGCGAGGTTTTTTCTTGGAGTGCGGTGATTAGTGAGTGTACGCCTTTGGAATAGGATCGGTGGCGGATCGGGAGCAGGCGCAATGGCGGAAGACTTGTATGTGCTGGAGGCGAATCTGAGCAATACTCTCAGCAAGGTAACATCAGTCGTTTCCTTTCTGCGAGGTTTTAGTTTTTAAAATAATGTTCTGAGGAGGATTGAGCGGAATGTTGATTGCAGATTGTGGACATGGAAAGTCGAATTGAGAGCCAGGTGCAAGAGGTTTCGAGATTGGAAATCGCTCTGAGGGAGAGTGAGAGGTGAGTGTGCTCGTTCATCTTTCTTCTTTGTCTCTGGCAATGTGTGTTCTTTAGTGGTAATGCTGACAGGTTTGAGAATATTTCTATGTTCTACATTATTATCTATTTACTTGCTAGAGCTTTAGAGAGGTGATTCTGATCGTAATTTGAAGAGAGAGTCATCAATTTATTCTGATTTTAGTACTCGTCTGTAGATTCCACGACATGAAAGTCGATTTGGAAAGAGCGTCGGGGCTAGAGGTACTGAGCGTTAGTGACGAGTTTCTGGAGATCAGAGTTATAAGTTACGTACCTTCGATGCAATCACTTTGTCCCAACCACAGAGACAAACATGAGCATGAGCTTGCTATCAAATTTGACACGAC
The DNA here is from genome assembly GCA_963971425.1 of Bryoerythrophyllum caledonicum. Classification (NCBI taxonomy): domain Eukaryota; kingdom Viridiplantae; phylum Streptophyta; class Bryopsida; order Pottiales; family Pottiaceae; genus Bryoerythrophyllum; species Bryoerythrophyllum caledonicum. The sequence goes on along the minus strand of OZ020517.1, from coordinate 4,793,287 downwards.
TACGATGGCCATTGAAGCAGTACAGGTTTTCCAGCCTCAATCCGTTGCGTTTATATGCACGCTCAGTTGTTACTTCAATTGAGAACTCGCTTTGATGTCGAATGCGGGTGGAGCTGCACATTCATCTCCCCTGCTTTCGGTATAGCTTCTATCAAGTTTTTAAGCTTGTTGAGGTAGGAAGATCTGAATATCGACCTGTTGGTGTGTGTTTTTACAGCTTATGCCTGAAGACATACAATATGAGGACCTTGTTGCTGAAGTCAAGGCGATGAAGTAATGACATCTCCTAACAATCTCATGACCTGACCTTTTTGATTCTCGTATTACTCTCTTAAGAATGTCTTTCTGGCACTCAACCTTTTCCTATTGTGAACGTGTGACAGTGTTCTCCATGAGGCGCCCTTGCTGGTTAACGGAAGACAAGGATGGAGCAAACAGGTTATGATTTTGATATCCAAGATTCGTCATCGAGTTTACGCTAGTATTATAAGGGATGCAATAGTTTCAATATCTGCCGAGGATCCGAGGTGAATCTTTCTTTCTACTACTTTGACATGCAACACCATTTTCGTCTACTACATGCGATCAGGGAAACATGATTATTCTTTTTCTTGAAAGAGTGTACACTGTGTAACCAGGTACAAGCTCAAGTATCTGCCGGAAGCAAACCTTGTAATTGCTACTCTTCAAGGACCTGTCACGGCTAACATTGCTATTCCTGATGGATGGCCCATGGCTGGGTTCTCATTTCACCTGAACTCCCTTGTTCCATCTTCCAAAGGGCGTGGCGCAGAATCTACAGACATTCTTCCGCAATGTGTGGTAATCCCTCAACATTCATTCTGGAGTTGGAATTCTGTCCTCTGGTATTTCGATATCAATTTCTTCTGTTCTTGGCTCACTTAACACAGTTCCTCCCGCTCTACTGGGCCACTCGTTGAGTTCTTTTATGTTTTTGAAGTTGTCACAGTCGATAATCTGTTAATAAGTCCACCTCCACCATGTGAATGTACTTATGTCTTTCTACCCAATCCTCTGATCCAAGAGCACCTTATATACGCGATTGCAAGGGTGCTTGTTACACTTCACCTAGTTCTTCAACACTATCTTCGTAAATTTCGCCTCACGTATTCTGGGTGGAATCCTGTGCAGGACCTTGCAAATTCAAGTCCCGAGTCTCAAGGACCGGACATATTGCAATTTCTCCACGCAATTGAGAAGATTTGTACTTCGAAAAGGAAGGTATCCTCGAACCAGTATCGATAGGAATAGCATACGGGTTTTAACCAATGAGAATTGATGTTTGGTTTTTGTACAGCCGAGGGGATTTATTAAAAATTGTTACAGTGCCGATTGGTTGTTGGCACACTGCTCACCATTTCAAGTTTGTTTGAACGGATTATGATTCATAACTCAATGATTGTTTTTGTGATCAGTGCTATCAGAATTATGGTTAATACTTGAAGTCTTGAAATCGACGAAGCGAAGCTTCTATTCTAAAAGTAGGGATGTGACGTAGGGCTTCTTGCTCAATGGAAGTAAATTGCTGATAAATTCCTAATCCACAGTAGCGAGTGTAGACCAGAGGCTAGTGGACTGACTCGGAAACAGCTACACCTTTTCGTTTTACCACTGAAGCGTTTTAAAGAAATATCTGACCAGTTAGCATATGATAATACTAATATGGCGCGGACAGGAAACCCCCACGCTCGGAGTTACCCGAGGTGGGGCCCGTCTTTATTGCATGGGCTCATTTTTCTGGCCCTCCCATTTTGGGGGGGTCAGAGGCTTTTTTTTGCTTTTTTTATCACAAAATTGGGGCCTACGGCTCCAATTTTATGCGGGAGTTCCCCCCTTTCTAAATTTAGGGCCCCATCCAAAAACAAAATAGGGGCCAGGTTTTGGCCCCACCACCTCCTCCCCCACCTGGTAAGTCTGAGCGTGGGGGGTTTCCTGTCAAAACGATGCTGATATAACAATAAGGAATATTTACCCAACTGGTTTCTGGGTCAGTTTTGATCGTCCATCGCCAAATGGATGCTAGGGGTGGGACCAGCTGATATCGCTACCGCTGAGCGAGTTTATCTTACGTTACAGTGCAGTACACCTATAATATGTAGGAGGTTCTGCATTTTCCTAGAAAGTTTGGGTCATGTCGAGGACACGCAGCCAATGTGTAGTATTCATCGTCAGCACGGACCGATTCAATGGATTGGAGATTCTGCTCCAAACTTGCACGCACTACAGACAAAGGTAAGCTTATCAACGTTCCAATCCCAAGGATCCATGCCTGATTCCTCTCGCTAATCTCTCCAGTAACTTGCCATCTTGTAGGTAGGAGTTGTCAAAGTCACTCAACGTTCATTGAATTATAGTTAATTTGTATCATTTTTAATCTATTAGGCACGTTCATATTATCCTGCAGCCACCAATATCCGTCACGCAACACCTCAGAATAGGGTTCTCTACAACTAAGTGGTACTCAAACAGTGTCATGAACAGGTTGGGATTTGCGGGCAGCGAACCGAACCAGGAACTCTGCTCATTGTCGATCGTAGTTATCGAGCGGAGCTACCGATCAATCAAATTCAAAGAATGCTTTTGGTTGTGCGCTACTATTACGAAATGAAACACAACGATTATGACAGGAGCATGGACGTTATTTTGCTACTATCATTCGAACACTGAGGCCTCGGGGCGAGGATCAAATCAACGATGTAAGGATGACAACCTGAAAGTTGAATTGTGCTAGCTTTATGCGATGGCTGCTGGAAGCGTTAATTTTCTGTTAAGAGATACAGTAGATTATTTCTCCAGCCTTATCGAAGCAGTGAATACTGAATTTTCACTTCCTCGGCAGGATGCCAGCTTTCAAGGGGCGGGATTTCTTCTTGGAAACGCCAGGAAAGTCGTGTAACATTCCACGTCTACCTTGAAGAACAGGAGAACTCAACAAAACTCAAGGAAAGGACGAGTGGCTGTAGACCAGAAACCGCAGGTGTACTGAAGTATACCTTCAATATTGATCAGATACAATTCCCACAAAACACACAATACACACAAACCCTTGTGTTTCCAAGCTGCGTCGTGCATGCACGCACCCAATCAAAGCTCAAATCTGGGCCGGTGCAGCTAGCTGCTGGAATGTATTATTCACACAACGCTATGTCAAACTCTATACGAAACACCAGGTACGCACTCTTCTATACTATTGGTACATGGACTGTGTGTAGACCCCAATGTAGCATCATGCACCCGATAATGATCAGAGCCTGCCATCTATTCCTTGGCACAGGTCCCGTCAGCGCAGTCGCAGTTTCCGCACTTCCCGGTCTCTTTTGCGCAGGTTCCTGAATCACATGTTGGGGAGTGTGTTAGAGTGCGTGAAAAGTCTCCTTATGATTCAGTATAATTTCCTATGAGGTGTATTGTAGGGTAACTCTAGCCCTGAAGTAAAGTTGTAAGAATCCGGTTCCATGAGGTGCGTAGCGGCGAGAAGATGAGCCTTAATGGAGCTTGAGATGAATCTGGACATCGGCTCCGTCGATGAAGCGTGGCCCAAAGGTGGGTCAACATGACATAACTGGAATTGGGCAAAAATTTCTCAAGTTTTTCTGTGCTTCTAATGCAAACTCCTAACAGCCACCTGTAGGGGTTTTTTTTCCCTTGTGTAGCATAATTTCAAACGCTTACTGTACTATCTACTTCTCTCATGATCAAACCGTCTTTACATGCACAATGATGGTGCACTTTTAAGAACAATACTATCAGGTACTTACCACCCCGTCAGTACTAATCCATGTCCATGCACTTGACCTCATGCAGGAATCAACTACAACTTGAAAGAGGTTCAATTGCAGTTCGCCATCATACCTGCCGCGCAGTCACAGTCGCCGCACTTGCCACCGTTCTCGTTGGCGCAAGTTCCATCTGCGCAGTCGCAGTTGGCACCGCACTTGCCGTTATCCTTGGCCATTGCTCAGCTCCGATGCAAGTCTGATGAAGCGGATCTACATCATTACTTAAAACAAATCGTCAGCACAAAACTATATCAACTATTGAGTAAAACCTCATAACTGGCACAACGAAGATCATCTAGAGATCAAGACTAGAAACAATACACTTACCGCTGAAGTGATTAATCGCGGAAGAAGAGTACTGATGCAGAAGGCTTGTTGGTGGTAGCGTTATATACAGTTCAGAACTTGTCTGTTTGCAGTCGTCACCACAGTAACTTGAGAAGCGCTTGGAACAGGGCCCAGGGCCCTCACCGGGAGAATATCAGCTCAAGGGAGCGTTTACAGGCTCCAGGTCCAGGTGGTGCGGCCAAAGTACTGCTTGTAAGCGGTGGAAATGGAATCATAAGGGACCATGCAAACCGTACCACGATGGAGAATATTCTTGACTTCTCTCGCGCAGATGAGGCGGAATGATGCCCCAGCCCCACGGTATCCTTCCCCAGATTCTGCATCCCCTCGTTTTTGTGACCTCAGTGAGTTTATCTTATGGTGGATGATTTTATTAATGTAGGTTCCAGATTGTAGCCACACGACGTGTCTTTGACCAGCAAAGTGGTTCAGTTTGTTGCAAATGATATGATGCATGCACTTTTAAGAAGCAACTGGCCAGGTGCAATAGCTTGGGATGAATTATCAATTTGGTGGAGATACGATCGGAGCGTTCATCTTGTCGGAAGAGTGCATGCATCAGTGATCAGGCTATGGGGACCGACATCAGAATAGCATGTGGCGAGAAGGGAAACACGGAAAGATGTTTCTGTGGTGCAACGCGCTCGAGACAGCACTTCAGACACGAGTTTTTTTTGCAAATTGTGATACTCTCACATCTTTATGAATTACTGTAGAAATTTGGAACGAATATGGAACAGCTGGAATGCGGAAGATCAGGATGAGATTGGAGATCTGGGAAAGGACGGAGATAGACAGGGCATTAGAATAAGTTATGCCGGTTATGCACTTCGAAAATATTTTTTCGTAAGAAGTCAAGATATGAAGCATCTCTAAGGATCTCGACTCTACACGATACCAGAAGTACTGCAAGTGTACCATATCACGAGCAGGTTTCCACAATTCTGGCACGGATCTGATTCTCCAGCGGCAGTGTACATCGGAACATTGACCTGTGATGGCGTGCGTGCCACCCACACGCCTAGTGCATCTGCATAGAACCAAGTATCCTTAGAATATCATTCTCAGGTGAAACAGCCAGTAAACAGAGTCAGGAGCGCTTTGAACTTGAACTGGCTCCCAGACTGCTTCAGGAAATTATCAATGCTTGCTAATAACCAACTCCGGATAAGAAGACCAGGGTGGAAGTATGCCAAGTCACAGCAGAAAGACAGGTACTACCCCTTGACAGATTACAATGCAATTACATTATGATGTGATACGGCATAAGCCATACATAGTGTAATTTAGATTATCATGATTTGTACTGTAGATTCACACAATTATCACCGACCAGAATGCACTTCAACATGACGACACCAACGAAATGTGAAGTTGCTAGTTTGACTCCCGTTTACAAATGTGGATCAGTACTTTCGCAGAGTTCACGTGAACAACGCACGTTCAGTAACGTACAACTCTCATGGAACCAGTCACCGGATATGCCAACGTGATTTCGACGTCGCCTCGCCAACATTATTGAGACTGGCTGCCATGTCCATTCCAGGGCCGGATCTGTACAAACCTGACAGAGGTACCAAGTGCGTCAGCTTCACAGCGACATGGGGCAGAGTTGTACACAGATCAAAATCTTCAGCGAAGTTTCCCGGGTCACATGGACCTTGCTTCAACCCTCTTCCGTCAATCTACAGCTCATGCTAGTACAATAGAAGCAGAAACTGAAGTATTATGCCGCAGGTATATGTTTGAGCTGGAGGATACGTCTCTTTCATTCACGTGAAGCTGAATATTGTTCGCAAGCAAAAGACAGGAATCGCCCTCTGATCTCCCATGATTCATGAGCATATGCCCTGTGATTGTCGACCTCTCTAGACGGTACACAATTTACTACTTCATCTGCAGTTCCAGTACTTGCCCACTTCTTCAGCATGTCAGCGTAAGTTGTCTCAAACAGAGTGAAATCAATTTTAGATTCAATTTTCTTAGTGACATTTGGATGCTGCCTAGAAATTATCGCCTGGATACTATATAATTTTGCTGTGTATTCTTTTTGTTGTTTTTCATTGAGATTAGTTGAATCCAAGCAACTTCAGGCTAATTTTCTCCGATTCCCGCACAGGTTCTGAAGCTAGCGCAGCAAATATTGTGCACGGTCTTCATGCGACTTGTCTGAACGGCAAGCAAGTTGGAGGAGCCTGAATGCATGAATTTCTGAAGGAGAATTCAGAGGTGCGGTCATTAAAAACTTCAAACAAAACATATAAAGAATTCATGACAATTTTCTTGTATTTGATTTTTAAAGATCAATCCTGATTAGCTTCAAATTTCTTGTAATTAGCTTAAAGAAGAGAAACGCCACCATAATCATTCCTAGTACAACATGCTAATTATTCTTCCTTCTCAAGCTAGTTCCAACTACCACCAAGCTCTCCCATGTTTAGTTGATTTGTGATAACATCACATTGTGTACGAAAATGTCATAAATGATGTTTCCACACATAATTAGAATGTCAACTTGAAATGCACGACCTACATGCACGATGGTGGCCTAAGAAAGAGTTCCTAGGTGTACAACTATTTACATCACCACTTGGGTGGAGACATTGACTAGAGGACTAATATATTATTATCATATTTTTAAAAATGCCACATGTTTTCACAAAGCACAGTGTTCTGAAGAATAAATCGCCGAATTCGTCCATATGTAATCAATATTAATTTTTTCTAATTAGTGGTGTAAATTTAACAAAGGGAGATATCTTGTTTAGATTGTAGGTGCGTCTTTGATTAATTCTAACAATTCATAGAAATAAAATAAAGAATAAAATAAAAATAATCTATTGAAACATATTAATTTCATTCGAGACAAAAATGCATTTTCTTAAAGATCCCTATGAGCTATGCCTTACTTAATTTTTGGGTTGTGGAACATCCATAAAGTGATGTTTTAAAATATTCCTCTTATAGTATAAGATTACGTCACTACATCAAGTAAAGTTGGGCCCATGGTTGCGGGCTTACCTATGACCCTTGACCCATAACCATCCACAAGTCATTTGCTTTTGAGAGTACTATATAAAGTAAATGGCTATTATCTATAGTAAATAACCGATACCTATAGTAAATAACACATATAATATCTATATACATTTACATACATTTACTTAATTCAAGATTGTTCTTGGTCCGTTGGAGACAATGGGAATCTGCCAGTGAGAAATAAAATGGATTGACAAATAATTTGTTTTCGTGATTGATAGCTCAAAATGAGCAATATAGCTTTTACCTTCAATATTAGTTGTTTTTTGATTCCCTGTCTATGATGATTTAAAAAGGGCTAGAAAGTGCGGAATTCAGATTAGAGCATCTCTAGGTTGCACCTCAAGCAAGAATGAAGCTCCCAACTTGGATGAAATTTTTTGTGGTCCCTTTACAAAGTATAGTTGGCACACGAACATGAAGGGTCATGGAAGGGTGTGTTAAAACAATATAGGGATGATGATTCTCATAAAAATATGATTATCTTGCTTTCCACTTAAAATTTATGTGCAATTGCCTTGGATTGGCTATCGTTTTCACGAGTGCAAACATGGAGTATGCTTGGTTGTTGTGAAACCACCACTTAACATTAAACTATGTTACATACGATCACCCTTCATTTAACCTCTAAAAACCAAAAGTCCCAAGGTGGGCTTCAAGTGATTCTGGGTGGCTCACGCCAATGTCAATTTAGGTCACTATGAAAACCTGAATTTTATATTGGAGATTTGGGTAAGATATAAGTTTGTGGGAGATCCAAAAACATACATACAAAACTAAACTTATCGCACAAAAGGATGATACTCTTTTCCCAGAATTTCGGCTCGCACGTTTCAATGACAGGTACATTGCTGGCGGGTGGGGAACCACAGAATCACGAAAGAGCCAATCCAAAGCACACTCTGCTCTAACATTGAGGGTACCGGGATGCAAGAGGCAAGACTTCAACTTTCGTTACCATCACATGAAGAAAGATGAGAATCCGACCATGCAAGTGCCAAATGGAAGGAATTTGCACATCAATGATGGGAAAGTAAAGCGTGCATTGTCTATAGAAATATTTGGGGTCGGATCGCCAATCACACAAGATCAATGCACATACACCACATGGGCAAATCCATCTTTCCCCCTTGTTTACAGATTTGCCTTTGTACCTTTGTACCTGCGTTATTGCATGTGTGTACTTTATGTGAGCTTTATGTGCACATGAGCTTATGAAAAGGTAGAGTATATTGCACTTCAGATGCGTTGGCCCAATAAGGTAACCCCCTCGCAACCAACCAAAAACCCATAACCAACACTTATAAAATTGGGGTATATTCAACCCACTTCTATCCTAGCACCCCTATTCAATTCCAAATGGAGGTTTGTTATTCGTCCAAACCCCTTACTTTTGGGTTGGTGCTTATGGGGTAGTCACCAACTCAATATGGCAACACACTTTGAAAATTCATTACTAATTCACATATTATTGGAAAAATATGAAACCACTTTGGTTGAAATTGCATATCTGTTAGCTATGGTTGAAAAATAAATGGAATAATATTTGTTCTCTCCATATATGCACATTGCTTAACTTGCTAGTTATGAGGGTTACCTTACTACCAACCAACCTACTTTTACACCCTTCCAACCTTTTCTCCGTGAAATATAGGAAGGGTATAGAAGTGTACCAATCCAATACCATCTACTTTCATACCCTTCCTACATTTTCTCCCTGAAATCTAGGAAGGGTATGAGAGTGGGCCGGGGAGAAAATGGGTGGTGTTATTGGGCTGACATATCGTAGTGAAATTGTAACCTTTTGTTATTTTATTCATTCCTTTGCATGTCACACACTAATCCACCTAATTGTTGTATGATTATTTTCCTAGGTATGACCTGATTATCACAAATTTATTTGAAATTAAACTAGCTACTTTGATGTTCAACCAATCAAGTGACAATTTCTATTGAACCATTTGTAAATAGATGTTGTTGATTCTCCTATCTAGCCAATTTATTCCTCAAAATATTTGAAACAACCTTTTGTTCGAAATTAGATTTTCTTGCAACTTGTTGCTAGTGGTAGTCTTGGAGTGTTTTTTAAGGGAAAATACCTTGGGCACTTATCCCTTTAGCACCCAGGAAACCCGAAATGAGACTTCGGAGGTGCTAAAACTCAATTTGCATGAAATCCATGAGAAACTAGGATTCGAGATACGAGGTTCAGTTTTGCGCACACATTACACGAACACTCTCCAATAGTCAAATCATGATTTGGATTTACAGAATTGGAAAGCAATATATTTGATTTTCACTCTAGACCTCTAGTTTTTTTGGAGCTTTTGTAGTATTTAGCCATGAACTTTTGTAATGACAAGTATATGTGAATATAGTCAAAGTGAAAAAAAATGTCCTCGAAACGGACACTTGGTCCTTTAGGGGTCAATGTTATAGAAGCATTTGGAAACAAACAATGATGAGCACATGAATTATCCTGCTCACAACGAATTGAGTCACATACTTCCATTTAGATCCCATTGAATATTTAATAGAATATAAAGAAGCTTGGTGTAGGTGGAAGCTTGTCATACATGGTTCCTTTCAATGCAGTCCGGAAAGTGTCAAGGAGTATGTGCACCATGACAATAAGGCTCATGAGCACACGTGTTTGCGGACCGGATCTTGGCACTACATCCAAAGGGATCGTTGCCATTTTGGGATGGAGCATTTGCATGTGAGCAACCAAATCACCAGCAATGAAAAGAAGACAAAAAGAAAAAAGATGAACTTCAAACTCAGTTAGCTAAGAATTTGTTACCCCATAAACGCCTTGTTGTTCATCTCATTTTATTTTTGCAAACCTCAAGAAAAAGCTTAAATCTTAGTTTTGACCTTTCAAAAAAATTTAATTAGATTGAAATGTTTACTGTAGATGGACTACTTCTTAACCTCTAAATTACCAAGAGTCCCATTGGGGGACTCTTGAAGGTTTGGGTAGGTTCCTACAATGTCAATTTATTGCATTCTTTTTTGAAATTTTTACTGTAGATGGACATTACTAAAAGCTTTGTGTGAGTCCAATTTCTTCCTAATTCTGGCATTTAACAATTTTAATGAAACATTTATAGAATCTTGATGTTCAAATGGCGAGAACGGGCATGTTGGGCAGCTCCAAAAACTTTTGTTAGGACACTTTATTGAATGCAAGATTTTTAGTAACAACAGATAATATTATTTTCTTTCATACAGTAAAAAAAAATCTCTTGTCTTTAGTGAAACATAGTATATCAATTCAAGTCAAACATTTTCACACATTGTTGTACATTGTCCGGCAAGGTACCAAAAAATCTGCTTCCTTTCCACATAAAACTTAGAGATCTTCATATTTTTTACTTTTTATTTTCCCCGCGGTATTATGAGGTGTAAACCTTTCATTGACCATTTGGAATCTCATTCTACAAAAGAAAAAACGTGAATTGAGAATTTTTGAACCTCCACTCCCTGCACAATTTTATTGAATATGCTACACCCTTTGATAACCTCTAAAAACTAGTGTACAAGGAACTAATATCATGCTTAACATGATGGTAACGACTTTAGACCTTGTGTAGTTTAAAAATTGGATACCAACTGAAGTCAAGTTCTACTCATCCACAAAATGCCGGAAAGAAAATGAATCCTTTTCTGTTACACTTCAAACACTATATTCTTTCAATCCGAGCGGTCAAAGTTTATGAAATTTTGTGATTATCTTATTCAGTAAGTCTCAATTGAGATCCTACGGTCAAAAGTAGATATAATAGTTTTGGTTTTTTTTTCCCTTACTCATTGCACTAAAACAAGCAGTTTTGAAGTGTTTCTGGTTCAAAAATGGCTTAGTAAATCAGCGGTGAAAATGGTGGTCAAGGAATTAAAATCATGTACATCATACTGGTGTATAGTTTAGAACTTTTGTAATGCAAATAATAGACACAAAGTGAAGTCAAAGTCTATTGATCCTTTCAAGGCAAGAATTAGAAAAATAAATTCATCACTTCGAAAGCTATGATCTTTTAATCCTTCAAAATCAACCCATATAGTCCTTTGACAACTTTACACCCAATCATTGATAACTCTATCATTTTCAATGCATTCAACAAAAGATGTAAAAATGATGGAATGTACTCGTTCCCAAGTGGACACGGTTGTTCCCTAGTGTTCCCAAGTGCGTGCCCAAGCGAGTTCCTAAGTGGGCACAGTCGTTCCCAAGAAAGTTCCCAAGTGCGTTCCCAAGTGGACACGGTAGTTCCCAAGCGTTCCCAAGCGTTCCCAAGCGTTCCCAAGCGTTCCCAAGCGTTCCCAAGGTGTAGCTTTAAAATGCAGTGTGCGTTTGGTTATAAAAGCGAGAGAGCGCAGCCCTGCAATCGCCACAGAAGTGTCCTGCAAGCACTCCCTCAACGTCCAGTGTGTTTTTTATTGACTCATCTGCAGCCTCCACAACACTTGGAACGAGGTTTGTGCTTCTCCCAACCCATGCTTCTTCTCCACTCTTTTCATGGACTCCAGGTAATTGCTAAGGATGTCTCCAGATTATCTTCCATCACGTCTCAGGTGCTAGAAGAATTATCTGAGATACTAGAAAACAGCAAACAGTAAATTCTGTGAATTAGCTTGTTTGCTTCTCCGCTTGTCCAGTTGTTGCACTCTTTTGATGGTGGTTGTGTCGTCGGTGAGCTGGGTTCGGTGCCAGTGGTCTGGGAACAATCATTCAGGCAGGAAACTTGTGAAGGGGGAGGTGATGGTGAGAGTAGCGAGCTAGTGCTAGCTTGTTTGGTGGAGGTTCTCTTTGGCCAATGTAAGCTTCGTTTGATGAGCTTCTGGGATTGCACTGGGATTGTTCGCCCGCGTTGCGCTTGTTTTGATCGGAGTGTTTTTTCGCAGAGTCCTGGTGATCATGTCTTGCGATGGATGTGGGTGCTGCGCCAAGTGCGGCTGCCGTGCGACGTGCACGTAAGAGCTACCTGGCTCAATTCTGTCTAGATTGGTTTTGAGATGTTAGGTTTGGGCGAGAGAGTGCCGAAAATGAGTTGACGTCTCGTGTCCATATGGCAGGTGCAACCGCAACGTTTTCTCTCTGGGGAGCGAGCCTGCCGAGTTCAGGTAAACGTTGTTTCTGATCACCTTTCCTTTGTAGCCTGCTAGAAAAGGAAGCCTAGTGATGGGTCCAAGACGGAACCCACGTGCTGGTGGCCCACATTTTACTTGCAAATCTCTCCGTTAATTCCAGTGTAGCGTGGGCCTGGTTACTCCGCAGCTTCACCATGGTCGGTGAGACCAATGGCGTTGCGTATGAAGGCGCGAACCAGGCTGGAGCGCCTGGAGCTCGTGGAGCTGGCGAGTGCGTCAACTGCGGCTGGCGTGCACCTGGTAATTAGCTTCACTGGTAAAATCACCTGAGACGAAACCGGTGGAGTAGGCCGAGGATCATCTTCCATAGTCAGAAAAGCACATGAAAAAAATGAAATCGCGACCAAACAGGGTACATCTAGGAAATAAAGCACCATAGCCGAGGTGTGCGTGATCAAGGGGCAGCCAGTTAGCGATGGGTTAGAGAAAAATTTAACCCGGTGTCGTCACTGCCGTTGGACTCCATGGAAGAGCTGAGTGTCAAGCGCAAACAATAAAGTTCACACGAAATATTGACCTCTTATCGTCGTCTCTTTGTTCGTCTTCCTGAAAGATATCTAGCACTCTCCTTGTTCCTTGATGGAATTTAAAACATATTCCTCCAATCAGATGCATAGCTTCCAACCTTTCCAATTCAGTTGCTGCATACCAGGCTGTTTTTTAGCACATTTGGCAAATTGGTTTGTTATCCTTGCTGAAGGTTCAACAAAGGATCAGGGGAAAAGTTCTGTAGGAAACACGTATCACCTGACGTTAGAGCAACAAAAGCAGTCCAGAAGAAACCAAACCGGGAAGGGAATGGACTCCTTCAGGTACCGTTAAATCTCGCATTCCTAGATACAAAATTCCATATCCTGAAGAACATAAGCATAATGCCTTCAGGTTACACAACGAAATTCAGGGAAACCCTTCCTGGGGAGGATCAGATAAAAAGATGCGCACATTGACAACTAGAAACAGGGCAAACGCACCAAAACCTACAATTAAAAAGCTCCAAACATGTAGCAGATCTCTTTGCAAGATCTTCAATGCAGTAGATAATAAGAGGAATGCAGAAACATCGACGTAGATTACAAGGATACTCCAAAAGGAGGGATACAAGAGGTTCGATCTGACATTGTATGCACCCGAGGCGGCCCCGTGCTAATATCAGTATATATGCGTCCCACCGCTTTCTTGAGAAGGAGGTCCAGCTCGGCTTGAGGTGCTCACTTGAGCAGGAGGTCCGCTCGGGTTAGCAGCTAGCGTTTGGACATGATCCGCTTCGTCACCAACCTGGCTTGCATTAGAACTCTCTTCATTAGGCGAAACAGGGGGATTTGCCTTCAGTGTAAAGCTCCCATTCACCCACCGTTGTTTCAACCACAACAGGAGAGCGGGTACGAAATAGTAAACTAACCTCAGCACGAGAAACACTACAGCAAGGTTCAGGTACATGTCATCTTGCAGCCACTTCTCGGGCGAGATGGCCCAAGGGTAGGGACAGCCCTCTTTCGCGTCAGTGCCCGCGTCGTAAACCAACCTCGCAAACGCACAATCCTCTTTTCTGCTTGGCTCATCGTTGGTGGCGTTCAGGCCTGCAAAACCAACATCAAGCCACATTAGGCTCTCCACAATAGGGTTCTTTGGAAAAGTCTACCCAAATGTTTGAATCAGATCCCCCCTCGTTTCCTCATCTAAAAACAGCTCAAAGGAGAGAAAGTCGGTCCATACGCATGGTTTCTCATGCAAACACTTTCTTCACTCTCGAACTATTTTCACTTGCATTTAGAGACCACCAAGCTCTTCTATTGATGAAGTGAGGAAAGAGTAGAATAATAAATCAAAAGAGAGGTATCGTAGTGAAACTTTGGGTGGCTCTGGAAAGAACTCTAATTCCAAATTGACTTTTCACATGTGCTACCATGAAACCAACAGAAATGGAGAGACGACTGATATAACCACGTTGATAGGAAAGGCATGAGGAAAAAGGGGACAAAACACACACTTGGACATCCAAGAGAAATCACATGCCACATTTCAAATGTACCTGTGTAATTTTGATAAAACTGAATCAAGTACTCGAGATTCCTGGGTCCATAGTACCGCACTCTCGCACTTCGGTTATGCATGAAGAGGATGGGGAAGCTGTGGACTCCATACTGAGATAGCACACTGCCAGAAAGAAAAAAATAATTGATCAGTGGTTGATCTCCAATTCCACAAGCAAGTGCATCCAAGCTTATTTTTCTGACTCACCTTGGTCTGACCGACGACTCCTCCACGGCCACATGGTGGACTGTGGGGAAAAGCGTGGACAGGACGTCATACACAGGTCGAACTTGTCTGGAGAAAGGGCACCAGGTTGCGTAATACAGCACCGCTATGTACGTTCCGTTGCTGCTGTGCACCAGGTCCAACGCTTTCTCCAACGTCGTCTCATTCAGCTGCACACGGACATCATGAAAAAGAGTCGCCAAAACCATCCCCAACTTCCAGCCATAATGTGAACATAAACCCTAATCTAATTGATTCTACATGAGTAGAGGTCATCAGACACCCCCACTTCTTTTCATGAGGGATAATCTCATCCACCACTCTCAATGACGGCTAAAACTCAAGTCGAGAGACCATCAAGCTCTTCCTTACTAGATTAAGAATTATGATTGAAAGAACATCGAGATCTATTGACATTTTGAGGGTGAAGAGTAATGTAAATGCCCTAACATATTATAACATGAGAGCGGATTGTACGTAATAATATGGATACATATTAGCTTTTACGCATATACATGTTATAATATGCAAAAAGCACCTGTAGCTGAGAATATAAACAAGACAAAACATACAAAGCATGCCCTAACATGACATCACCTGCACAGCTCAAATTTACACAACAAGCACGTGAGCTGTAGAAGACAAGGCACAAACAAATATGACATATTTTAACATGAGAGCAGATTGTAAGTAATAATATGCATACATGTGATAATATGCAAAAAAGCAGCTGTAACTGAGAAAAGAGAAACAAGCCAATACATAAAAAAACATGCCCTAACATGATACACACAAAAAGCACGTGAGCTGTAGAAGACAAGACACAAACAAATGCACTGACATGACATACAACAGAGGTCGAATGTACGCAGTGACTGAGGAGACAGAAGATGCACGCCCTGAAGCATTTCCTGAGCATTAATTACCTCGGCAACTCGGGTGGCATGTGGTCGTCCCGGAGCTTGGACGTGAAGGTGCTTGGCGGGGCATTCTGGAGCGGTGAAGTCCTGCTTTGCCGCTGGTGATGATTCTTCCAGAAACGACTCCTGGAGAGTCGGTGCGGAGCAGTAGTGAGGCAGAATTACCACCGGATGCTGCTGCGTCGTCGAACCGGGATCCGCTGCCACGATCGCCAAGAGCCAACACAAGAAGAGGATAAGCACTCTCTGAATCGATTGAGAGCTCGCGCACCGGACGTTCATCATGAAATGAGGCTGAATCCAGTCTCCTCCACACCCTAACCTGCCCACTTCAAACCCTAATCCTGTCCCCTCCAAACCCTAATTCTGTTCCTAGTATCACATTCTGGTCCTGTTTTCTTTCTTTCTTTCCATACCCTCAGATTCTGCAACTTCACAAGCAAGTTATCAGCCTCTAAACCCTAACTCTGCAACCTCACAAGCAATCTATCAACCCTACACCCATTCTGAACCCTAACTCTGCAACCTCACAAGCAATCTATCAACCCTACACACATTCTGAACCCTATCGCTGAAGTATTACAACCAATTTAGCAACCCTAAACCCATCCTGAACCCTAACTCTGCAATATTACAAGCAAACTATCAACCCTACAACCTTTCATTCTAAGCCCTAAACCAATCAACCCCACGTCACTGTGTTTACTTTAAAGATGCGTACGGCTACCTTTACCTTTAAAGTAAAGATGGGTTCGATGTATACCTTTGAAGCAAATAACCTTTCATTTTTCTTGTATTTGCTTTGAAGGTATCCAAACACATCTTTAATATATATCCAAACACAGTATTTGTGAAACTTTTTTCAAATAACTAAAGTATTGATCTAAAACTCTGTGTGTAGGTTATTTCATATGAACACATTTAGTGTGAGAACTTTTGGAAATTAAGAGGGAAAGAAAAAGAGATTATTTGACGTAGGTGGGAGAGTTGGTTATTCATGTGATAAACTTTGATTTTTATTATGATAAAAGAATGTCTTTCAAAAACGAAACTCATTCTTTTTCTGACAAAATATTACCAAAAATAATATTCGGATGGTTTACAAATGGCGTATTTTGAAAATATATATTGACAACCCTTTTATATTCTTACAATGTTCCTCAAATGTTTTATTTTCAATTCATGTAAGTGGGGCATTTCCAAGTCCGCCTTATAGAGAAGTGTTTATCCTTTGCTTCTAAGGAAAATTTAATTTTCTTTCAATTCTATTTAAGACTTGTTGATGATGGTAGTTTTTTTGGATGAATAGACAATTATTCATGTTCATACCAAAATGAATGAGTGTGGAATTATCTTTTTAAAAGTTTTATGCAAAGGGCAATGAAGAGGATTTGGAACCGAAAATTGGAAGAAGAAGAAGAAGAAGAAGTCCCGCCTCCGAAGGGAATTGGCGTGGATTTGGCCCCTTTAAAGAAGTTTTTGGTGATTCATTTTATGTTTAGTGTAGTTTAGGAATGGATTTTGTTACTAGATCTAACATATCTAAACAAAGCAATAAAATGAATAGAGTGTGATGAAATCCATCAAATAAATAATTTCTCAGGGACTAAGACTATGTTTCACCAAAACCACCTCAAAATTGCCTTTTAAAATTAGTCATTGCAAGACTAATTGAAACAACATTTTACTATTTTCAGCAATAGGATTTTTAAGCCTAGTCCTAGATGAAGACACTCAAAACATTTCATAAACTTTGGCCGCACAAACTGTAGAATACATGCATTTGAATAGTGCAATATGGTTTTTCCGAGCCTTGTGTAGACATGGTTAAAGTACTTTGACTCAAGACAATGGCATATCATTCGACTACACATTGACTTTGTAATTTTATGGATCTATGTAGGCTACCTTGTTAGGTTATTGCATGCCAAAAAAACACAAGTAATGGAGGTGTTTACAATAAGAAAAATCGACTTGCAATGACTAGTGGTATAGAAAGTAGCTATTTGCTTAGGAAAGCACTTTTGTTTTTGAAATATGAAATTATTGGTGGATCTAAAATTCGAACGGTGGATAGAATCCTTATGCCTTCCTCTATAAGGAGAAGAATTTTTTTTGAAAAAATTAAAATCTTTAATTTCTACACATATTTAAGTAATAACAATGAATGTTGCTAAGAACTTTCCTTTACCGCTACCCGCCGCAAAAAGGTGCACTATTCAAGTTCTATAGTAATATTATAAAGCTCTATAGTACCCTATCTGACATGCCCGCTCTTTTTGTTTGAAATTAGAACCCTATAACTTTAGTCTCGTGGGTTTGTTTTTAAATCTTCTTTCCCACAAAACTACAACTCACTCACATCTCTAATATAAGTTTCAGGTATTGATGATCTAAATTGACGATGGTATAAGCTACCATAAATCACTAATAGCCCCTCCCAGGACTTTTGGTCTTCATGAATTAAAGATGTTTGTCTTACAATGAAGTTTGGCTATGAAATATGTCTTTTTAACGGCATTGACACCTTGGGCACGGCCAAGCCGGTTGACCGTGTCTGATTTGGGAATTAAAGACCGTCGACCTTCCCAGTTCAGACCCGCAACGTCTCCACGTCATCGGTCAAAGCCATAGTATGTGCAGGAAAACCAGGGACTGCATCAAATGTCAAATTTTGACCTCCAACCTCCACCCACAAAATCCCAAGTCTCTTAGCCACTATCCACCAGCAATTCTAGCTCACTTGATCAAGAAGAAGAAGAACTCCAATTTCCAAGGAGGGCCAACATGAATAAAGTGTCTATTTGTACCACCACTAAGTCCACATCCATCGGATATGGGTTAGTAGTGCACTTTGTAGCTGCTATAAGGTACACATAACATTTAGTAGATGGGAGATATCCACCCTTTGTTTAAAGGAATCAAAAGCCAATTTGGCAAATGATTCTTCATCTACAAATACTAGAGGTTGGCTCATCAAAGAAATCAAGAGGAAAAGACAAGATGACATTGGTGAAAGGTTGTGAGGAAATCGTAAAGGCAACCTACATTGATGGCACATGTTTTGTTTAGAAGATTTGCTTTTAGATTTGACCGCATATTTGCACATCAATCATTGTAACGGTATATCTTATCTTCCTCTTTCTTATATGTTAGTTTCTTTTGAGATTTCTCTTACACTCTCTTTCAATATGAAATAGGTGAGTCTTAACACTACTACTCAATGTTATGTACCCCTCCATGACCAACAAATTAAGCAATGTGCATACAAGGAGAACCCAAATAATAACACATTTTTTTAATAATAATAGCCAATAGCTTACAATCTCAACTTACTTGATTTCATAAGTTTCCAATGAGATGTGAATTGGTTAAGAATTTTTAAAGTGGTCACTCATGTTTAGCCTGTTTCTGCCACTAGGTACCTTCCATTAGCACCAACCAAAAGTTAGGGGTCTTGACCAATAGTAAGCCTTAACCCTTCTGAGGACGAGAGACCATTTTTGTGCCATTTCGCCATGATAATCTTGATAGCAAACACTACAGGCTACCTCCATTAAAGACTTAAACTATGATAAAGAATTGGAAGAAGATGGGCATCTATTAAGACCGGCACCACGAAAATCAGTGCAAGCATCAGCGAGCTACAATAATTTCCGTGAAGTGGGGTCGCAATGAGATGTACCCTCTATGTAGATGTTGTTTTGAATGATCGACAACACTTGTAGGCTTTTGCAGGCTAATAAAGCTCATTAGCCTTAAAGGGTTAATTTGGAGCTAAGAAAGAGTGAATGGGTGGTAATGGGGCAAACATGGGGTGGAATTGGGACCAAATATAAAATGGCAGTGATAGGAAGGTGGTAGCTATTGGCTAAACTACCTTAGCTGTCCTCAACAGGACGAGTAAGAGCAAGATGAATGTGATGAGATATGGATGCTCCTTCGATAATAACTCGGAATATGCTTTCACTCACTTTTTTGGGAAGAACATGTCTTCCCTCTGCCACTTGTGACCACCTCATTTGTCTTTCGAACGAATAAGAGTGGGTCGAGCCACCATCCGTTGCCACGTCGGCTCCCTATCCACGTCAGCTAAAACCTGAGTCATGCATAAATCAGGCTTGCTCGTGTTCCTTCACTGTCAGGTCTTGTCTTTGCATCCAGCATTTGATTCAGTTGTAGATCGCAATTCTTAGATCGGACCTTTGCCTTGAGATCTTAGTGAGCAGTTGGATTAGTAGATCATCATGGCTTATAACCAAGGGTTGGGAGGAGGCTATCCGCATGCGCATCCCACCACCGCCACACCAGGTATGGAACGGAGCCTTAGTTCTAGTTGGCTTTTCTAGGTGAGTCCAAAAATCTTCAGTAGCTGGGAAGATGGAGAATTTGGAGCTTGACTTTTACTTGCTGCGCAGGTACTGGCACCGGCTTGATGACGCCCGGGACGACGACCGCGGATCACATACCCGACGTCGTGATCGGGCACCAGTACGTTGCCCAGACGGTGCGGAGCTACGCAGTGTCGAAAAAGAAGATGTCGGTGAGCAAGGGCGACTGGACGATTACGGACCAGTTCGGACACAGCTCATTCAAAGTGGACGGGCGCGTTGCGAGCATGCGTGACAAGCGGTACCTGCGTGATGCAGCCGGGAACAAGATCTTGACCATGAAGAAAAAGGTAAGCAAACACCAATGCTTAAATCCACTTGCACACACGACCATCTACAAAGAAAGGAAGGGTTGTTCACCTGGTTCAAGGAAGAGTGCAATTCACCTGCAATCTGATAACGTTTGATCTCTTTGGCAGTTGATTACCATGCACGACACATGGGAGATTCTGGCGGGCGATGGCGACAAGGTCGTGGCAACATGTAAGAAATCTTCCTTGGTGCAGTTCAAGACCGCCATGGATGTCATGCTTGCATCCAGCACGACCGGGAAGCACACACCTGACTACCAAGTGAAGGGCGACTTCTTCGACCGGAACCTGACAGTCTTCAAGGGAGCTGAACAAGCTGCTCTGGTAGGATACGCATTCAACGAGAGAAGTGGAATTTGAAAAATGTTGTGTGGCTATAATTTCTTACTTTAGTGGTTTTATTTGTGGGACAGATCACGCGGCAGATCACGTTTACAACAGCGATTCTGGACAAGGACACATTTGGGGTGACAATCTTCCCTGGTGTTGATGAAGCGCTTGTTTTCGCCCTGGTTGTTGTTATGGACGAAGTGTTCCTCCACGACAACGGCTCCGACTCCGATTAAACATCTGTAGGTCATAGCGACTTCCGAGGTCAGCGAGAGTGTTAGAATACAGATAAATACACATGTAAGTTTTTTATACATAGAAATTCAGTAAAAAATCTGTTTACAGATCCGCAATGTATTCAGTGCTCCGAGCCATCAGTTATGTTACATAAACTCCCATAATTAGCTATCAGTGCCTTGTCATTGAAAACATCTCTGCAAAAATTCAAAACTGACCTATTAGCTACGTAATTAGTGTACAGAGGTAAGATCACTTAAGGAACGGGAGCTCCTGGTGTGATGCTTGCTAAAAAATCTGCTAGCGAATCCAAATACCCTGCCACCTGCGATTGACCAACAGTTCCAAGAGTCAGTACATTCTGTTGGCCATATCAACACATAAGATCCACTTACGTAAGCATAATAATCTCAATAACAACAAATCAAATCGATACCACATTCAGCGTTTTCGAAACCAGAGATGGATGGCTTCCGTTACTACACATACATGGAGAATCTCCTGACTAGGCACATCCAGAGAATTACCTTTAAACACACATACAACACGCTTTATCCTATCAGAAACGATTAGATGACCAAGCACTAGTACAGAAGTGGTGGTACTAAAAGCTTTGGTGTAAGTGGACAAATCTTGGTGTTCAGGTTCGGTGTAGTACCACCACTTCTGTACTAGCGAAGATATAGAGCACTACACAGCCAAACAAGTCTTAAAGATCCTGACTCTTGAACACAGGAATGCTGAGATCGCTTACTTGAGCTAAGATACCCTTGCCGGTGTAGCCTTCCAAAATAATCCCAACTGTCAAACCTAGCACTGCCCATCCTCCATTAATTGCTTCGATTCTTTGTTGTTTCTGTGCACCATACACAAAGCCGTACAATCAGAAAACACTGTCACGTCACAATACTACCCCCCTTTGATTGGTCACATTATCAACTGAAGATCATTCTTCTAATGCCCTTCTCCTTACCTTCGCAGATTGCAAATCATTTCCAAAATCTCAGTTGCTTTCAAGATAGAGCAGGGAATCTGACCTGAAATGCTAAGCGTTCTTGGAGTAGCTTCCATTCGACAGCAGCCAAACGCTTCGCCTCCAAAGGATCGACCATCAACACTTGCTTAGGAGCTGCTTTTGAACGCCGAAGAGGTCCACTTGTAACTGGCTTCCCCTAAATCCAGAGACGTGTAATAAGTTTCGTGTAAATATCAGATCAATTCCATCTGAAAGTCATTGAACAGAAAAATAAAGTAAAATAGCAGCGCATCTACGTTTTAACAGAACACTACCATATCGAACTCTACACAACGTATGTAAGAACCTAGCATTTATTTCGCTAAAAACCTCAGTTCAAAAACCAGTAACTAAAAGCCCTGAACACAATTCGGCTGATAACAAGGCTGTCTTCAGAAATCAAAGACACATAGTCTGCAATATCATGGACACTAAAAGTATGGACTCGAATCCGCAGAAAGGAAAGCAGGAGCCTACATCAATTTCGACTGCCGCCTGCACACGTAACCGGCTGCCTTTCTTCACGTTCCCTAATCTCGAAATCCTCCCTAATCCAAAGCTGCTAATGCTAGCGCCTGTGTACAACCACAAAAGAATAAAACAACAGGACGTAAATTCATGAGACGAAAAAGATAGACATTCGTATCCACACTTCTGCAGAAAAATTATCCGATAAATCACTCGACGAAAAAGCCACAACACCTTCAATCCAAATTCACTTTCAATTTCGCTATCCTAACATTCAGCCGCATTCCAAAACCTCGTCCATGGTCACCACTTCAAGTAAAGCCTTTCAAGAAAAGATTGCATATGCCAAACCCCGGCGCAAGAGCCACACTGCGGCGCTTAAGGAATAAAACAACATGACGTACGTACATGAGACGAAAAAGATAGACATTCGTATCCACACAATTCTGCAGAAAAACTATCCGATAAATCACTCGAAGAAATAGCTACAACACGCTCAATCCAAATTCACTTTCAATTTCGCGATCCTTACATTCAGCCGCATTCCAAAACCTCGTCCACGGTCACCACTTCAAGAAAGCCTCTGAAGAAAAAATTGCAATCGCCAAACCCCAGAGGCTCTTAAGGAAAAAAAAGTAAGACCTCGGCTACGATATCCCTCGCCCTCAAGCCGTTCAATGCAACGGAACGAAAACTCCAGCGACATAATTCCTCGAAGCAACATTTCTGGCCACCAATTGGCAGGTAAAGTTACCTCGAAGTGAAGCCCTTCCACTCGCCTCCGCCGCGGGAAGGTGCGCGCACGAGCAGAGCGCTCCGGACGCCATCGCCGCGGCACTCATCAACGACGAGAAGACAAAAGAAAAACAGAGCTTGCGTCTGTGCGGGAAGCGATAGCTGTGAAATTGGGCAGTTGAAGGGCGGGGGTCACAGGATGATTAGACCAGTGCGACGCGCACAAGAGGCTGCTACTCCGCCACGGCCTTCTGCCGGTCGTCCTGCCCAAGTCCACCGGCTATACCCGGTGGACCACCGGTCTCGACGAAAAATCGTACTGTATTCCCGTCTAAACCCTTCACTACACCTAAAACCGAGATCATCTACTGAGGAGGTAGATCGAAGAACTATTTTCGACCAATGACTATCCTTTCTGGATGCATTTTCACAAAACCGTCATGGGGCCTGAAACGGATATAGGGTACATTTCTAGATGGGAAAGTTGGCAGGTCGCAGAGCACATAATATTGAATAATTTGGAGGTTTTTACAAGTTCACATGACAACCTCCTTTCTTCGAAAATCTGCGACGTGTCTGAGTTGTTGATAGAACTTGCAGATTGACTGTTACTCGGCTTCATTCTAGAGTCGTGCAAGTTGGGATGATGACTACTCAGATGTTGTGCTCCGTTAATGCACAGCGAACTCATGAAATTCTTCCACGACGATTGATCTTACTTTCTAAACTTTTTCTGATAGTAATTGAAGGAATATTATCTACGACATCGTTTATTTTACTAGGATGAAAGAGGAATGGATCTGTGAGTATACATACTCACGGGATTGACAAGTTAGTTGGACTCTGATGATGCTTAGGGCCACATCAACGCGTGCGTAGTGGGCACCGGTGTGCATTAATTTACAGTGATGAGCTCATGCGGATATTCGCCAGCTTCAAGTTTAGGGGCACGCCTCGGCAGGTAGGCTTGTGAATGAATGATCCCCGCTTCTCGAGGCGACGAACAGACACAGCTAAACCCTCCTCTCGAGGTCGATCGCACAGCACTCACCAGTATATGTAGAAAAGCCAGAGCACAAGCCTTCTTTGTCGTGGTACATCATCGATCATTCAGGTAGGCTCCGTTGCTTCGTTCCTGAGTTCACGTTACTCTAGTCGATTCTTCTAACTCGCTATTTCTGTTCATTGGTAGTCGTACGTGATCTTTATGTTACTTCTGAGTTACACACTGTGTACAGATCTAGAGCTCTTCTTGCACATGACTTCTGTGAGCCTGGTGTACTTACGGCAGCTAGTTGCATGACTCTTTTTCCTAATCGCATGATCTTTTCCATCATTACAGTGGATCCTCGACGTCCAGCATCATGAGGACATCCTTAGCCCTCGCCGCGGCAGCGCTGCTGTTGTTCTTCGTCCTTCCTGATTGCTGCGGGGCTACATCGCGAGTCCTGGCCGCGGAGGGGGTATGTCACACTTTCGACCTCTCTGTCGAAAATTACGAGGTCTCAGGCGTGGGCCTGCCCACCTGGCAAGTGCGCATCGCGAACCTCTGCACCAACCCGCGGTGCAGTATCTCCTCCGTCATCGTGCACTGCGGCCAATTCCACACGGGGGGTATTCTCGTGAACCCCAAGGTGTTCCGGCGCCTGGACCTTAAGCAGGGGACGTGCATCGTCAACGACGGGGGGGTGGTGCGGAACGCGGACACAGTCGTGTTCCGGTACCGCGAGATCTGGAAGCAGCCCATCACGTTCATGTCCGCAAGAATCGTCTGTCACTGATCCTTGGCCACAACAAGAGAGTGCACTGTGATATGGAGCAATAATCTTAGGCTTGTTGTTGTCTCGTCGATCAACTTCTTCACTGATCTATGACAACATGGGAGTACTGTGATATCAAGCAATAATCTTAGGTTTGAGGTTGTCTTGTTGATCATCTTCTTCGATGATCCGTGGATTGTTTTCAGCAGCTAGCTGTTTCTTCAAAATAAATCTCCACAAATTTCCACAGTGAATACCAAAGGAATCCATAACCTTCTCCTGTCGCTGACATTATGCTGACAATGAGGTACCACAGATACCAAAAGTATATGTATGAGATACCACAGATACTTGCCAGATCATGATTGACAAATTATCAGCAGTTTGATATAAAAGTTGAATATTTAATATCTAAACTTCGCACAAACAAGAAGAAAGGTGAAAGGTGGCTAATATTTGTGGTATCTTATACGAATACTTAAATTTTCGATCTCAATGACGGTTTGAATTTATTTAAATAAAATTAGAGCAATGTTTTTTTTGGATTTGAGCTGAGCTAGTGCCAATTTGGGATAGTTTTATTTAATCTTTGAAAATTCTTCACTAGTTCTAACCAAAAAAGTTACAAAACAACCCATTCTAGTGCAGAGAATGAAAACAGAGAAGAAACATGCTACATCCGGTCTTGGAAGGGGAGCTATTGAGATACTTGGAACTTTGGCAGCATATCACAAAATTTGGCATCTAGAAAATTTGTGAAAGCTAAGGACGTTGAAAACTGTTCTAAGCCATTGATGGTGGAAAATGCCGCCTAAGCTCGCAATTGTACCTCGCCAGCACTTCAAGACCGAATAACATCTCTTCCAGGAAACAACCGTCATTGAAGGCCAGCAGGGGGGTGAGAGTCGATGATAATAAATTTGTATGTATATGCCTTGACACCTGGTCTTTCCCCTTGCAAGATAACCCTAACTAGTGTACAAGTTCAAATGACGAACTTCCTTCTTCGAGAAATGGCACCACTTCATTGTCATCCATTTGTCTGAGTTGTTGACATTGGAACTTGAAGACCAGTTATCGTTAGACTAGTGGTAACGGGTTCTAGAGTCGTGCAAGTTGCGATAATTACTACTCAGACGATGTGCACAACGTCGAACTCATGACATTTTTCCTCGACAAGTCACAATTCATCTCACGTTCTAAACTTTTCTGATAGCAATTAAAGGAAGATTATCAATCTACATCATTAAATTTTCGAGGATAAAAGAGGAATGGATCCGTAATTATACATGTTCACGAGATTGACGTTTGGAGATTGGAGTTAGTTGGACTCTGATGCATAACAGGGTCACATCAACGCGCGCGTAGTGGGCACGGGTGTGCATTGATTTCCAGTGATGAGGTCATGTGGATATTCGCCAGCTTCAAGTGTAGGGGCACGCCTCGGCAGGTAGGCTTGTGAATGAATGATCCCCGCTTCTCGAGGCGACGAACAGACACAGCTAAACCCTCCTCTCGAGGTCGATCGCACAGCACTCACCAGTAGTATATGTATAAAAGCCAGAGCACAAGCCTTCTTTGTCATCGTTCATCGTGGTGCATCATCATCGATCGTTCAGGTGGGCTCCCTTGTTCGGCCTAGAATTTCTTGGCTGCTTTTTCTGCTGTTACTCTAGTCGATTCTTCTCACTCGCTAATCCTGTTGATTGGTAGTTGTACGTGGTCTTTGTATTGTTTGCTTGCTTCTGTGTAGAATTGTGAGGGGTGATGTCAGCCTGAAGAGTAGCTAGATATCGTGTTCCCAACTGGTTGTGGATGTGCCGCCACATTTTGGATTTCCAAGATGTAACAACAAATGGATGTTGTTGCCGAGAGGGGGAGTTTAGGGTACTGTATGCCCTGCATGTGAACTGGTGTTTCATAAATCCGGGAGCCACGAGGAGCCTTATTATGTGCGGTGTGTGGTGACGATGCTGCAGGGATTCATCTACAGAAATATGGAGCGCGCGGTCATGTGGTTGGGCAGGCTGAGGTTGGTTCTGCTTTTGTCGCTGTGGTATCCTGGTGCGCAGGCCGCCCGGATGCTAGGCGAGCTTCCGCCGTGCAAGGACGTGTGGGGCGGCATTCCGGGGTGGGACTGCTTCGACCCGCCCACCCACGACCTGCCCCCTTGCGACTTCCACCACCAGAGAGCCGGCATCGACTGCTGGCCCAAGAGCCCCCCGAAAGCCGCAGAGGAGTTCACGCTGCTCTCGGACAACAATGGACCCGGTCGTGTCGAAGGTGCACTCCCCTCGTGCAACGGCGTCCCCGGCGGATTTCCATGCTTCGACCCGCCCAGCACTCCCCTTCCACCCTGCGACTTCAAGCACCGGAACCCCGGTGTGGACTGCTCCACGGCCAGGCCAGCTCCTCCAGCCCCGAAGGCGGTGATCTCAGCCGCTGCACCGACTCAGGACTTGGACAACATCAATGCTGCTGCTCAGAGTGTGCAGGGCCAGCTCCCGCCGTGCAAGGACGTTCCTGGAGGAATCCAATTCTGGGACTGCTACGACCCGCCCGCGACACCGCTTCCGCCATGCGACTTCAAGCACCAGAACCCCGGCATCGACTGCTCTACGGACTCCCAGAAGCCCAGGCCCCCTCCAGCGCCAAAGGCGAAGAAGCAGGGAGACTCGCTTTAGGCTGGAGTAATTGAGTTCGCGGAGTAGAACGAGTGCAGCTTTAGCGGAGCTGATCCATCCTGGTCATAGAGTTTGTTATGAACCGTATGTAGCACTCATCGTGTTGTGGAACCCTTGCCGTGAATAAAAGATCACATGAGTGACGATCTGCATATTTTTCTCTAACCTCAGTCTGCACCTTGTGTGATCTCTATGCCCGAATGGATGTGATAGTACTTAATGGATGATCACGACTCGAATCGCCAAACGGGATGTCTAGATTTGATATACAATGGAATTTATGATACCAGAAATAACCTTTGCATCATACCTCGTACAAGTTTATAAAACCACGACCACATGAACATGAAGATTGTGAGTCGATTTGGGAGAGATGTTGGAGAACTTGGCATAAACTCTGGGAAATTTGGGGTACTAAGGGGAAGCTTCAGATAGCATTAGATAGGGCCCGATAGTGAGTACTTTTTGCACTCATCCGTTTCATTGGTGCAATAAAATAGAGCATGAGATGCTCTCACTCTATTATATTTAGTTCGTTAGTTAGTTACTCTGATCTTTAGTTAGTCAGATGATATTTAGTGAGCTGGATATTGGATGACATTCATCCTTGAACTATGTCTTCTTTCGAGACGTACTTAGTGTCTGTGGTCGACGATGACATTGCTGTTTCTCGGCTGTTGTTTGCTTTCTCGTTTTTGTCATTTTGAGCATCCGCTCTTGGCCATAGCTTGTATACAAGTCTGATGTCGTAAGTCTGTGTGTGTATTGACAATAACTAGCACCGGCCTTTTCATCCTTAGCTCATCCAGTTCTAGTTACTAATCGCTCATCCTCCGTAGATACAGCACTCGCGGTTTTAGGCGTACTTAAACGAGGCATCGCTTCACAGTAATCCAATTGAAGCATACGCTTCTGACACTCTTGATGCTCAATGCTGTTTCCAACACATTCACCTCTGAGCTCAAAGTGAAGCAAACTGCACCTGGGGGTTAATTCACAATAACAGGATCACACCTTAATAACAACACAATCACAACACACAATCACGCTACTGTAGTTGGAGATTTACATGGAATCACTTGCTTAGGTTCAGCTAGCCGCTCCTGTCTATGTGCTGGTATCGTCGCACAAAAGTGTCCTTATTATCATAGGACCCCGAGCTGCGCCCTAAGCGTTTTATTCTAGTGCTCCTGAATCATACGTCTGACCTGCCTTGAACTCTTACAAGCCTTACAAGCTGCGCTAGTCCAAGCTGCGCGATGATTCGGATGAAAGACTGTACAGCAACAAAAGATACAAATATACGCCACATGATCATGACTGGCGCTACAGCTCACAACTGCGACATCGCAAACACATGCAGTGTACCCGGCCCGCAGAAGCCAGCGTCTCAGTCCATCGATGCAGCACTCGAACATGTGGGCTCACTCAACACCTGTCATGGCAGGTGCGAACACCACATCGCCATCCACGAGCCAATGGCACGCCTCCTCTCCACGTGCAATCTTCAACGACGCAAACGCAGGGTGCCTCGGCAGCCATTGTGCCGTGTTGATGTGGCAGATCCCCACAGCCTGGATGGGGGTGGCGCTGCTGTCCTCCGGCTTCACAGTGGCCTGCACCACTTTTGTGCCCGTTACACGGTGGCAATGAAACAGCATGGACGGGAATGGGATGTGGTGGCACACCACGATCCGTCTCCCTTCTTCCAACGCACCCTTGGCCACGTCCATCACCGTCACGGAAGACTTCACTGCCGGTGGGGATGCCGCGGCGCCGCGAGTCGAGTATGTCGTCACCTGGTGTCCCAGCTCGCCAGCAACTAAAGCACCTGTTGGTGTAAAACCACACTTGTACCATAATTGTAGACTAACTTATTCTCAGATCTCAGGATCTCTCGTGTACTTAACACGCACCTTCAGCCAAGCAACCTATCTTGAATGTTACATTGCAACATGGTATCAGAGCGTGTGACAAAGTGAGCTTTGCTCCTTACAGGAAGAGAGACCTAGAAGAGTCAGATCTGAGAGAGATCTAGTTGATAGAGATGGCAGAGTTTAGCAAGAGTTCGAATTGTGAGGTAGGAGAGTCTAACAAGCTTGTTGGACCTCTCAACTATGGAAATTGGCAGATCAAGATGACTGCAATACTGAAGAGAGAAGGTTTATGGCCACTAGTAGGCACTAAGATAATTACGAGTGTGTATCCAGTGACAGTAGAAGGTGTAGCATACACAGAAGCGAAATTGAGTGAAGCAAAACAACGTGCATTAACAGGTCTTACCATGTCGGTAGGTGATAACCTACTTAGAACAATTAACCAACATAACGATCCTGCCGATGCTTGGAGCATGCTTCTTGCAATGTTTTCTGCAGGAGATCAGCAGCAAATTCAGATGATCAGCAACAAACTACACGCGATCTCTATGAGAGAAGGAGAAGACATCAACAATTACCTCACCACCGCGATGGATCTACGCAACGAACTCAGAGGCTATGGAGAGGAGATGACTGACAAGACTCTTATCAACCTCGTCCTCAACGGCTTACCCAGCAGCTATGATGTTGTGATGCAAGGTATTACGTATCTTGACAACCCAAAATTTGAAGTTGTTATGGGAAAACTAATCACTGAATCGCACCGTAAGACACTAAGAGAAGAGAAGATGGGCCACAGTGAAGCACTCGCAATCCATTACAATAGGAGTCTTCACAGTGGGCAGCGTGGAGCACCTCCTTGGCATCATGTCGGCGCACGACCGGGAGGAGCGTCGGCAACATGGCGGCCCCGCAGTGCTCACGGCGTTGGGCAATGGGCGTGGAGGCCAGGCGGCGCACCCCGACCCCCAGCCACAAGTCCGCCGCAAGCAGCCCCGGG
>OZ020517.1:4678416-4762765 GCA_963971425.1 Bryoerythrophyllum caledonicum | reverse complement strand
CTCGGAGGATACCGAAGCCTTGAAGGAGTCGTGCGTGATTGAGATTCAATATTGTCGGCCGGGACCACCTAAAGGGTTGCAGATTTGCATGATCTCCATGGCCACTGGGCCACGTCGTGAAGTCAAGAGCTGGTAGCTAGCTGGGCCTGCACGATGACCCTTGCAGTGCACTGGTCCTCTAGCGGTGATGGCGATCACTTGCCAGCTTCGACTACAATTATGAATCGAAATTTTGTACATTGAAATTGGATCTCCTCTGTTGATCATGCAGTTAGCCGTGAGTCGCTTTTTGTACGAGACTCACTTTAGAAGACTCATCCCTTAATGTGTCATTACGCACTTGTTAACTTTGCGATAGCTGAAATCAGCGGGCAATCAGTTTCCGCTTGCTTCACCATCAAATGATTATGTTTGCTTCACCATCAAATGATTATGTTATGCAGTAGCTGAGATCCATGTACACACCGGCCGATAGTACAACGTCTATGCTTGAGCGATGAATCTTTCGCTTGGGAAATCCTTGCATTTGATCAGTATGTAATTTACCGGCATTGACAGGGCATGTTACGTCAACACACAATGCTAGAGTTTAAGCTAACTTATCCAAATCTGTCATTGCCAAGTTGGAGATCCATTCCTCAGAGGCTGATTGGATGGAGTTCCTGGTAATTTCGGTACTAACTAACCTCCGTGAAGATGCTCGTAATATAAAGCTCTTGACTTCACGACATGGCCCAGCGGCCATGGAGATCATGCAAATCTGCAACCCTTTAGGTGGTCCCGGCCGACAATATTGAATCTCAATCACGCACGACTCCTTCAAGGCTTCGGTATCCACCGAGGCCCACCCGGGCAGGGCAAGCAGATGCACGCAAAGTGCACTCGGGCAACATGGCACCTCGAGCACCTCCGGCAACTGAAAACTCCTGTGGAGTGTAAAGAAGCGCTCTCCTCGACTCAAATCATAACTACCCACGCTCTACTCGGCACTAGGTCAAACTCTAGCTCAGCTAGCTTCTTGGAGTGCAGCTCGCCTCAGCTTCCTCAGTGTTGGAGTTCCCACTGCACCACGCGTCCAAATTTTTGTTCGAGCCTTATTGCGGCAAGCACGTATGTCTGTCCTCATGGCTCCTACAATGGCGGCTATCAGCTGGCTTCTGTTCCTGTGGGCGTCGACCACATTGATGACGGTAACTTCATATGATCATGCTTTCATCCGAGCCATTTATTGCCTTATCTCCATGACCTGTTTGGTAATGTACATGCATGAGGCATTTGAGGTTTACTCGTTGTGAATACTGACCTCCACAAATTACTGGCCTCACACTGTACACATATCGAATGCATGGTACAGGGCGCGGCCGGCAGCAGGCCCTTGGCAACCGCTACCTCATCCGACTATCTCATTGCCGAAGTCTGCTCCAACAGCATCCTCATATCATGCGCCAATGGAGACGCCAACATGGCCAAGAGAATTCGGCAAGACGCATCCATCGTTACCATCAACGACCTCCAGGCGGATGTAGTTGTCAATTCTGTTCTCAAAATCTGTCGTGGCCAAGTTGGAGATCCAGTCGTCAAAGGCTGCTTGGATGGAGTTCCTGATAATTTCAGTACTAACCTCCGTGAAGATGCTCGCAATATAAAGCTCTGGTCGGTGGAAAATCAGTCAAGATTTGCTGCTTAAGCTTCTCACCGAACCTAAAGAAGATGGAAAATCAGTCAAGATTTGCTGCTTAAGCTTCTCACCGAACCTAAAGAAGATGGAAAATCAGTCAAGATTTGCTGCTTAAGCTTCTCACCGATCCTAAAGAAGACTTCACCTAGCTGGATGACTGGGAGGCTCGAAAATATCACGACTAAGTTTCTGCCAAAGCCATAGAGAGGCACGACTTGATCAACAGATACCACTAGCTCTTACCAAGATTAAGTCATGAAGTTCAATGGGTTGTTAATTTCAGTTGCTCAACATGAATAAGCGAGCATGCAGCGTAATAGCATGTCCACATGCGTCAAAGGAGTACAGAAAAGTGAAGTCGTTATTGTCGCCCTGAGATCAGGTGGGCCGTGGGGAAAGCTGTATGTGAGGAGCAGTGGTGAGGAAGTGGATCCATCGTCGTTCCCACGCGAGTGCCGAGGCATCCTCACGCCATGGTCATGAAGCATGCATGGAGGTGGACTGGCAAGGCCAGGTTCAGGCGCTGCAGCTGGCTTGAGCTTGAGGCCACTTTGCGTGGATAAACAAGCTGCATGGGCCATCAATGTGTACTTGCTCTTTTCCCCCATCCTGTGTGTACTAAAAGAGCAAGTACATTCAGATTTATAATTCTACTTCTGTGTTTCAGCCTTTGTGAATCGACATTATAAGTTTTCCCAAACGAGAGCTTTGCGGAGGAATTTTTTGTATGGTATCATTGTTGAAAGTTTGGTTTTATTGACAAAGACATTTTTGATACCTATAGAACTACTTTGAAAAAAGATAGTGGAGCAGAATGGGTCCCTCCTATTGCCTTTTCGCGTGCCTCATGTTCGTCGGAGGAGGGGAAGCGATAGAGGAGCGAGAAGTCAGAGAGGTGCGAGAATGGCGAGAAGTCGGAGAGGTGAAAAGTCATGAGAAGTGCGTGCACGTCGGCACTGCCTTAAAGACATCGTAACGTCCACTCTCTCCTGTTGGAAAATGCACACAATGTTTCTAGGTATGTGTTGCAATGCAGGGGAATTGGGTTTTTGAGCGAGTGTGAGGGATTTTGGGAACAATTTTGTGATTCGGTTGAAGGTTATGTGCTGATCATCGTATTTGTGGATTCCTGGAGGGGTGTGTGGGTTTCGTGTGCATTGTATTGAATGTTTTACGTGGTTTTGTGTGAGATGGACTCCAGAAGCGATTTAGGGTTTCAGGTGTGACTTCAAGCACACAGGTGTGAGCTTTCGTCTGAACGGATGATTCATTGTGGTGGAGCAACTTGTGAATTCCTGGTCTTAGTTACACTCCAGGATTTGGTTACAGTTTTGAGATGCATAACTGTGTTTCGGGATGGCTTGTTCTGTTTGAAATTACACTGACATCATGCTGAGAAGGAAATTGTATGCTCGATGACAAAACTTACATGCTTTTATTACATATTGGAATCACGGAACATCTGTGTGGGCATTTGTGATAATCAATTCTCGCGGTAGTGGAACAGTTTCACGAACAATTGGTTTTTATATTCATGAGGATTGTTTCATTTCTGCTTGTGAAGCGTTACGAGTCTTTCCATCTGAAAAGACAGATTTAAAGAGGTATCACAAGCGGCTGAATGTTTGTCGACAAAAATGGTGGTGATTACTGTATGCTACAGTGTTTCTCATATAACCGTACTTTTTGTTGGGGTGAGAGGTTTATCTTGGGATTTGGTGTACTGGTTTTGGCATTTGGGAAGATCCTGAAGTCAATATTTGGTGAGCTGGGTTGTAACTTTGAGAGCTGTCATAAAATTGATCGATTCGTCGTTATTGCAGGATGAGCAAGCGACGCAAAGTATCATTTGTCAAACCAAGCAAAGAAGTAGTATTACGTTTATTAAATCACAATGCAATTGCTTACAATATTCACGAACACATGCTCCGTAACCATCCAGTGAAACTCTCAAAGGTAAGCAAGAGAAAATCATGCTGAAAAGCATGTATGAACAACACATCAACCCCGTGATCCTAGTCTAAGTTACCTGATCTTCGGACTAATCTCTATCCTGTAAAACCTATTTCACCAGCCATTGAACAACTACCATACCTAGTGGTCACTTTCAACATCTCTGTTGAGAGAAATATGTTTACATGACGCAATGATTTGGACACAATGGGTATCACCAAAATATTATATGGATAGCACCTTGATATTACATGGGTATCACCGACGTATCATATGGCTAGCACCTTGATATTACATGCGTAATCACTTGAACAAAAGAATGATATTTTCCAAAATATTGGACAACTCTCCATTTTGAATATGGTAGACCCTTGCTTTTGTTCCGCTATTATCATGGGAACCTTGCTTTCGCCGCTCTATTATTAAAGGACCAAGGCTTGTTTTTGTTGTCTTCGTATTACAAGACTAGACTTGCTTTTGTCACACTATTATTATGAGACTCTTCCTTAGCGTATGCATTCACATGTAGTCTATGTATTTTTTTCTAGTGTATATATTCTCCTCTAGCGTATGTATACTCCTTGTTCTCCAAGAGTGTATGTATTCTCCTTTAGTCTGTGCATTCTCATCTAGCGTATGCATTCTCATCTAGCGTATGCATTCTCCTCTAGTGTATGTATTCTCCTCTAGCGTATGCATTCTCATCTAGCATATGCATTCTCCTCTAGCGTATGTATTCTCCTCTAGCATATGCATTTGTGAAAGGTGTATGCATTCGTGATAGGGGTATGCATTCGGGAAATATGGAAAATTACATAAAAAATCAAAATCAATTTTTAAAAATCTAGTAAATCATTAGAAGACTAGATTACCAAGATTTCACATGAAGGTCTGAAAAGTTTTACTGAAGTACTGCGTGATTGTGAGGACATTATGTTATGCACTGAGTTTTAGCAATGTCCTATTTCAAAAAATAATATTTCATATTCATTCCTTATTTAGACTTGATTTATTCTCTATGGATTCACCCCTACTAGATCATTCAACCGTGGGGGATGGATAACCTTTTTGACTATTTCCTTTGATTTCAGTTCATTATTTTCTTACATCATTTTCTTCTAGGTTTTTTTTTTTAATTCCTTTTAAAAAAAAGTTATGTCTCACTATTTAGCCAACATAAGGGGAATGCGTAATTGTTTTAACTTAAGTCTTAACCTCTAAACTCCCACGACAATTTCACACCAAAAAACACTTCAAAACTGTTGGTTCTAGTGGAATAAGTAAGGAAGAAACAACACACTTATATGTCTACTTCTAACCATAGAATTTGTGTTAAGTCTTGTTAAATAGAATACTTACAAAATCTCATCAACTTACACCGCACGGATTGAAAGATTATAGTGCGTGAAGTAAAGAAATGTGTTCATTTTCTTCATTGTGTTGTATAGATCAACAGACTTTGACTTCGTTTCCTGTCAAATGTTTGCACTACACAAGGTCTAATTTCAATACCATCATGTTGGGCATGGGATTGATACTAACCAATGATGGTAGGAATAAGCCTAATAGGAACCTCATGTTTGTAGCTTTCTATAAATGCTGTCCACTATCTCATCTGAAGTGTGATCATGGCTATATCCATTTAACCAATGAGTTGGTTTTGGTGACATTAGCACTTCTAGCAGAAATGTACAAAGGCAACCAATCTGAATAAGGTGTACTCAGATCAAGATTTTCGACAAAACACAACGTCCATTTCTGGTACCTATGCAGAGTCCAGCAATAATAAAGGTTATGGATATCAAATATCTCCTAGAAGACACTACGAAACTCAGAAGGGGCATCAAGATGACAACCCAAGTCTTTATAAGCAGAAACATGACATGATTCATTGTACACACCTTCCACACTAGACTACAGTTGATGAGAGATAGTATTTGCGGTCCAAAGAATAGAAATAAATGTAAGCCTAATCACCTCATTGAGTTGTCCTCTCCCCGTGCTAATCACACCCCATGGTACAGTAGCTATTTACAACTCTGAGCAAATTTGCTCGGGTGTTTCTTCCAGCCACACCCAAGCTCCACCGTCCCTTGGTTCCAAACTTGTAGAACAGATTCACAACCTGTTCTAAGTGTCGAAACAACCTGACAAAGCTCGAGCCTGTTTCTACACAGTAAGTTACAAATTAATCGGGAAAATCCCATCAACCTCTCCTCAACAGCAGCAGCAGCAGCTCAGGATACTAGAGCCCGTTTCTAGGCTGTAGATCAGGAAAGGTAACCTCAGGCCTGTTAGCGAAACTGGATTTCAAATATTCAGACAATAGAAGCCCATCTCAACACGCGATCACAATATGCAAATATTCTGTCGGACAGATGCGCTCCGGGAGAAGTTGACAAAGCACCCCTACTATCCTCCTTGACGACGTCCGCAACCACGGAAGACCATTCAGAGAATCGAGCCACAATGCAATGATATCTTGTTGGTGTCTAGGTAATACTCTGGTTACGACCACAATATTTCCTAAGTATTTGAAATTTCTTTTCCTTGAAATTTGCCACCAAATCTTTTCAGCATAGCTATTATTGCACTGGTGTTCAAGTGAGATTATTTTGACACATTAACCCCTAAACGCCCAAGGCGATTTTCCCTCAAAAACACTCCAAAACTGTCATTTTCAGCGCATTCAACTCAAAATGATACAAAATCTTTTTTTGAAAATCTAACCGTAGGATCTTGTTCTAAAGTTGTGTAAGAGTGTGTGGTGAAAATTTTGGTACGTATGAGGGCACAAATTGAAAGATATCAGGCTTCAGCCTTTGAAGTGAGGTCATACTAAACACCTTCAAGAAACTTTGACCACCTTCTATGGCAACTTATTACACTATGGGCCGTGAATTTATTATTTAAACTTGAAAAGGATCATGTTAGGCACATGTGCACCAAATTTTAGAAGTAGAGAAGGGGTAGAATTTGATGGCCACCCACTGAATAGGACAACACACTTTGAAATTTCATAACTCATTCACATTTCATATGAAAGCACTTGCATACAGCCCATCAAGTGCCGATTGGAAAACTGGCTCTAAATCCAGTGAAGATTTTTCAAACGATTCTTTAACCCCTAAAACCCTATTCAACCGTGAGTGAATGATTTGCGTTTTTGGCATGTACCTAAAATTTGAAAAACAATCTATTTCTTTTGAAATTTTCATACTATTTATATATTGAGTACCGTGCATTCGTAACCGTTGTCAAGCTTATCTGGGTAGTGAAAAGATTTTCCCGCTTTTGCTTTTATACCTTTTGTTTAACCCACTTTTGCTTTACAAATTTCATTTCAGGCTTTTTATCTACATATTTCGAAGTCTTGGCACTTTTTCTTTCAAGTGCCTTTATTTTAATGCTTTTGCTTTCCAACTTTACAATCTCAAAGAAATTTTCACCCTTTTGCTTTCTTCAACGCCATGAAAAGCAATCCTTTAAATTTATTTTTCCTTTCAATTAACAAATCTACTTTAAAAGTTTTTAGGTGAAAGATTTTAGATTTCATGGTAAATCAACACTTTTACTTTAAGACATCTACTTTAATTGAATTGGATTCCGTGCCATCAAGTTTATCCACATATCTGGAAGATTTGGCGCTTTTACTTTTTGAGGCTTTCACTTTGATACTTTTGCTTTGATACTTTTGCTTTGATGCTTTCACTTTGATGTTATATATTGAGTCGACAAAAATTCTACTAGTCAATCTTCAGCGCACCATCTACGTGACTATCGTATCTAGCATGGACTTTGAGGAGGCTGGATACAAACTCCTCAAACTCAAGTTGGAAGTTGGACAATAGGTATGGCTTTTCTTCTCCACACTTCCTTTTGTATTTGCTTCTGCGCTACTCTGCACTTCCACATCTGTGGTAGAGGTTTAAAAGAAGAACCTATGTTTACATTTTCAAATAGCTCATTTTGGCAGTCTTTAATCAATAAAATAGAGATTTCTCTAAATTGCCTTGGTCCTTTAGAAATTAAGGTAGGAAACTCCAAAATCGGCCAATGGCCCAATACCACTCATTTGTATACCCTTCTTAAATTGCAAGGAGAAAATGTAGCCTTTTTTTACATGACTTATGCATTGACCAATGCATTTATAAGTAACTAGTAGGGCCCGGTGTCTCCAACGGGCCAAGGGCAATCTACATCTAAATAAACATATATATATTAAATTTAAATTAGAATATACTAAATTAGAATAATTTAAACTTAAACTTAAATTGTAACTTAACTGAACATAAAATTGTAACCTAATTTAACCAAATTTGTAACTTAACTTAAACTAAATTGTAACTTAATTTACAATTAAAGAATGGATATCCACCTGGTATTGCCACACGTCACCTCATGGAATGCCTAGGTATAGGTCCAGTTATCAAATCCAATTCTATTATAGTGTAGAGTAGATATATATGGTGACCAACAACTTTTCTTCTTTAAAACATAGGAAGCTCATTGAAGAGAGTGGTACAGTTGGGTTACGAGTTGGTTTTGGGTTGTTCCAACTTACCTTCCACAAAGACAATGCATTTGGAAGGGGTGTGCCGAAGTTATTTCTCACAAGTGTACCAACCATTTGACTTAGAACGAGAAGAGCATGTTAGTTGCACCACATAAGTTACATGCATGCTTTCTGTTAAAGTAAAAGTCAACTAAGTGATCACACCTGGATGCTGCATGTTAACCACTAGTTAACTAGAAGTTAGTCCCAGTCAACTTAGAAATGATATGTAGTTTCTATATTTGCACAAGGCAAAAGGAGCTTATGTTTCTATATCCGCTCAAAGTAAAGTAAGCTTGAGCCTTGTGTTAACTCTAAGTTAACTTTACCTTCTATAGACGGAGGAAAGTATATAAGGCACTCTCCCACAGAGTTGACCACGCTTCTCCATAGCTAATATATTTCAAATATATTTCTGTTATTTGCTCTCTCTCTCTCTTATATATTTTGGTTTCCCTTGAGTCTGTAGCTCTATTTCCTTACGATATATAGCTCCATCTTAACACCTCTGCGTTGTGTACAGGAAGCTGCCGAACTCACGACATATACTTTATATACTGCAACAATTATGGTGTCCTAGTGATGCTAACGTTCAGTATCCATTCCACATTAGTATTAAGATTTTTCTGCCCAGCACAAAAACTCTTGGTTGCCAGGCCAGTTACAGATGCAAAAGTCTTGTTGCATGAGAGTATTGTACCTGCACAACATGCCAAAGTGGTCACTTAGAGGTGCCGACATACTATTCTCTGGATGAAGGAATGAACGCATGTCCTTGTCTAGTTCCTCGTTATCGTCACTTGATTGCAACCCTAAAATTAGAGTCGGCTCCCAACTAACCGCCATAGAGGCCGCTACAACCTCTCTTGCTTGCACATATAGTTCTCCTTCCTTCTCTTCCTCTTACATCACTGTCCCGCAGTGCACCGTTCTGCACTGTTGATAGCCGTCGCTGGCATGTATCCTCTTTTGTGCTAGGTGTGATGAGGAATTACACTTGATTTCTACACGTCTGAGACCGTGCGGAAACGTTTGTCACTCTGAGTTTTTTTTTTCAAAGTGTTTCTTCTAGTTTTGTCTTTTTGTCACTATTGTGTGAACATGTCTAGTTTGAGTGTACACTCTCCTTGTGCACACACAAATTATGTGTGTATTCAAATGGAGTGCACAGATTTTGTGCTTATTATTTTAGTATTTTAAGTCCTTGTGGGTTTGCTTTAATTTCCCTCATTTCAACTTGTTCTTGTTTCTGTCTTCATGGCGTCTTCTTCTTGTCATGTGGCTTACAATTGTTGTGTTTATAGTGTTTGTAGGATTATTGTGTTGGAACTTTACTCTTTGTTGAATTTGTGTTATTATCTGACATCTTTGATGTTTTATTTTATGTCAGGGTTTTGAGAGCTTTGACTTCAGTGTGGATTTCCCACTGTCACTAGGTGGAGGTCCTGTACACGGAGGTACTGTAGACGGAGGTGAAGAATCTATGGCGCCACCACTTCCTCTGTCACCCACTTCTGAACTGAGGGCTGAGTTGAAGGCCCTTGAGGAGGTGTTTTTTAACTCCATACGAGGTCTTAAGCAGGAGCTTGATGATACGAGGTCTAGAGTCACTACTCTAGAGTCGGAGAGGGAAAAGCTATTTAGTGAGCGGTGAGCGGTGAGCGGTAACTTTTCTGTAATTTTGATAATTTCTGTCAGATGAAGCATACCCTATGACCGCGGTTTAGGAAGTACTTTTGAATATATTACAAATTTATTGACGATAAATTTTTCCATTCAATTATAAAGGTTCACATATCAAAAGCAAAACCAGCGGTCATTGTTAGTCTTGGAAGGGGTGAAAGTACACTACACCTACCATTTCTGGGCAGAAACGGAGAATTCAATAAAAAATTAAGAAAAAGGTTTTTAACACTTTGGTTGGTTGGTGGAGGAAGCTAAAAACATTCTACATGTTGGACTATTTTTCATTGTTTTATTCTTTCTACAAGGGATTTTTACAAATACTAAATCTTAGAAGGGGGTACAATGTGATTTTGTAATTTCTTGTAAACCTAAGTTAAGAATTATTCCATAGACGAATTAAAAAGTAATATAATTAGGCCCACCTCTAGAATCTTGTTCACTTCCTCCATCAACCAACCAAAGTGTTAAAAACCTTATTCTCAACTTTTTATTAAATTTCTCGTCTATTGAGAATTTTAGTGAATATATATAAATATAGATTAGACATGGAAAAATGCCATTGGACCCTAGGATGCATGAGTAATGTCAATCATTAAACCATGTTCATGCATGTAATTTTGTGCATTTATGTAACTTTAAAATTAGTTTGTTCCTCAAGTGTCACACTATGACACTAAAAGAGGTAGGGTGTAGTGTTCTTTCACCCCAAGGTATCCTCTTAATTGGAAGGATGCATAAATGCATTTCCAAATGCCAGAACAAAATAACGTAAACACATGTGTTACGTCTAGGAATGCTTTTAAGTATGATCATTAAATATATATCATACTTATAGCTAGTAGATAATATATATTTAACGCAAATGAACAATTTCATTGCAGAGAGAAAGAGAAAACTGATCCTTCAATATTCACCGAGACTGTACACACAAACCATCACGATAGACATGCAGAACGGCATAACATAAATAAATCATGTGAGGGAAAAATATTCAAGGATATGACATGTAGTTGATATCGGAAAAACATTACATATCTTGAAGGACTATCATATAAATGATAAGAAAATGAAGTATATAATGTGAAATGAATGACTGTCTAGGTCTCTGAATTCCATTGTAAAGGTGAACCAACACTGTGACATAGCTATCACAACTAATCCGAATCACTATCATCGGTGGATGATGCCGAGTCCTTTGAATCACTAAACACTCCATCTGAGGATAACTCACGATCAGACTCCACCGCTTCAATATCACAGAATTCTATAGATCTTCCCGGATAAGATTTAGGAATAACAGTACTATAAGATCCACTAGCTAGTTCAATAGCAGTGTCGTTTGCGTAGGAAGGGAGTTCCCAAGTCTTTGGAGGACTTCGCAAAAACGTAGGTTCACAAAAGAAAGGGCGGTGACTAGGATAGCTCATTTGACCATATCTGCAAATGCCAAAAGTACCATGTTTATAACTCAATCTTTGATACAATGATACTAAAAAGTATAACAAATGTATGAATAAATGTTCAACAAACTCACTTACTAAATCGAGACTTCTTCACGATTCTCGGGACCACAAGAACATCGCCCTCTGGATCCTCACTAGTTGTCGTTGCTCCAGAAGTGACCTCAGGAGCAACAGTAGAACGAATCAAGGGTTTAAGCAAGGCATGAAATATGGCCTCATCAGCCTCTAACGCCACGATGTGACGATCGACGTTGCGGGACGCATGGATGGAAGACCCTACAATAAAGAGAATGACAAATAAATTAGTGGGATTTCTCAATAACCAAGTAGAAGTAGTTAACGATGTGATATGAAAGATTGAATAAACGTACCCGTAGCAGCAGTGCAGTCTAAAACAACATCCCCAGGGGAGGTAGAAGACTGAATCAACATCTGCATTAAAAGAGTAGACTTCTCTCTCGGACCTCGCCACGGCATGGGTCCATTCATGAGCTGATCATCACGAGAGACAAGGTTTTGTAGAATATCATCTCTTGATACATCTACCCCGTGTCGGTCAAGAGCGGGGATAGGCTGAAATGAAAATCTGGAAGCAGGCTTGTCAGGCATGGTCCTCACCATCAATGTAATCCCGAAACGCATAGTCTGTCAAGCATAGTCACCATCAATCAAATCAGAATAGTCACCATAGACACCATCAATGTAATCAGTACGCCTATACCAAGTAGACCAGTACAGAGCTTCAGATCAGCCAATGAAATTCTTCGACCAATGAAATCAGTTATAATCCAGTCTATCCAAGCAGCAAACTTAACCTAAAACTGAGATTAAAAAATCTCAAGAATTCATTACGTAGCATTTGTGCCAAATAATATATGAAAATGTTAGTGGATAAACAAGAACTGTAATTAGAAAATTAACTTACAGTGACGCTCTGATTAATCGGGGACGTGAGATGGAGGCGGTTCATCCCCCACCACTCCTTGCGAACTTCAAAACCGAAACATTGACAATATCCAAGGATGTTGGCTTTCGTAGTCATACGAAAAGGGTGAAACAAAATGATGGCCCCGTCATCATGCAAATGATTATCTGCAAAATCAAAGATTGGGTGAAGCCACTCCTGAGTTTCTTGATTCCAGGCAGGAATGGACGTTGGAGGATTGGAGATCCCTGGAACAGGCAAGCCTTCTGGAAT
The DNA here is from genome assembly GCA_963971425.1 of Bryoerythrophyllum caledonicum. Classification (NCBI taxonomy): domain Eukaryota; kingdom Viridiplantae; phylum Streptophyta; class Bryopsida; order Pottiales; family Pottiaceae; genus Bryoerythrophyllum; species Bryoerythrophyllum caledonicum. The sequence goes on along the minus strand of OZ020517.1, from coordinate 4,750,232 downwards.
ATCAGCAAGAACGAGGTCTAGGCAGGGCTGGACCCCGATAGTCCCCTTGTGGAATCGAACTTTGCTTTTGGAATGCTGCCCAGTAATCAAACACACCCAGAGATTAGTACATAAGTACTAGAATAACGGCTTTGAAATTGCAACAATGAACTACATCAACATTATCTAAAGTGGTACGTAAACATGATTATAACCTGAATTGAATGCAGCTAAAAAAATGACAACAGAGGTAAAGGAAATTCAATGTGCACAACAGAATGCATATCGATGCTGAGCTCCACAAATGAATGCATATTCAATGCATTTCGAATACACAAACATAGCCATACATACCCAATGTATTAGATTACCCATATGCATCACACATAGCCATTGTGACAGCTGGAAAATTCAGATTCAATTGTACTGAATTGCATCTACTAATACACGGCTAAGTAGTTGCTAGGTGATTAAGAACAACGACGTGATGCCATCTGAACAAATGAATTTAATATTTAGCTATTATACACCAGCATACAAGAACAAAACCATTTCTCGTAAGTGGCCAGGCCTCACGAAGTCAAAAGGAACAATCTGAAATGATCAACGAAGTATCATCTCGGTCCAGGTACATTACCTCGACAGTCTACCAGAGTCGAGAACTATTCTTTACAGGGTACTGTTGCCGTGTAAATTTTTTTGTGAATGAGAACTAATTATCTTGACGTGATTGAGACGGATTATATCATAGAAGTTGGAGACTTAATCTAAATGACATAAGCCAATGAAGGAGAAAACCGAGAAATGAGTTAAGGTTAAAGATGTTATTGCAGCTTAATGATGCCATTGCAGTCTTGTGAATTAATTTAAGTTCATTTTACCTCGAACTAACTAATGTATCATGCAAGTAAATATAATTCCCGAATATCACATTAAACAAATATGAGTTTCATCAAATGGACAAGAGCTGCGGTTTAAAACTAAAAAAATCAGCACTAACGAACTGCTTGGTACACTGAGGTACAAGTAGAATGCCCTCCACAATCAACGACCAAACAAGCAGTACGCCCTTGACATTCAAGCCGTGGTTATAGTAGAAAACAAGCATCTGAACATTCGTGCTACCATGTTTTCGTAAGTTCGCTTATTTTCAGGATAGGTGTTGTGAGTTTGTACACTATAAAAATTTGACAGGAGAGTCTTTACACAACAGGTCAAAGTAAAAATACCTTAATCATGAAGCTTTTTAAGTCGTTGTAATAGGAGGTGTAGTCATCTGAGTTACCGCCAAGGACTTCCTTCATGGAGGCATTGATAATGAGCTCGTCAATCTGGCAGTCGTTCTCCTCTCCCAAATTAACAACGGTAAATTGACTCAACTGTTCGTATGAGGAATCCCGTTTTGTACCTCGAGAGAAAGTAGGAGCTTGAGATCCAGAATCGAAAGTTGGGCTTGGAGCAAGAGGACTTTTACCTTCTGGCTCGGGAGGGGGGTTCATCTTCTTTTTCCCCCTCCTGTTTGTCTTCTCCAATGACTTCTGTAATTTTTCCATCTCTTTTTGTGCCGCTTTCTCCTCTGCTTCCTTCACTCTAAGCGCTTTCTTCCTATCCTCTTCACGACGTCGCGAGAGGGCCCTTGCCCTCTCGTGCTCGTCTTCTATACCCTGTAAGTCAACCATCTCAACACCAGATTCTCCAACTGCCTCCCTTGACTTTCGAAGTTCAGTTTCAAAGCAAGGAGTGAAACTGAGAGGACAATCGAGGTACCATCCACCTCCTGTGAGATGTGAGGTTGACCACGTCCGCTGTTGATGTGCTGAGAACATGCACGTTGAGTTCGACCTGTCAAGCCATGCAGTAAGAAAAACTGGGAGATCGTCTTTCTTTATTGCTCCTTTTGCAAGGAGCTCGTACTTGAAATACCTGCGGGTACGAAACACCACATTAATATATGCCTTACAATCGAAGTACATTTCATCTGGAAAACCAATTCTGATTGATCAATGCTAACAACTAAAATAGTTGAAGAAAATAACTCACCGATAGAGTACTCGGCGCACAATCAAGTCACTCCCGTTAAAGCCCACAAATTCGTCAATTTTTTTAAAAGCGTCATGTCCTCGGAAAAAGGTGGGGAATGCATTGTCCCATAATTTCATTCTACAGTCCTCGATGTATGAAGCCAAGGTCAAAGGCTCGTTGGGTTCTTCAAAATTGATAACCAGTCTGTCTTGACGCACGGTGTCTTCAAAGATAATCGAAGCCTGATCGGATATCTGTGAAAACACAGTGGAAAGCGTGAGCAAGACTGAGTACCGACATGAGCTTGCACACAATACACATCAATTTAGTGACATGCATATCGACATGGGTATAAAAGCAGTTCACATGAATATCGAAATGAAACCATACATAGTACACATGCATTTACTCAAATCAGCTCACATGCATTTACTCACATGCTTATCGAGAAGAGCTTTCAAGCACTTCACATGCATATCGAAATGAGCTTGCACACAGTACACATGCAAATACAAAATCAGCTTACAGAGAATTAAAAGATGACATTGAAGATTATTTACTCACTCCGGCCCAAAAACACGCCTTGGCTAAAAAAGTAGTCAATTTCTCCTCGTTGGTGGGCTTCGTTGGCAGTTTGCGGGCTTCACGTGTTGATGCAGAGGAATTGAAATATTCCAACCATTTGATTTTAGAAGCAGGTGATGCTTTAGCAGTAACGATCAACTGCAACTTCTCTAAGTTGAGCTCGGGTGAAATTGAGTTAAGAGTATAGTGACGCTCAATCTGTGAACCATAGAGGGATTAATTAGAATCACGGAGATCATCAAAGTACTTGAAGAATGTAAAATGGGCTTTAGAAGTAGTGGACATACCTCTCGAAGCCATCCGTCTGTCAACTCTGGGTTAGCCACAGCAACTAGTTTTGACATTTTCTTATGAAGTGCCTCGGCTCTCTTTTTAACAACAACTTTCATAGCGGTTGTTTTTTCAGCAGAAGACACTTCTCCATCTGATTGCTCGACAAGTTGACGAACACCCTCATCTGCAGCAAGTCCGAGTTCGTGCTGCATAGAGATTGCCTTAGTTAGTCATCCATGCATGGCACTGAGTTAAACAGATGGAGATGAACAAGTAGCTCTATGTGTGTCTCGGTACCGAGAGTCACTGTCTAGCAACGAAACAACAACTGTCAACGATGTCATCGGAGAGGGAAATAACAGGAAAGTTGTAGAGGAGTGACCTAAGGTTTAGGCTTGGTCAATACACTTAAGCCGCAGCCTGTTCTATGTGAACTAAATTCGAAGGGATATATCATTAAGAGTAAGTACTATTGAGATCATTTCGAATTGAAGAATTTCATGCCTAGGGGCTCGTAAATGAAAAATCCAGCGCTGGTGAAAAATTCAAAGGCACTACGACGTAGAGTTATAGAAAACTAGATGGTTCCTTATCAAAATATGAATTGAAAAACTCCAGTAGCCCTTCAGCTTCAAAGACGAATGAGCACCGCAGAACCGAACGTATAGGATTAGATCTGCCATTCAGAAGGAAGTCCACGCTTGAACCAACATTACGCCGTATTGATGTGCGCTGAGATTACGTAATCTCTACACAACAAAGTGCCTACGAAGCCTAAACATATCGCAGACAAATAGCTATAATCAAACTACGTAGGATTCATAAATGTCTGTCTCTCGCAAGACGACGGCCCACACTTCTCTCGCGTCACGGACAGCCTGCGACTGCAAACACTTCTCCCGGAACCACTCTACATTGGGACAGTTCGACAATACAGTAGGCGCCGATACATGACGTCGTGGGGCCGACCCGGCGGACCTTGGCACCAGCAGCGAACACTTCTCCCCGACCCCCTCTACACAAGGGACGGTTTGACAACACTGAAGGCGCCGCCTACCGCAATGCCATTACGGCCTCGAGTCACACGATGCGGCCAATCCGCATCTTGCAACAAGACCTACCGACCACGACCTTGACACCGACGCGGAGGAGTAATCAGCAGTCTTGACCACGCGGGACACTGGGCTCGGCAACCAAGAACTGAAAGGACAACCCAGCTTGGCTTTCGCCAGGCGCCAATCGGGACAGTGGGTCCAGTCGACCCGAGGCCCGACACCGCGACTCAGAAGTTGACGTCGATGACACACACTACCATGCAAACCAACCGCGGGTGACACCGTCAGCCCACGTGGAGACTGAGCAGCTCGTGCGTACGCACCTTTCATGGGTCGTCAGCTACAGTTCGCGGCGGAGGAGTCTTCCCGAGGAACCCTTCCCCGACAGGATACTCACTGAGGTATTCGGCGATTTAAAACACTCTTGACACGCTCAGCCCAAGGGTACGACACATTCAAACATATCTGCGTCTATGAATGTCAGCCAATGAGGAGTTTACGAAGGAATCACAGGTCTCGAAGATTGTCTCGGGACCGAGAGTCACATGCAGCTGTCCAGAGACTGTCCAACAACGTTTATTGAAGAAGAGTATATCATACTTATCAGGTACTTGGCTTTTGTATTGGACTAAAAAATTTGTGCTACATCAATTTCTTGTTCACGGAAATAGAGTATCAAGTAAGATGCGAATGCATATAGAAAAGAGTTTATCCATTACAACCTGAATTAAGCCAGGTCAATACACACAAGCCGCAGCAAGATACATGAGAATTCCGAGGGAATAGGTAATTTAGTTTATAGAGATCATACCTGGAAGATAAAGTTAGTAAATACGTGTAGATTCAATGTATACCACGTCTTCTTCGCATTCTGAGATTTTTTACACCTTCTAATCTCCGATGGTGTCAATATGTCTTGAAACTGATCAAGCGGCATAAGACCGTACTTCTGAACCCTAAATAGGGTGTGAACTGTGTTGGTCTTAACGTGAGAGTCCTCGGTATGTCTGCAGTTCACAATCATAAAGAAGAGATTAGCACATCATAATATTGGCAGGTTTAAAGTACTTTACAACGAAAGTACTACTGAGTTGAATAAACTTACTTGTTGATATTATGCATAACTTGCATAACAACACCAATTTTTCCGTTCGTATCAAGGAGGATGCTATCCACCAAATAATGCCACGCCTCTTCTGTTTTGTGAAGTCTTTGAATGTGATTTAACCAAGCCTGCCGCCTATGGTTACCGTCACACACAAAGAACATCAAATTCTTGAATTTGGCCAACTCCGGAACGGACTGAAGAAAGGAATTGAATTCTTCATTCTTGGCACTCCAAATGGGACCCCAAGATGCCTTATCAGCTTCAGTCACCTCATTTGTTTTGCCTTCTTCATCTGTTATTGTAACATAAAAAACTGAGGCACCCTCTCTATACCCATGGACGAATTCCTGCTCTAATTTTGCAAGATCAGTTGAGAGTGTTGGCCTCACCATAGGCATGGCCAACATTCTGCATAGGGGAATATTGAACCTCGAAGAACTAAGGGGTTGGACTCTCAGTTGAGAAATCGTGGCCACGGAATTTAGTTTCTGACGGGTTCTGATATGATCTTCATCCCCGTCAAATGGATCTCTATCTTCAGGCCCATCTTCATCCTCATCCTGACTCATATCTTCACCGGCTGCGGGTGAAGATACAGCAGGTACATTCTCCGTCGTTTGATGCTCAACCTACAAATCACAGGTTGCAAATTAGTTGTAGAAACAACAGGAAAGTATAATCGAAGGGCACATATATTTCATTGACCATATAGACATCATATTGTATGATATCTTGGATTTTAATGGTAGGAAAAAACTCAAAGACCTCTATTTCAACTAGCTCAACGGGAATTGCGAAACCATCATCCAATCTGTCTCGGGACCGAGATGCACAGAAATTAATTTCATTCACCAACAAAAGCTTCAGTCAACGTTGTTCAATATACTTTCAATAAGATGTTCATTAAGCTGTACTTTGAACAGTGTATAATCTGAAACAGCTAAAACATAATTGAGACTTTCTGCTTTCTCTGAAATGTATGTCTCGGTCCCGAGACGGTGAATTTCAGAACTCGCTACATCTGATTACCATCACTCCATGTTAAGAAGATAACTCCAATGCACGAGGAAAGTTACATCTGATCATCATCAAAGTAATATCTTGGCACCAAAATGTCCAATCTCAAAAATATTGCTTCAGAGTTTTGATAAGAGCTGACATCACCACGATGCAGAATGAAAAATTAAATCTAGCTAAAGCTGCATCTCGGGGCCGAGACACATATCACCAACGTCAAAGTCGAACACAGAATCGCTTAGAATCTCTTCGCTACTGAAGATTCAATGTTGCCAGGTTTTGCTATGACTTGTCATTTGCGAAATACTCATTGAATTTTGTTCAAGTTTGATGATCAAACATATGGATACCTTACTGCATTCACTGAGAATTCTGGATAGATTTCATGTTCTGGGCACTAAGTATTTTTACTAGTTAACATACGTCTAGATAGGCTCTCTCCACTAAATTGTTTACTAGAATTATTCAAGCGGAACCATGGATACACTGTATCCGCACCACACAAATCTTCAGACTTGTGCAGACCCGGAACAACTCACATTTACTGACTGTGGGAGGAAAACCTGCTGTTGTTCTAATCCTTTCCTCAGATATGATCAGCTGCTACGTCACTGTGTACTCAAAAATCAAAGTCCCGGGTTTCGAGACAAGATGACTGAATTTGCCTAATCGCGTCCTCTGCTCTTCTCTGACTCCTTCTTATCTCCAACATTTTCACCCCGAACAACCAAGTTTACAGAAACTTTCCAACACCAAGTTCAAATCTATTATCAATCCTCAGAGACGTCCACTGCAGTACTAGCTTTCACCTCTCGATATGAACAGATGACTACCTGACCAACTCCCTATAAAGCAAGGACAAACCTGCTCCAACCAGTACTCAGAAACCTCACTATCCAGGTTATGAACGTCGCTCTGTGCCAAATTCCCGAAGCTCTTTGCCGATTTCGGCTAAGCACACTCCCGACCGTAACCACGTAAACAATTCAATTTTCTGTGCCATCTGGCTTTGAGATCACCCACTGTTATGTGTCCTTTGAGTCTCTCTCTGTGAAGGTTCTCTAGCAACCTCTAGAACTGGAAACTCGTTGGGAAATGAATGCACACAGTTCGGGTTCTACAGTGATGTGCGCACGCAATGGAGCCACTGAAAAACGTGACAAAGTACTCAAGAATCTATGTCCAACGGGGGTGTCTCGGTCCCGAGACACACTAATCGATTGCAACCAAGGCCTTCACCATCGACCTCGACCACCGATTGCAGGATCTTCAAAAACTTAGACCTCGACTGGAGACAAGGCATGAGAGACTATCTCCGCTCGGAAATGGAGAAACCAGCCTACTACATACCCCAGAAAAACCTCTGATCTGAACACCACTTCAATCTACTCTCACTCTCCTAGGTCGAATCAGAAAGGAAGATTCCATCACCAACCAAGTCGATCGCCCAACTAGGGTTTCGAAAATTATCAAGCAACGAATCAGACAATTGAGTAATGGGTGTGACTGCCAACCTCTTCCCCGATGGTCGGTGCGTCGTTGTCCATGCTGCCGTCGCAAACGTCTATAACGTTAACGTCACGATCGATTTCCTCCCTGCTCTGTTGAGTCTGCGGCAGTAAATGGTAGCACATAATAGCTATGAAGTTGACAATAAAACCTGATAGCAATGAAATGCACTCGTCACAAAGGATCAGACACAAACCTGCAGCCCAGTGTGAGTTGATGTCGACGCACTCGATGCTGCGCCTCGTTGGGTGTGTCTAAGCCGTGGTCCCTGTTCCACCTGTCAACACACATTCCAAGCCACATTCTAACAGCCAACATTAAAATCACAAAATGAAGTCGATATCGTTGCCTACTGAACAAGTGAAATTATTGAGTCTAAACTTCGCTAAGAATCCAAGATTGAAGTGAACAACAAAGTAGAAAATCTTTAAGATTGCAAATTAAAAACACCTCTCTGCCATCCTTGTGAACAAAAGTCCCTTCCTCTGAAACTGGGAATAAAACGATGGGGGCTACCGCTGACACATCAAACGACTTATCCCCATTGGTACCTCTACCTGTTCCCCTAGATGAATTACCCCCTCGTCTACCCATTATTGGCCGCAAGTCGTACGGCGTTCCTAAGTTCTCTCTTGATTCTAACCTTTGCCTTCTCTCAATGCGCCTCTGTTTTTCTACAGTCCTCCTAACTTCTCTCTCTGCTCTCGCTCTCGATCTAGTGATCATCTCTAACAAAACTGAAGCAAACAGACCCTTTATATCTTTGTCAAGACTAACATAATCCACATCAACGCGCTCTCATGTTCATATTCTCATCGATAAATAAAATTAATCTATTGTATATCATATTATTTGAGATTCGTACTGACGGTGACAATAGGCCTCCGCAAATGCACCCAGATTAGAGTTTTCAGGGACCAAACCCCTGTTTTGAGGTACACTATTCTGAAATTCGTCCCCTGACATGCTGGCCAGACCATCGTGTATGTTCTGGTCTTTATTGGTAGGATTGACAATAAATCGACACAAAATTTTTTTGGAGGGTTAAAACCAAGGCTAGGGCGGGGTAAACGAGGCGATGGCTGTGGGATAATTCTAAACCATGTGCGGGTTTGCCCAATTTTGGGCCAAATTCTAACCAAATTCGGTGGCATATTCTGCACCAAATCTCAAGCATGTGCGTGTGCCTAATTATGCCAGAGGGCCCCTTACGCGTGTTTGTCGTTAATGACAATATTGCAGGCTTACTTTCTGATGTATGGAATTAATTATTGCAGATCTGTTTGCATGCTCTTCACATAATTAGATGCGGCCGTCATCCTCATGACCTGATTCGTTAATCTATATTATGACCATGAATGTTTAGAATGCATGCATGATATTGGATACTAGTTTTTGAAATACATTTAATCATCACAGCTTTTCCTTGTGTATTATTCGACCACTTCTTTATAAATCTTTATATTTGTATACAATGCTTAAGATGGATATTGATTTCTTAAGTCTCTCTAACTGACATTAAATATTGCTCCTTAAACTGTCTTTTAGCTCATTCTGCTGGACTCTCTATCAACTTCTTAACTCCTGCTTACAAGTTACTCTGAGATAGAATTACCGATTTTCACTGTAATTCCTTCATTGTTATATATACTTGCCATTTCAATGTTCAGAGTACTTGTTGTCTCAAGCTGCTGTTCAAGTCCTTTAATAGATGCGTATTGAATTCAGTGGTTGTGCGTTTCACTGTGGAATACTATGGCCCTCGTTCGTGCTGATCATCATTCTGTTCCGATCCTCTTTCCATTAGGTGAAGACGGTCATGCTACAGTCTCTTGTACAACACTAGGTTTGAGGTTTCAGTTTCGTAAGGACACTATCTTTGTCGAAGAAGAAGTTTTTGACGATCAAACCGGTCAACTCTTACATGCAATTGGTCTGTCAAGAGGAGAGAATGACGTGGGTACGTTCTGGTTGCTGATGCCCGGAAAATATCGTGTTTATGGAGTCTCTGAGTCTGTGTTAGATGGTTCGACTGAACTTCTAACACCTAGAGAGTCGTCCACTATTAGCATTGAGAGACAAGTGATGTCTAGGGTCAAAATTGAGCCTGGTCTAGAAACAATTTATGAGCTGAGTGATGATTCCGATAGTGAGGTTGAAGTTATTAGATCAGAGAGTAATGTCCAAGCTGCGCTGTCTCCAGAAGCAGATCGCAAGGACACAATTCCTTCTGTTAGTCCTTCTCGTACTCCTGGTCATTCCAAGGTTGTGGCAAGTCCTGTTGTGAGTATTGTTCATTCATTGATGCGCCTTAGAGCTCGTAAACGGTCCAAAAATGTCTTATCCCGAATTAACTTTGATGCAATCAAACTCCAGCAGGTTGATTACCTCCCCCCTCGTTACGATGGGGATGTTATATTTGAATTTCCACCTATAGGTGCCCATGGCCAGAACACTAAGGCCAAGCTGCTTTATGGAATGGATAGAAGGTACGATGGCCATGCTTGGTCTCGCACAATTACATCCAATATTCAGAATGATCTGAATCTTCTGTTTCGTACATCTTCTTGTTTAGGCCACCTCCGTTGCGACAACCGTGACTGTGAGTATCTTCAGCGAGACCACAAGACTTCCAAATTGAATGAAACAGAGTGGGAAGGATTGTCTGAAAAGGTGTTTGAGGTGGGGTCCAAGCCTCCCACTGGTTCGACCGTTGTTTGCAAATCCTGTAAAGTCCCTCCCACTTGTGTTGCTATTTGCCCTACGAAGATTTACTATGTTACAGCAACACCGAACATGACGAGGGCTTGTGTGCACTTGGGGTCTCATGACCATCCCGTCAAGTCAGGAGATCATCGGGACTTCATCGAACTGACCGACAACTTGATTGGTGAGCAAGTCGATCGCGCTCCATCAGCCACTCGCTCGGCTATTGTGCTTGAAACTGCGAAGGTAGTACTAGGCCCACTCCTTCTTGCTAAAGAAGGAGAACCACAGAAGATCTTAGAGCTGGACGAGCTGCAAGTTATTTTTGATCGCTGTAAGCACCTCACCTAGCCCAACATTCGGAACGCAGTCACCACGTTTAGGACTATCCGTCGCTTTGGAGTCATGGACAGTATTACCAAGCTGCGCGGTGCTAGCAATTGGGAGTTTGTGCAGAGGAATATGTTTCCAGGGCAAGGAGAGGATATGGACAAGGTCTTTGTCTTCAAGATGTCTGAAGTTGGACCGGGCAGCGGAGTCGACCTGGTGAAACGAATGCAAACCGGTGGTGACCTGGAGAACTCCTGGATAATGTTTGACCATGTCAAACGGGTCAGGTCGTGGACGACAATGGCTTGCCATGTGTACGATTCCACATATTGCCGTATCATGACCATCGCAGTATGCGACATGCAGTCTGAAGATGTTGCAGCCCAGTCAGTGGTATGGAAGAATCTAAACGCTTTAATGGCTCAACATGGAGTGGACAAAGTCAATTTTAAAGGTTTCATGGCCGACAGTGCCCAAGCCAACTGGAATGCGGTTCGAATCATATACGGAAGTGGAGATGCGTCTGAGAAGATGGTGGACAAAGAGAGGACTTGTCTTTTCCATTAGACACAGTCTTTGGAGAAACATACCAAGGCCAATATCCGTCAAGACCTGCAATCTCAGCATCGAAGACTATGCCAGCAATACAAGAATGCAAAATCGATGGCGGAGGCCGAGACGAAGTATCTGGCAATTCGGGCATGGTGGATGTCATCCGGTGCAGCAACTGAACAAGCCCTACCTCGACTGGAGCTCTGGCTGGCATTCTGGCATTTCCGTTATCGCCAATGGGGTGGATTTATGGAGTTGGTAAGTCTAGACTTCCCTCTATATTTCATCTATACTTCATTCTATATAGTACTACTACATTAATTCCACCAGTATTCTAATTCGGGAGTGTATTCACATTGCAGGATCTTAGTGAAGACGAACTAGCGGAAATGCCCTCCTGTAACCTTGCTGAATCTATTCATAACAAGTGGAAGCAGCAATCTGGCGATCGAGGCAACGACCTATATGTGGCAACTGTCGATGACTTTGTGCGTGCTTTCATGCAGTGCTCAGCATATTGCCAATTCCTGAAGGGAGAGAACCCTAGTACTGGACCGTCGAAAGAGGAATTGAAGCTGAGACGTGCTCAGAGGTCAGCCGCAAAAACAGGAAACTCCAAACCGCTTCATGAGGCCATCTTGAAGATGCCTGGCGGTGACGAGTGATGCACTAGGACTCCCCACCTCGAAGGGGAAGAGGTATTTGTTTCTCTGAAGCGTAAACCAGATACTGTTTTTGGTGACGAACGTGAATCTCACAGGCCAGACAAGATCAGTATATCCCGACCACGCGTCCAAACCAGATCTGCTCGAATGAACAACGACTCTCCACCTCCTGTGAGAACTCCAGATTCTCCCACAAGTACAGATGACGAGCAACCGCAATTTCCAACACTCGACGCTCCGAAGCATTTGGATCCTTACCACGTCACGGCAATTGAGGAGACAACATGCAACCCTGCCCAGTGGCATATTGCACGTCTGCCTAAGACATCTGCAAAGGCTTGCTTTGCTCTATAAGCAATCACCAAGAAGAAGTGTGTTGCTCGGATTGTACAAGACGGGAAGAGCACCGCTGCACCTACCTACTCGGGCCTCATGAAGAACTATCGGAAGAATAGGACCGACCCCATGGACTTCTTCTTCTGCAACGACGACATTGAAAAATGCGTTAAGGGCACAAATAGGAAGTGGGTGCTTTCAGTGCCGAACGTTCCTGAGGTATGGCCGGTTAAGTTGGGGACCAACTTAACCTGCAAAGAGATCCTCTCTTTAGAAAATGCAGGCTTTAGACTGCCCCAACGGAAGGAGATGACCCCTACAAGACTTTTTCAGGACCACCCATTACCTGTGGACTTAGCAAGCTACACGACTCCTGCCTATCCGGATGAGTTTCCCACCCGGCGTTCAGGGAAGTTGATACGGCGCAACAAGAAGGCCCCGTCAACAAAGCACGCCAATAATTGTGCCTCAGCCCTATCACTGAAAGGCAGAGTGCGCAAATTGTGCATGCTTCCAGCCCCTGCCTTAGGATGCATCGTCTCATTGGATTCCGGCACGCCCCCAAAGGTTCAGCAATACTTCTTGACAATTTCGCAGCTGCCAGCATGCAGTTGTCCTAACTTTAAGGAGATGGCAACTAAAGCAATTGGAAAACGGGGTCAATGGGCCAACTGTAAGCATTTGTACTATTTGCTTACTGTAGTGTGTGGTTTGGACTCAGAATCAGACACGTTCATTCATGCCGCTAGTTTTAGCTTCAACGAAGTGAAGCGAGTTTTGGAGGGTGGTTTACTGAAGTACCTTGACTATTAGAGTTTTTTGTTTCTTCAAAGAAACATATGTATGCAAGATTTGTTTTAATCATGATGTACTGAGATTAAAAGGGCCAGTACAAGATATTTGACGCACCACATGTATTTCTCTGTTCCAAAGTTGCATGACCCTTTTAGAGTAGCACTAATTCTCATTATACTGAAATAGTACGTCTTTGACTTGAGACAGTAGGTAATTTAGTACTGATACAATAAGTCTCAGTTTACTAAAACAGTAAGACCCATTTACTGAAACAATACGTCTCAAAAAACTAATACAGTATGTCTCATCTTAGTGATACAGTAAATTTCTATTCAAAATATTTTAAATGCTCATAACTCTGAAATTATAAGTTATTCCAACTCTGAAATAGTAAGAATCTATTCACTGATCTAGAAAGTCTCCAAAACACTTGAACGGTGGTAGTATTCAAACTTTCCACGGCCGTAAACCGTTATTGTACACAATCATTGTTTCAACTGTTCACTAAACCACATTTACCAAATAATTCTCTGATATAATTAAAAAAAATTCAGTATCATAGCCCTAAGTTTTCCACGGTCGTAGGTCCCAATATTAACTAAGTTTAGAAAAGCGAAGCCAAAAAATAAAGTTAGTCTAAAAATACCCTAATATTGTTGCTCAATATTACATTTTAATCAAAAATTCGCAGAACTTACCGCTCACCGCTCACCGCTCACCGCTCCCCGCTCGCAAAATAGCTTCGTCCGAGTCGGAGATGACCGAGACACAAAAGTTACTACGGGCCACTATGAAGGTGGAGATGAGGCTTGTGGCTGGCGAAATACTCAAATGGTGCGTCAAGAAGAAGGATAAAGCCCATTTTGGTGATGATGCCATGCAGTTCTACACTGCCGATAAGGCCCTTGTCTATGTAAGTTTCAACCTATTTTATTTTATTCTATCTTCAATTGTCAATATTTTTCTACTTATATGTTTTTACTATATTTTGCTGCAGAGGACATGTATGGCGCATGGACTATACGGATCTACTCCGTCTCCAAAAGCTCTTGCGACTTTCAAGGAAATGACACAGTGGGTCATCAAGCAGCAAAATTCGGTTGCTCACTGCACCGAACTCAATATTTTAGAAGATAGAGTAGATGTTTGTAGAAAATCACTAAATCTTTTTGATTTACAGTCTGAATTACCTAAATCTTGCTACATTGTGTCTCGCTACAATGTTTTTAAGCTGAAGTTGCCGGAGTGTTTTACTAAGTAGTATTTCTATGTTTTTACTTTGTTTTACCGGCGGTTATTGGATCAAATTTGTAATATGTTGTTTTCACTGTTCTAACATAAATTTGTTTTTCCCGTGTACCTACTTGTGTCACTTGCATTTGTGGTTTTAACTTCTTAGGGCTGATAAGGGAGAGAGAGTGCGTGCTTTGGCAGCTGTGGCATGTGTTGGATTGGAAGTTTGTTGCAGTCCATCTATAAATTAGTCATGTGGATTCAATCAATGGCTTATTGCCTGGAAATATATCAATGAGCATGTGCTTTTGGCTTCTTAGGGCTTCGGGCTGCATCTAATTTTGTTTGCTGTTCTGTAATTCATGTAGGAATTTTGCTTCAAATTTTGTGTTTACGTCTAATGTGGAGAGGAGGAGGCTTTGCAGGCATAGAGTAGGTGTGGCGATGACGACAAGCTTGGCATCGGATGTTCCAGAGGGTATTTTTCATGGGCAGAGTACCCAATCATGGACCCTGTGAATCCGAAGACACAGAAGGCTCTTGGAGCTGCCTTCATTTCCAACTGCGGAGCTCACAATGATCGTCTTGCCATTATACGGTCGTTGCAACAAGAGGGCGTTGGCATCGATTCGTTGGTAACGTAGTTGATGTGGTTAGCTATTATTGAATCTCCCCGGTTTACTCCATGTTAGGTGGTCTTGGTCAGAACCTCTTCCATCTGTGAAGTTCTGTGGTTTCTTTTGATGCTTTAGGGTCGATCTTCGACATGAATAGCTTTCTGTTTCTAGAAGCCAGTTCAAGTTATTGAAGTAGTTTCTATGAACGTCGTATAGGATAGAACAAGGTGGACGCTCTTCGAGAGTACAAGTTCAGGCTTGCTTTTGAAAATTCCAACGTCGAAGATTACGTCACCGAGAAGTTCTTCCAAGCCCTGGTCGCTGGTGTGTTTCTCACCTGCGATTCCTATTCTGAATCTTTTCAAGGCTCATTCTTTCGTCCACTTCGTGTAACGCTGTGTTTTTCTTTGGATGGACAGACTCAGTCCCAATTGTCACGGGACCTCTCAATATATTCGACTTTGCGCCGTCACCAAATTCTCTTATTTACATTAAGGACCTTTCTGAAGCCAAGGCTGCAGCAAAGCGCATAAAGTATCTGGCATGAAATGAAACTGCATACAACGAGACATGTCGGTGAGTTCTGTATACGCTCTTGACTTGACGACTCTTGTTAGACTTCTTATGTACAAGGTTGCTGGATGTTTCCAATCTTAAGCAAGTCACCGTATTGATAAGTTAATTTATGGGGTGTATCAGAGCTCTTTGTAAAGACGCCAAGAGTTTTGACCTGTTTTCTCATTCTCAACTATAAAATCAGCTCTAGTTTGTATAGTAAGGATTGAGAGATTACCAAGCTCTTCTAATAGCTATTGAGTGAGGAAAGAGTCGTATTCTAAATCAAAAGTGGGGTTATTTCGTTCAAACTTTGGGTGACTCAACAAATAACTGTATTATAGTTATGAATTGCTTGGAGTTGTTTGCGCAGGTGGAAAATCGATGGCCCTTCCAATCAGTTTCCAGCTCTAGTAGACATGGCTGCCGTGCACTCCTCCTGCAGGTTATGCATTCACTTAGCCACCAAGATTCGCCTGATAGAAGAAGCGGCTGCTCCCAAAAGGCCATTGTTATCAAGTAAGCAATTGACATCCATTTTGGCAATCATGATAGTAGTCTCGTTATTGCTTCTGATGTGCTATTAGAGTTATTTGGAAAGTCATCCAAAGTTTCAATAAGATTCCCCCTCTTTTATCATCACTCAGATAACCGTCCAAACGACGATTCAAGACCTCTGTCTCAACAAGCAGATCCGCCAAACCGCCTTCAGAATCCACAATGTCAAAAACTTGTCCATGGAAACGTAGCTGTGCATCTCATCCACTCTCCAAGATACGCTTCAGGTGACGATCTTAAAGCATTCCTCAAACTGAAATAGAAAGTTCTACACACAATTTACAGAGGTGGTAGTAGTTTGTGCTATCATACTTTTTGACATACTTCATGTCGCTGCTCTTACTTTGCTTAGCCATTGCGACTATTTACGCGATTCTCTTACTTTGCTTAGCCATTGCGACTATTTAAGCGATTGTTTACAAACTAAAGAAGGAAATCTGACTAGAAAGCGATGTAGACAAAGCTGATACAACTACGCGATAACTACACCGTTCCCTGAATATAGTGTAGACTAGACCAGTTGAAATTTCCTACACACTTGCTTGAGAACGAATACCCAATCAGAACTTGGCATGCACATGCTTTGATGGAAATTAGTGTGGGTGATCTATATCAACATTCAATCTACACTATATTCAGTGCTTAGTGTAGTTGAAAAAGAAAAGAGTGAAAAACAACGCTTAAACACGTTCCATCAACTAAGAGATCCCGCCATAGCAGAATCTAACCCTAGACATAGCCAGAATCAAAAATTGAACTACCATACTCAAAAACGGACTGATTCTCTCAAAAATTTGCACATCGAACACATCATGTGTGGGCCCAGAACCTATTGACGCAAATTGTTCTTCTATTACTGAACTCACAATACACACGCACTTATGGCGCAGCCGCAAAACAACCAGAGCTATGAACTTGACAAAACTACAACGACACAACTAAACTATCACGACGTGACCAGTGAGTACATACAGACGACTCAACGAGCATTTCATCGTAGGATGATAGTCATCCATCTAAAGTGCATTCATCTGATACTAAATATTGTACTAAGCATTAACTCCAATACTATCACGCATGGATCCTTGGGATTGGAACGTTGCAAAGTTTACCTTTGTCTATACTGCGTGCAACTTTGAAGCAGAATCTCCAATCCATTGAGTTCACGCTGCTCTCGGACCACGATGGACCCCGTCGTGTCGAAGGTGCACTCCCCTCGTGCAACGGCGTCCCCGGCGGATTTCCATGCTTCGACCCGCCCAGCACTCCCCTTCCACCCTGCGACTTCAAGCACCGGAACCCCGGTGTGGACTGCTCCTCGGCCAGGCCCGCTCCTCCAGCCCGGAAGGCGGTGATCTCAGCCGCTGCACCGACTCAGGACTTGGACAACATCAATGCTGCTGCTCAGAGTGTGCAGGGCCAGCTCCCGCCGTGCAAGGACGTTCCTGGAGGAATCCAATTCTGGGACTGCTACGACCCGCCCGCCACACCGCTTCCGCCATGCGACTTCAAGCACCAGAACCCCTGCATCGACTGCTCTACGGACTACCAGAAGCCCAGGCCCCCTCCAGCGCCAAAGGCGAAGAAGCAGGGAGACTCGCTTTAGGCTGGAGTAATTGAGTTCGCCGAGTTGAACGAGTGGAGCTTTAGCGAAGCTGATCCGTACTGGTCATAGAGTTTGTTATGAACCGTATGTAGCACTCATCGTGTTGTGGACCCCAAGTTGCCGTGAATAAAAGATCGCATCCGTGACGATCTGCATATTTTTCTCTAACCTCAGTCTGCACCTTGTGCGATCTTTATGCCCGATTGGGTGTGATAGTACTTAATGGATGATCACGACTCGAATTGCCAGACGGGATGTCTATATTTGATATACGAGGGAATTTATGTTACCAGAAATAACCTTTGCATCATACCTCGTACAGGTTTATAAAACCAGGACCACATGAACTTGAAGAGGGTGAGACGATTTGGGAGAGATGTTGGAGAACTTGGCATAAACTCTGGGAAATTTGGGGTACTAAGAGGAAGCTTCAGATAGCATTAGATAGGGCCCAATAGTGAGTACTATTTTCAAGTATCCGTTTCATTGGTGCAATAAAACAGAGCATGAGATGCTCTCACACTATATTGGTTTCTGCATTTATATGCCTTGACACCTGGTCTTTCCCCTTGCAAGATAACCCTAATTAGTGTACAAGTTCTAATAGATTTCCATTACAACGGCTCATATGTATCTATGAATGGACACTGAGTCATAACTCTTATTCATACTTAGTGCAACATGCACATATCAAATATCCTGATCACTACATAAAATTCCGCTAACACTAACTAGAAACAGCTATTCCGCCAGCTACTTCACAACAACTCTAGGTGCAAAGTCCTGGCGCAAACAACTCGACTTCTAATCTGCTACAAAATAGCTATGCAAGATAATCAGGGGAATGCTCGTCATCAGAGATATACTCGCCTCCCAACTGACTACGTAAGGACTCAGACTAACTAATGGATGAACGATTCAACTAAACAAATCATTGGATGAACGTATATTCATCACTCCCACTCGGGCATCGATGATTTCAAACTAAACGCACACTTGATCTTCTTCTTGATCAGCACTTCTCCCACTCGTTTAGGTTGTATTGTTGAAGCTCATGAGTCGGTTAGGGTTAGTCCCGATGTAGACGATGAGGAATCTGTGAGGCTGAGAAGAGAGCGCAGTTTTACGACAGTTTCTCGGGGTAGAGCTTTCGTGAATAAGTCGGCCAATTGACTCTTGGTGTTGACGTAGGAAAGTTCAATCTGTTTCTTTGCGTACTTCTCTCTGATGAAGTAATATTTGCGTTCAATGTGTTTGGTCCGCTTGTGGTAGCGAGGACACTTCACCAATTGAATCGCGCCTTGGTTATCCGAGTAGAGAATAGTCGGAGCGGTCTGAGGAACACCGAGACTGCGCAAAAGATTGTTGACCCAGAGTAGATCTTTTACTGTCTCGGCCATGGCGATGAACTCAGCTTCTACAGTTGACTCTGCTGTGCATCCCTGACGTTTGCTGTGCCAATCAACGGCGCCATGGCTGAGTAGCAGGACGTATCCTGTTCGAGATTTACGGTCATCCAGATCACTGGAAAAATCAGCATCGCAAAATCCATGGAGGATGAGGTGCTGGGGAGAGCCATAGAAAAGAATACCGAAATTCAGAGTACCCTTTAAGTACCGTAGGATACGTTTTGCAGCCGTCCAGTGCTTCAGACGAGGTCTGTCTGTGTAAGCAGCTACCTTACTCACAGCGTAGCAGATATCAAAGCGGGTTAAGATCATGGCATACATGATTGAACCAATGATGGCTTTGAAAGGAACCTCCAAGCCAAGGAAAGGGTCATCGGGATCATCCCATATAGGAGTATGAACGTCTGCTGGAGTAGAAACAGGTTGAGAATCCTCCATATGAAATCGCTTGAGCAGATCTTGAATATACCTTGTTTGGTGTATGAAAATGGAGCCTGTGATGGGGTCCCGTTTGATTTGGAAACCAACATAGTAATCTGCGTTGCTGCGTAAAACCTTGAAAACTGCCTCAAGGTGTTGAACTATTTGGTCGAGTAAACCCTGATCAGTAGAGCAGGCAATTCCATCGTCCACAAAAATACCCAAGATTGTATCAATGTCGTTGGCTGAGTTTAGATGGATGTAAACGCAGGGATCATAATCGCTCGGAACTAGATGATGGGTTTTGAGGAAATCATCAAATTTCAGGTTCCACTGGCGACCTGATTGTTTGAGTCCGTAGAGGCTCTTGACGAGCTTACAGACAAAATTTGGGCAGGTAGGATCTTCGTAGCCTTCAAGCTGACGCATATAAATTTCCTCGTCAAGAGTGCCATTTAGATAGGCCGTGCCTATATCGAATTGCATTAAATGCATCCGCATGGCTGCAGCAATGGCAAAAATAGTCCGAATGGATGCATGCTTGATGACTGGACTATAGGTCTCGTCGTAATCGACACCAACTACCTGGCTATAGCCTTTTGCTACTAATCTTGCCTTATATTTGTCCACTTCCCCTGTAGCTTTGTACTTCAATTTGTACACCCACTTGTTTTGGATGATTTTCCGATTCGGAGGTAGAGGAACCAGATTCCAGGTGTGGTTTTCCAATAAAGAGGTGTACTCTCTCTGCATAGCCTCAGCCCATTGAGGTGCTTCGGGGGAGTTGAGTGCAGCTTTGTAGGTTTGCGGCTCTGTGTAGGAGTTAGCAATAGCTAGCAGTGCTGTAGATGACTTGTGGAAACGAGAGCCCTCGTTGTCAGAGAGATCCCCGGAGGTACATAGTTCAGTGATTGGACGGTAGGTCTTCGAATCTTCAAAGGTAAGGGGTGTGTCAATTTGTTTGACATCAAAACGAGAGTAGGTTCGAGGCGGGGCTTGAAGCCGACGGGTGTAGGTCCGTATATCAGGAGACACTGGGGAAGAAATTGTGTTGGGAACAGAGAGCTGCGTCGAAGGCATTGTAAATTCAGTAGCAGAGGTTTGAACTTCGGTAGTGTCATCTGAACAACTTGTGATAGGATCTCCCACTAGTGGACTTGAGTCAAAGTCAGAGGTAGTAGTTGTTAAGTCAAAGTTCACTGGAGCTCCCACTGGGACTATAGGAATTGTGTCACTTAAAGAATTGGAGTCTCCTGTGTGAACTGACGGATAATCTGGAAAAAGAGCATAGGGCGATTCAGGTGACGTGGTTTCTTCGATAGAAAACAGGTTTGGGGAATAGAAGGTTTTCTCGTCGAAGATAACATCCGATCGCTCAATTACTGTTGAAGTTCCAGGCCTCCAGAAACGCCAAGCTTTGCTGGTGTCGCTATATCCAACAAAAATGTTTCGTTGTCCATGAGGTTGGAACTTGGTGCGATGAGTTTTGTCTATGAAAGTGTAGGCTACAGTCCCAAATATCCGATAGTGTTCAACACTTGGCTTTCGTTTATGCCACAATTCGTAAGGTGTTGTAGATCCAACCTGAGAATTGATGGTTCTATTTAGAACGTGGACAGCTGTGTGAACGGCTTCAGCCCATAGAGTGAGAGGCAATTTAGTCATGTGAAGCATACTACAGGCCGATTCGATGATTGTCCTGTTATCTCGCTCTATGTACCCATTCTGCTGAGGGGTATAGGCAACGCTCAATTCACGAGTGATTCCCAAAGTGTCTAGAAAATCCGAGAGAGTATGGTTTAGGAACTCTGTGCCCTGATCTGTCCGGATGTATTTTACCAGGTTTCCAGTGAGGCGTTCAGTGAGACGGATAGTCTTAATGAAGAGCTGTTGAGTCTCTGATTTAGCCTTGAGGAAATAGATGAAGCGAAAAGATGTGCAGTCATCTTTGATTAGAAGGTAATAGGAAGCTCCTCCAATTGATGGTTGTGTCATTCTGCCGCATAAGTCAGCGTGCAGGCACTCACCGGGTACTTGTGAACGCTGTTTCTCAGGGTTGACACGGTATGTTGCCTTGTGTTGCTTGCCAAATATACATCCAGGGCAAACTGTAGAAACAGGGGTACTCTTGCTGAGAGTAAAACCAATCAGGCTATTATGAGTACGCATTTCCTCCAGTGTTGTGAAGTTGACATGAGCCATTCTATTGTGCCAGAAAATAAGGTCGTGTGAAGGCTGAGAGGAATGAGTGGTCATCGCCTGAGAATCATGAGTGATCGGTTGAAAACTTAGTTTATATAGGTTGCCTGACCGAATACCCTCCATGATCTTTGGCCCTTTCCCGAAATTTTGGTATAGCTCACAAGTGTCGCCTAGGGTTACAAAAGAAATTCCCAAAGTTGAGGCGGTGCCGATAGAGAATAGGTTACGCTTAAGATCAGGGACGTATAAGACCTTCTTGAGGATGCCCCGTTGTTGCCTATTGTTTATCGTCAGTATGATCTGGATATTTCCTGTGCCTAAAACCCAAAGTGCGCGGTCATCAGCGACAGCAACTGACCAGGTTCCTTGAGCTATCGGAGTGAAATCTGTAAACCACTCTCGACGCTCTGTCATGTGCTCACTAGCACCGCTGTCAGCGAACCATACAGTTGAATCCATGCTGACGCTATATGCCTGTGAGGAGCGATTCACAGTCATGAAAGCATAGGAGGTACTATCATCTGAATTGCTTGAGTCACTTTCAGAATAGTCATACTTCGATGTAGAGTGGGATGTAACAGCATGCGCATCACTGTGTCTATGACGAGAACTGTGATGAGATGCTGTCTGTGATCGTTTGGATTCAACGCGAAGAGGTTCGGGGCATTCTCCTCGCCAATGGGAGGATTTACCGCAATTCCAGCAAACAGAATTTTCCTTGAGTTGTCTTAGACGATCCTTCTCTCGATCCTTGTTGGGATGTCGACTGTGTTTTGAACGAGATGCATCATCGTTCCGGCCAGTACGAGCGTAGAAAGCTGCGTCAGCTTGGAAATCGTTGCCGCCGTTTTGGAGGGTTAAGATATTTTCCATTTGTAGTAAGCGAGTAGTCAGGTTTTTAACGGTCCGTTCAGCTTCGGCAAGGTTGGTCCAGGCAGGAATGATGCTGTTATAACTAGGAGGTAGGCTTGAGAAAATCTTTGAGATCAGCATCTCTTCGGGGACAGGTTTACCTAGGTCTCTAAGTAGGTTTTCCAGCGACATCACTTTGTTCACATGAGTGTGAATCGAATCTCCTTTGGTCATCTTATAGTCAAAGAAGCTCGCCTGAACAGAGTATATGTTCTCTTGAGACTTCTGCTGGTAGAATGAACAAAGTGTACTCCACATACTATGAGCAGTAGTACAATTTACAAGATGTTCAAGGATAGGGAGTGTGACAGAAGAACTTATCATGCGTCTGGCGAGAGCATTCTTCTTCGTCCATGGTTCACGTTCCGTGAGAGGAGCGGTTTGCGCCGGTTGCAGTGATACGCCGTTGACAACGTCGAGTAGCTCCCGCTCGTCGAAGCAGATCTCCATGTGAAATTTCCATACGGCGAATTTTGTTCCATCAAAAATCTTAATCGCTTCCTCACGGCGCTCCATGGTGGAAGAGTGATGAGATCAGACGATGCTGGAGAAAAGAAAAAAGAAAAAAAATAGAATCAGATGTCCAAAACGTGAACCAGGCCCATAACCTAATAGATTTCCATTACAACGGCTCATATGTATCTATGAATGGACACTGAGTCATAACTCTTATTCATACTTAGTGCAACATGCACATATCAAATATCCTGATCACTACATAAAATTCCGCTAACACTAACTAGAAACAGCTATTCCGCCAGCTACTTCACAACAACTCTAGGTGCAAAGTCCTGGCGCAAACAACTCGACTTCTAATCTGCTACAAAATAGCTATGCAAGATAATCAGGGGAATGCTCGTCATCAGAGATATACTCGCCTCCCAACTGACTACGTAAGGACTCAGACTAACTAATGGATGAACGATTCAACTAAACAAATCATTGGATGAACGTATATTCATCAAGTTCAAATGACGAACTTCCTTCTTCGGAAAATTCATTCTCATCGATTTGTCTGAGTTGTTAATTTAACTCGAAGACTAGTGATCGTAAGACTAGTGATCGTTAGACTAGTGATAACGGGTTCTAGAGTCGTGCAAGTTGAGATAATTACTACTCAGACGATGTGCACATCGAACTCATGACATTTTTCCTCGACAACTCATCTCTCGTTCTAAACTTTGCTGATAGTAATTAAAGGAAGATTATCAATCTACATCATTAAATTTTCCAGGTTAAAAGAGGAATGGATCTATAATTATACATACTCACGAGATTGACGTTTGGAGATTGGAGTTAGTTGGACTCTGATGCATAACAGGGTCACATCAACGCGCGCCTAGTGGGCACGGGTGTGCATTGATTTCCAGTGATGAGGTCATGTGGATATTCGCCAGCTTCAAGTGTAGGGGCACGCCTCGGCAGGTAGGCTTGTGAATGAATGATCCCCGCTTCTCGAGGCGACGAACAGACACAGCTAAACCCTCCTCTCGAGGTCGATCGCACAGCACTCACCAGTAGTATATGTATAAAAGCCAGAGCACAAGCCTTCTTTGTCATCGTTCATCGTGGTGCATCATCATCGATCGTTCAGGTGGGCTCCCTTGTTCGGCCTAGAATTTCTTGGCTGCTTTTTCTGCTGTTACTCTAGTCGATTCTTCTCACTCGCTAATCCTGTTGATTGGTAGTTGTACGTGGTCTTTGTATTGTTTGCTTGCTTCTGTGTAGAATTGTGAGGGGTGATGTCAGCCTGAAGAGTAGCTAGATATCGTGTTCCCGACTGGTTGTGGATGTGCCGCCACATTTTGGATTTCCAAGATGTAACAACAAATGGATGTTGTTGCCGAGAGGGGGAGTTTAGGGTACTGTATGCCCTGCATGTGAACTGGCGTTTCATAAATCCGGGAGCCACGAGGAGCCTTATTATGTGCGGTGTGTGGTGACGATGCTGCAGGGATTCATCTACAGAAATATGGAGCGCGCGGTCATGTGGTTGGGCACGCTGAGGTTGGTTCTGCTTTTGTCGCTGTGGTATCCTGGTGCGCAGGCCGCCCGGATGCTAGGCGAGCTTCCGCCGTGCAAGGACGTGTGGGGCGGCATTCCGGGGTGGGACTGCTTCGACCCGCCCACCCACGACCTGCCCCCTTGCGACTTCCACCACCAGAGAGCCGGCATCGACTGCTGGCCCAAGAGCCCCCCGAAAGCAGCTGAGGATTTCAAGCTGCTCACGGACAACAATGCGCCCGGCCGTGTGGAAGGTGCACTCCCCTCGTGCAACGGCGTCCCCGGCGGATTTCCATGCTTCGACCCGCCCAGCACTCCCCTTCCACCCTGCGACTTCAAGCACCGGAACCCCGGTGTGGACTGCTCCTCGGCCACGCCAGCTCCTCCAGCCCCGAAGGCGGTGATGTCAGCCGCTGCACCGACTCAGGACTTGGACAACATCAATGCTGCTGCTCAGAGTGTGCAGGGCCAGCTCCCGCCGTGCAAGGACGTTCCTGGAGGAATCCAATTCTGGGACTGCTACGACCCGCCCGCCACACCGCTTCCGCCATGCGACTTCAAGCACCAGAACCCCGGCATCGACTGCTCTACGGACTACCAGAAGCCCAGGCCCCCTCCAGCGCCAAAGGCGAAGAAGCAGGGAGACTCGCTTTAGGCTGGAGTAATTGAGTTCGCCGAGTTGAACGAGTGGAGCTTTAGCGAGGCTGATCCGTCCTGGTCATAGAGTTTCTTGTGTAACGTATGTAGCACTCGTCGTGTTGTGGACCCCTAGCCGTGAATAACAGATCGCATGAGTGACGATCTGCATATTTTTCTCTAATCTCAGTCTGCACCTTGTGTGATCTTTATGCCCGATTGGATGTGATAGTACTTAATGGATGATCACTACTGGATTTGCCAAACGGGATGTTTAGATTTGATATACAAACGATGGAATTTATGATACCAGAAATAACCTTTGCATCATACCTTGTACAAGTTTATAAAACCAGGACCACATGAACATGAAGATTGTGAGTCCATTTGGGAGAGATGCTGGAGAACTTGGAATAAACTCTGGGAAATTTGGGGTACTAAGGGGAAGCTTCAGATAGCATTAGATAGGGCCCAATAGTGAGTACTATTTTCAAGTATCCGTTTCATTGGTGCGATAAAACAGAGCATGAGATATATTTGGTGTCGCATCCTTGCGTTGGTGGATTAGTTAGTTAGTTAATAAGTACTCTGATCTTTATTAGTTTGATGATATCCTGTTTGCTGGATGTTGGATGACAGTCATCCTTGATTTATGTCTTCTTGCCAGACGTACTTAGTGTCTGTGATCGACGATGGCATATCTGTTTTCGGGCTGTTGTTTGCTTTCACCTTAGTGTCATATTGAGCATTCGCTCTTGGCCATAGCTTGTGAACAAAGTCAGATGTCGTAAGTCTTTGTGTGTATTTACCATACGATACTCTCACCTTATTTTAATTTTTGCATGTATATGCCCTGACACCTGGTCTTTTCCCTTGCAAGATAACCCTAATTTGTGTACAAGTTCAAATGCCAAACTGCCTTCTTCGAAAAATGGCACCACTTCATTCTCATCCAGTTGTCTGAGTTGTTGAT
Organism: Bryoerythrophyllum caledonicum; assembly: GCA_963971425.1. NCBI lineage: Eukaryota > Viridiplantae > Streptophyta > Bryopsida > Pottiales > Pottiaceae > Bryoerythrophyllum > Bryoerythrophyllum caledonicum. Next base: position 4,724,175 of record OZ020517.1, on the reverse strand, counting down.
GGAACTTGAAGACCGAGCGTTGGATTACTGATTTCGGGTTCTAGAGTCGTGCAAGTTGGGATAATTACTACTCAGATGATGTGCACAGCGAACTCATGACATTTTTCCTCGACAAGTCGCAATTCATCTCACGTTCTAAACTTTTCTGATAGTAATTAAAGGAAGATTATCAATCTACATCATTTATTTTTCTAGGTTAGAAGTGGAATGGATCTGTAATGTTACATATTCACGAGATTGACGATTGGAGATTGAATTAGTTGGACTCCCATAATGCTTAGCGGCATATTGAACTTCGACTCCAGCAGATTGTAAGTAACTACAAGGTTGACAACTAACACTACTAGAATCTGGGGGTCTAAGCAACGTCAAAAACGTTGCTAAATACACTAAGGTGAAGGTTGGCCAAAATTATCAGAAGGTTGCTTAATGCAACATCAGAGGTGTCCATAACTAGGTGTAATGTCAGGGGGCGCGCTTTTTAGCAACGTTTAACCAACGAGGGAACAAGTACAAAGAACGCACTAAAAAAGATCGGGAACAATTAAGTGGTGGGTCCCACTATCCAAAATTTTGAGGTGGACCCAAATTCATTAGAAGGTGGCAAATTACTTAAATTATTTTAGGCACATCATTGCCAACTTGGCAACCTCGAATCTTCTTGAATCCAGTATGAATCAACCACACTCTCCTCAAAACCTACAACCATGTTCATGTATATAGTTAGTTGTGTCTCCCAACCATGCAAACGATATGGGTTTAGTGGGCGGCTCCTTGTGAAGATGGGAACGATGTTCCCATCCAAATTCCATCAAAACGTTGCTCAAAGCAATGTTGTCCCACCAAAAAAAATTCTAAGGCAAAAATGCCCTCAAACGTCGTTTTGGATGGAGGTGTTGCTAAGTAACGTTGCTTGACCACCCCTTTTCTAGTAGTGTAAACTATCTTTCTTTATTTTTGTTTGTGCAATGCGCACGACTTAAACATCCTGATGCTTGTGCAATATGCACGGCTCGAAGTGGGCACGGGTGTGCATTAATTTACAGTGTTGAGGTCATGTGGGTATTCGCCAGCTTCAAGTGTAGGGGCACGCCTCGGCAGGTAGGCTTGTGAATGTATAATCACCGCTTCTCGAGGCGACGAACAGACACAGCTAAACCCTCCTCTCGAGGTCGATCGCACAGCACTCACCAGTTGTATATCTATAAAAGCCAGAGCACAAGCCTTCTTTGTCATCGTTCATCGTGGTGCATCATCGATCATTCAGGTAGGCTCCGTTGCATGCCGTAGAATTTCTTGGCTGCTTTTTCTGCTGTCCTGAGTTCACGTTACTCTCTAGTCGATTCTTCTAACTCGCTAATTCTGTTTATTGGTAGTCGTGCGTGATCTTTGTACGATTTCTGAGTTAGACACACTGTGTACCGATCTAGAGCTGGTCTTGCACATGACTTCTATGAGCCTGGTGTACTGTACATACGGCATTTGCATGCCTCAGCTTTTTCCTCGAATCCTGATCTTTTTTTCATTTCTCTTTGAAGCAGATACGATTAAATGAGAGGATCCTCGTCCATGAGCATCATGAGGAAATCCTTCGTCGTTGCCGAAGCAGCACTGCTGCTGTTGTTCTTCGTCCTTCCTGATTGCTGCGGGGCTACATCGCGAGTCCTGGCCGCGGAGGGGGTATGCCGCACATTCGACATATCTATCGAGCAGTACGAGGTCTCCGGCGTGGGCCTGCCCACCTGGCAAGTGCGCATCTTGAACCTCTGCACCAACCCGCGGTGCAGTATCTCCTCCGTCATCGTGCACTGCGGCCTGTTCCACACGGGGGATGTTCTCGTGAACCCCAAGGTGTTCCGGCGCCTGGACCCCGAGCAGGGAACGTGCATCGTCAACGATGGGGGGGTGGTGCGGAACGCGGACACAGTCGTGTTCCGATACCGCGAGATCTGGAAGCAGCCCATCACGTTCATGTCCGCAAGAATCGTCTGTCACTGATTCTTGGCAACATGGGAGTAGTACCTGTGATATGGATCAGCACTAACCTTAGGCTTGTTGTTGTTGTTTTGTAGATCATCTTCTTCACTGATCTGCGGCAACATGGGAGTAGTACTGTGATATGGATCAGCAGTAATCTTAGGCTTGTTGTTGTTGTCGTCGTCTTGTAGATCATTCTCTTCGATGATCCACGGATTGTTATCAGCTTGTTCATAATAAATCTCCATGAGTTTCCACAGTGAACACCACAAGGAATGTGCAATTGCCGACTAACATCCACGTGGTTCTAGTCTGATGATACTGCGGTGCTCACGTCGTGAAAAGCAAACAATAATACAATGTTGTGAAAATATGAAGGTTGTGTTTATATTTCACATACTTTTGCATCTTGGAAATCCCTGTGATACCCATGTGTTGCAGTCTTTTCCGTTCATCAGTCTTTTTCATACAGTTTTGGATGTTTTCTGTTAGTTTAAGGTTTGACGTTCTTTGTTTCCCTTTATTTGTCTGTCTGTTTTTCAGTTGTAGTTTGTCTTTGAAGTGTAGGCACAGAATGTGCACTGAGAGCTCGTGGTAGCAGATTGTAGCAGTTGTTGTCCAGCTTGGAGAATTCAGCTTCATGTTTAAAAAAATTCATCTACTTATTTCTCTTCGATATTCTCACCTTCTATGCTTTAAGCGGAAGCGTGATAGAATTCACTGTAGCTCTCCGTTGAGATTTTTCTTTAGCTAGATAAATGTAGAGAAGACAGCTAGATAAATGTAGAGAAGACTGAGAGCTAGATAAATGTAGAGAAGACAGCTAGATAAATGTAGAGAAGACTGAGAGCTAGATAAATGTAGCGAAGACTGAGAGGGATCAAAGTATTCAATGGGTCGAAGTTCAATGTATGGAATGTATTATGGACATTCTGTTTGCCTACAAGAGGTTGACAAGGATTGTTGATGGTAAGGAGAAGAAACGTGCTCCCGATTCTGCCCATGAAGAGACTTTAGCGTGGAAAGACATAAATGCCCTTCACATATGCTTCTTATGCAAGCCGTAAATTCCTCAATCATGGGAGATCTTATCACCTATACTTCTCCTGTTGAAATGTGGGAGAGACTAAGATCGCTTTACCAGCAAAAATAAGCAGAATATATTTATATTATCCACGCTAAGTTTTACGATTACAAGGTGGTAAAGAGTGATTCGATCAAGAACCACATTAATGCCATTATCCATAAGGCCAGTATCCTAAGAGTCCTAGGTGAATCCTTGAGTAATATTTAGATCATCACAAAAATCTTGATGAGCTTACCACCGGGTATAACTCTACTGTAGTCTGTTGTTGCTTGGGCGAATCTACCTCTCGAGCAACAGACCATTCCTACTATAACAAGGTGATTGCTACAACAAGAGCACATCCTGAAACAACAAGACAAGGAGAACTCAATGGATATAGCCTACTTCACCAGTGCAGAGCTAGTAACAAAGAAGATGGCAAAGATAGCAAGCACTACAATCTTAAGTAACACCTAGGGGCTTGCTTTTTAAAGAAGCAACAGCTGAAGCGTGGTTTTATCTACAAAGCAAGCCCCTAGGCGTTGCTTAGGAATTTTTCGAAACGTTGCAAAACACCTTGTTTTCTTGTAGTGAAATTGTTACCAAGATGCTAGCTATCTCAAGGAAGTCCAAGCTCGCACTGACTGGTTCAATTGTGGAGGAGACGGTCATTGGTTTCAAGACTGTACATTACCAAAGCATTATACTTATGATCATCATGGAGGTCATCGTAATATCGATGATCACCATGGGGGTCATTGTGATACCAGTGATCACCATGGAGGTCATTGTGATGCTCATGGAAGTAGTTTCCATCACTCTCGGCATATATCCTCTCGACACAATTCTCATTATCAACGTCCTGATAGGGGAAACGACCATTCCACCAGAGTAATGCATGTGCCGTTAATATTGTTGATTCACATGACCATAGTGGTGATTTGGAAGCGAACCAGAGTGATGCCTCGTCTTGTGATGACTACGCTTTTTCGGTCATCTCAATGAATTCTGAAGTACTCTCAATAGTCATCACTGAGTTACCTTTAGACTTGTGGTACGTCGGAGATACCAGTGCAAACAGAATACATGACCGACCAGCGTTTGTGGTTTTCTACTTTCCAAGCTATACCCGAGGGATCCTGATTTGTCTCGGTATAATCAAAAACTTCTTGTGCTTGGCACTGGCACCATAAGAAAAATCCTTGCCATATTGCTGGTAATGGGAGAAAAAGGATATCTAGACTACGTCCTTTAAATACTACAACTTAAGAGAAATCTTTTCTCTATTGAACTTGCAATTGAGAAAGGCCGGTCATTCACATCATGTGGAAACACATGCAAATTTTGTCTCATTAGTGGCAAGTGACCAATAGTTGTGCAAGGAATAAGACAGGGGAAACTCTTCATATTATCTTTCCAAGTGATTTCACCAGTAACTGCAATGAGTAGTGCCACTTTGTCAGTACCAAACTACTGAGATTACGCTAAATGATACATCCTTATGGCATCAACGGATGGAGCACATCAATCCTTCTACAACGCAGAAGATGTTTGAAAGTGTCTCAGTTCTTGATTCTCCTCAATCTTGTTTGGAAAACTTATCACAAATCTGTAAGGGCTCTGCCGCTTGGCAAACAGCACAAGGCGACCTATAGACATGATCCGGAAAAACAATGATCTCAGATACCAGGTGAACTTCTACATGCTCATATCTTAGGGAAGAATTCGATCAAATCCCTTGGTAATTCCTCTTATTACATCCTTGTAAAGGATGATGCTACATCTTCATTCACTTTGCTCAGACAAAGAATGAAGCATTTACATTTTTCAAAAGGGTGGTGCGTATAGTGCTTTGTGATACTGGAAATTCGGTGCCTTGTTTTTGCTCTAACAGTGGAACTGAATTGTGCAACAAAGCTTTCAATGATTTTCTTCATCAAAATGGAATCAGACGTGACACTAGTACACCGTATACGCCTTAGCAGAATGGGTAGATTGAGCGCAACAATAGGACAATCTGTGAAGCTGCTATAAATATGCTAACAGCTATGAACATACCAAGTTTCCCATGGGCTAAAGCAATTCATATAGCTGTATATCTTCTCAACAGGACTATCAATGCACAAATAGGCCAATGCACCCCATAAGAGCTCTAGCATGGACACTAGCCCTTCATAGCTTACTATAGGATTTTCGAATCTTTGGCTTGTGTCTTTACCGACAAAAAAAATTGTCAAAAGTTTCAACCTCGTGACAAACCAATGTGTTTCATGGAATATAGCACAACAGGCAAAGGGTGGCATTTTTGGGACGACATGGAAAATAAGATTATTGAGAGCTCCAATGTTCTTTTTGATGAGGTCAGTGGAAAATTAGAATCCAAGTATTTTCCCTCCCTCTCAATACATTCTATTTTATTTGCCTCTTTTGGCAAATTCTTGGTTTAGTATTCCTACCCAATAAGATCTTGTTTCCGATATTGATCAGCCAATATCATTTAATGTCTCTTTAGATGCAAATTCTTTACCAATTGCACTAGAAGATTTTTTACGAAGCTCATCTGGTGGATCTACACCGCCCAGGGCGAACTCACCCCTCGTTGCGAGAGGCCCCACGAATGGAGGCCAGCCCGCCCCATCATTCTCATCCCCATGGCCAACGGCCATGTGGAGCAATAACTCGGGTCCCGAGTCCAACCCCGCACCCACGCACCCATGCAACCTTGGGCCCATGCAACCTTCCCCGACCCTTTCCCATACCCGCAAGCACAAGCCTCATGTGCCCCTCCCGATACCGATACCCGCCCCCCAGATGCCCCGTGCAATCCTTGTGCGATACCCCGTGCGACACCCCGTGCAATACCTCATGCAATACCCCGTGCAATATCCTCATGCGATACCCTCGTGCAATAACCTAGCCGTGCATATCACAGCTCCCCTCGCATCGCATCATCGACCCCAGCTCTAATTTAGCATCTCCATACTCTCGCTCTTATCGCCGTGTCACGCACTACTTCTACCTCTACAAAGCATACTTAAACCACCTCACACTCTCCCATTAAAATCTTCACCACCATGATAATTATCTAAAATATGTTACGCATTGCTTCTACGACAACAAAGCATACTTAAAGACCCTCACCCTCTCCCACTAAAATACCCGTCACCATCACAAAAACCCAAAATATGTCATGCACTACTTCTACATCAACGAAACATACTTAAACCACCTCACCCTCTCCCAATAAAATACCCGTCACCATCATAAGAACCCAAGAAAAGGTCACACCCTCTCTTATTCCAATACCCAAAACAAAATCTAAATCCTAAAATAGTTACTAACATTTCTTGTTCCAACAAAATCATGCAAATTTGAGTGACTAATCATGCAAAAAAACCTAGTTTCAAATTAGAAAAACGTGTCAATATGCATAATTTTGGTGGAAAAAAAACAAAAGAGAAGGTGAAGTATTACCTGAACAACGATGATGGATGTTGTGCACATACAAATGATTCACCTCATGTAATCTCCATGACATGCAGCCGTCAATACATCAACACATAGGTTTCTGTGGCATGTATGTGCACATGACACGGTTATACGGGGCAATCCACGACGATAAGAGCGAGAGTATGGAGATGCAGAATTAGAGCTGGGGTGGATGATGTGATGCGAGGGGAGCTGTGTTGGGCACGGCCAGGTTTTTGCACAAGGGTATCGCAAGAGGGTACTGCACGAGGACGTCGCACGGGGCATTTGCGGGCGGGTACTGGTATCGGGAAGGGCATAATAGGGTTGTGTCTGCGGGTACGGGAAGGGTCGGGGAAGGTTACGTGGGCCCAGGGCTACGTGCCTGCGTGGGAGCATGGCTACGGGGCCACGCTCGAGACCCAGGTTACTGCTCCATATAGTCGCTAGCCGCGAGGATGAGAATGATGGGGCGGGTTGGCCTCCATTCGTGGGGCCTCTTCCAACGAGGGGGTCAGCTAGCCCTGGGCATCTACACCTTGTTCTCTCACAAAGACAGCACTCCAACTATAAGTGAGCCACTGTGACCTTGATTTAGACCTCTATCATATCTGCATGATGACTCATCTCATCGTATTCAAGACTCTTCCGTCGATGAAGCTCTGCATGATTCACATGCCTATTTAATCAATACTAGTGAAACCTTGATGGAGCCGCAGACCTACAAGGAAGCTATCTTGTAAGATCACTCAGGAGATTGGTTAAATGCAATGTAGATTGAATTTGACTCTCTATTGACAATCAAACCTGGGATTTGATATCCTTGCTGGGAGAAAGAAAGTGGAGTGCAAGTGGATTTTTAAAATTAAATATAAAGCCTTGGGAGAAATTGATAGTTTCAAAGCTTGAGTTGTCGCCAAGGGTTATTTGCAGAAAGCAGGGATTGACAACACCGAAACGTTCACAAATAGTGAATAATTCATCAATTTGTGTTATTTTTGCTATTGCCACTGCACTCATGATGGAGCTTCTACGGTTTGATATTGGGACAACATTTTTGAATGGAGACCTCCATGAGGATATATACATCAACGGTTTCATCATCAACGGTTGCAAGAAACTAGTTTGTAAGCTTACATGGTTTAAAACATAAGCGCACAACAATGGAACATCAAGTTTGATACATTTCTGAAGACGCACAACCTCATTCCTTATGAAGCGGATCCGTGTATGTATCGTGATGCCACTATGACTCCATCCTTGGCATTTTCATAGACGATGAAATTGCTGCGTCTACTGATTCTCACAGACTCAATGTTGTCATTAAGCATTTAGAGACTATTTTCAAGATCGTCAAGGGAGATCTTGACTACTATGTTGGATTTCAAGTCCATCAGGATCTAGAGACACATGCTATTACGCTTAACCAGACACGTTACCTCAGCGATGTTCTTTGTTTTGAAATGTTGAACTGTCACCCTGTGTCAACACCAGCTGATTCACAAACTAGACTTTGTGAAGTCTCAAGCAGTGAAGATCATGTGTTTGAAGGGCCTATCAGCAGGCGATAGGGTGTTTGATGTATGCTATGGTGCTTACGAGGTTTGATATTACATTCGCAATGACACGATGTGCCCACTACTCATCTGAACCGAGACTCTCTCATTGGGCAGCCGTGAAGCGTATTTTCGGTATATTCAAGGCACACTCTCTCATGGAATCACCTTTTATGACACATCATCAGACCTCAAGCTTAAGGGCTATGTCGATTCAGACTATAGAAACGACGTAAGCGATAGGAAGTCACGAACTGGTGCCGTTTTCAAACTCGTGCATGGTTCAATCTCTTGGTTCTCGCAAAAACAGGGCTGCACTGCCGATTCCACAACAGAAGCCAAATTTGTTGCTCTGGTAGAGGCCTCGAAGGAAGCAATCTAGCTTAGAAGATTATTCAAAAGTGTTGGGCTTCCTCAAGATACCAGATGAGTGATTTTTTGTGATAATCGATTAGCAATCCGCCTCGTAAAAAACCCTGAATTTCACAAATGTACAAAGCACATCGAAAGAAAGTATTATTTCTCGAGAGAGAAGTACGAGCAAGGAGAGATCGATGTTGTTTACATCAACACGAAGTCAGAGAGCGCTAATTTGTTTACAAAGGGCCTTTCTAAAGTGCAATTCTTCCTTCTCCGTGAACACATTGGTGTGACAGCTCTTCTCTAAACAACGAGTGGGAGATTACTTCTCGAGACGTTCTTCATCTAGATCTGTCGTTATTCTTTCATTGTAAACAATGTATCACTGTAAATTACTCGCATGCTACTCTGTGTTCACTTGAACTTACTTTTTTGAACTTACTTTTATCAACTCCTTCGACTGAGGAGTGGGAGTCTTTTCCCTTCATCAATATTTTTCATCCACTGTTGGATGTGTTCTGTTAATTTAGGGTTTGACGTTCTTTGCACTTCTTGTATATTAAGGGGGGTTTTACACTATGGTGGAGAACTCCACCGGCCGGTCAAGAAGTCTCGGCCAAGACATGGTTATTTGAGGCGAGCGGTGGATGTTGGACAAGACAAAAAAAGAATATAGTAATGCATGAAGAAGTCTTGACCGATTAGTAGTGTAAACACCCAACGGTGAAGTCCAGCGGCCAACTTCATAAGGTGAAGACCACCGGTGAACTTCACCACCAAGAAAGTTTATGCTAGCCAATGGAAACCACAATATCTAATGGTCCCCATGGACATGTTATGTAACATTATGGGCTCCGTTGAACTACAAAAATTTATATCTTTGGCATCAAATGTCCAAATGTAGTACGGTAATAGTTGTTGGAAAAAAAGCCCCTACTTGTCTAGTTTGTGTGGTAAAAATTTAACATGAATACAATATACATGTTGTTAGCACACACAACCGTGTTATAATTGATTTGATTCAAACCTTTTAATTATTTGCTTGCCTTTTCTTCAATTACCACATAAGGCTTGTTGATGCTGACATTAGACTAGGTAACAACACATCTATGTGCTTACTGTGGGTTCTACTTTATAATTTTTATACTACAAAAAAAATCGATTTGGTTGTTCAAAAGTTATTTACCAAAAGTACATCACGAAAATAGAAGGCAATTTTGTTTATATGTAGAATATATCAGAGATATATGTTTCTTATGGTCATATTGATTCCATATGGGTCAAAAATCGCATTCCATATCAATATTGACATAAAATCAATATTATTTCAATCCTTCTTGAGATCATATTGTAAAAAGACAAAATGAAGTTGGTATAAAATATTTTCAATACAATAATTTAAAAAACGAAATATGAAAAATAACACATAATTTGAAAAAAATATTAGTATGAAACTTTAGGACATTGTTTTTTGTCTGGACAATAATTGACCCAATTAATAGAAATGAAATGATTTTTTCATATTAGACGAGTGTGTATAAAAAATCTCAAAAGATGTCAACATAAAAATAAAAATAAAAATAAGATATACCTTGACAATGATTGATGTCCAAATATAAGGTCAAACTCAAAAGCAACTATTCTAGATAAAACATGAACCATCAATGTAAGTTGTTTTTTTAATTTCCTTCCCGCTTTTTGCCAATGTCATCTTGTCTTTTCCTTTTAATTTCTTCAATGCGCCAACTCTTTGTAGATGAAAAATCATTTTCCAAATTAGCTTTTGATTTCTTTGGACAAGAGATGGATATCTCCCATCTACTTATTGTTATAAGGTCCACCATGCATTTTTGGCCATAATCACCTTTCAAAATCTGTACATTTTACATCAAGTGTAAAAATGTAGTAAAACTTGTTGGAAAAATGGTCCTACTTGTCTTATTTGTGTGGTAAAAAGTTCACATGAACTCAACATACAATGTAATTTTTGAGAGCCATTTATTACACTGGGTTAACTCTACTTCTTGTTTAGAAAACGTAATCTAGCATAGAGTTTTTGGGTTACAGTCAACTTTGAAAATCTAAGAAAAAGTAACAAGTAGTAAACTCCTACTTGAAACACAAGCCCCATAATCATGTCATTTACAAGTAAAGAACAGTTGAAAATCAATAGCAATAAAAATTTGCAAATATGCAGAACCCCCTTCCACTAAAATGCACGTAACACACTCAATACTAATCAAACGGGTATGAAATTCATACCACACACACAAGACAAAAATGCGCATCTTTGTTCAAAACAATTATTGTAAAAGAATCTTCCACCAAGAAGTTACATCACGCCGAAGTTGCAGTGTTCAAATTTGACCCTGAGTTTGTTTGCAGAACCCCCTTCCACTAAAATGCACGTAACTCACTCAATACTTTTTGAATGGACTTGAAATTTGTACCACACAAACTAGACAAAAATGCGCATCTTACCTAATAATTTTTTTTCAAAATTGACACTCATGGAAGGAGAAAAAAGGACTTGAACTGCTATAAAATTCAGCGAATTTAGAGGAGGAAAGAATTTTTTTAGTAAGTTCTTCTTCTCCAGTGGTTTGGTTTCTTGTCCGGGGGGTTGAGGTCGGACAAGAAACTAGTCCAAAGGAGAGGACCTCTTTAAAAAAGTGTTGCCACATAGGCATCCATGTCATTTTTTCATCCAAGCTTGAAGTTCTTCACCGGTCAAGTCTTGGCCGTAATGTAAACCCAATCCAGTGAAGAACAAATTGTTCTCCAATCATATTGCCATTCTATTGTGGAGTGCATGCTTGAGTAACTCCACGTTGAATGCCCGTGTGGTTGCAATATTCAATGAATAGTTGAGATAAATATTCACCACCACGATCAGATCTCAAATTCTTGAGTTTATTCCGTGTTTGTTGTTCAAGCATGCTTATGAAGATACAAAATTTGTTGAAAGTTTCGCTTTTGTGTCGCAAAAAATAAATCCAACTCTTTCGTGAGAAGTCATCAGTAAATACAAGAGCATATCGTGATCTCCCAAGAGACATATGAGGCATAGGTCCAATGACGTCCGTATGTACTTGCTCCCTTGGTTTGATGACCTTGTATCTAACTTTCGTGGGAAGCGCTCTCGATGTTGTCGTCCAGCAAGGCAGCATTCACAAATTCGATTTGTGCAATCAATAGTTGGTATACCTTCTACTTCATGTGAGGATGATAATAGTTTCAAGCTAGCGTAGCTTAAGTGACCTAATCTTCTATGCCACAACTTTGGAGTATCATTTACTTTTGCTGAATGTGCCTGTATGTTCTCATGAAAACAATATAAACCGTTTATCGGGTCTCTAGATCCTGCTGCAAGTATAATATTGGAGTGATTCTTGTCATAAACGTAGCAATGAGAAGCTGTGAATATAATGACATGCCCTGAATCTGCAATGGATCCAACCGAAATAAGGTTTTTCTTCATATTAGGCACATAGCGAACATTTGTCAACTTTATTTCACCACTGTTGGTATGCAAAGTGGAAGAGCAGGTGCCTCTCACAGGGTGAGATTCACCACCACCCGTCTTGACATCATGACTATTTCCTGAAGAACTTGGTTGTGCATCTAATTTCTGTGCTTCAGCTGCAATATGCCCTGTGGCACCGCTGTCAAGATATCAAGGGCCATTGCCGTGTTGGTCGTAATATCCGTAATAATCATCAAACATTTCGGCTGAGTTTGCGAAAACTTCAGGTGTCGCTGGTGCAGGCGACATGTTGCAGTCGCGTGCGAAATGCCCGGGAGCGTCGCAGTTGTAACAGAGAAAGCTTCCTCGTCCATTGCCGTATGGTGACCATCGACCTGGAATTCCTCGTGTTGGAGCGGAGCCGCGACTCCCATTGTACTGCGTGTTTACACCTGGCGACTGGGAGTTTGCTCCAGCAGAGTACCAGTTGCCTCGTCCTTGGTGATAACGACCCCTCCCACGGCCCCATCGCCCTCGTCCTCGACCTTGGTAGCCTTGCACCTGGTTACCATTGGACATACTTGTCTGTTTCTTGAATGTAGTAGACAAAGCTTCGTCATCTCCATGAAAAAGATTCTTGTGCTCTCTCCTATAAAACTCATACATAAGTTTAGAGCTGAGGCAGTCAAACGTCATGTCTGGATCTTCTTGTGCCAAGTTTTGTATAGTACTGTCATATAAGCGCGGAAGTCCATTGAGCACCACTTGTTTCATGCTCATGTTTGTCATGCTCTCTCCTATGTTAATCAAGCGATTCTTGATTTCACACGCTCTTCTCAGGTAATCTTCTATCAAGCCTCCTTCTTGCATCTTCATATTGGTGAGCTGAATGGTGAGTGTGAGTATCAGCGACTAATCACGGGATTGATACTATACACGTAGTGTCTTCCAAGCGCTAGCCGAGTCTATGCATTCTGCAATCAGTTCAATAACCTCATTTAATACAGACATCAGTATGAGCTCATAGGCTATTAACTTTTTCCTTTCTAGTTCCTCATCTAGCTCCTGATTGACATCGACTATTTGCGGATCAGGTGCTAGAATACGCTCGTTTTCTATGAGACTCCAGAGTCTCTTCGATCTCAAGATCGCTCTCATCTTAGTACTCCCACTATAAGAAACCCGTGTTTTTTGTGACAGGGCAACTAACGTGCAATTATGTTTTGTGCAGCATCCGGCACGTCAACGTTGACGTCTAAAAAATTCCGTTATAATTGACATGCGAAAAACATGCCAAAATCTCAAAAAACAGGCCCACGTTTTTTAAAAACGTCACAGAAACTTGGGGGTTGAAGGTGTTAAAAATCTGCCATGTCGCTGCCACGTCGCATCCACGTCATCGCCACGTGGACGGGCAGTGCCACATCCCCAAATTTTTCATCCAGGCCCTTGGTAATGTGGCCCATGATGTGGCGCATGACGTGGCATACGATTGTGACTAGGCTTGCATACGTGAACCCGCCATTTTATGACGTGGCACCTTTTAAATATGAAGTGTCACTTTTAAAAATATGACGTGGCATGTCCAATCAGCATAGTTTAATGCAATAATTAATTGTGGACAGTGTAAATTGGGACGTCATTTCTAACACGGTATGTTTTCTGTGACATTCGTTATGACATCTGACTTTGAGATGGAGGTTACCAAAAGCAAGCATCAAGTCAGCAAAAGCAAGTGTCATGTCACCAAAAAGAAGCGTCATGTCATCAAAAAGTACCATATCACTTTAAGTTTGAAGGGTAATTCAAATTCATCTAAATAGATGGACGAAAGTAAATCACTCTTGATTCAAGTGTGATGAGATAGGAGAGAAGGCCTTACATATATATACAATGGGATGCACAAGTGGTGACAATCCATATGGGATTTTTGGATTTGTCATGGTGTTAGCATAAACATTAAAATGTCACAGTAGACGTCCATCCAGGCGTCTGTTCCAACATCCTCTTTGCCTACGTGGCAGCTGATTTCAACCTTGCCTACGTGGCACAAACATTATAAAAAGAATCCAATTTCTACCTTGCCTACGTGGCTCAAACATGTTTTTTGTGATGTCAGTAAGGACATCCACATTTTTTGTGATGTCAGTAACGACATCCATGTTTTTATTTTTGTAGGGGGGTCAGCACATCTCCACTGTGTTTTAACCGTTGGGTAGTGTTTTATAGGAGGTTGCAGTAACAAACTCGAAGTTACTCACAGTGAAGCCACAGTCAAACTGAAAGCACATGCCGACGTGGCACTGTCACCTTTTTGACGACGTTGTCTAAAATATCACTATGTTCACTAGGACGTCCCGCAAAACGAATACGTATATGCTAACATCTCTGCATTTTTCCGCCAATTTTTCCATGTTTGGTGCAACATCCACCAGAATCTGAGAGCCCAGGGCTCGGCCCGTTCGCGAAAACATGTTTTAAAAAACACACTTGATCACAGCTAACGTCATGAAAATCACGGGTTTCTTATAGTGTCCATATGTGATAGTTAGACAAGCCTTTTAGCTTGTCTGTCTCTCTGATCACTAAGCTTTCTGTCATTTCTGCGTTCACTCATTTCTGTAACTATTTCTCTCTTGCTTTGTTTGGGTAGGAGCAAGGCTACACTACCAGACAGTGGTGTTCTAGTCTAGTCTAAAAAATCTGATCATCAGTCTAATCGCTCTGATACCATGTTGAACTCATCAAGAACAATATGACAGAGTCGTGTGTTAACACTGATATATTAACCCCTAAAGTCGAAAGACCTCAAAACTACCAAAAACCCTCAAAACTACCCTCGTTTGATGCAAGATGTAAATTTTCAATTTTTGACAATTTATGAAGTATATAACCGTAAGATCTAGTACCTAACTTGTACATGTACATGCATACCGAATCTTAGATTCAAATTCCTCACCATTTGTGAGATCGTAATGTTCAAAGTTGAGAAAAAAGATTCTTTCCTTGTTGTAGAATGGAAAACTAATGTTTTGGGGGCCAAAAGAACCATTTTTGAAAGGAAATTTGACATGAGGCTCTTCAAATTCTTGTTCCTATGTGAGTAAGGAATATGTCCATATAATTTTTACCCTCATAGGACCTATAAAACCTAAAGAAATGCTTAATTTTTCACATGGAGGTATGCTGAAATACAAATACAAATGCCCATTTTCAACAATTAAAAAGGCATGTAAAAAAATATTGGATTGAAAATCCAAACGGTGAGATCATGCTTAACTATCTCTTTTACATGTACAAAAAACAAAATTCGAAAAAAAAAAAAATCTCAATTTTTGGTGAATTTTTGAAGTTACTGCGATCTAATTGATTTTGGGCAGATTTTGAGAATGAATGAGCATATACCGCAGTTTTGGGCAGATTTCAGCATGCCCTAACAGTGTTTTCAAACTTTGACCGTGAATATCTCCTAAAGTATGAGGAATTTTGAAGCATGAATGGTGTCATTGGAAAGGTATGGGAAAACTCTACAACCTGCAAAAAGTTGTAACTTCATACGATCTAAATTAAGTAACTGAGAGCCTGACCAGAGTCAGATCGACCACAATCTGGTCGATTTCTCCTTTAGGGGTTAAGAAGGGCATCGCCCTGATTATATACAGTTCAGCAAAACTAGATGAATGAAGAATGTGGAGCTATAGTAACTACAATTGCAACAGTGGTTGATGAAGGAAGGAAGACGCAGGAGAATTCAGCAGGCTCATGCGGCTTCTTTTTATGAAAAGTGGTGCTATTTCAGTGTGGAAGTAGCCGGGCTTGGCCGTAGGGTGATGAACACCGAACTGGCCCTACACCTACCAAAAGCCCCCGGAGTCCAAGTTTAGCGAACAGCATCTCAAGGTACAGTCTAACCTTGTTAATATCACACCCTCCGTTTCACCCAAAAGTGTGATATTATCAAGGTGTGACAATTTTGATAATATCACATTTGGCAATTTTAGGCAAAATGTGATATTATAAAAAAAAATCCCAAAAAAATCCAAAAAAAAGTTAGAAAATTAAATAAAACAACAAACTATCATACACTTGGTTTTCCAACTTGAATAAATCACCAAAAGATGCCATAACTCACAAAAACCAAAGAAATGAATCACTTTTAGTTAGTGACATCCATATTAGGACATAACAAGCTAGTAAATTCATTGAGACCTAACATAAATTATTTACCTCACCTCATGTGAAATAATCATTGAGACATAGCAGGTGACAAGGTGTAACGTATATAAATTATGTTAGGTCTCAGGTTTAGCACTGGCTCCTCCAGCAAGTCTGAATTATAAAAATATGGTACACTCTGGAAGGAGTGGCTTCTTCTTCATCTGAATTTTTGTTTGTTAAAACTCTGTAGGAAATTCCGGATCAGAGCCTAAGCCAACAACGCATATAATTCTTCATGGTGACTCACCGCTCAGGCCCATTTCTACCTCAAAGGCCTTCATAGCAATCCACAATCACAACCCGAGCTAATCAATCCACCACTGCAGTACTATACCACCCTAAAGATCACACATGATTCCTACACCTAATAACAATTTGTTAGCAATTAACAAATTCAGGGGCCGTTGTAGTACCAAGAAAAAATCGCTACTCCCACATGAGCTGAATTGTAACTCAAGTCGTTGGGGGTGTGCAACAGGTCGCTGCAGCAAATGGGTCGCTGCTTTGTTTTGGAAAACCAACAATCGGTTCGCAGAGATCCAGGGGCTTTACAACAAACGCACCTCGGAAACCAGACGAAAGAAGGTTTTGGATTCTCTGAAGAAAGACATCTACAGGTCCCAGAACGACATTGAGATTTACTCTGATTGCTACGCGTTGCCAGAAGCCATGATTGAGATGATGATTCCACCCAACGACTTGCGACCTGCGACTCAACGACTTGATTGCATCCTCCACACTCCAACGACCTGCGACCCAACCTGCGGACTTATCACGACCCCACCTTTACAATCTGGCACAGCTTGCAGATACCCTCGGGACAATGCCACCGCAAGGAAACTCTCACGAAAACGGCCGCCGCAAGGAAACCCTCATATTCTCCAGAGTCATGCTGGTTCGAGCTCGAAACCCTCGCACTTCCCAGAACTCTCGTCCTCACCAATATCTATGATTTGCCCACATTTTTCATCCACAAATCACCCTCACTTGTACATACAGTACAACATTCCGACGAGATAGGACATCATCTATGCTTATTCATCCATCCATTTTTTATATTGTCACACTTACTCTACAGATTTTGAAAAAAAAATGTGATGTTATCAAGGGTGATAGTGATATTAACAAGGGAGTTTTACACTACGAAAATCCGTTTCAAGGTTTTGGGTGACAATATCAAGGTGTTCTATTAACAAGTGTGATATTATCAAGGTTAGACTATACTGCAATGAGATGCAGCTGCAAACGTGGCCACATTTATGGTATTCCAAATTTGATCGTCCTCATGTCCATCCGCGATGAGTCGTGGCTTGTGCTTTGGCACAATCTGGACGCAACTCTCAACACATTCGAGTGTTGGGGCGAGTGGGCTCTAGCCAAGACGATGGCAATTTACCATGCACAGCTCTTCCATAATACTGAGACGATGCTGAGGCGATACTGAGGTGATACATAGGGGATTTCTCACTATGGACCAAGGTCGAAAGGCCAAGTGATTCTAACAATTTCCTTAATTTAGAGCCTCAAACTCAGCCTTTGGGGATTTCACACTAACGAACAAGGTTGAAGAGTCCTTAATGGTCACTGTTTATTCAGCCTCTTATAATTTTTGGGCTTACATGAGGTAGAGCGTGCGGAATACGGTGCAGCGGCAGCTTGGCGGTCGCCATATCCACTCTCCAGGCTTGCATAATCCTGTCTGTCTAGATCCCAATGCTCTGCGACTCCTCTCCGAACTTGCTTCGTGGACTCTTCATCCATGAAGCGGATGTTGTTCATCTAGATAATTGACGTGAAACCGGTTGTTGCAGATTTGTCCCATACGCATTGTCGAGGGGAGGCGAAGTTTGGAGTACAAGAACGGGCGCTCTGGAGGGGTGAGGTATACCTTTCTCGGCCTTTTGGCTAAGATCAAGTGTAGTATCTGTTCTTATCAGTTTAATATCTGATACGAGGGACATCGTCCCTCATGATATTAATCTAATTTTTCTCGGGTGCGGGTCCATCCGGTAGCTTGCTACCCGGACTTGCGAGCGTCGCCTTGGTCTTGCACTACTTCCTTGGCCGGCGCAGCCCTCCCCCTCCCTTTCTGGAGGGACCCAACACGAAAACCAAACTGGAATTTCGAAACCCTAATTTTCTCCAAGTGACCACAAAAGAAAGTCGTAAGAGGCTGAAAAAGCAGTGCCAGAACTCTACAATGCTGTCGAGTCTCCGAGTGGGTAATCCAGAAGAAATCCTAGCCATGATTTGCACAAGCAAGAATTTCCAAATACGATACGAACTGCAAAAGAAACCCTACCTCAGCTGAACACCAAACTGCAAAAAGATCCGAAGCGCGATTGGAACTACCGCCCATTTTTCTAATGGGTCCTTCAAAAAACCCCTAATCATGTTTGAAACTCAGCAGAACTGGGTCCTCCACCGAGCCACTTGAAGTTGGTAAAGGTGTGATTCGTGTGTTAGTGTAGTAGAGGTGCGTGAGAAGTTTTAGCATGCATCTCTATGCTTTCATTTAGTAATGTTGTAGGTCAGTATGAGAACTCACCTTGACTGCCTTCTTTTTATGGTGTGATGTGTATGCACGTTGCTTGCACATGACTCATGTAGATACGGCTCTCATTGAAAGAGTAAACGTCGTGTTTGAGTTGTGTCATAATCTTCATGCTTTGCTTTGATGTGAAAGAGTAAACCCCGTTTGGGAGAACATGCATGAATCAAGTAAGTGTTGTTGGGGATAGATTGATCATTACGTAGAACGCCTTCCGTTGGTTGCAATTGTGATTTTTGATGTGTAGACTCCGGTACTCTAATCAAGTAGATTCCGGAAGTAGTTTTAATTTCCAGGTGCAGCAATGGAATCCAGCATTGCCACCAAGGGCCACAAGGCACCGGAGGTTGTGGTCACCAACAAGGCCTTCAATCTGGAAATTATAATCTAAGCCGCTGCTCCTCCTCTTTTGATGAAATCATCTGGGGTTTAGGGTTTATGGAAGCAGCTTGGTTCCCGTTGCTGCAGGCATGCTCGTGGTTGCAGAAGATGAATGGAGTAGCCGATTTTAGATGCGGAAGCGGAGACCTGAAACTTGCCTGAGGGCGACGATGGCAATGCTCATGCTCGCCCCACCAGGTGAGGCGACCACCGCAATTTTCATGAGGATTTTTTTATGGATAGTAACTTTTTCCGCCTCTAGAGTGTTTTGACATTGCAAATCTCACTACATCATTGTAGTATAATGATTCCTCAGAATGAGAGATGGTGATTTAACTACTGAATAAACCCTGAAATCATTGGAGTTAGCCAAGAAACCCAAGTAATAGGCCAGGGAGAATTGACCCCTCACTCGTCCTTACCCGAGGTGGCCACTAGGTGGTGGGGCCAAACCTGGCCCCTATTTTGTTTTAGGATGGGGCCCTATTTTTAGCTAGGTAGTGGCTGACGGGGTAAACAATAGCCGTAGGTCCCAAATTGGTCAAAATAATTTCCAAAAAAAGCCTCTGGACCCCCCAAAATAAGAGGGCCAGAAAATGAGAATCCCTCAAAATTTTCCCTGGCCAAACTTGACTTCCTAAGCCTCGTGACCACCTCAGGTAAGGACGAGCGAGGGATCAATTCTCCCTGGCCTTCATGTTTGGTCTTTAAGTTGTTTTAAAGTATCTCTGGTATGTAAAAGTGCGCCTCCTTTTATCGATCAGCTGGCAAGTTTGCAGTCAACGTGCAGAATTCTTGTGCTTGATTGATGTGTTTCAAGAACCACCTTTTGGTTGTGATTTGTTGTCATTTTAGGGTTTCGAGTTTGGTCTTGTTTTGTATCCCTTTATTGATGTGTTTCGAGGTTAGGATTGGGATCCAAATACCTTTCACACGCACAAGGCAGCCGTGTGAGCACGCAATTAGACAAGAAGCTGAGGGTGAAGCTGGTTCCCACAAAGACTACAGGTTCGAGTTAATACCAGGGAGGCCGAAAAGCAAGAGAGAGTCATGAAGTAGAGGAAGTGGCCCCACCTCAGGAGGACGAGGAGGACAATAGCCGTGCTTCAGTCTTCAAGAAGAGAATTAGTGCATTCAATAGACCTACATTGACAGGACTTTCAGAAACAGCAGCAGGCTCCAAAAAGATGAAAAGAAAACCTGGCCCATAGGTAAGTTCTAGCATTACTTGTGTACGTTACACTTCGGCAACTGTAGCAGTTCTCTGTTTCCAGATTGCTTAGGCATGTGTGGTTGATGCTCTTGATGTGATGTGGGTATGCGTTTGACCGCGGCAGAAGCTGATGTTTAGATAGTTGAAATGATCACATACCTTGTTGGGTTTGTGGTTTTACATTTGGATGTGGCGATTAAGGGCTTGTCTGAGGTGCTCTTCTGTGATGGATCTGTTTCTGTGCCGGATCATTAGGTTTGCAGGATTAACTTGAAGCCTTGACTTAAGTGAGGTGTATATTGGTTTCCCAGTTACCCAAAGATTGGTTTCAGGAGCTAGAGGGCTAATGTATGCATCACGAGCGATGAGCCTGCAGTTTAGAAGCTTGTAGAAGTGAAAGAGATAGAGTTCTGTAGGTGTGAGTATGGCGAGCAGTTGATTTTGGATGTGAAACCTCGACAGATCGGAGGCTATAAGGTACTGGGATTGTGTCTGAAGAGATGGCCATTTTCTAAGGCTTTGAGGAGGCTTTTTGATGAAAAAAATGTGTGGCTCCTTCGCAAGAGTTTAGGTTTCTATTCTCATTTGACCCAAACTTTCCTTGAGAGGTTGAACACTTGGCGCCAAAACTCTCAAAAGTATTGTCATGTAGTCATTTTGGATGCCGTCGGACTCTCGACCTCGTTCGTTAGTCTGAAATCCCAAAGGCTGAGTTCGAGGCCAAAGGCTGAGTTTGAGGCTCTAAATTAAGGAAATTGTTAGAATCACTTGGCCTTTCGACCTTGGTCCATAGTGAGAAATCTCCCGTGTATCACCTCAGTATCGCCTTAGTGTCGCCTCAATATCGCCTCAGTATTGCCTCAATATTATGGAAGAGTTGCACATGGTAAATTGCCATCGTCTTGGCTGGAGCCCACTCGCCCCAACACTCGAATGTGTTGAGAGTTGCGTCCAGATTGTGCCAAAGCACAAGCCACGACTCATCGCGCATGGACATGAGGACGATCAAATTTGGAATACCATAAATGTGGCCACGTTTGCAGCTGCATCTCATTGCAGTACCTTGAGATGTTGTTTGCTAAACTTGCACTCCGGGGGGCTTTTGGTAGGTGTAGGGCCAGTTCGGTGTTCATCACCCTGCGGCCAAGCCCGGCTACCTCCACACTGAAACAACGCCACTTTCCATAAAAGAAGCCGCATGAGCCTCTGTAAAACACCTCCGTTTTGTGGTGTGGCACCACTTTTGAGCATCTCCACTGCATGCGCCAAGGACCATGCCAATAGGTTTGGCATGAGGATCCGCTCCTCAACACACCCCACCGTAGACAATATTCATCACTCCAAATATGGAGTCCTTCCAAATACTTGTGCTTTCACACGACAACGGTGTGGAAGTTTCAGGGACGCCATTTGTTTGGTCAACATGATTTGGTCTAAATATGCTTGCACGCATGAGCAGCAACAAATAGGTAATCAAGAGCAAATCAAGGGGGGGGTCACATGGAGAGGATGCGGTGGGGCAACTGCCACAAATAGGCTGTCAGGGCCACCAACCGGCCCACCACCGCTTCCTTTGTTATGCCCCGCACAGGGCGGAGCGGTGGCCATGCTTTAAGAGCATCTCCATTGGGGATTAGGGATTTGCCTTGATGATGAGGTGTGCTTGAAAGTTGATCCACAACGGGGCCCACACTCGGCATCTTGGTCACGCGGGGCAGCAGTGTAGGGGGTTGCACTTAGAAAATTTCATAAACATGCCGGAAGTGTGCCATTTTTTTCTACATGCGCTACACATGGCAGCGCATAAGCCGTCGCTTATTGGAAGAGAACCCACAATTAACTTCACCACTTAGGAACTTGTTCGGAGAATGCAGTAATATGATTGTGAACTTGGAACTGTCTTTAGAAACGCGGGAGCATTAATGTCGGCACTGCTCGCCGCGACCCTGGCTAGTACGGCGAAATTCATCCGGGCTAACATAGTGGGGGGCGGGCTCCATCGAGGCATCCCTAGTCCACCGTGGATGGTCTTGTGTGCAGCGGTGGAGCGGCTTTAAAAGAGACCGAGATGTAATACAACGCAATTTTATGGAGGCTCTTTAACCCTTAAATGAAAAAAGTTGTGAGGTGGGCTTTTGTAAATCTTCGGCACATTCTTATGGTTGCAATATATATTTGCAATTCTTGAAATTTTGTATAGTGATGCAAGAAGACAAGAGGTACGTGGGAGAAATTTTTATTCTCATTGGACTCATTGAAAAAAAATCAGATATTAAATTGGTTTCGTCTGGTGGAATAGTGGGTTCTTCGTATGTCATTGAGTGCTTCGAATAGTGCAATGATGTGTGTATCAGGAAAGGGGTCCGAGTGTGGGTTAGGATTTTGATACCAGTTTTTGTCAGGGGTTATGATTAGGGTGGAGGTGTGGTTTGGGTCATGTTTGGCCGCAAGGCGGGCCCAGTGTAGTGCTTGTTGTGTTTCTTCTTCGTTGTGAGGGTGGGCCATACCATTACCTATCCATTTGTGGTCAAAGGCTTTACCTAGTGATCCGAATATTTTATCCCTTTCAAAAGAGGAGTAAAATCTTTTGAGTTTGGTGGAGCATGTGACTGGGGAGGAGAAGTATGAGTGTTGGATGTTGAATGTGGAGATTAGCGAGTTTAGTATACTACGTATGGGTAGTGTGTATTGTATAAGTTTAAGGAGGTTATTTTTTGGTATTCTATATTTGTATCTTTGGTATAGCCATATGACTTCGGTTTCAAATGGTTGGGTTGTTGGTTCAATGTTTGTAGGGGTTTGTAGTTTGGTATTGTATTGATTCCATAACCATGTGAGCCTAGTGATTGGGATGGTGAGGAGGTGTTGTCCATCTTCTTCGTATAAGTGTGCTTGGTCTTTGTCAATTCTAATTGTGTTAGATGAGGTGAGAATGTCTTTGTCGGGGTTACATTCCATTGTGTAGATGTTTAGTAGGGGAATTATTATGGGTGGGGTGACAGACCTTGTGTCCTGGGGTTGATTTTGTGGATGGTGGGCACGGATAATTTCGGTATAGAATTTGTGTTGAGTTTTTTGATAGTATTGTGTCAATTTATTTATATCATGTGTAATAGTGTTTTGGTTGTGTCTTGGGAAGAGGTTTCTTTGGGGGAGCCATTTGTTGTATTTGTTGTTATTGTGATCCCATTGGCATAAATATCTCGCATATTTGTTTTCAATTTGGTTATTATCTATTTTTTCTCTATGTTCGTGGTGTATAATGGTGCCTATGGGGTACGTGGTGGGATTTTTGAGGATGTAATTTGGGGGCCAAGGGTAGCGTGGGTGGGAGTTGGAAGGGTGAGTCGGTGGTGGGGGGGTATTTCTTGGGGTGATGTCATTGGATATAGTGATGAATGGGTTTTTAAGTGTATGGGAGTATGTGTGTGTGTTGTTATTATTAGTGTGTGGGGTGGGGTATATTGGGTGGCAAAAGAGTTGTCGTGCTATTTTGAGTGCACTTTTGATTAGTTTTGATGGGGTGAAGTGGTATGTTTTAAACTCTTCATTGTTCATGTTGTGTATTCCACTAGGTAGTGAGATTTGTTTTAGTTCATAGATGTTTTTTGATAGGAGTTTTTGTAAGAACTTTTGGGATAGTTGTGCGTTGAGTGTGTTGTGGTTTTGTGTTTCGAGGGTCCAGGCTTTTTCTAATGTTGTAGGTTCTATGAGAAAGTTGGCTAGGTTACTTTTTAGGTGGACTTTTGCTACGTGTTTTAGTAAGAAGAATGTACGTGTTATTGGTGATCTTGTACAATTCGCCTTTTTTATTCTAGGTATGTTTTCTGCCCCCCCATATTGGGCGAGGATGTGTTGTGTTAGTCCTCTGTATATTGTGCCGAGTCGTCCGTTGTCATTTAGGGCATTCTGTAGTTGTTCTCCTATGCATCTAAGGTATGCGTTTTTTAGCGAAAAAGCTTCTAGTCCGAAGAGGTTGTGCGGTAATTGGGTTATTATGTTAGACATACATTTTGGCATGCCGCATACGGTTTTTTGTGTGGCCGTTATTTTTTGGTCCAGTTTTTTTATGGCGGGCATCGAATATGGTATCGCGTAGAAGCTGTATGCCACTCCCGGTCTTAGTACTGTGTCAATCATTTTTATTTTTTGCTTCATAGTAGCCAAGCAAGCTACTAATTCTTTATATTGTTTAATTAGTTTGTTGGTAGTGGTATGGATTTGGGTTTTCCATTTTAGGGAGGGGACGAGATTTATTCCTAAATATGTGTATGGCTCGTTTTGGTGTAATACGGGTATTGGTTGGTTTCGGTAATTAATGTTAGAGGTTTATATTAGAGCTTTGAATGCAGTGGGATTTGTTTATTTATTTATTTTGGGCATCCAGTGACTGCACATTTTGGGACACCAACATCCATACCTGTCCATTTGCAGTATCTGTCTATTTTGTTAAGTTGTGTTTTTATATCTTTAATTTTGTTGGTTATGGCCGCAAGGTCGTCTGCGTATGCCGTGGAGTTGATGGTGGTTTGTGATGTCCCAAATGTGTATCCATTATTGCCTCTATCTAGCCATCTAAGTAGTGGTTCTAGGAATATGATGAATAAATATGGGCTTAGGGTATCACCTTGAATTGTTCCTCTTTGGATGGCTATGGGTGTAGTTTTTCCAAAGTGTTCCCCTATGTAGGAGGTTGAGGATTCCGAGTATATATTTCCCACTAGTGTGGTGGCGTCTTTGGGTTATCCAAGATCCGTCATTATGGCTAAGAGTCTAGCATGATCAATAGATCCGAAGGCATTTTTAAAGTCTATGTATAATATGAATATGTCTTGATTAGTAAGGCGTGCATCTTCGAGTGCGGCTATCAGTGTTTAAATTTGTCTAGCGGTACTTCTTTCTGCGCGGAACCCCTCTTGGCTTTCATGGAGTATTTTGTATTTTTCGCCATATGATGATAGTATAGATGTGAGTGTACTTGTGAATAGTTTATAGATGGTGTTGGCTAATGCAATGGGTCTATGATTTGGTAGTATAGATGGATCTCCTTTCTTGTATAGTAAGATTGTTGTGCTTGTTTTCCATGAAGCGGGGATTTGTTTTTGTTTGTAGTAGTGAGAAAAGAAGAGGTTTAGTAGTTTGTGGAACCCTGGGGGCATATTTTTTAGTATAGAATTCGGTATGCGGTCCGGTCCAGGGGCCTTATTATTTCCTAGGTTTCGTAGGCAATTGTCATATGTGGCTTGGGTAAAGTATGTGTGTAGTGGGGTATCTGGATCTCCTCGTTTCTCTAATGTGAATCCGTCAAGGTCATGCCATGGGTATTGTCGTACTGCGCATGTGCATATTATGGGGTGGTCCGGTTGATAATAGCATGTTTCTACTGTAGGCCTGTTGTTTTCCGTTTGTTGGTTGACTATTTCGTTTGCAATGTCTTCTAGGCTGGTTAGTATGTTGTTGTATTGGTCAATGATGCAATCTAATGGTGGGGATTCCATAGTTTTGAATATTCTTCTGTTTATTTTCTTGGGGTTGGTTTCAAATAGTTGTCTATTTTTTGAGATGGCTTTTCTAATGTTTTCTTGGGTATATTTAGTGGTGATTTTTTGGGCTTGAGTGTTGGCATTTTTTGCAATTAGTGCTATATTATTTATCCATGTGTCGGGGGGTAGGTGTATGGGGGGTGGCTTTGGAATTTGTGTGCGTTGAAGATTTTGTAGTTCGTTGAGGATTTTGTAGTGCGTTGAAGATTTTGTAGTTCGCCATTGGGGGTTGCTTTGTATGGTTCTTATAGTTTCCCGTATAGTGTGGTAGGTGGTAAGGTGTTGTTTCCATGTTTTAGATAATTTGTGAGGTAAGTAACCTCCTTGTTGTGATGTTCGATTTGTCATTTGTGGTATGGGTTGGGCTTTGCAGGTTTGTTCTATTATATTGGATATGTTGTTGATGAGTATGTCTAGAGTGTGGCAGGCTTCTTGCCATTGTGTTTGAGAAAGGTGGTTAGATTCTAATGTATTGATTAAGGAGTCAATGTGAGTTGAGTTTTTCTCGAAAGAATTTTATGTTGAATAGTTCTATGTTGGTTTGTGGGATGGGGTTAAGGATGCGTATGTGGTTACTACTTGTTGTGGTGGTTGCTGTGCGATTTATGAGTGTATTGTTTGGGATATGGAGTTGTATGGGTGAGTGACCGGAATTTAGGTGGATGTCATTATTTGTTGTGGAAAAGAATGTATTATGGTTTGTCGTACAGATATAGAATCCATCAATTAGGCTCCAGTCGCTATAGTTGTGTCCTCCTTGTCTAGAGTATGTAGTGTTTGTGGATATGTAATTATAGTTTAGGTCTTCTGTGAATTGTTTCCATTGTAGGTCTTTCATTTGTGGTGGTGTATGTAGGTTTCCGTTTTGTCTTCCTATGAGGGCAATGTCTCTGTTGAAGTCACCACATAAAATGTGGCTGTGGCTGTGGTTGGGGTTGTTGGTTGTATAAGTGGTGATGTTAATTTTGATGTCTTCGATGAGTCTCATGTCTTCGGGGTGGGATGGCATATATATATGGTGTATTAGCCAAGGTTGAAGTAGAAGGTTGGAAATTTCTATAATTTGTAAGTATGGGGATATGCTCATCGGGGTGGGGATTTTTTTGATATTTCCTGGAAATGCATAATTTTTGTGTATGAGGGTGAGCAGGCCCCCTCGACCTGGTGTATATGGTCTCCTTTGTTGTATGCATCGTGTTAGAGTATGTGTGTTGTTATAGATGAGCTTGTAGTATGGAAATAGTCGTTGTATATATTTTGTGGATTTTGTGGCCCAAATTTTTGTTTCTTGTATGACTATGAGTGCTGGTGGTGTGTTAGTGTGTGTAATTATGTTTTGTAGGTTTGGGAGTGCGGTGTTGAGGGATGAGGCGTTCCATGTTATTATGCTTGTGTTATTGTTGTTTGTTTGAAGGGTGTGGTTTTGTGATGGGATGTGGTTCGGCGGTGGGGGTGGATGGGTGTATTCCGGGAGGGGGTTTAGGCATTTTAGTGATTCAGTTGTTATTGTGTTTAGGAGGCAGGGGAATTTTTGTTTTATCGTGGCATTTGATGGGGGTGTATTTTGGTTATGTATGAAGTTATATAATTCTTTGTTTATTGATGTGTTGTGGTTTATGATATTTAGGTTATTTTCCAGAAATGTTGTATAAGGGTGTGGGATACTAATGTGTCTTTCGGGTGGATTTTGTAAATTAGATAGAGTTTGTAGTAGTGTGTTAGTCCATGTGGTTATATTAGGGTTTTGTAATTCCATAATTTTGTTACACTCGTAGGGGTTAGGGTGGATGGTAATCACTAAGGCGTAGAGTATGTGTGATGTTGGATATGTATTTTTTAGCTGTATATATTGGGCGACACTTGGGTGTGTTGTGTTATGTAATTGGTGTAATGTATGCATGGGTTTTAGGAGGGGTGCAAATGTCCCTGCAATATGTTTGTATTTCGGTTGTAGGTTGATGGTGTTTGGTATAAAGTAGGTTTTGGCATTTTTTTAATGTGTTGTGGGGTGTCTTTTAGGAACATTGGGCATGGGTCCGGGGTTGGTTTCTATATCCCCACTTAGTATTATTAGGATTATATAGAATAGGGGTTTGATATGTTGTTTTTGTTTTTGTATTATAGGTTTATGTGTTTAGTTTGGGTGTTTCTTTGTTTTTGTGTTTTTGGTTTTTGTGTTTTTGTTTATGTATGTGTATGAATTTTTATTTGTGGGGATTGTTGGTGTTTTGTATGGGTTTGTGGTTTTAATTGTTATGTTTGGATGTGTATTTCGTATGCCTTTTTTCTTGGTTTGTTTATATATGTTTTTTTGGTATTGCTTTGTATGTGGCTCTGAAGTTGTATATGTATGGGTTCTCGTTTGTGAGTATGGGTATGTAAGTGTTTGTGTGTGTATGTGCATATATATGTTATGTGTGGGTTTGGGCTTGTATATGTGTGTTTGGTTGTGTGGATATATTTTTGTGGGTGGGTGTTTATGTTTATTTGTGGATTTGTTTTGTGTTTTTTTTATATAAGTGTGGGTGTGTGAGTGTTTGTATAATTGTTTTGATGTATTTGAATGTGTATATGTATGTGAGTTTGTGTGTAGTTGTTGATTTATGTGAATGTGTGTGTAGGGGTGGAGTGTGTATTTGATGTGTGTATGTTTGTGTGTTGTTTTTTATTGATATTTATGTGGGTGTATGTATGTGTGGTTGTTTGTATGTATGTAAGTATGTATGCCTGTATTTTTATATGTGTGTGTATGATTATGAGTGTATATGTATGTGTGTATATGTGTGTGTATGTGTATGTATGTGTATGTATGTTAGTGTATCTGTATGTGTATATATTTGTATGTATGCTTGTGTATATGTATGTAGATATATGTGTGTATATGTATGTATTTGTGTATGTCTTGGACCATGTGTGTAGTATACTGTGATTGTATTGAGTAAATATAGTAATACAGTATTGGTATAGCGTATTTTTGTACTTGTGTAGTTCTAATAACCTATGGTATATGGATTTGTCACTAGTGTTATGGTAAGTATGTTTTACCGTGTGGTCCTTGGTCTTCACATGTTTGGCGGTGTGTCTTCAATTTGTCTTGGTTGAACTCTTCCTTTGATGGCTCTCATAGCTTCGATGGTGGCTTGCATAGAATTTTATATGCTCTCCATTTGTGCAACAAGTTCTTCGTGGAGCTTATCCGGGTACTCTCTATTCTCTCTCCTCATCTTCTTGTTGTTATCTTCCAATGCATCTTCAAGGTCTTTCTTCGTGACATTGGTGTTGGTGGAGGTGGGGGTGTCTTGGATCTTGAATGTTGCAACGGTATTGACCATGGCGGTCTTGATGTCATTGAATCCAAAGCCTTCAATTTGTTCTTAGGTTGGAGGTTCCACTCCTTCCAAGCTTCTTCGGTGTGGGGCAAAGTCCACGTGGTTATCTCCTATCTTGATTGTTTTCTTCACAAACTTCCTATACACGATAGGGTTAGTACATTCCACATTTGCACTCCCATTATGCCTTTCATCATTCTCCTTATGAAACCAAATGCTCTTAGTGTTATCAATTCCTAGGACTTTATGGATTGCGTTAGTGGTATCGACAACACTCATGAGAATGGGCAAGGGAGATAGGGTGAGGGTGAGGGCATCATTTTTTGCCTTTGTTTCGGGTGTCATACGCCCCCCGGTGAAGGTTTTCTTCGTTTGAAGAACTTTGTGTTGGGTTGTAACGTGTTGTAGTTGGATCTTCAAGGCTTGTTGTGGAGTGGTGGTGGAGATGAATGCATAAGGGTCGCTTGTAACCTTTTGCACTCCAGTGACCTCGAAGTCTTGGTCTCGGTTAAAGCTATCACTATAAGAAAACCCCGTTTTTGGTGATGTCTTCTGCAGACGCAGAATCACTTCGGTGATGTCTTCAAGACAGAGCAGGATGTCTAACAAGACATGAGGATGTCTTCTACGTCTTTTGGGTACTATAGCAACTTGGGTAGCATGAAGACAGTCGTGTCTTCTAGAAGACACGAAGATGTGTGCGAAGACGTGGATGTCTTTGCGGATGTCTTCGCAGACATTCCTGGAGACATCAAAGTGCCACGTTGGCAAGGGAATCCGATTTGACCGAGGGTAAATGTCTGAAAGTCACTGGTATGCGGGGTAAAATGCAGCCCAAATGTAGAAAATTAGCATAATGGGCAGCGGTTTGCATGAGCAAAGGAAAAGTCTTCATCCAATAAAATATTGTTTCTTTTTCTGTTCATTAAAAAAATATTTTGAATTCGTTATAAATTCGAAATATTAATTTTTTGATATGAATATTCTATTTTCAGTAGTTGTCATTGGTCCATTTAAAAAAATAATATTAAGAATTAAAATTTTGAATTTAAAATTACTGAATATATATATATTTCTTAATAAATTAATAATATGTAATAAAAAATTATTATATTTAAATTAATAAATTATTTTATATTCAATTAAAATTATTAAAATATTAAAATATATGTATTTAAATATTATTAAATTATTAAAATAGAAATGCTGTAGAAAACAACATTTTATAATAAAAGTCAATTTTCCGATATTGATAATTGAATAAACACGTGGACATATTGTTCACTTAATAATTTACAGCTCCTTATCTACATGGCAAGGAAAACTCCACGTCGGACGAGCTGACACGTCATAAAATGTCTAGGCGGATGTCTAAGATGACGTCCATGAAGATGTCTAAGATGACGTCCATGAAGATGTCTAAGATGACGTCCATGAAGATGTCTAAGATGACGTCCATGAAGATGTCTAAGATGACGTCCATGAAGATGTCTAAGACGACGTCCATGAAGATGTCTAAGATGACGTCCATAAAGATGTCTATAATGACATTCATAACCATCAACTAGGATGAATTTCATCGAGTTCACTGAATGAACAGAGGCGGCTAGGGTTAGCAGCTGCAGCCATAGTTAGGTCATGAGACCTTTAAGTAGAATTTGAGGCTGCACAAAGCTCACTTTGGCCTTCATTTCTCTAAGTAGTTAGAGTTTAGAATGTAGAGGTTAGAGTTTTAGAGTGTAGATTGAGTTTACAAGTTAGGATGTTAGAGTTTAGAGTGTAGAGGTTAGAGTTTTAGAGTTTTAGAGTGTGGTTTAGATGTTAAAGTTTTTGAGTTTGAGAGTGTTAGAGTTTAGAGTGTAGAGGCAGCTGCAGCCATAGCAAGTGAGCCACTGCACGACGTATGAACAACACGGGAAATCTTGAAGACGTTTTCAAAGACGTCTTTGAAGACGTCTTCGAAGACGACCAGTCAAACACGTCAACATTTCCATGAGCGTCTGAGATGTCTGCTAGAACATCCCAGAAGACATCTTGTCACATATAGCAACTTGTATTCTACTTTGAGGGACATGTGGAACGTTCACACAGTGGTGTGATTAAGACTAACAATTTTTTGGCGTTAAGAAGTTAACCATGCACATATAGGTCGTCATGCTAACGGGATTTATAGCAATTTTCTTCTTATGTGAAACCCTTGTTTAATTGCATGCGTTGTTGGCTTGTTGAACATGTGCAGTGTTGGACATGCGCACGACTATATGGGAGTAGCGACAACCAGTGATGACAGAGGAGCAATTTGAAGTTGTCGGTACGTAGTACATTGCTGATGTAGATAGAAGTATTTTTTTGATGTAATTTTTTTATTAGGTTACAAACAATATAGTTATAACAACTAATTTGTGATGTCACCTCGTGTTTTGAGTATGCAATGAAAATACTTACTCTTGACAAGCAGCCATCAGTATTGTAGACATTTTGAACATTGGGTACTGCGATGTCTATATATGTCTCTGAATGTTATGTGAGATGTATTGGAAGATGTCTGGAACAGGAAGGGAAGACATTCCGATGTCACAGTGGATGTTTGAATGGTGAGTGGAGCATGCTTCAAAAGACGTCTACGTATAGCTGTGGATGTCTTGTAAGACATCCTATACAAGTCGTCATAGATGTTTTCTAGGACGTTTGTGCAATCATGTCCTCTCGAACATCTTCTCAAACGTCATATCAAACATCATGTGTAGCATCTTCTTGAACATCTTTTGAAACGTCATAGCAAACATCATCTCCAACATCTTCACAAACATCTTCTCAAACGACATAGCAAACATCATCTTGAACATCCTCACGAACATCCTCCCAAACATCCCCTAAGACATCTTCGAAAACATCCTTCACAACATAACAAGAGCAATACCATGTCTCAAGTGATGTCTCGGCAGACGCTCATAAAAATGCAAAGACATCACAGTAGACATCTCACAAGACGTCGTAGATGTCTGCTAAGACATCCGTGATGTCTTCTTTGATGTCTATCAGTAACATATTTCGAGCATAAAAACCCCCAAAACGATGCTGACGTGGCAGGCCACGTCATTTTTCCAGGTCCATGCTGGATTTTCCCGCCTGCCACGTAGGATTTTGGCGTCGCCACGTCATATTGTGTGGGACCGCGGAAAAGTCCACATAAGGATGAAATTAATTGCCATGTGGCACTGCCCGTTCACTTGGTTCTGATGTGTCTTTGACGTGGCTCCCCCGTGGCACAGACTTTACCCTCCCAAAATTACCCCTAGACGTCTAAGACACAGAGATGTCTTCCGTGTCTTCCCGGATGTCTTCTTAGACATCCGCCCTGTCTAAGATGTCTTCGCGCTTGCAAGACATGACCGTAGATGTCTTTGCGTTTTTTGAGACATCACTGAAGACATGACAAAAAACACGGTTTTCTTATAGTGTATTGTGGAGGATGTCCAAGAAGAGTTGGTAAACCGGGACACCTATCAAGGAATCGCTTCTAATGCGCACGGATAGGTTAGTAGCGTTAGCCGTGTGGTGATAGGTCTTACATATTTTACCAATGACCTTGTGATTATCTATCACTAGTATGAAAGGCCTTAGGCCTTTAAGTAACATGAGACCATCCGTGTTGGGGTTAAGAAGGTGCAATTTAAACATCCCCGCCCATACTCCCTTTTGACCTCCTCTTTTGACACTATGACATTGGATGTAGATTGGATCAATCAAGCTTGTGCCTAGTTTAATGTCCATTTCTTCTAATCTTCTAGTTATTATATTGTATACATCATCATGCAAAATAACAATAGTGGGAGGTTCAAAAAAGATAGCAATGTGGAAGTCCAAGGCCAAACCTGTGGCCTCATTGATCTTGATGTCTTGTGGGATTTGGGTGATGTTGTAGTGTTGTTTTTGTGCTCCTCTTCTCTTGCAAGGGTAAAGTAGTTGAGGGATCCTTGGAAAGGCCTCTCTAGCCTCCAGTACTTCTTGTGCTTCGTTAGCTTTAAAGCCCCTGGCCATCTTGTCTTCTGTGGTTTCGTCATTTGTGGGGGCTACCATTTCTTCATCTATCGCGATGCGCTCCATGACTTCAAATCCTAGCCATAGATTTAGGTATGAGGTTAGTGGTAGTGATTTAGTGGACTTACCTTTGTCTGCTTGGACGTTCTTGCTCTTCTTACTGCTGCCGGTTTCGTCCGTATTCTTCCTCGAACCTTTCTCTTTCGGGGCAGCCACTTTGTACGCCGTTACGTCATCCACTTCCATTGCTTCGTCAAATACTATGCCTCTTCTGCTACTCATGGTTAGTTTGTACTTTGAATATGAAAGAACTTGAATGAGTGTGAGGGGACTTACTTGGGACCGGGAAGGGGGTTGATGTGCACTCGAGATGGTTTGATGTGGACCACAGCTCTTGCAGTCTTCTCGTCGTTGGCGGCCTTGTGTGCTGCTTGGAGTGGTCTACACCTCTTGAGTGGGGTGGTTTGAGGTATAAGAAGCGACCCCTGGGCTTCCCTGGAAACACCCGCTCTCCCCGAGAGGGCCTCGTCCTTGGTCTCTATCTTGTAACTCCCCGCTCTCTGCAGCGGCCTTCGTCTTTCTCCGAGGGCTTTCTCGGCTCTCAGGCACCTTGTTCTTCTCTCTCGTGCCCTCGTGGCGTTCCTTGGAGGCCAAGCTTTTCTTCACAGAGTCTTCTTCTCGTCCTTCTCCTGCAGTCTTGTACTTGTCTTTCTTTCGCGTGCTCTCCTGGCGTGCTTTAGAGGCCCAACTCTTCTCTTGAGGGTCTTCTTCTTGTCCTTCTTTTGCGGTCGTGTGCCTGCCTGCGACGCTTCCGCCTTGTTGTTCTTTGGCCGGGGCCTCGAACCTATGCCTATGGGGCTGCCGCTTGTATGTGATTCCGTGCAGGCCGGTCCTATGGGGGGGCTGCGTCTATATCTGCTTATGGTCTCTTGTATGTCTGTACTTCGATGAAAAATTGTCTGCGGCCCTCGTCTGAGGGTGCCCAGACGTCGACAACTCTTGCGATTGTGTTGTTCACTCCTGCAGGTATATGATTAGTGGCGGTGTGAAGTATGTACGTACCTTTGTAGCCTTGGGTGCTTCGGTTGAGTTTGGTGCTGTTGTCTTGTGCCCTTTTCATTGGCCACGGTTGATCTTCTTTCTTTATGTGGTGTCGTTGGGGAGAGACGTCGGAGCTATCGTCCTTCTATGTTGTTGTCGACGATTCTTGTATCTTGTATGTGTCGCCGAGGTCTCGTGTTGGTCTTTGCTGTCGAGATGTGCTTCTATATTGGCGAGCGTCGTGTCCTGTGAGAGAGGTTCTTGGTGGAGTAACGTATCTGGTGTGGGGTCTTCGGGTAGGTGTTGTATTTCGGGGTGAGTCTGAGCGGGTCCTTTGTTCAGTTGTTGCCCTGATTTGGTCTTGTTGTGTTGATTTGGGTCTTTGTCTGTGGGTTTGAGTCTTGCGGCGCTATCGTGTAGATCCTGGGCAGGTGTTGGTCAGGGGCGGAGGTTGAAAACTTCGAACTTGAGGTCGTGGGGTGCTGGTTGATGGCGGGAGATTGTGACCTTGGTCTTGGGTTGTGTGTTCGTGTCGTCCTGGGGTAGTCTGTCCGCTGTCTTGCGTGGGTGGAGCTTGAGTTTTCCGGGGATGGTCGCTGACTAGGTCTTGTGCAGTGTAGTTTTGTCTGTTGGTGAGGTACTGTGCTCGTGGGGGTCATCTTGTTTTCTTGTAGTTGTGGTCTTGATGGTCCTGTATTCGTGGCTGTCTTCTGTGGCGCTTGTTTATGTCTCCGATATCTTGTATATGGTGTTTACGTCGTCGGTGTAGCTGTAGCGGCAGTGTCGAGTGTCTTCTGTGTTGCTGTGTTTTGTGTATTTTTCGTGGATGTTCTCCTAGGGTCTCCTCGCCTATATTAAATCCATCGCACCTTCTAAGGTTGTCGATATATTCGCAAGTAGTGATAACTACTTGTGTTTTTCTTTTATCCTTCACGGCAGTCAATGTAGACCATGCTTGAGGTTCGGTTTTTGTCCTGTTTGTCTTCTGATGTTGTTTGTATCTCCTTGTGCAGGTATGGATGGAGCTTGGTTGTCTTCTCTTTAGCTGAAGGTGGAATCTGTTGCACATAGACCAGGAGCTATCGCATGTACTGTGAATAAGTAGAAATAGATAGATGGAGGGGAGTAAGGAACTTACCTGTATTCGGAGGTGGGAGGTAGCGTCACTGCTCGAGCTCAGGCATTGATTCTGCGGCTTCAGTTTTAGTTTCTTCTTCACATGTTTGGACCTCTTGTGCCTCTTGAGTTGCTTGTGGCTTTTTCTTTGTCCTTGTTGCTCCAGACCATGTGCGTCTCTAATCTGTATACCTCTTGTGAAACATGAAAAATGCTTGTACTTTTTTCTTTTAATTTACTACTGTGGTGTTTAGTATTGTGGTGATAGTTGTACGTTTTTTGGCAGCGCTTCCGCGAGGTGTTTTTTGATCTAGTTTTGTTGGTATATTGTCTACGGGTGTGACAGTGCTTGTGTTTTACTAATGTGTTGGTGAATCTATGTTGACAACAATGCTTAGTTTGTATACTATTAGGATCAAGGCTTTTGTGGCAGTTTGTTGAGTTTAGTCTAGTTCTAAGGCCTAAGTGGATCTGGGTGTCTACTGTGGTGTATCTAGTGGTATTGTGAGTAAAGATAACTAAAAGCAAGATCAAGATTATGCAACAATGAAAGAGAGGGTTGAGAAAATTTCGTAGCTTAGAGGTGGGCGATGAAGATGTTGCTAGTGGCTTGTGCTGAACTTCTTGCTCCAGCTTTGTGAGGTTGATGGATCTGGATCTGAGCTGCCTTGGGGGTTGATGTATGAGCTTTGTACGTGTGCCCTTCTATGCTTACAGATCTGGCACTTGCTCTCTTCAAGAGTGAGATCTAGACCTAGTCACCCAACACTTTAAGTTCCAGCTCTTACAAATAACTTGCAATAAGGCCCTGCTTCTAAGCACGCTCTCAATCTCTAGAAAGCTTGCATGTGTAGATCTGTCTAGCATAACCCCGTTCCAACACTTCACGTCACTCCCCTAGCTCATACACATTTAGATCTAAAGTAAGGTGGGATTTCCAACAAGTCCAGCACCTCTTGTTGCTCCTTACTCCCAATCTGCGACTAACTCCCCAAGACAGCCCTCACCAAAAAACTCGGAGCTCCCTTAGTTCCTCATAGTCCCCTCAGATTGTTCCTGTGCTAGGTCCCACAACTAGTCCATGCAATCAATATTTACCACATCATCTCATGTAAGTTTAGAAGAAGATCCTATGTTTCATTTGCAAAAAAAAATGCACCTTGATAGGTTGTAATCAATGGAGTAGAAATTCCTCTAAAATGCCTTGGTCCTTAAGGGGTTAATCTTCAAGATGTGTGTGAAATTGCGATGCTCTCAACACTTAATGCTTGAATAAAAGTGAAGAATGAAGGCTCTTGTAGAGGACTAGGTTTGGAGCCAAAAAGTAAAAGTAAAAGGTTGATGTTGTTTGGCATTCAGTCAATCTAATAAAAGTAAGACTTAGTGTGAAGAAGCGTGGATACTCTTGAAAATACTTCACCTTTATAAGGATCACGGTTCACTTTTGCATTTATGTACTTCTATTCTTGTAACTATGAAGCTACTTCATGATATACTTTTGGGATTTTACTCTCTTGCATCATATTTTTTTTATTTATAGATAACATTAGCTTATAATTTAGTACAATTTGACAAGTAGAGTTCTTTTACTTTTTGAACCATTTTTTTTTTGTGAAGAATATCATGAACTCCTAAAGTTTAATTTTTGACAAGTAGAGTTCAACACATAAAATCATATAGAGGAGGAATCAATATTGTAGAAGGGAAGAAATGTCATCATAAAAATAAATAGTCTTTGGAATTTCAACTTGAGAGGTTTTGTTTGGCCTTTAGCAAAGGTAGCCATCTACTATCTACTCGCCGTTCAAACCCGCCGCCAACTGATCAAAGTTCAACAAAACATGTCAAAAGCAAATACACTATTGGATTCAAAGTTGATAAAAGTGAGAAGCCAATGGCATGCACAAATTCTAACTATTGAGATTTAGAACATAAATGCCAATTAACACCCTAATTGATAAAGATAGAAATGTCAATTTAGACCTATGTAGATTGAAATAGAAATGTCAATTCACTCTGCATAGTAAAAATGAAATTTTCTAATAATAAGTATCCAATTGTCCTACCAGTTGTGGATTGAACTTTAATTTATATACGGTACACTTCAACCCCTTCCTAAAAATATTTATTCATTTAGAGCTATAATATTGGACACTATTATTATCATGGATGAATACAAAAAGTTACAAAAGCCTCAAAATGTATGACCTACCCAAATGCACAATATTCTACAGATTTCAAACACAAAAAGTTTAAGAAAGCCATAATAAATGTCTAAAAAAATATGTTATTCTCCTAAATGCACTTAAGACCAAGCCAAATCTTGATGAAATAAAGCATGCATTCTCTTTCCCATTTAAACTATGTTACATGTGGTAGTTATATTAATACTATGTTAACAAGGGTTAGATTTTATTTATTCTGTATATATATTAAGTTTTTAAAATATCAACCAACATTAATATCATATTATTAAATTAAGTGCACTTACCCTCCCATGTTCGCGGACCAAGCTTGTCACATTCCTCAGAGCAGATTGCCTGCAAAAATACAACAAAAGTGTCCACTCTTTAGAGAACTCCAGTGAACTAAATATTAGAATCATCCAAAAATACTAAAAAAAGAAAAGAAACAAGGAGCTCTTTATCTAAGCCTCAGGAAGAAGAAAAAAAAACACTCACCAAATTTCTCTCAGATACTAGTGAACTTACACTAATTAGTCATAAAAAGACATTATATCAACTAAATGAAGCACGCAAAACACATGATAG
This sequence comes from Bryoerythrophyllum caledonicum, assembly GCA_963971425.1. Taxonomy (NCBI): domain Eukaryota; kingdom Viridiplantae; phylum Streptophyta; class Bryopsida; order Pottiales; family Pottiaceae; genus Bryoerythrophyllum; species Bryoerythrophyllum caledonicum. The sequence continues at coordinate 4,686,078 of OZ020517.1, read as the reverse complement.
ACCTTATAAAAATAAAAATAAAACAATACGTAGACTTTATGGATATTAACCCTATTATCCAATCAACCTTAATATGATGTATATACCTTGGGAGTACAACTAAGCCTGATGGTGTCTCGCACCATTCCAGTAAGGTCAGCAATTTCTTACCCAAGTGGGAAATAAACAACCTGTACAAACAAGGAGTCAAAAAGCGAAAGATGAACTTCAAGACTATCAACCCACACTAATTGTGGCATACTTTATGAGAGCTTTCTCTACCCCTAAACATAACTAGATATTACCTACTAGATACTATAAATCATGGCTATCTCTCCAAAACTTTCATTAAATGCAAGCAAATGCTTTCAAAAGAAAGAAATGTTATATTCTTTACAAAAGGAAAATGGGAAATGACAATCCTTTGATGTATCATGGAAGAGAAAGGATTATGAGCAAGAAGAAGAACTCCGGTCCTGACGGGGGCTGGCGTGAATAGAGTGTCTGTCCGTTCCACTACTAGGTCCATGTCCAGGATTATGAGCAACTTACAATTGGGTCTCCATTCTCTTCACTTGTGCCTTGCGGATGCACAAACATGTCTTGTGTGGGTGTCAACCAAGCTTGAAATGACCCACTCAACTGTCAACCATTACAAAAACAACAAAACAAACTTGTCTACCTCCTTAGTTCTTAATCCATCACCTTGTACTCAATCGTCATCAAAATGGTGGCAAGTGATTGGTAGATGATGTGTACTCTACCAACAATTACAAGAATCTACAAGCATTTTCTCCATAAGAAAATCATAATGAATCCATTTTTCAACATTAATAAAACATAATAATGGATTTTGCTAAAATTTTCTCTTACCGGTGTGGGTATTTTTTGAAACACCTGCTGCATTGTTGCTGCACCGCGGAGCGCACTTGCGCTTGCACGAAGAAACCCCACCCACTCTGCCCTCCCCCATCATCATCCCATCATCCAATTGTCACAACTCTTCTTCGTCTGGTTACAAACAAAATAACATGTCATTCAACTAACAACAAGTGGGAAAAAAAAACGCTAATCACTACTTGAATAGTGTGAGTGAAGAGATTGTTCTTTAGAATTATCAGTCCAAAGGAAGATAGTCACCGCTGGGAGATCATGTTTATGTTTAACAGTACAACAAACAACAATCACATCACTTAAAAGGCGATAACATTCATTAGTTTGGCGGCTTTCACATGGCCAATCATGTTATCACTCTTCACCAAATCAATAGCGACAGGAATTAAGCGGTTGGTTTTTTTTAACTATTCAAGGTGTGTGTATAAATAACTCTATTGCATTGTATTGAACAAACATAGCCTTTAGTTTTCTACGACGAGCATCCAAAAATAGAGCACGGTACCAGATGTTTGCACTCAGAATTGGCATCTAGCAAGATTTACTACAACTAAGGTTTCAGCATCTACAGAATGACTAGAATGTTGCTTGAAGAAAGGTTGACAGAAACAAACCGTCGTGAATGTGTAAGTATTGATTCTACCTTCTGCACCGCCAGCTCCACATGGACGACATCTTTGGGAGTTTGGCCAGGTCCCTGGAAAGTAGAATCCACAGAAATGTGTTCCAGGTTGAGATCCTTCAAAGTGGTGGCTTGCACTGTGCTCCATGAGTCGCTCCACTTGCTGTCACTTCGGTTCACAGTTATCAACGTTTTCAGTAGTTGTTTCCCGGTTCCCTTCCTCTTCTTCGCCAACTTCGGAGCCTTCCTGGGAACAGGCCTGCCCTCGAGATGCGAAAAATCCTTGTGTGGCTGCAAGTGCAAGGGTTAGTTATCTAGCCATTTGTATTTGTTCGACATTCACAAAACTTTCTAGATTCAATACTAGCTGAAAAAAGCATAAGAAATTGGTCTAAGAGAGTTGTATCAATCTCTACCTAAGCTATTGATTATTTGGGCAAACGAAGAACTACACCAAATACTGGTAATCCTTGTCTGGCGGCGTGTGCAAGAGCTGATAATATTGATATACATATATTAATTTGGTATCCGCGAATCAATTTTTTTACCATATAGTGGTAATTTACACCTAAGTTCATATCAACTGGCAATCTGAATATGACGTGGAAAATTGGTAGAGAATGTTCATTCAAACCTCCGGTGGATGCTTCCCAGCTGAGCACACGATTTGTTGAACAGGTTTCAAACTCCGGACCACCCTTGCATGACGATATCCCCCTGTGATCCTCACCAACAAGAAAGCCATTCAGAGCCTCACCACCAACATACACGCAACGCTCTTTCACCTCTCACCTCAACCAGATGAATTTCACCTCCAAAATAGAAAATAAAAATAATAACAACAAAAAAACCAGAAAGATGGTCAAGTTACACTAAATTTGATAAGGTTGGCATACCATCTTTCCAGTTAATGCAAATAGACACAATAGATGAGTTACATAGGGTACCCAAGAAGAGCAGTGGTCACTCAAGGGTAGGGGTGCCTGACAAGAAACTGGAGCTGCAAATACACAAGCTGGGGCAAGAGAAAGATCCAGGTTGAGGAAATTTGAACTCCTGCATACGAAGTTGTGATTTTTGGAATTACATGACGGTGAGGAAGTAGGCAGAGCGTGCGGAATACGGTGCAGCGGCAGCTTGGCGGTCGCCATATCCACTCTCCAGGCTTGCATAATCCTGTCTGTCTAGATCCCAATGCTCTGCGACTCCTCTCCGAACTTGCTTCGTGGACTCTTCATCCATGAAGCGGATGTTGTTCATCTAGATAATTGACGTGAAACCGGTTGTTGCAGATTTGTCCCATACGCATTGTCGAGGGGAGGCGAAGTTTGGAGTACAAGAACGGGCGCTCTGGAGGGGTGAGGTATACCTTTCTCGGCCTTTTGGCTAAGATCAAGTGTAGTATCTGTTCTTATCAGTTTAATATCTGATACGAGGGACATCGTCCCTCATGATATTAATCTAATTTTTCTCGGGTGCGGGTCCATCCGGTAGCTTGCTACCCGGACTTGCGAGCGTCGCCTTGGTCTTGCACTACTTCCTTGGCCGGCGCAGCCCTCCCCCTCCCTTTCTGGAGGGACCCAACACGAAAACCAAACTGGAATTTCGAAACCCTAATTTTCTCCAAGTGACCACAAAAGAAAGTCGTAAGAGGCTGAAAAAGCAGTGCCAGAACTCTACAATGCTGTCGAGTCTCCGAGTGGGTAATCCAGAAGAAATCCTAGCCATGATTTGCACAAGCAAGAATTTCCAAATACGATACGAACTGCAAAAGAAACCCTACCTCAGCTGAACACCAAACTGCAAAAAGATCCGAAGCGCGATTGGAACTACCGCCCATTTTTCTAATGGGTCCTTCAAAAAACCCCTAATCATGTTTGAAACTCAGCAGAACTGGGTCCTCCACCGAGCCACTTGAAGTTGGTAAAGGTGTGATTCGTGTGTTAGTGTAGTAGAGGTGCGTGAGAAGTTTTAGCATGCATCTCTATGCTTTCATTTAGTAATGTTGTAGGTCAGTATGAGAACTCACCTTGACTGCCTTCTTTTTATGGTGTGATGTGTATGCACGTTGCTTGCACATGACTCATGTAGATACGGCTCTCATTGAAAGAGTAAACGTCGTGTTTGAGTTGTGTCATAATCTTCATGCTTTGCTTTGATGTGAAAGAGTAAACCCCGTTTGGGAGAACATGCATGAATCAAGTAAGTGTTGTTGGGGATAGATTGATCATTACGTAGAACGCCTTCCGTTGGTTGCAATTGTGATTTTTGATGTGTAGACTCCGGTACTCTAATCAAGTAGATTCCGGAAGTAGTTTTAATTTCCAGGTGCAGCAATGGAATCCAGCATTGCCACCAAGGGCCACAAGGCACCGGAGGTTGTGGTCACCAACAAGGCCTTCAATCTGGAAATTATAATCTAAGCCGCTGCTCCTCCTCTTTTGATGAAATCATCTGGGGTTTAGGGTTTATGGAAGCAGCTTGGTTCCCGTTGCTGCAGGCATGCTCGTGGTTGCAGAAGATGAATGGAGTAGCCGATTTTAGATGCGGAAGCGGAGACCTGAAACTTGCCTGAGGGCGACGATGGCAATGCTCATGCTCGCCCCACCAGGTGAGGCGACCACCGCAATTTTCATGAGGATTTTTTTATGGATAGTAACTTTTTCCGCCTCTAGAGTGTTTTGACATTGCAAATCCCACTACATCATTGTAGTATAATGATTCCTCAGAATGAGAGATGGTGATTTAACTACTGAATAAACCCTGAAATCATTGGAGTTAGCCAAGAAACCCAAGTAATAGTCCACCACCCTAACCAGGGTAAACTGTGTTCCAAATACACATATTCCAAGCCAGACAAGAAAGTTACGCCCTTCTCTTTCGTATAATAGATTTTGGGTTCCAAGTTTGCTCTTCTAGATTATTCCTCAGCCAAATTTATTGTTGTATATGAAGAATTTAAATCACTCCGTAATTTAAATTACTTTGGTAGTAGAGTTTTCCTGAAAGTGCTTTCTGAAGGGGCACAGTCAGGAGGAATATGGTGCCAGACAGGGCGTGGACAGGATACCCCACGCTGGGACTTACCAGGCGTGGAGGAGAACACCATTTTCGTTCAAGCTCCTAGGGCAGTTCCCCGCCCGGCCACGTCCCGGCCCGCGGCAGCATAGTTTGGAAACCCGACCCGCGCAGTTTGCTTGTCGATGGCGCCTTCACGCCTTCCTGCTCCGCTCCGAGACTGTATCCGCCTTCGCCTGAGGCTACCCAGCATTTTCGCTCCTCACGTATCAGGCTTTTGCGTTGCAAGCTCTCCTTTGTGACTCTTCGTGACTCGTAAATGCAAGAGTGGGTGGTCCATCCTTGAACAAAGAGCTTCATATGCTGAGTCTTCGTACGCTAAGTTCCAGAGGCTGTTCTTTTGAGAAAAATGACGTTGATGGAAAGGTTGTGGACATTAGATCATGGTTGCTGTAAGTTGGCTGCCCTTTGAAACCCCAACTTAAGCTTGACTTATTATCTAAGTAAAAGCGCTAATTTGAGAAAGAATGACCATGTTTATAAGCTGATTCTTTGCATGCCGATTCTTTGAGGATTGCAGGAGTTGGCATCATGTCATTCACGTTTTTCAATAGCAGAGTGCAAACTAACCTCTACCTTAAAGCTAAGTTCACAGCTTTGGCTTTTTCACATGGTCTAAAGCATGATGCACCTATAATGAAGATCATAATGCAGAGACTATTGAAGAGGAAAGCCAAGACCGCAGCTTTGGCTTCTTTTACATGGTCTGAAGAGGTCGTATTACATGGTCTGAAGAGGTCGTAGACACTAGAAATCAAATAAACCAAACCTTGAACCCAACCTGGTTAGCACACCGTTATCAGTCAGATTCAGTACCTAGCATAATAAGAACGTATACAAAACCTTCACAATGCATTGATACATTGTGCACAGGGTGACGGCTTCAACTAGCTCACATCATCCTGAAAGTAAAGAGGAAGTTGGAGCTGAGCGGGACGAGCAGGCGATGCTGAGCCAAGCGGGACAAGTAGAGAGTGGTAGAGCGGGGCGACAGGGGAGCCTGCGATGGAGAGCAAAGGGGTTGAAGCGGAGCAATTCGAGTGCAATATCACCAAGCTGACACTAGCTGACCGCAAAATACAGGACTTCACGAAGTCTGAACAGTAAACATTTGTACAGAGTGTATGCAAATAGGTCTCATCTCTGAGAATCATTTCTATCAAAAGATTGTACACGCTGGAACAACATAGTCTAGAATATTCCATAATCCATAACTTGAGTTTTCCTGAAAGTCACCAGAATACACTGGATAGTTACCCGGAATCTTAAGGTCTTATGTTAGGGCCAAACCACACGAGAGGAAAGGCAGTGAGTTGGATGACTCACATTGGTTCAAATTAGCAAGTGGTTGCCACATGAGAGGAAGTAGGGGGAGTGGCAAAGAATGACATGGAGCAACTTTGTAGCTTTGGAATTTGCATTGGATGTTGCTTTGGAATCTACATGGCAATGACTTGGCACAATAATTGCATTTGAAAACTACCAGGCACTAGTGCCTAGAAGTCCACAATGTAAGGAGGAAAAGAATATTTTTTGTACCACTAGTGCCATGTTGGAGGAAGTTGTGAAACTTCCTCCCCTTCCTGTGTGGTAAGGCCTTTGGTAACCGGGACCACATGCACATGGTGTCTTGGCTTGGGAAAGGTTTGGGGGAACTGTTGGTCAACCCTGTGAGAACTTAGGGTACTGTGGGGGAGCTTTAGCTTGCATGGGGTAGGGCCCAAGAACATTGATTGCAAAGCATTTCATTGGTGCAGAAAAAGGCAATATGAAATTTCATCATGCTCTCTTTTTCACCGTTTATACATCTCATACTCTCTTGCACCATATTCCTCCTGACTTGCCCATTTGGGAAGCACTTTCAGGAAAACTCTACTACTTCTGCAAAAATAATCCTCGCAGCTGGCGACGATGTTCCAACAAGATTCATACGCAGTACATTTTCAAATCTCAATAGTAACTACTCAGCTGTTTGCAGCTGCATATAATAGTCTGTACACAAAACAACGTGTTCACTGAGCATCACACACATTGCAGAATAGGTTTCTGCAAAGTCCACGGCTCATAAATCTGTCCAATTTGCTTCGTTACAAAATTACTACTTGGGAGCTGCTACGACAAGTATTCAGTGGAAGACGGGGCTTCGCGGACCAGCATTGTGATCACCACTGACAAGAACCCGAGCATCGCCTATCGTCTTCACACCAGGTCTTCACCACCACCAATCGTGTGCGTTCTGCAGGCAAAGCGAAAGGGATGGACAAAACGTGCATAAGCACATGATTTTCAAAAAATAACCACATCATCAAAGTGCCAGAGAATGACGACATACGCAAGGTGAGTAGATACCTGTAGAGTTAGGGTTTCTGTATGCCAGCTTCGAAGATTTATACTTCACATCGCCAGACTCAGCGCACACACCCTCCCAGTCATGCGCGACTAGCTGTGGGCATTGCAACCACCGCGGCACTCACCAATGCTCATCACCGTGTACTCGTACTCTTCTGTGTGCACTGAAATCGATACAAAAAATAATTGGGGGATGCACATACTCTCCGGAACTAGAAAAGGACAGGAAAGGACAGCAAAAAAGAAGATGAAGAGCTTGCGAGCACACAGACATGACGATGGCAATCAACTTGTACTCTTCCACCTGAAACAAACCTGAAAAAATAACGAATCTTGACTTGGTGATGCATGCGCCGGGTAATGCAGAGCGTAAAATTACAAATCAATGCTATGCGTGCGCCGGGTGATGCAGAGTGGAGCAAAAAATGTGGGAGCAGAGTGGGTCAGCGCGCAGCGGGAATGACCGAAGAGCGGTCAGGCGAAAGCCGAATCTGCCCATAAAAAAAACCAAAATGAGATTGCCATTCATCCGAGCTCTCTTCATCACTCCCCACGGCTAGTAAGTCCCAGCGTGGGGATGTCCTCTCTAAGCGGTGTATTTGGAACACAGTTTACCCTGGTTAGGGTGGTGGACTATTACTTGGGTTTCTTGGCTAACTCCAATGATTTCAGGGTTTATTCAGTAGTTAAATCACCATCTCTCATTCTGAGGAATCATTGTACTACAATGATGTAGTGAG